>JBBDGP010000152.1:0-1200000 GCA_037952835.1 Lithobates septentrionalis
GGGAGGAAACAGAAGAGGGAAAAAGAGTAGGAGGAAACAGGACGGGGGAAACAGAGGGGGAGGAAACAGCAGGGGAGGAAACAAAAGCGGAGGAAACAGAGGGGGAGGAAACAGAAGGGGGATGAAACAGAGGAGGAGGAAACAGAAGGGGAGGAAACAGAAGAGGGTGAAAACAGAAGGGGGTGGAAACAGAAGGGGAAGGAAACAGAAAGGGAGGAAACAGAAGGGGAGGAAAAAGAAGGGGGAGGAAACAGAAGGGGAGGAAAAAGAGGGAGGGAAACAGAAGGGGAGGAAACAGAAGGGGAGGAAACAGAAGAGGGTGAAAACGGAAGGGGGTGGAAACAGAAGGGGAAGGAAACAGAAGGGGGAGAAACAGAAGGGGGAGGAAACAGAAGGGGGAGGAAACAAAAGGGGAGAAACAGAAGGGGGAGGAAACAGAAGGGGGAGGAAACAGAAAGTGGAGGAAACAGAAGGGAAGGAAACAGAGGGGGGAGAAACAGAGGGGGAAGAAACAGAGGGGAAGGAAACAGAAGGGGGAAACAGAGTAGGAGGAAACAGGAGCAGGGAAACAGTGGGGGGGAAACAGCAGGGGAGGAAAGAGAGGGGGAGGAAACAGGAGGAGAGGAAACAGAAGGGGAGGAAACAGAAGAAGGGTGAGGAAACAGAAGGGGGAGGAAACAGAAGGGGAGGAAACAGAGGGGGAGGAAACAGAAGGGGGAGGAAACATGGGGGGGAAACCGAAGGGGGAGGAAACAGAGGGGAGGAAACAGAAGGGGAGGAAACAGAGGGGGAGGAAACAGAAGGGGGAGGAAACAGAAGGGGGAGGAAACAGGAGGGAAGGAAACAAAGGGGGAAACATGGGGGGAGGAAACAGGAAGCGGGAAACAGAGGGGGAGGAAACAGAAGGGGAGGAAACAGAGGGGGAGGAAACAGAAGGGGAGGAAACAGAGGGGGGAGGAAACAGAAGGGGGAGGAAACAGAACAGGAGAAAACATAAGGGGTAGGAAACAGAGGGGGAGGAAACAGAAGGGAGGGGGAAACAGAAGGGGGAGGAAACAGAGGGGATGAAACAGAAGGGGAGGAAACAGAAAGGGAGGAAACAGAAAGGGAGGAAACAGAAGGGAAGGAAACAGAGGGGGAGAAACAGAGGGGAAGGAAACAGAGGGGGAGGAAAAAGAGGGGGAGTAAACAGAAGGGGGTGAAACAGAGGGGGAGGAAACAGAAGGGAGGGGGAAACAGAAGGGGGAGGAAATAGAAAGGGAGGAAATAGAAGGGGAGGAAATAGGAGGAGGAAACAGAAGAGGAGGAAACAGAAGGGGGGGAAGGGGGTGGAAACAGAGGGGGAGGAAACAGAAGGGGGAGGAAACAGAAGGGGGAGGTAACAGAAGGGGAGGAAACAGAGGAGTAGGAAACAGAAGGGGAGGAAACAGAAGAGGGTGAAAACAGAAGAGGGTGGAAACAGAAGGGGAAGGGAAACAGAAAGGGGAGGAAACAGAAGGGGGAGGAAAAAGAATGGGGATGAAACAGAAGGGGAGGAAAAAGAGGGGGAAACAGAAGGGGAGGAAACAGAAGGGGAGGAAACAGAAGAGGGTGAAAACGGAAGGGGGTGGAAACAGAAGGGGAAGGAAACAGAAGGGGGAGGAAACAGAGGGGGAGGAAAAAGAAGGGGGAGGAAACAGAAGGGGAGAAACAGAAGGGGGAGGAAACAGAAGGGGGAGGAAACAGAAAGTGGAGGAAACAGAAGGGGGAGGAAACAAGGGGGGGGGGGCGAAGGGGTAGGAAACAGAGGGGGAGGAAACAGAAGGGGGAGGAAACAGAAGGGGGAGGAAACAGGAGGGAAGGAAACAAAGGGGGAAACATGGGGGGAGGAAACAGGAAGGGGGAAACAGAGGGGGAGGAAACAGAAGGGGAGGAAACAGAGGGGGAGGAAACAGAAGGGGAGGAAACAGAGGGGGGAGGACACAGAAGGGGGAGGAAACAGAACAGGAGAAAACATAAGGGGTAGGAAACAGAGGGGGAGGAAACAGAATGGGGGAGGAAACAGAAGGGGAGGAAACAGAAGGGGGAGGAAACAGGAGGGGAGAAAACAGAAGGAGGAGGAAACAGAAGGGAAGGAAACAGAGGGGGAGAAACAGAGGGGGAGGAAACAGAAGGGGGGAAACAGAGTAGGAGGAAACAGGAGCAGGGAAACAGAGGGGGAAACAGCAGGGGAGGAAAGAGAGGGGGAGGAAATAGGAGGAGAGGAAACATAAGGAGGTGGAACAGAAGGAGGTGGAAACAGAAGGGGAGGAAACAGAGGGTGAGGAAACAGAAGGGGGAGGAAACAGAAGGGGAGGAAACAGAGGGGGAGGAAACAGAATGGGGAGGAAACATGGGGGGGAAACCGAAGGGGGAGGAAACCGAAGGGGGAGGAAACAGAAGGGGGAGGAAACAGAGGGGGAGGAAACAGAAGGGGAGGAAACAGAAGGGGAAGGAACAGGAGGGGAGGAAACAAAGGGGGAAACATGGGGGAGGAAACAGGAAGGGGGAAACCGAGGGGGAGGAAACAGAAGGGGAGGAAACAGAGGGGGAGGAAACAGAAGGGGAGGAAACAGAGGGGGGAGGAAACAGAAGGGGGAGGAAACAGAACAGGAGAAAACATAAGGGGTAGGAAACAGAGGGGGAGGAAACAGAAGGGAGGGGGAAACAGAAGGGGGAGGAAACAGAGGGGAGGAAACAGAAGGGGAGGAAATAGAAAGGGAGGAAACAGAAGGGGGAGGAAACAGAAGGAGAAGGAAACAGAGGGGGAGGAAACAGAGGGGGGAGAAACAGAGGGGGAGGAAACAGAAGAGGGGAAAAAGAGTAGGAGTAAACAGGACGGGGGAAACTGAGGGGGAGGAAACAGCAGGGGAGGAAAAAAAAGCGGAGGAAACAGAGGGGGAGGAAACAGAAGGGGGATGAAACAGAGGAGGAGGAAACAGAAGGGGAGGAAACAGAAGAGGGTGAAAACAGAAGGGGGTGGAAACAGAAGGGGAAGGGAACAGAAAGGGGAGGAAACAGAAGGGGGAGGAAAAAGAAGAGGGAGGAAACAGAAGGGGAGGAAAAAGAGGGGGGAAACAGAAGGGGAGGAAACAGAAGGGGAGGAAACAGAAGAGGGTGAAAACGGAAGGGGGTGGAAACAGAAGGGGAAGGAAACAGAAGGGGAGGAAACAGAGGGGGAGGAAACAGAAGGGGGAGGAAACAGAAGGGGGAGAAACAGAAGGGGGAGGAAACAGAAGGGGGAGGAAACAGAAAGGGGAGGAAACAGAAGGGGGAGGAAACAAGGGGGGGGGCAGAAGGGGTAGGAAACAGAGGGGGAGGAAACAGAAGCGGAGGAAACAGAGGGGGAGGAAACAGAAGGGGGAGGAAACATGGGGGGGATATCGAAGGGGGAGGAAACAGAGGGGGAGGAAAAAGAAGGGGGAGGAAACTGAGGGGGAGGAAACAGAAGGGGGAGGAAACAGAAGGGGGAGGAAACAGGAGGGAAGGAAACAAAGGGGGAAACATGGGGGGAGGAAACAGGAAGGGGGAAACAGAGGGGGAGGAAACAGAAGGGGAGGAAACAGAGGGGGAGGAAACAGAAGGGGAGGAAACAGAGGGGGGAGGAAACAGAAGGGGGAGAAAACAGAACAGTAGAAAACATAAGGGGTAGGAAGCAGAGGGGGAGGAAACAGAAGGGAGGGGGAAACAGAAGGGGGAGGAAACAGAGGGGATGAAACAGAAGGGGAGGAAACAGAAAGGGAGGAAACAGAAAGGGAGGAAACAGAAGGGGGAGGAAACAGGAGGAGGAAACAGAGGGGGAGGAAACAAAGGGGGGAGAAACAGAGGGGGAGGAAACAGAAGATGGGAAAAAGAGTAGGAGGAAACAGGACGGGGGAAACAGAGGGGGAGGAAACAGCAGGGGAGGAAACAAAAGCGGAGGAAACAGAGGGGAGGAAACAGAAGGGGGAGGAAACAGGGGAGAAACCGAAGGGGGAGGAAAAGAACAGGAGGAAACAGAAGGGGGAGGAAACAGAGGGGGAGGAAACAGAAGGGGGAGGAAACAGAAGGGGGAGGAAAGAGAAGGGGGAGGAAACAGGAGGGGAGGAAACAAACGGGGGAAACATGCGGGAGGAAACAGGAAGGGGGAAACAGAGGGTGGAGGAAACAGAAGGGGTAGGAAACAGAACAGGAGAAAACATAAGGGGTAGGAAACAGAGGGGGAGGAAACAGAAGGGAGGGGGAAACAGAAGGGGGAGGAAACAGAGGGGAGGAAACAGAAGGGAAGGAAACAGAAAGGGAGGAAACAGAAAGGGAGGAAACAGAAGGGGGATGAAACAGAAGGAGGAGGAAACAGAGGGGGAGGAAACAGAAGGGGAAACAGAAGGTGAGGAAACAGAAGGGGATGAAACAGAAGGGGAGGAAACAGGAGGGGAGGAAACAAGGGGGAACAGAAGGGGTAGGAAACAGAGGGGGAGGAAACAGAGAGAGAGTAAACAGAAGGGGGAGGAAACAGAGGGGGAGGAAACAGAAGGTGGAGAAAACAGAAGGGGGAGGAAACAGAGGGGGAGGAAACAGAAAGGGAGGAAACAGAAGAGGAGGTAATAGGAGGAGGAAACAGAAGGGGAGGAAACAGAAGGTGAGGAAACAGAAGGGGGAGGAAACAGAAGGGGAGGAAACAGAGGGGGAGGAAACAGAAAGGGAGGAAACAGAGGGGAAGAAAACTGAGGGGGAGGAAACAGAGAGGGAGTAAACAAAAGGGGGAGGAAACAGAGGGGGAGGAAACAGAAGGGGGAGGAAACAGAAGGGTGAGGAAACAGTAGGGGAGGAAACAGAGGGGGAGGAAACAGAAAGGGAGGAAACAGAAGGGGAGGAAATAGGAGGAGGAAACAGAAGGGGAGGAAACAGAAGGGGGAAAAAAGAGGGGGAAGAAACAGAGGGTGAGAAAACAGAAGGGGGAGGAAACAGAAGGGGGAGGAAACAGAAGGGGGAGGAAACAGAAGGGGGAGGTAACAGAAGGGGAGGAAACAGAGGAGAAGGAAACAGAAGGGGAGGAAACAGAAGGGGGTGAAAACAGAAGGGGAGGAAACAGAGGGTGAGGAAACAGAGGGTGAGGAAACAGAAGGGGGAGGAAACAGAGGGGGAGGAAACAGAGGGGGAGGGAACAGAAGGGGAGGGAACAGAAGGGGGAGGAAACAGAACGGGAGGAAACAGAGGGGGAGGAAACAGAAGGGGGAGGAAACAGAGGGGAGGAAACAGAAGGGGGAGGAAACAGCAGGGGAGGAAACAGAAGGGGGGACAGAAGGGGGAGGAAAAAGAAGGGGAGGAAACAGAGGGGGAGGAAACAGAAGTTGAGGAAACAGAAGGGGGAGGAAACAGAGGGGGAGGAAACAGAAGGGGAGGAAACAGAGGGGAAGGACACAGAGGGGAGGAAACAGAGGGGAGTAAACAGATGGGGGAGGAAACAGAGGGGGAGGAAACAGAAGGGAGGGGGAAACAGAAGGGGGAGGAAACAGAAGAGGAGGAAACAGAGGGGGAGGAAACAGAAAGGGAGGAAACAGAAGGGGAGGAAATAGGAGGAGGAAACAGAAGGGGAGGAAACAGAAGGGGGGAAGGGGGAGGAAACAGAGGGGGAGGAAACAGAAGGGGGAGGAAGCAGAAGGGGGAGGTAACAGAAGGGGAGGAAACAGAGGAGGAGGAAACAGAAGGGGAGGAAACAGAAGGGGAGGAAACAGAAGGAGGAGTAAACAGAGGGGGAGGAAACAGAAGGGGAAAACAGAAGGTGAGGAAACAGAAGGGGGGGAACAGAAGGGGGAGGAAATAAAAGGGGAGGAAACAGAAGGGGAGGAAACAGAGGGGGAGGAAACAAAAGGTGAGGAAACAGAAGGGGGAGGAAACAGAGGGGGAGGAAACAGAGGGGAAGAAAACAGAAGGGGGAGGAAACAGAAGGAGGAGTAAACAGAGGGGGAGGAAACAGAAGGGGGAAAACAGAAGGTGAGGAAACAGAAGGGGGGGAACAGAAGGGGGAGGAAATAAAAGGGGAGGAAACAGAAGGGGAGGAAACAGAGGGGGAGGAAACAAAAGGTGAGGAAACAGAAGGGGAGGAAACAGAAGGGGGAGGAAACAGAAGGGGGAGGTAACAGAAGGGGAGGAAACAGAGGAGAAGGAAACAGAAGGGGAGGAAACAGAAGGGGGTGAAAACAGAAGGGGAGGAAACAGAGGGTGAGGAAACAGAGGGTGAGGAAACAGAAGGGGGAGGAAACAGAGGGGGAGGAAACAGAGGGGGAGGGAACAGAAGGGGGAGGGAACAGAAGGGGGAGGAAACAGAACGGGAGGAAACAGAGGGGGAGGAAACAGAAGGGGGAGGAAACAGAGGGGAGGAAACAGAAGGGGGAGGAAACAGCAGGGGAGGAAACAGAAGGGGGGGACAGAAGGGGGAGGAAAAAGAAGGGGAGGAAACAGAGGGGGAGGAAACAGAAGTTGAGGAAACAGAAGGGGGAGGAAACAGAGGGGGAGGAAACAGAAGGGGAGGAAACAGAGGGGAAGGACACAGAGGGGGAGGAAACAGAGGGGAGTAAACAGATGGGGGAGGAAACAGAGGGGGAGGAAACAGAAGGGAGGGGGAAACAGAAGGGGGAGGAAACAGAAGAGGAGGAAACAGAGGGGGAGGAAACAGAAAGGGAGGAAACAGAAGGGGAGGAAATAGGAGGAGGAAACAGAAGGGGAGGAAACAGAAGGGGGGAAGGGGAGGAAACAGAGGGGGAGGAAACAGAAGGGGGAGGAAGCAGAAGGGGGAGGTAACAGAAGGGGAGGAAACAGAGGAGGAGGAAACAGAAGGGGAGGAAACAGAAGGGGGAGGAAACAGAAGGAGGAGTAAACAGAGGGGGAGGAAACAGAAGGGGGAAAACAGAAGGTGAGGAAACAGAAGGGGGGGAACAGAAGGGGGAGGAAATAAAAGGGGAGGAAACAGAAGGGGAGGAAACAGAGGGGGAGGAAACAAAAGGTGAGGAAACAGAAGGGGGAGGAAACAGAGGGGGAGGAAACAGAGGGGAAGAAAACAGAGGGGGAGGAAACAGAGAGGGAGTAAACATAAGTGGGAGGAAACAGAGGGGGAGGAAACAGAAGGGGGAGGAAACAGAAGGGGAGGAAACAGAGGGGGAGGAAAGAGAAGGGGGAGGAAACAGAAGGGGAGGAAACAGAAGGGGGAGGAACCAGAAGGGGAGGAAACAGAGGGGGAGGAAACAGAGGGGGAGGAAACAGAGGGGGAGGAAACAGAGGGGGAGGAAACAGAAGGGGGAGGAAACAGCAGCGGAGGAAACAGAAGGGGGAACATAAGGGGGAGGAAACAGAAGGGGAGGAAACAGAGGGGGAGGAAACAGAAGGGGAGGAAACAGAGGGGAAGAAAACAGAGGGGGAGGAAACAGAGAGGGAGTAAACAAAAGGGGAGGAAACAGAGGGGGAGGAAACAGAACTGGGAGAAAAACAGAAGGGTGAGGAAACAGTAGGGGAGGAAACAGAGGGGGAGGAAACAGAAAGGGAGGAAACAGAAGGGGAGGAAATAGGAGGAGGAAACAGAAGGGGAGGAAACAGAAGGGGGGAAAAAGAGGGGGAAGAAACAGAGGGTGAGAAAACAGAAGGGGGAGGAAACAGAAGGGGGAGGAAACAGAAGGGGGAGGTAACAGAAGGGGAGGAAACAGAGGAGGAGGAAACAGAGGAGGAGGAAACAGAAGGGGAGGAAACAGAAGGGGTGAAAACAGAAGGGGAGGAAACAGAGGGTGAGGAAAGAAACAGAGGGTGAGGAAACAGAAGGGGAGGAAACAGAGGGGGAGGAAACAGAGGGGAGGGAACAGAAGGGGGAGGAAACAGAGGGGGAGGAAAGAGAAGGGGGAGGAAACAGAAGGGGAGAAAACAGAAGGGGTAGGAAAATGAAGGGGAGGAAACAGAAGGGGAGGAAACAGAGGAGGAGGAAACAGAAGGGGGAGGAAACAGAGGGGAGGAAACAGAAGGGGGGGACAGAAGGAGGAGGAAAAAGAAGGGGAGGAAACAGAGGGGGAGGAAACAGAAGTTGAGGAAACAGAAGGGGGAGGAAACAGAGGGGGAGGAAACAGAAGGGGAGGAAACAGAGGGGAAGGATACAGAGGGGGAGGAAACAGAGGGGAAGGACACAGAGGGGAGGAAACAGAGGGGGAGTAGACAGATGGGGGAGGAAACAGAGGGGGAGGAAACAGAAGGGAGGGGGAAACAGAAGGGGGAGGAAACAGAAGAGGAGGAAACAGAGGGGGGAGGAAACAGAAAGGGAGGAAACAGAGGGGGAGGAAACAGAAAGGGAGGAAACAGAAGGGGAGGAAATAGGAGGAGGAAACAGAAGGGGAGGAAACAGAAGGGGGGAAGGGGGAGGAAACAGAGGGGGAGGAAACAGAAGGGGGGGAAGCAGAAGGGGGAGGTAACAGAAGGGGAGGAAACAGAGGAGGAGGAAACAGAAGGGGAGGAAACAGAAGGGGAGGAAACAGAAGGAGGAGTAAACAGAGGGGGAGGAAACAGAAGGGGGAAAACAGAAGGTGAGGAAACAGAAGGGGGGGAACAGAAGGGGGAGGAAATAAAAGGGGAGGAAACAGAAGGGGAGGAAACAGAGGGGGAGGAAACAAAAGGTGAGGAAACAGAAGGGGGAGGAAACAGAGGGGGAGGAAACAGAGGGGAAGAAAACAGAGGGGGAGGAAACAGAGAGGGAGTAAACATAAGTGGGAGGAAACAGAGGGGGAGGAAACAGAAGGGGGAGGAAACAGAAGGGGAGGAAACAGAGGGGGAGGAAAGAGAAGGGGGAGGAAACAGAAGGGGAGGAAACAGAAGGGGGAGGAACCAGAAGGGGAGGAAACAGAGGGGGAGGAAACAGAGGGGGAGGAAACAGAGGGGGAGGAAACAGAGGGGGAGGAAACAGAAGGGGGAGGAAACAGCAGCGGAGGAAACAGAAGGGGGAACATAAGGGGGAGGAAACAGAAGGGGAGGAAACAGAGGGGGAGGAAACAGAAGGGGAGGAAACAGAGGGGAAGAAAACAGAGGGGGAGGAAACAGAGAGGGAGTAAACAAAAGGGGAGGAAACAGAGGGGGAGGAAACAGAAGGGGGAGAAAAACAGAAGGGTAAGGAAACAGTAGGGGAGGAAACAGAGGGGGAGGAAACAGAAAGGGAGGAAACAGAAGGGAGGAAATAGGAGGAGGAAACAGAAGGGGAGGAAACAGAAGGGGGGAAAAAGAGGGGGAAGAAACAGAGGGTGAGAAAACAGAAGGGGGAGGAAACAGAAGGGGGAGGAAACAGAAGGGGGAGGTAACAGAAGGGGAGGAAACAGAGGAGGAGGAAACAGAGGAGGAGGAAACAGAAGGGGAGGAAACAGAAGAGGTGAAAACAGAAGGGGAGGAAACAGAGGGTGAGGAAACAGAGGGTGAGGAAACAGAAGGGGAGGAAACAGAGGGGGAGGAAACAGAGGGGGAGGGAACAGAAGGGGGAGGAAACAGAGGGGGAGGAAAGAGAAGGGGGAGGAAACAGAAGGGGAGAAAACAGAAGGGGTAGGAAATGAAGGGGAGGAAACAGAAGGGGAGGAAACAGAGGGGGAGGAAACAGAAGGGGAGGAAACAGAGGGGAGGAAACAGAAGGGGAGAAACAGAAGGGGGAGGAAACAGCAGGGAGGAACAGAAGGGGGGCCAGAAGGGGGAGGAAAAAGAAGGGGAGGAAACAGAGGGGGAGGAAACAGAAGTTGAGGAAACAGAAGGGGGAGGAAACAGAAGGGGGAGGAAACAGAGGGGGAGGAAACAGAAGGGGAGGAAACAGAGGGGAAGGAAACAGAGGGGGAGGAAACAGAGGGGGAGTAAACAAATGGGGGAGGAAACAGAGGGGGAGGAAACAGAAGGGAGGGGGAAACAGAAGGGGGAGGAAACAGAAGAGGAGGAAACAGAGGGGGAGGAAACAGAAAGGGAGGAAACAGAAGGGGAGGAAATAGGAGGAGGAAACAGAAGGGGAGGAAACAGAAGGGGGGGAAGGGGAGGAAACAGAGGGGGAGGAAACAGAAGGGGGAGGAAGCAGAAGGGGGAGGTAACAGAAGGGGAGGAAACAGAGGAGGAGGAAACAGAAGGGGAGGAAACAGAAGGGGGAGGAAACAGAAGGAGGAGTAAACAGAGGGGGAGGAAACAGAAGGGGGAAAACAGAAGGTGAGGAAACAGAAGGGGGGGAACAGAAGGGGGAGGAAACAGAAGGGGAGGAAACAGAAGGGGAGGAAACAGAGGGTGAGGAAACAAAAGGTGAGGAAACAGAAGGGGGAGGAAACAGAGGGGGAGGAAACAGAGGGGAAGAAAACAGAGGGGAGGAAACAGAGAGGGAGTAAACAGAAGTGGAGGAAACAGAGGGGGAGGAAACAGAAGGGGAGGAAACAGAGGGGGAGGAAAGAGAAGGGGGAGGAAAGAGAAGGGGAGGAAACAGAAGGGGGAGGAAACAGAAGGGGAGGAAACAGAGGTGGAGGAAACAGAGGGGGAGGAAACAGAAGGGGGGAGGAAACAGAGGGGGAGGAAACAGAAGGGGAGGAAACAGAGGGGAAGAAAACAGAGGAGGAGGAAACAGAGAGGGAGTAAACAGAAGGGGGAGGAAACAGAGGGGGAGGAAACAGAAGGTGGAGGAAACAGAAGGGGGGGGAAACAGTAGGGAAGAAACAGAGGGGGAGGAAACAGAAAGGGAGGAAACAGAAGAGGAGGTAATAGGAGGAGGAAACAGAAGGGGAGGAAACAGAAGGTGAGGAAACAGAAGGGGGAGGATACAGAAGGGGAGGAAACAGAGGGGGAGGAAACAGAAGGGGAGGAAACAGAGGGGAAGAGAAACAGAGAGGGAGTAAACAAAAGGGGGAGGAAACAGAGGGGGAGGAAATAGAAGGGGGAGGAAACAGAAGGGGGAGGAAACAGTAGGGGAGGAAACAGAGGGGGAGGAAACAGAGGGGGAGGAAACAGAAAGGGAGGAAACAGAAGGGGAGGAAATAGGAGGAGGAAACAGAAGGGGAGGAAACAGAAGGGGGGAAAAAGAGGGGGAAGAAACAGAGGGAGAGGAAACAGAAGGGGGAGGAAACAGAAGGGGGAGGTAACAGAAGGGGAGGAAACAGAGGAGGAGGAAACAGAGGAGGAGGAAACAGAAGGGGGGGAAACAGAAGGGGGTGAAACAGAGGGTGAGGAAACAGAGGGGGAGGAAACAGAAGGGGGAGGAAACAGAGGGGGAGGAAACAGAGGGGGAGGGAACAGAAGGGCGAGAAAACAGAGGGGGAGGAAAGAGAAGGGGGAGGAAACAGAAGGGGAGAAAACAGAAGGGGTAGGAAAATGAAGGGGAGGAAACAGAAGGGGAGGAAACAGAGGGGGAGGAAACAGAAGGGGGAGGAAACAGAGGGGAGGAAACAGAGGGGGAGGGAACAGAAGGGGGAGGAAACAGAGGGGGAGGAAAGAGAAGGGGGAGGAAACAGAAGGGGAGAAAACAGAAGGGGTAGGAAAATGAAGGGGAGGAAACAGAAGGGGAGGAAACAGAAGGGGAGGAAACAGAGGGGGAGGAAACAGAAGGGGGAGGAAACAGAGGGGAGGAAACAGAAGGGGGAGAAACAGAAGGGGGAGGAAACAGCAGGGGAGGAAACAGAGGGGGGGAACAGAAGGGGGAGGAAAAAGAAGGGGAGGAAACAGAGGGGGAGGAAACAGAAGGTGAGGAAACAGAAGGGGGAGGAAACAGAAGGGGGAGGAAACAGAGGGGGAGGAAACAGAAGGGGCAGGAAACAGAAGGAGGAGTAAACAGAGGGGGAGGAAACAGAAGGGGGAAAACAGAAGGTGAGGAAACAGAAGGGGGGGAACAGAAGGGGGAGGAAACAGAAGGGGAGGAAACAGAAGGGGAGGAAACAGAGGGTGAGGAAACAAAAGGTGAGGAAACAGAAGGGGGAGGAAACAGAGGGGGAGGAAACAGAGGGGAAGAAAACAGAGGGGGAGGAAACAGAGAGGGAGTAAACAGAAGTGGGAGGAAACAGAGGGGGAGGAAACAGAAGGGGGAGGAAACAGAAGGGGAGGAAACAGAGGGGGAGGAAAGAGAAGGGGGAGGAAAGAGAAGGGGAGGAAACAGAAAGGGGAGGAAACAGAAGGGGAGGAAACAGAGGGGGAGGAAACAGAGGGGGAGGAAACAGAAGGGGGAGGAAACAGAGGGGAGGAAACAGAGGGGGAGGAAACAGAAGGGGAGGAAACAGAGGGGAAGAAAACAGAGGAGGAGGAAACAGAGAGGGAGTAAACAGAAGGGGGAGGAAACAGAGGGGGAGGAAACAGAAGGTGGAGGAAACAGAAGGGGGGGGGGAAACAGTAGGGGAGGAAACAGAGGGGGAGGAAACAGAAAGGGAGGAAACAGAAGAGGAGGTAATAGGAGGAGGAAACAGAAGGGGAGGAAACAGAAGGTGAGGAAACAGAAGGGGGAGGATACAGAAGGGGAGGAAACAGAGGGGGAGGAAACAGAAGGGGAGGAAACAGAGGGGAAGAAAACAGAGGGGGAGGAAACAGAGAGGGAGTAAACAAAAGGGGGAGGAAACAGAGGGGGAGGAAATAGAAGGGGGAGGAAACAGAAGGGGGAGGAAACAGTAGGGGAGGAAACAGAGGGGGAGGAAACAGAAAAGGGAGGAAACAGAAGGGGAGGAAATAGGAGGAGGAAACAGAAGGGGAGGAAACAGAAGGGGGGAAAAAGAGGGGGAAGAAACAGAGGGTGAGGAAACAGAAGGGGGAGGAAACAGAAGGGGGAGGTAACAGAAGGGGAGGAAACAGAGGAGGAGGAAACAGAGGAGGAGGAAACAGAAGGGGGGGAAACAGAAGGGGGTGAAACAGAGGGTGAGGAAACAGAGGGGGAGGAAACAGAAGGGGGAGGAAACAGAGGGGGAGGAAACAGAGGGGGAGGGAACAGAAGGGGGAGAAAACAGAGGGGGAGGAAAGAGAAGGGGGAGGAAACAGAAGGGGAGAAAACAGAAGGGGTAGGAAAATGAAGGGGAGGAAACAGAAGGGGAGGAAACAGAGGGGGAGGAAACAGAAGGGGGAGGAAACAGAGGGGAGGAAACAGAAGGGGGGAGAAACAGAAGGGGGAGGAAACAGCAGGGGAGGAAACAGAGGGGGGGAACAGAAGGGGGAGGAAAAAGAAGGGGAGGAAACAGAGGGTGAGGAAACAGAAGGGGGAGGAAACAGAAGGGGAGGAAACAGAGGGGGAGGAAACAGAGGGGGAGGAAACAGAGGGGGAGGAAACAGAGGGGGAGTAAACAGATGGGGGAGGAAACAGAAGGGAGGGGGAAACAGAAGGGGGGAGGAAACAGAGGGGGAGGAAACAGAGGGGGAGGAAAAAGAGAGGCAGGAAACAGAAGGGGAGGAAATAGGAGGAGGAAACAGAAGGGGGAAACAGAAGGGGGGAAATAGGGGGAGGAAACAGAGGGGGAGGAAACAGAAGGGGGAGGAAGCAAAAGGGGGAGGTAACAGAAGGGGAGGAAACAGAGGAGGAGGAAACAGAAGGGGAGGAAACAGAAGGGGGAGGACACAGAAGGAGGAGTAAACAGAGGGGGAGGAAACAGAAGGGGGAAAACAGAAGGTGAGGAAACAGAAGGGGGGGGGAACAGAAAGGGGAGGAAACAGAAGGGGAGGAAACAGAAGGGGAGGAAACAGAGGGTGAGGAAACAAAAGGTGAGGAAACAGAAGGGGGAGGAAACAGAGGGGAAGGAAACAGAGGGGAAGAAAACAGAGGGGGAGGAAACAGAGAGGGAGTAAACAGAAGTGGGAGGAAACAGAGGGGGAGGAAACAGAAGTGGGAGGAAACAGAAGGGGAGGAAACAGAGGGGGAGGAAAGAGAAGGGGGAGGAAACAGAAGGGGAGGAAACAGAAGGGGGAGGAAACAGAAGGGGAGGAAACAGAGGGTGAGGAAACAGAGGGTGAGGAAACAGAAGGGGGGGGAAACAGAGGGGAGGAAACAGAGGGGGAGGAAACAGAAGGGGAGGAAACAGCAGCGGAGGAAACAGAAGGGGGGAACATAAGGGGGAGGAAACAGAAGGGGAGGAAACAGAGGGGGAGAAAACAGAAGGCGAGGAAACAGAAGGGGGAGGAAACAGAAGGGGAGGAAACAGAGGGGGAGGAAACAGAAGGGGAGGAAACAGAGGGGAAGAAAACAGAGGGGGAGGAAACAGAGAGGGAGTAAACAGAAGGGGGAGGAAACAGAGGGGGAGGAAACAGAAGGTGGAGGAAACAGAAGGGGGAGGAAACAGTAGGGGAGGAAACAGAGGGGGAGGAAACAGAAAGGGAGGAAACAGAAGAGGAGGTAATAGGAGGAGGAAACAGAAGGGGAGGAAACAGAAGGTGAGGAAACAGAAGGGGGAGGATACAGAAGGGGAGGAAACAGAGGGGGAGGAAACAGAAGGGGAGGAAACAGAGGGGAAGAAAACAGAGGGGGAGGAAACAGAGAGGGAGTAAACAAAAGGGGGAGGAAACAGAGGGGGAGGAAATAGAAGGGGGAGGAAACAGAAGGGGGAGGAAACAGTAGGGGAGGAAACAGAGGGGGAGGAAACAGAAAGGGAGGAAACAGAAGGGGAGGAAATAGGAGGAGGAAACAGAAGGGGAGGAAACAGAAGGGGGAAAAAGAGGGGGAAGAAACAGAGGGTGAGGAAACAGAAGGGGGAGGAAACAGAAGGGGGAGGAAACAGAAGGGGGAGGTAACAGAAGGGGAGGAAACAGAGGAGGAGGAAACAGAGGAGGAGGAAACAGAAGGGGGGGAAACAGAAGGGGGTGAAACAGAGGGTGAGGAAACAGAGGGTGAGGAAACAGAAGAGGTAGGAAACAGAGGGGGAGGAAACAGAGGGGGAGGGAACAGAAGGGGGAGAAAACAGAGGGGGAGGAAAGAGAAGGAGGAGGAAACAGAAGGGGAGAAAACAGAAGGGGTAGGAAAATGAAGGGGAGGAAACAGAAGGGGAGGAAACAGAGGGGGAGGAAACAGAAGGGGGAGGAAACAGAGGGGAGGAAACAGAAGGGGGGAGAAACAGAAGGGGGAGGAAACAGCAGGGGAGGAAACAGAAGGGGGGAACAGAAGGGGGAGGAAAAAGAAGGGGAGGAAACAGAGGGGGAGGAAACTGAAGGTGAGGAAACAGAAGGGGGAGGAAACAGAAGGGGGAGGAAACAGAGGGGGAGGAAACAGAGGGGGAGGAAACAGAGGGGGAGTAAACAGATGGGGGAGGAAACAGAAGGGAGGGGGAAACAGAAGGGGAGGAAACAGAGGGGGAGGAAAAAGAGAGGCAGGAAACAGAAGGGGAGGAAATAGGAGGAGGAAACAGAAGGGGGGGAAACAGAAGGGGGAAATAGGGGGAGGAAACAGAGGGGGAGGAAACAGAAGGGGGAGGAAGCAAAAGGGGGAGGTAACAGAAGGGGAGGAAACAGAGGAGGAGGAAACAGAAGGGGAGGAAACAGAAGGGGGTGGAAACAGAAGGGGAGGAAACAGAGGGTGAGGAAACAGAGGGTGTGGAAACAGGAGGGAGAGGAAACAGAGGGGGAGGAAACAGAAGGGGGAGGAAACAAAAGGGGGAGAAACAGAAGGGGGAGGAAACAGAAGGGTTAGGAAACAGAAGGGGGAGGAAACAAGGGGGGGACAGAAGGGGTAGGAAACAGAGGGGGAGGAAACAGAAGGGGGAAACAGAGGAGGAGGAAACAGAAGGGGGAGGAAACAGAAGGGGAGGAAACAGAAGGGGAGGAAACACAAGGGGGAGGAAACAGGAGGGGAGAAAACAGAAGGAGGAGGAAACAGAAGGGGAGGAAACAGAGGGGGGAGAAACAGAGGGGGAGCAAACAGAAGGGGGGAAACAGAGTCGGAGGAAACAGGAGGGGGGAAACAGAGGGGGAGGAAATAGCAGGGGAGAAAACAGAGTGGGAGGAAACAGAAGGAGAGGAAACAGAAGGAGGTGGAAACAGAAGGAGGTGGAAACAGAAGGGGAGGAAACAGAGGGTGAGGAAACAGAAGGGGGAGGAAACAGAAGGGGAGGAAACAGAGGGGGAGGAAACAGAAGGGGGAGGAAACAGGGGGGGAAACCGAAGGGGGAGGAAACAGAACAGGAGGAAACAGAAGGGGGAGGAAACAGAGGGAGAGGAAACAGAAGGGGAGGAAACAGAAGGGGGAGGAAACAGAAGGGGGAGGAAAAAGGAAGGGGGAAACAGAGGGGGAGGAAACAGAAGGGGAGGAAACAGAGGGGGGAGGAAACAGAAGGGGGAGGAAACAGAACAGGAGAAAACATAAGGGGTAGGAAACAGAGGGGGAGGAAACAGAAGGGAGGGGGAAACAGAAGGGGGAGGAAACAGAGGGGAGGAAACAGAAAGGGAGGAAAAGGAAAGGGAGGAAACAGAAGGCGGAGGAAACAGAAGGAGGAGGAAACAGAGGGGGAGGGAACAGAAGGGGGAAAACAGAAGGCGAGGAAACAGAAGGGGATGAAACAGAAGGGGGAGGAAACAGGAGGGGAGGAAACAAGGAGGGGACAGTAGGGGTAGGAAACAGAGGGGAAGGAAACAGAAGGAGGGAAACAGAGCAGGAGGAAACAGAAGGGGAGGAAACAGAAGGGGGAGGAAACAGAAGGGGGAGGAAACAGGAGGGGAGGAAACAGGAGGGGAGGAAAGAGAAGGAGGAAACAGAAGGGGGAGGAAACAGAAGGGGGAGGAAACAGAGGGGGAGGAAACAGAAGGGGAGGAAACAGAGGGGAAGGAAACAGAGGAGGAGTAAACAGAAGGGGGAGGAAACAGAGGGGGAGGAAACAGAAGGGAGGGGGAAACAGAAGGGGGAGGAAACAGAAGGGGAGGAAACAGAAGGGGAGGAAACAGAAGGGGAGGAAATAGGAGGAGGAAACAGAAGGGGGGAAGCAGAAGGGGGTGAAAACAGAAGGGGATGGAAACAGAAGGGGAGGAAACAGAGGGTGAGGAAACAGAGGGTGAGGAAACAGAAGGGGGAAGAAACAGAGGGGGAGGAAACAGAAGGGGGAAGAAACAGATGGGGGAGAAACAGATGGGGGAGGAAACAGAAGGGGGAGGAAACAAGGGGGCGACAGAATTGGTACGAAACAGAGGGGGAGGAAACAGAAGGGGGGAAACAGAGGAGGAGGAAACAGAAGGGGGAGGAAACAGAAGGGGAGGAAACAGAAGGGGGAGGAAACAGGAGGGGAGAAAACAGAAGGAGGAGGAAACAGAACGGGAGGAAACAGAGGGGGGAGAAACAGAGGGGGAGGAAACAGAAGGGGGGAAACAGAGTAGGAGGAAACAGGAGGGGGGAAGCAGAGGGGGAGGAAACAGCAGGGGAGGAAACAGAGGGCGAGGAAACAGAGGGGGAGGAAACAGAGGGGGAGGAAACAGAAGGAGAGGAAACAGAAGGAGGTGGAAACAGAAGGAGGTGGAAACAGCAGGGGAGGAAACAGAGGGTGAGGAAACAGAAGGGGGAGGAAACAGAAGGGGAGGAAACAGAGGGGGAGGAAACAGAAGGGGGAGGAAACAGGGGGGGGAAACTGAAGGGGGAGGAAACAGAACAGGAGGAAACAGAAGGGGGAGGAAACAGAGGGGGAGGAAACAGAAGGGGGAGGAAACAGAAGGGGAGGAAACAGAGGGGGAGGAAACAGAAGGGGGAGGAAACAGGGGGGGGAACCGAAGGGGGAGGAAACAGAACAGGAGGAAACAGAAGGGGGAGAAAACAGAGGGGGAGGAAACAGAAGGGGGAGGAAACAGAAGGGGGAGGAAACAGGAGGGGAGGAAACAAATCAGGGAAACATGGGGGGAGGAAACAGGACGGGGGAAACAGAGGGGGAGGAAACAGAAGGGGAGGAAACAGAGGGGGAGGAAACAGAAGGGGAGGAAACAGAAAGGGTGGAAACAGAAAGGGAGGAAACAGAAGGGGGAGGAAACAGAAGGAGGAGGAAACAGAGGGGGAGGAAACAGAAGGGGGAAAACAGAAGGTGAGGAAACAGAAGGGGATGAAACAGAAGTTGGAGGAAACAGGAGGGGAGGAAACAAGGGGGGAACAGAAGGGGTAGGAAACAGAAGGGGAAGAAACAGAAGGAGGAGGAAACATAGGGGGAGGAAACAGAAGGGGGAAAACAGAAGGTGAGGAAACAGAAGGAGAGGAAACAGAAGGAGGTGGAAACAGAAGGGGAGGAAACAGAGGGTGAGGAAACAGAAGGGGGAGGAAACAGAGGGGGAGGAAACAGAGGGGGAGGAAACAGAAGGGGGAGGAAACAGGGGGGGGGAACCGAAGGGGGGGAAACAGAACAGGAGGAAACAGAAGGGGGAGGAAACAGAGGGGGAGGAAACAGAAGGGGGAGGAAACAGAAGGGGGAGGAAACAGGAGGGGAGGGAACAAAGGGGGGGAAACATGGAGGGAGGAAATAGGAAGGGGGAAACAGAGGGGGAGGAAACAGAAGGGGAGGAAACAGAGGCGGAGGAAACAGAAGGGGAGGAAACAGAGGGGGAGGAAACAGAAGGGGGAGGAAACAGAACAGGAGAAAACATAAGGGGTAGGAAACAGAGGGGGAGGAAACAGAAGGGAGGGGGAAACAGAAGGGGGAGGAAACAGAGGGGAGGAAACAGAAGAGGAGGAAACAGAAAGGGAGGAAACAGAAAGGGAGGAAACAGAAAGGGAGGAAACAGAAGGGGGAGGAAACAGAAGGAGGAATAAACAGAGGGGGAGGAAACAGAAGTTGGAAAACAGAAGGTGAGGAAACAGAAGGGGATGAAACAGAAGGGGGAGGAAACAGGAGGGGAGGAAACAAGGGGGGAACAGAAGGGGTAGGAAACAGAGGGGAGGAAACAGAAGGGGGAAACAGAGGGGGAGGAAACAGAAGGGGGGAAACAGAGGAGGAGGAAACAGAAGGGGAGGAAACAGAAGGGGGAGGAAACAGGAGGGGAGGAAACAGAAGGGGAGGAAACGGAAGGAGGAGGAAACAGAAGATGAGGAAACAGAAGGGGGAAAACAGAGTAGGAGGAAACAGGAGGCGGGGAACAGAGGGGGAGGAAACAGAAGGGGAGGAAACAGAGGGGGAGGAAACAGAAGGGGAGGAAACAGAAGGAGGTGGAAACAGAAGGGGAGGAAACGGAGGGTGAGGAAACAGAAGAGGGAGGAAACAGAAGGGGAGGAAACAGAAGTGGGAGGAAACAGAAGGGGGAGGACACAGAAGGTGGAGGAAACAGAAGGGGAGGAAACAGAGGGGGGAAACATGGGGGGGGGAGGAAACAGGAGGGGGGGACAGAGGGGGAGGAAACAGAAGAGGAGGAAACAGATTGGGAGGAAACAGAAGGGGAGGAAACAGAAGGGGATGAAACAGAATGGGAGGAATCAGAGGGTGAGGAAACAGAGGAGGAGGAAACAGAGGGGGAGGAAACAGGAGGGGAGGAAACACAAGGGGGAGGAAACAGAATGGGAGGAAACAGAGGGGGAGGAAACAGAAGGGGGAGGAAACAGAGGGGGAGATAAAAGGAGGGGGGAACAGCGGGGGAGGAAACAGAACGGGAGGAAACAAAACGGGAGGAAACAGAGGGGGAGGAAACACAGGGGGAGGAAACAGAAGGGGGAGGAAACAGAGGGGGAGGAAACAGGAGGGGGGGAAACAGAGGGGGAGGAAACAATAGGGGGAGGAAACAAAATGGTAGGAAACAGAAGGGGGAGGAAACAGAAGGGGAGGAAACAGAAGGGGGAGGAAACAGAAGGGGAGGAAACAGAAGGGGCAGGAAACGGAAGGGGGAGGAAACTGGAGGGGAGGAAACAGGAGGGGGAGGAAACAGGTGGGGAGGAAACAGAAGGAGGAGGAAACAGAAGGGGAGGATACAGAAGGGGGGAAACAGAGGGGGGAAACAGAAGGGGGAAAATAGAGTAGGAGGAAACAGGAGGGGGGAAACAGAGGGGGAGGAAACAAAAGGTGAGGAAACAGAGGGGGACTAAATAGAAGGAGGTGGAAACAGAAGGGTAGGAAACAGAGGGTGAGGAAACAGAAGGGGGAGGAAACAGAAGGGGAGGAAACAGAGGATGAGGAAACAGAGGGTGAGGAAACACAGGGTGAGGAAACAGAAGGGGAGGAAAAAGAGGGGGAGGAAACAGAAGGGGTAGGAAATGGAGGGGTAGGAAACAGAAGGGGGAAACAGAATGGGAGGAAACAGAAGGGGGAGGAAACAGAAGAGCAGGAAACAGAAGGGGGAAGAAACAGAAGGGGAGGAAACAGTGTGGGAGGAAACAGAAGGCAAGGAAACAGAAAGGGAGGAAACAGAAGGGGAGGAAACAGAGGGTGAAGAAACAGAGGGTGAGGAAACAGAAGGGGGGAAACAGAAGGGGGAGGAAACAGAGGGGGAGGAAACAGAAGGGGGAGGAAACAGAAGGAGGAGGAAACAGAAGGGGGGAAACAGAAGGGGGAGGAAACAGAAGGGGGGAAACAGAAGGGGAGGAAACAGAAGGGGAAGGGAAACAGAAGGGGAGGAAACAGAAGGGGGAGGGAAACAGAAGGGGAGGAAACAGAAGGGGGAGGGAAACAGAAAGCGAGGAAACAGAAGGGAGGGAAACAGAGGGGGAGGAAACGGGGGGGACACAAGGGAAAGTAAACCGATGGGTTGGAAACAGAGGGGGGAACAGAAGGGGAAGAAATAGAAGGGGAGGAAAGAGAAGGGGGGAATACAGAGGGGGAGGGAGAGAATGGGGGGAGATCTGCTTGGAAAACATTCCTAAAAGCACCATCTCTAGAAGCACTGTATCAAGGCAAAATCGGGCACGGCTCTGTTGGGGTCGAGAGCATAGTTGCAAGGGTATCAGAGGAAGAGAAGTGGGGCCAAATAAACCATAGGACCGTATATTGTATTGGTGTTATTGTCCAGTGCCAGCATCTCCTCCATTCTCATAATGTCATTCACTGTAGAAACCCACAATGACAGCGGTGGTGTAGTGGCAGTCTTCCAGTATAATGGGATGAGTTGCACTGCTGCAGACAGGAAAAAACATGAAGGCAGCTTCTCTGTGGTGCCATAAATCCTCACATTCACAACAGACATGTAGATATGTGCCTGAGAACCGAAGGGGCCCCCAACAGACGCCAAATTGCTGTTGGGGGTCTTGGTAAAATTGAGGCCTAGTACAAATATTGTATTACTGCACAGAAAGGCACAACAATCTCTTGGGGACATTTTTACAGTAAATAATTGGCACTATAATGTTCATTTCTAGATTTTAAAATGAATGTACGGTAACCTGTATATATTGGGGCCTAGAGAATATAATGTATTACTGCATATATAGGAACTACATTGTTTGGAGGATTTTCTTTTTTTTTACATGCCTCCTTAATGTTTATTTTTAGATGTCAAAATAACTGTTGTGTGTCCTGTTCAAAATTGGTCCTAGGGAAAAAAATAATACTCCACTTCAGTACTACAATTTTTTGGGGCCTTTTTTTCTGTGAATAAATTACACTCTAATCATAATTTCAAGATTTTAGAATGGATGCTGGGGGTCCTGTGCAAATTGGAACCTACTTTATTACTGCACATGTAGACACAAATATGTTTCTTTTTTTTCTACAAAATATCTCTCTCTTATGTTGATTTCTAGATAATAAAATGGCTGTTGGGTAACTAAAGTGGCCCTAGTGCAAATAATTTAATACTCTGCACTCAGGTACTACAGTTTTTTTGGGAAATTTTATGCAACAAATTAAACTCTAATGTGAATTTCTAAGATTTCTAGATTTTAGAATTGAGGTTGATGGTCCTGTTCAAAATGTGTGCCTACTGCAGTTCATTTAATACTGTACACATAAATACAAAAAAGTCATGTTTTGTGTAAATAAAAGATGCTTTAACCGTATCCTGCCTGGCCTATAACAAAATGATGGCCAGGTGGGACTTTTTAGTCAAATCGGGTAGACTTAATATGATGTCCTCCCTGATCACGCCCCATGTGTAGCCCTATGTTCGATGGACACAGCCGATGACGGATCGGTGTACAGGCCCGCTACGTTACCACATGATTGCTGGGACCAATCACAGCAGATCACATGACAGTTGTAAACAATGGATGGCTTACTTTCATGCCATTCATTGTGTACAATTGTGTCCCCAGATGAAATCACGAGATGCAACGTAACGCGTAGGGATTGGCCGAGATAGATGCACACCGGAAGTGACGTAAGAAGGCGTGGAACAACGCCAAATTTGTTCCCTGCTTGTTTTTAATGTTGAAATGTAAAAGTTCACTTTGCCCAGCTTTTAAATAAATATATTGTTTGGTCCTGATATACTGCGCTATTGGAGGCTTCTTTGTTTTATTCCCCATATCTCACTGAGGTATTCCCTTCCTATACACTGGGATAACCGAGTGGACTAGTTTGCCTATAGGAGAAGTACCGGAGGACCGGCCCACTTATGGGGTACAGTGAAGATCTCAGATACTAAAAGCTACTAACCCACAACATTAAGGCGAGAGTTCTGGAAGACTTTATTACTGAGAAGCCATCTATAAAATACATATGGACACTTTTTCTTACACCTCTATTAATTCTTCGGGCTGTGAAGATGGCAGAAGTTTTCCTTACCCATTCACCTAGAGAACTATTTGTTTCAATTTATCACGATTTAATTCACTTTTTTTGAGGATCATTATGTTTACCAAATTGTTATACCGCGACATATGATCACGTCATTGGAGGGTTCATTGGACACTTTATTTTTGATACTTATTATTTGTTTAATTATGTCTGGTTTCATGACAAATTCTGCACATTGATTTTATATTGTTATGTTTCACCTATTTAGGTATTAATTCATTACCATTAAGTAAGTGTGTACATTTATCACAGTGTTATTCAGTGACATAATTTTTGCGCAAGACCACTTTATTCAATTTTACTACAATTGTGTTGCTAGCTGTGATTGGTCACAGTGATCACGTGGTACAGACAGGGCCAATCACAGCCCATCTGTACTATGTGGCCAATCACAGCTAATCACAATATAACACACTGAATAAATCAGTTTCATTCAGTAAAAATGGTTGCTTATACCAGTAAAATCCACTGGTATAAACAATCATAATCTGTAAAATAAAATCCTGATCACTTCCCCAGAGTTTACTATTGGATTACTGTTTGGCTTTGATCACGGTGTGTTATATATATTTCAACATACTGTCAGCAGTCAGTATCCCTGATAACCTTCACACCTTTTATATGAGGGAAAAAGAGGGTAGTCACGTGAAGTCACACACCTATAGTATCCTAGGTGAACCTTAGCCTGGACCCCCTTTATATGATAATGCTATACTACACTGCACTGGTGACAGTATTAAAAAAAAAATGTGATTTTTTTTTTTTTTTTTTCATTTTCCAAAAAATTGTGACAAAAAATTAAAACTCGCCATGCAACAGAAACAAAGAAAATGTTTTTTTTTTTTTTTAATGTCGTTCTTTTTTTTTTTTTTGTTTATTTAGCAGTGGTGAATAAATACCACCAAAAGAAAGCTGTATTTGTGTGAAAAAAAATGATAAAAATTAAATTTGAGTACAGTGTTACATGTCTGCGCAATTGTCATTCAAAGCACTGAAAGCTGAAAATTGGCCTGGGCAGGAAGTGGTGGAAAGTGCCCTGTATTGAAGTGCTTACTGTTTCTAGATTTTAAATGGATATTGGGGATCGCGGTCAAATTGGGGACTGGGGCAAATAATTTAATACTGCAGATGAGGGCACAACAATAAATAACACTCTAATGTAAATTTCTAGATATTACAATGGCTGTTGGGAGTCCTGTTAAAAATGGTCCCTAGTGCATTTAATTACTACACACGGAGGTGCTACAATCTTTTGCAGAATTTTTTTCAATTAAACGCTAACCTTGATTTTTAGATTTTAACCACTTGCTTACTGGGCACTTATACACCCTTCCTGCCCAGGCCAATTATTAGCTTTTAGCGCTGTCACTCTTTGAATGATAATTGCACGGTCATGCAACACTGTACCCAAATTAAATTTTTTGCATTTTTTTCACATAAATACAACTTTCTTTAGGTAATATTTAATTACCACTGGGTTTTATATTTGTTGCTAAACAAACAAAAAAAAGACCGAACATTTAAAAAAAAAAAATTAAAAAAAAAAAAGCTTTTCAAATTTTGTTTTAAGATTTTGCAAACAGGTAATTTTTCTCCTTCACTGATGGGCACTGATGAGGAGGCACTGATAGGTGACACTGATGGGCACTGATGAGGCGGCACTAATGGGCACTGATAGGCAACACTGATGGGCACTGGGTGGCACTGATCAGGAAGCACTGATGAGGCTGCACTGATGGGTGGCACTGATGGGCACTGATAGGCAGCAAGAGAACAAGAGGACGTCTATGTATGCCCTATCGGCATTTGAAGCCCACGGTCCAGCCCTCTTTTGGCTATGGCACGGGCATAAAGTAGTTAAAGTGGATGTTAGAGGGTCTGTTCAAAATAGCACTAGTGCAAAAAATTTAACATTTTGCATACATTCCAACATTTTGAGATGGGAATGAGGGACACCTACTAGCAAACGTATGTAGGCATAGGACACGCCCCCACCACACCCCCTTAAAGGGGACTTAACTGAAAATGAAAGGTTAATTAAACCCTTAAGGGCTTTTTTTTACCACTACTATTTCTTTATATTGGCTTTTAAAATGTACATATGCAGCAATTTAGAATTTGGATGAAAGGTTTAGCACTGGGAAACACTTTTTGAAAGATAAAACGTGCATTTTATATACATCTACTGTATATAGCTAAGACCAAAATGAGGGACAAATGAGAAGGAAAGAGAGACAGAGGGACATTGCTCCAAAACAGGGACAGTTGGGAGCTATGCATAGTGCACTCCGGTACTACAATCCTTGGGCCTCTAAAATTGACACTCTAATATTAAAGTAGTACTAAAGGCTCAAGGGTTTTTACCTTATGTGCATCCCCCCTTTATTCATCTGAGCTCAATCTCGAACCAGCGATGTGCACAAGAGCAGTGGTTCTCCAATGTCTCTCCTTCCTTATTGGCTGAGATACAACAGTGGGAACCAATCACAGCTAGTGAGCGGGGGGGGGGCTAAGTCACGCTCTGTCTATCTCATAGACACACAGAGGTGGATCGGGAGCCAGCATGCATAAGTGCCCCAGACCAAGCATCTTGCTCTGGGGACACTCAGCAGGGGGGAGGGAGAAGGAGCGCCGGCTGGGAACCTGATAAAGAGGGGGATTGGGGCTGCTCTGTGCAAAACCATTACACAGAGTAGGTAAGTATGATGTTTCTTATGTAAAAAAAAAAGTGAATCTAGTCTATTTTCTGTGAATAAATTACACTTTAACCGATCGCCGACCGTTTGAGGGTCGGCAGAATGGCTCCGCTGTACGGCGTGCGCTTTAAGAGGTATAGGGGGTGCACGCATGCCCACCGCATCACTTAGGAGGCGATGCACGTGCCCGGCAGCCATGATGTCCGCCGGGCACCCACGTTCGCTCCTGACAGAGCAAAGAACGGGGATTTGTGTGCGTAAACACACAAATCCCTGTTCTGTCAGGGGTGAGGAGACAGATCTGTTGTTCCTAATGCTTAGGAACAACGATCGATCTCCTCCAGTCAGTCCCCTCACCCCTTCAGTTAGAACACACTGAGGGAACACACTTAACCTCTTGATCGCCCCCTAGTGTTAAACCCTTCCCTGTCTGTGACATTCATACAGTAATCAGTGGCTATTTTTAGCTCTGATCGCTGTAGAAGTGTCAATGGTCCCAAAAAAGTGTCAAAAGTGTCCGATTTGTCCACCGCAATGTCGCAGTCCCAATAAAAATTGCTGATTTCCGCCATTACTAGTAAAAAAAAATGCCTCAAAAATGCCATAAATCTTTCCCATACTTTGAAGACTAAATAACTTTTGCGCAAACCAATCAATATACACTTATTGTGATTTCTTTTAACCAAAAATATGTAGAAGAATATATATTGGCCTAAACTGATGAAGAAATTTGTTCCTTTTTTTTAATTTGGGGAATATTTATTATAGCAAAAAGTAAAAAATATTGTTTTTTTTTTTCAAAATTGTTGCTCTTTTTTTGTTTATTGCGCAAAAAATAAAAACCACAGAGGTGATCAAATACCACCAAAAGAAAGCTCTATTTATGGGAAAAAAAGCAACCAAATTTCGTTTGGGTACAGCGTCAAATGACCGTGCAATTGTCAGTTAAAGTGCTTGTTAACCCCCAAAAAAATACAGATCCTGTTGCCTTAAAGCATTATATACAGAAATGTGCTGTGTCATTTAGACCCCCATATCACCTGAAATACCTGTCTGATCCTGCCTAGCTATGCCCTCCCCTCTGCAAACAAACCACGATAATCATGGCTACTGAACCCTGACACCGTGGTCTATTTGCGTGATTCAGTCAGCTGCAGCCCGCTCTTCTGTGTCTGTCTCCTGTGTCCTTCTCACCTCTCCTCCTCCCTCCCCTCTCTGCTTGTAAAATGTGCCCCCCCCCGCACTTGCTGCTCTACGTGCTCTCATATCTTCTATTACATCACCCCATCCTCTCTGCACCATTATCAGAAGTTTCCCTGTGCCTGTGTTCTGTAAAAATACTACACAATTCTATCTGTATGAGCTCCGCTCCCGCCGCTCAGCTGATTGTAGGTGGCTCGGCGCTCTGTAAATTTAAAATAGATTCCACGCTTAGGATAATATGGGTTGCTGCCCACCTTTTTGGGTTCCCAAGGGAACTTACAAAGGTATGTATAGAAAATGGGGTGATTGGCGCTACCCTATATGGTGCTAGGTGGTTAGTCAGGAAGCAGCATAAATAATATACTGGATTCCTGACACCAGATTAGCAGTGAGCGTGCTCCCTCACGGGGATGTAGTATGTGACTATTAAACAAATATCAGTGCTCAGAAAGCGTATATATCTACAATCTAAAGAGTGAGTGCGTATTAAAGGATTAAGTATAAGCTAACTCCAATTAGCTGTGATTGAATATTAAAAATAAAAATAGAAAAATAGAAAACTATACAAAAATCAATAATAGCATATAGGACTATATAGCATAAACGTGCAAGGGTGTCCAGGGGTATCCACAATAATAATATAATGCAATAAGTCCACTTTTAAACATGAATATATTAAGTGTCCAATTAGTTAGCCCAAAAATTGATCGAAGTAAAAAAAGCATACATGTGAAAAATAAATAAATAGATAGTACCAAAATGTTCAGTGTTCCATATATAAAGTGACTTCCATGCTCGACAGGTAATGTGACTGTAGTGATCCCCCAATGGGTCCCCACTTACCGGACGTAGATACCCCTGCAGGGGTAATAGGCATAGAGTGGGTGGCTTTATATGGCTTTCCTCCTTAGTAGCTTAGTAGTAGTGTCGGCTAGTCTGTTCCTCCATCAAGCTAGTATCTCTGTTCAGTCAGGATCTGAGTATGGCTATTCAAAGCTTCCCAGGGCGTTCTCCATCAACAAACGGCAGAGTCCTCACAGAAAAAACAAGGGGCTCCCATTGTGCAGTATTTAAGTAAAATTTATTAAACTAAAATATGGATAGGTTAAAAACAAACAGTCGCTGGACAACAGGAGCGAGGAACTGTGGTAGAAATGGTAAGCACCGAGCCGGTCCGCATCGTGCGTACCATCTGCATTCCAAGCAGTGTCTTCCGGGTATTATGTAAGAGCGTGGCTCTGACTTATGCGTTTCATCATAGGACGTTCTCAAAGGCGGTGCCATCACTCCATGCCCTACGTCTAATAAGGACAAGCAGACCCAGCATTGCCAACCCCTAACTGTAGGCAAACAATGAGCGGTTAGCAGCGGCCGAGAGTACGAGCGGCCAAACTGACATCCCTTCATAGTAAATTGGCTTAAGCCCATTCGTCCATAAGAGGTAGCAAACAATGCATAGAAGGAGTTGACCGGGCAAGATACACAAACATAACTGGGACACAGGGATACAGTGATCATCCGTATAGGTGAATCAGCTGAGAGATACAAAATTGTTAGCCACAAATTTATATAAAATACATATAGAATATATATATATAATAATCATATAAATATATATATGCTAAAAAAAGGGAAAAGAAAAGGGAAAAAAGAGAGAAAAAAGAGAGCAAGGCCAGGTGGTTAAATTGGGTACTACATCCAACCTGATACATACATAAAGGTGAGATGTTGGCATCCATTGTTGCATATAATCAGATGTAGCCTCAAGAGTGTATATAGGATTAGTTACCTCTCAATAAAGGGGCTATATATAAAGTAGCTACGCTATAGGCAATAGCGAAACGCGTTGACGTCATCAACGCTGAACTCGTCGCGGACGCTATGCTTTGGTTGTGAGGAATGATGAGAAGGCAGCTGCTGGCGCTCGGCAAATCGAGCTAGCCCACTCTATTCATCCGATCCGGCACACGCAAGGACTGATCACCCCTACCTATAGGCTGCGGATCCAAACCCCACAGGCTAAACATTTGAAGCCGGGAGATCTAAGTCAGCGGGCAGCTTCCATAGCATCGGTCCGTGAAGGAGGTAGAGTTCGCGGTGTACTATCCCCAGTCCCGCTATCCCTCCGGCCATTGATACCGGATCTGGAGCTGTACTTACCATCACATCTCCTTCTCATCAAGAGGACAGTTTGATGCATGATCATCTTTGTCCAGAACCCATAGGACCAATCTCCAATCAAGCGGTGCAACCAATGGTAAAGTCCCTCATTTTTACTCATTCATGAGTTTATCTCACATATATTAATATATTATAAGTGACGTTTGCCCAAAATCACCAATGCGGATAACCATCTCCCAACAGCACTTTGCTTACCAATATCTTCAACTCACTTGATATTACCCTATGGGACAGGTCATCATCTTGTGGACTTCTACTGCCTTCATATAATTAGTCCAGCCTTTGATATTTGTCACTAAGTATTAGGATAATACACATAGTAGAAGGTAGCACCACCCCCCCCCCCCCCCCCCACATCCATCCCTATCCATCCCCAAAGGATCTTTCTTGCTGTTGACAGGTATTGATAGGTATTATTCGGTTTATATGAGACATTGACATTCCACTAACCAAATTAATTAAATTACCAATTATCATTATATTAATTATTACCAGTCAGCAATCAGCAAGATCCTCAAGCGTCCAGGCGTTTATCTTCGTTGTGTGTTATTTGTTTTCTGTTTAATGTACTGTTTTTGTTTTTTCTGTCTGGCTTGATACCTAATCATGCATGTAGTTATTAGGCCCTATCGGACCTAATAAAATTCAATCTATTTTTATTCCAATTCAGTTTGTCGTACCATACGCCTAATTGTATTTTAATCACCTAATAAAGAGATTTATATTTTTTGGTAATACAGCTAGCAATTTTTGACAATAAATACCAAACATGTTGCTATAGTAACCCCTTACCCGGACACTAGTACTGGGTGTTTTCTTTCTTTCCTATATATAAAGTAGCCTACTCGATATTAAGTCTCAGGCCACATGACCTATTGAAGGCTGTTAATTTTATATTTAAAGGTTGTTAATTTTACATTTAAATGTGTACTTGTGTATTTCACTATATGACAGTGTTGTTGATAATACTAAATAAAAAATAAAATATAAAAAATATAAAAAAATATAAAAAATATAAAAAAGGCAGTATAACTAAAAAGGTATGCGCATAGCAAATAAATCAAAAAATGGGAAAATCCCAACACCACCATGCTAGTTCAAAGTCACGTTGGTTTACATGAAAAATAAAATAAACCCAAATAGACCGTGGCCTCTTTACTACCACTTATTAACACTCAGTGAGGATTCGCCCCATTTGGCAGGTTAAATTCAACAGTGGGGAACATATGATGAGATAGAGGGGTTGGGGCATTTGTGGAAATGGGGATGCAGCATTAGGCAGCAACTGCAGGGATGTATACAAGCATAGAGGGAGACCACACTAATCTAGCCTCTCTCTCCCTAAACTTGCAGCATCCCCAATATTTCAGATATCCCACCCATTGTTTAACTATACACAGCTATGCCAATTGGTCATTTCAAAGTTAAAGATTGAAATGGGTCTGCTCACCAAGTCCTCAAAAAATCTAAGAGAAATGAGGTCAGGTGGGGGAGGAGGGGTTAATTGGTTGTATTCTATAAGGCAATCTGCCGCTATTACCTATATGTAGATAAGGTAAGGTAGGCTAAGGTTGGCTGGCTGGAAACAATGATGGTTAAGAGCTGATTACATAAGCCCACCCATTCCACCATAATGTATAGGTGTGGTACCCAATAAATTGCAGCCTATAGATTATGTACTAATCCCTACTCTCGGTTCTGATTATAATTCCCAAGTGTGTGCTTGTTAAATATTTACGTTTTTAAAGGTTTGCTATAAAACAGTTCAGATCAATGTCTAAATTCAGTCCTTTAGGGGCAAGGGATCCCAGCTGGTTTCGTTTCTGGATATTAAGATTTCCCTATTGCCCCCTCTCCACTGTTCCTGTACTGAGTCAATCCCATAAAAGATGAGCCCACTTGGATCTCTGTGGTGGACCTCATCAAAGTGTATTGATAGGTTATGATTGGGAAAACCTGTTCTTATATTTTGATGTGCTCCCGTATACGAACAAAAAGAGGGCGGGTGGTTCTGCCCACGTACTGAAGATGGCAAGGACATTCTATAATGTATGTGACGTGCGTGCTCCGGCATGTAATTAGTTGCTTGATATGGTATACTTTATGGTCAGTAAGTGATTTATACAAAATTGCAAGAGGACCCCCTACCTAGTTTCACTATTGATGCTACAATTTTAGTTAACCAAGCCACCAAAGATAATGTAATTACCAAAAACGAAGCTTCATTCTTGGTTAAAAAATATCATCAAACTCCGTATTTCTATCATTTACCTAAAGTACATAAAAGCACTGGAAACTGGAGATAACCAGGTGCAAATTACGCCACCCCTGACCTGAATTACCACCTCCGCGCTATGTAAATAAATGTCAAAACCCTACCAAAGCTGCCACTTAACAATAAAATATATATAAACCGAATTCACCAAAAGAGAATTATAGATGAAAAAGTGGCGCTAATCCCCTGGTGGGGAGATGCCAGACACTCTTATCCAGCCAGTGAGCTGAATCCAGACGTGACTAGAGAAAAAGTGAAAAAACATATATTGCTAAATATCCCCAAAAAATGAATATTAAATAAAATAAAAAATCAATATGAGCTGATATAAATTATAACACTCAGTGAAAGTGATATACAAATATATAAATCCAAGAAAAAATAATGAAAATTGAGCATAGTAAATATCTATAAAGTCCAGAAACCAATCAATCGTGGAAAATAATCGTGAAAATATTTGAAGAAAGTCCAAAAAAAGAGAGAGAGTGAAGGTAACTCCAAAACTGCTCAGCTGTGTTTTCAAACATCCACCACACCTCTGTGACGTGAATCCACTCCCTGCTGAAATTCAAACTCACCAGCTGTTAAGGCCTCTCACTCTCGTGTTTGGCCTGACAGAGCCTCTAACCCACTTACATGGGGGTTAACATGCGAGCATACACCTCCACTGCTCCATAGGAACACCGCTTTTCTCAGGTTGGTAGTATGACATAAAAATAAAAGAAGCTCCAATAGTGTAATCTCGTTTAAAAGATTTAATCACATATAAAACAACTTGTATTGAACTCACATTTAAAATAAAATAACAGGCAAGTCACTTCACGGCAAATGGAGAACTCCCACAGCACAGCAAGCAGTAGCAAATGAAATAACAACAAGCAGGCCACGGCGGACCCAGGAGGTGTGTGTGCTCACGTTCGTCTCACCCGTCCGCAGCACTCGTCCCTTCACTGGAGCTCCGCTCTGTCCCCCTTCACTCCCTCCTCTAGCACTCGTGTGAGATCGCCGTGTAGCTACGCCCCAACATGTTTCATCATAAAGATTTAATCATGGGGTTGGCTAACCAGCGAATCAATCAAACTATTTATCCACACCAGAATTAGAGTGGGCGGGTGTAACTCACTCAGCATTCACACACTTCCTGTGTCTCCATGTGTGCAATCTATAGCCCTTCCCTTCATTCTGGTTCACAGTTCTATATTGAATATATTTCAATCAATATTTAACCGCTTCAATACCCGGCCATAGTCAAATGACGTCCACAGATGGGATCTCCCATCCTGGGTGGGCGTCATATGACGGCCTCGGCTTTCCGCCGCTACTGCGGGCCCCTGGGGGCCCGCAGAGCGGCGATCGGGGTACCGTTGTGTCCCTCAGGACACAGCCGTTCCCCGATGGGGGTATTGAAGCGGCGGCGGCGGCGGGCGGCGGGCGGCGGAGCGTCGGTAACGGCGGATGCAGAGCGGCATTGGGAAGCGTGTATGAGGCGGGTTCCGGCGGAAGAGGAGTGATCAGAGCGGTGATCGGGGCTGAGGCTTTTCCCCTGGATACAGCTCAGCCCCGATCACTGTAGCCAATGACATGGCTCTGCATCACATGACCGGCTGTGTCCAATCACAGCCGGTCACTAATGTAAACAAACACACAGTCACACAGTAACTGCTGTTGCTGGGCTCTTCTCCTCACACACCGATCCAGTGTGAGGAGAAGAGATCAGCTAACAGTGAGTTACTAATTACATGTACTACTGTGCCCAGATCGCCCCTCCTAAATAAAGAGTACCTGTCACCTCAGTACCTGTCACCTCAGTACCTGTCACCTCAGTACCTGTCACCTCAGAGTACCTGTCACCTCAAAGTACCTGTCATCTCAGAGTACCTGTCCATCACCTGCCACCAGAGTACCCGCCACCTCATCACCTGCCACCAGAGTACCCGCCACCTCATCACCTGCCACCAGAGTACCCGCCACCTCATCACCTGCCACCAGAGTACTTGCCACCTCATCACCTGCCACCAGAGTACTTGCCACCAGAGTACCCGCCACCTCACCACCAGAGTACCTGCCACCAGAGTACCCGCCACCTCATCACCTGCCACCAGAGTACCTGCCACCTCATCACCTGCCACCAGAGTACCTGCCACCTCATCACCTGCCACCTCATCACCTGCCACCAGAGTACCTGCCACCTCATCACCTGCCACCAGAGTACCCGCCACCTCATCACCTGCCACCAGAGTACCTGCCACCTCATCACCTGCCACCAGAGTACCCGCCACCTCATCACCTGCCACCAGAGTACCCGCCACCTCATCACCTGCCACCAGAGTACCCGCCACCTCATCATCTGCCACCAGAGTACCCGCCACCTCATCACTTGCCACCAGAGTACATACAGCCAGTCAGCCACTATGTCCAGAAAGATGTACACCCCAGAAGAGGCATACCAGATCCTGAGTCTGACCGATGAGAGCAACGGGGAGCTCTCACCGCTCAGTTCAGATTCTGGTTCTGATTCGGAATATGAGCCCCCCGAAGGCAGCACATCTGGATCAGATTTAGAGGAGGAAGTAGTCCGTCCAAAAAGACGACGATCTGAAAACCAGGCAGCTACCAGCAGTGCCAGCGGCGGTAGACCCCAGGAGGAAAGACCCAGCACAAGTGGACGCCAAAGAAGTAGGGCCCAAACCCATCTTCCAGATTCCTTGGCAAACCCATTGTGGCTGCCTTCTACCACAGGGTCAGCCACGATCCCCCCTTTTACAGCACAGTCGGGTGTGCAGGTCAACACTGCAGGATTTACACAAATGGATTTTTTTAATTTATTTTTCCCAAACGATTGGATTCAAGGCATCGTGGACCAAACTAATCTGTTTGCCCAACAATTTATTGCAGCCAACCCCAGCTCCAGCTATGCCCGCCCTTTTGAGTGGAGACCGCTAACAGTAGTGGAGCTAAAATTGTTTTTAGGCCTAACCCTGAACATGGGGCTTACAAAAAAAAATGAAATTCATAAGTATTGGTCGACCAGACCCATCCACCATATGCCAATTTTTTCAGCAGCCATGTCCAGGTCCCGATACGAAATCATAATGCGCTTCTTGCATTTCAATGACAACTCACAGTGCCCCCCCCGAAATCACCCAAACTTTGACAAATTATATAAAGTTCGCCCCCTAATTAATTTTTTTTCCCAGAAGTTTGCCGAAGTTTATGTCCCTGAAAAAAATATATCTGTGGACGAATCCCTGGTGCATTTCACAGGCCGGCTGGGAATCAAACAATATATACCCAGTAAGAGGGCGAGGTATGGCTTGAAGCTTAACAAGCTTTGTGAAAGTGCCACCGGTTATGTGTACGCATTCCGCGTGTACGAAGGGAAAGATTCCCAGCTCCAGCCCCCTGAGTGTCCCTCGTATATGGGAATAAGTGGGAAAATTGTTTGGGAGTTGGCATTCCCACTCCTCCAAAAGGGGTACCATATTTATATGGATAATTATTATACGAGTTTGCCCCTTCTCCGCCACCTACATCTCAAACAAACTTTGGCCTGTGGTACAACTAGAAAAAACCGAAAGGGCTTCCCACAGTGTCTTGTCACCACAAACATTCCAAGGGGGGAATCGAGAAGCTTGAGGAACGAAGAAGTGTTGGCTGTGAAGTGGAGGGATAGAAAAGACGTGTACATCATGTCCACCATCCACGATGACACCTCGGTGGAACTTCACAGAAGACGCGGTACCGTTCGCAAGCCTACCTGTATCACTGAGTACAATAAATACATGGGGGGGGTGGATTTAAACGATCAGTTGTTGCAGCCCTATCTTTCAACAAGAAAATCATTATTCTGGTACAAAAAAGTCGCAATTTACTTTTTTCATTTGGCCCTTTTAAATTCTTTCATAATATACCAAAAATCCACAGAAACACCCACCACCTTAATAAAGTTTATTGAAGACATTGTCACTGCCCTGATTTATCAGCAAGTATCCCCCCCAGAAAGCATTCGCTCCGATTCTGTCAGCAGACTACATGAGCGCCATTTCCCAGACCATATTCCACCAACAGGATCCGGAAGACGACGCCAAAAAAAATGTCGGGTGTGCACCAAAAGAGGAATTAGGAAAGATACGAGCTTCCATTGTACTGACTGTCCCTCCCAACCTGGCCTTTGCATCGGAGAATGCTTCAGGCGATATCACACTCTGGAAAATTATTAGTCCATATTTCTAATACTGCCATTTCCCCGTTTTTAATTTCTGTCCTGAATATTTACCTTCCTCAACCAACCATATTATTGCCTTCCATGTGAACCGACCCTGGCCTGTTTCTCGACTATGCCTCTGCCTACCGTCTGCATTGTTTTTCCGCCATGTTTTTGCCTTTCACGTGAACTGACCCTGGACTGTATCGACTATGCCTCTGTCTACCGTCTATTTCTGCCTTTTACCTGCACTGACCTCGGCCTGTTGACCATGTTTTTGCCTGCCCCTTGGATTGATCTTTCACCCTCCTACACAGGGGTCTCACATATGTGAGGGGCTCCAGAATAGTGTTCGGAGTTCAGAAAACCAGTTTTTGGTTTTCTGTGTTCCCATAACAGGGTCTGGTTGCCCGGAGGCTTCAAAGCGATTTGGGTGGGAGAAGCCTCTACCCCTGTCCCCATTCTTTCCTGACCAATGCCCTAAGCTTGATGGTACTGCCTGCTCCCTGGACAAATACTCTGGCTGTGCTGACCATACCTCTGCCTGCTGCATGTACTAACTATGGACAGTATTCCTGCCTGCTGCATGGATGATCCTTTGATCCTTTTGCTGCTGCTGACCACATCCCTGCCTGCTATCTGGACTAATGCTTTGGCTGTGCTGACATCTCTACCTGTACTGACTATTCTTGCCTGCTGCCTGTTTTGCTGTCGCTGTCCACGTTCCTGCCTGCTGCCTGGACCGATGCTCTTCTCTGTGGACCACTGCACTACTAAAACTGCAGGTAATCTTTTCTTTACCCTTTACTCAACAGAATGTATTTTGGTTTGTAATTGGCTTCTACAGTACATGCTATGTGTTAGAAATATGAAGGGCCTTCAACAATGTGATAGGTTGGCAGGAATTTATGTGTAATGTATGCTCCTAGAACAACTGACAGTGCTACTTGGATGTTGGGCCTCTGTATGTGGCCAGACTATGTAAAAGTCTCACACATTTGGTATCGCCACACTCAGGAGGAGTAGCAGAATGTATTTTGGGGTGTCATTTTTGCTATGTACATGCTATGTGTTGGAAATATCTTATGAATGGACAACTTTGTGTAAAAAAAATGCGTTTTCATTTTTTTTCCACAGTTTCCAAAAACTTCAGGAAAAAAATGAACCATTCAAAAGACTAATTATGCCTCATAGATTATACGTTGGGGTGTTAGCTTTCCAAAATGGGGTCATTTTGTGGGCGTTTCCGTTGTCCTGGTGCTCTAGGGCCTTCAAACATGTAATAGGTGGTTGAGAAATGAGATGTGTAATTTATGCTCCTAGAATGCCTGGAGCTGCTACTTCAATGTTGGGCCTCTGTATGTGGCCAGGCTGTGTAAAAGTCTCACACATTTGGTATCGCTACACTCAGGAGGAGTAGCAGAATGTATTTTGGGGTGTCATTTTTGCTATGTACATGCTATGTGTTGTAAATATCTTATGAATGGACAACTTTGTGTAAAAAAAAATGCGTTTTCATTTTTTTCCCACAGTTTCCAAAAACTTCGGGAAAAATATGAACCATTCAAAAGACTAATTATGCCTCATAGATTATACGTTGGGGTGTTAGCTTTCCAAAATGGGGTCATTTTGTGGGTGTTTCCATTGTCCCGGTGCTCCAGGGCCTTCAAAATTGTAATAGGTGATTGAGAAATGAGATGTGTAATTTATGCTCCTAGAATGCCTGGAGCTGCTACTTCAATGTTGGGCCTCTGTATGTGACCAGGCTGTGTAAAAGTCTCACACATTTGGTATCGCCACACTCAGGAGGAGTAGCAGAATGTATTTTGGGGTGTCATTTTTGCTATGTACATGCTATGTATTGGAAATATCTTATGAATGGACAACTTTGTGTAAAAAAAATGCGTTTTAATTTTTTTTCCACAGTTTCCAAAAACTTCAGGAAAAAAATGAACCATTCAAAAGACTAATTATGCCTCATAGATTATACGTTGGGGTGTTAGCTTTCCAAAATGGGGTCATTTTGTGGGCGTTTCCGTTGTCCTGGTGCTCTAGGGCCTTCAAACATGTAATAGGTGGTTGAGAAATGAGATGTGTAATTTATGCTCCTAGAATGCCTGGAGCTGCTACTTCAATGTTGGGCCTCTGTATGTGGCCAGGCTGTGTAAAAGTCTCACACATTTGGTATCGCTACACTCAGGAGGAGTAGCAGAATGTATTTTGGGGTGTCATTTTTGCTATGTACATGCTATGTGTTGGAAATATCTTATGAATGGACAACTTTGTGTAAAAAAAAATGCGTTTTCATTTTTTTCCCACAGTTTCCAAAAACTTCGGGAAAAATATGAACCATTCAAAAGACTAATTATGCCTCATAGATTATACGTTGGGGTGTTAGCTTTCCAAAATGGGGTCATTTTGTGGGTGTTTCCATTGTCCTGGTGCTCCAGGGCCTTCAAAATTGTAATAGGTGGTTGAGAAATGAGATGTGTAATTTATGCTCCTAGAATGCCTGAAGCTGCTACTTCAATGTTGGGCCTCTGTATGTGGCCAGGCTGTGTAAAAGTCTCACACATTTGGTATCGCCATACTCAGGAGGAGTAGCAGAATGTATTTTGGGGTGTCATTTTTGCTATGTACATGCTATGTGTTGTAAATATCTTATGAATGGACAACTTTGTGTAAAAAAAATGCGTTTTCATTTTTTTTTCCACAGTTTCCAAAAACTTCGGGAAAAAAATGAACCATTCAAAAGACTAATTATGCCTCATAGATTATACGTTGGGGTGTTAGCTTTCCAAAATGGGGTCATTTTGTGGGCGTTTCCGTTGTCCTGGTGCTCCAGGGCCTTCAAAAGTGTGATAGGTTGTCATCATATGAGATGTGCAATTTATGCTCGTAAAATGCCTGACGGTGCTAGTTGGATTTTAGACCTCTGTATGTGGCCAGGCTGTGTAAAAGTCTCACACATGTGGTATCACTATACTCAGGAGGAGTAGCAGAATGTATTTTGGGGTGTCATTGCAAGTATGCATGTGCTGTGTGAGAGAAATAACTTGTTATTATGACAATTTTGTGCAAAAAAAAAAAAAAAAAAAAAAAAAAAAAAATTTCCAAGAATTGTGGGAAAAAATTACAACTTCAAAAAGCTCACCATGCCTCTTGCTAAATACCTTGGAATGTCTGCTTTCCAAAAAGGGGTAATTTGGGGGGTATTTGTACTTTCCTGGCTTGTTAGGGCCTCAAGAAATGAGATAGGCCTTCAGTACATCAGGTGTGATCAGATGTGATCATTTTTCAATGATTTGCACCATAGCTTGTAGACTCTATAACTTTCACAGAGACCAAATAATATACACTAATTTGGGTTATTTTTACTAAAGATATGTAGCAGTATACATTTTGGCCCAAATTTATGAAGAAAAATTACTTATTTGCAAAATTTTACAATAAAAACTAAAAAAAAGTGTTTTTTTTTCAAAAATTTCTCTCTTTTTTCGCTTATATTGCAAAAAATAAAAAAAACAGCAGTGATTAAATACCACTAAAAGAAAGCTATGTTTGTGAGAAAAAAATGATAAAAATTTGGTTTGGGTACAGTGTAGCATGACTGAGTAATTGTCATTCAAAGTGTGAGAGCGCTGAAAGCTAAAATTTGGTCTGGGAAGGAAGGGTGTATAAAAGCCCTGTATTGAAGTGGTTAAAAGGTATTTTACAGGTACATGCGCAGCAATCAGCTTAACAATATCCCTTCCCTCTACATTAGAACGCTGACCATCATACCAAGGGGTTATTACTTCCCAGATATTTCTCACAAAGGTTGAATTGTCTTAAAACTAATCATTTCTACCCCACATTAGAAGTCAGTACAATATATCCACATTCATAATGAATATACATAGTGAAAAAATATTCTTGTGAAAATTATTCAAAAATAGAGTAAAGAATAAGTTAAAATTAAAAAAAAAAAATAAAAAAAAATATATAAAATAAAATAAAAAAATATATATAATAAAAAAATAAATAAATAAAATTAAAAAAATATATATAAAAAAATAAAATAAAAATAAAAATAAATAAAACAATTTTAAAAAATAAAAATAAAAAAATAAAAAAATAAAAATAAAATATATATATATATATATATATAAAAAAAATATATAAATAAAAAATAAATAGTAAATAAACAATAAATAAATAATAAAATAAAAAATATGAAAAAATAAAAAAATAAAATATGAAAAAATAAAATAAGAAAAAACAAAAATTAATAATAATAAAAAAATAATAATAAAAAAGGAGAAAATAGTGATAAGAAACTAGACAATAAATCCTAGTGAAAAACATGCATGTATATAGACATCTGCATATACAAATATACATGCATATAGGTGTAAGCATAAAAGACATAAGTACAGTGTAAATCATAATATGAAATTATAAGTGTGCAATCATATTTACATATGAACTACTACATTATATCATACACGTCTCTCTCATGTGTGACATAGTCTCTCGTGAAAAGTGACCATAGCAAATCCGTGATATCACTATTTAATTAGTGTGTATAATATATATATGTGCAAACTGCATTCTAATATCTCAACAATAATAAAAAAATGTATATAAATAATTTGTGGATATCTCAACAATAGTGAAAAAATTTGTGGATGGACTAATAATGTACCCATTATGTGTCCCCCTGACTTATAAACTATGCCCATGTGTTTAACATAGTTAGCTGTTACTGATGAAGCAGTTTAGGTCCAGTTCTATGTTCATACCCCTAGGGAACAAACATTTTAGGAGAAAGATCCATCGAGTTTCTCTCTGAGAGAGATCCCTGACCCGATTGGATCCTCTCCAGGACTGATAAACTACATCCACACCACAGAATTGTAAAAGACTTGGGTCCTGATTGTGTTTCTCCTTGAAGTGGAGAGACACACTGTGGTATTGGAAACCCTTTTGGATGTTAGCTAAATGTTCTGCGATTCGCACTCTCAGTAATCTCTTCGTGCGGCCCACATAAAATAGCCCGCACGGGCACCATAAAAGATAGACTACATAAGAGGAATTGCATGTTATAAATTCTCTAATCCTGAACGTTTCATTATCCGCATTAGTAATTTGAGTCACACCCCTATTAATTACTTTCACTGTTTTGCAACAGATGCATTTTCTACATGCATAAAATCCCTGTAGATCAATTTTTATAGTTTGGTCATTTGGTCTGCAAATAAATTAAAAAATACCGCGCCTATCTGATAGGTGGAAACAGCTGCCAACACTACAGAACGACTGAGACTGTAAAAAATATATAAACAAAAAGTGTAGCGCTAAAGTGAATATGGTAAAGGGAGGGTTTTGTAGTAAGGAGAGGTGAAACCACAAACTCAGGTGGCCAATAACCTCAACTTAGTCAAAACCAAATGTATGTGTACATGAACAACGTGATATTATCACAAATATACCAACAAATTAAAGTGCTCCTTCTTTTGAAAAAAGTGTGCATATAAATGAAAATAAAAAATAGAGTGAAAATACATTAATAAGTGATAATCTTAAAAGTCCACATTTGGCTGATGATGTAATACAGAAACTGTCCAAAATAGTAATATGAGAGCATTTAAGCCAATGTAAGTGATAAAGACTTGGTAATATAGTCCATGTATTGCAAGGTATGGTTGAAACACCAAGACCCAAGGCAGATATCCTTACGGTACAAAGACTCAAGAGCCGAGGCAGATATCCTTATAGAGATTCCAATTCAGGGGGGGGGGACCCAGGGCAGATAACTTTGCAGCACAAAGGCCCAGAAAAAAGTAAGGTAGAATACTCTTACCGACTTTGGTGGACTCACAAGCCGTGGGCGGTGAGTCAAACGAGCTTGTACTGTCTTGTAACCCGTGACAGTGTGGGGATGGGTTGTACACCAAAAGACGTCCTCATTGGATGGGGGAGCCTGGAACCTGGTCTTGAAGATCTGCGCGATCGCCGTTTTTATCCGCATACATGGACCATAAAGAAAACAACGACAAGGAACCTCCACATAGTGTAAATCCGAAAAAGGAGCTTTTCTTCAATTGGCATTTATTAGATCATCATCAAAACAATCCATAAAAATCGCAGTTAAAATAGAATCGATTCAAAGCACAATAAAATGAGCGTGGTATGGGTGGCTGGATACAGCAAGGAGACCCGACGCGTTTCGTCTGATGAGACTTCTGCTGGGGTATGTGCCGACCTGCCACCACCACGCTTTTATACATATCTTACAATAATCTATCATGTACAGCTGTTACCGCAACGTGCACAATGACTTCCTGTATTGATGGCGTGCGTTCCATTCAAGGTCACGTGCTTACTCAGATTCACCAATGGGATGCCGAGCGGAGGATCCGCCTCGGCAAAACCAAGCCTCAATCTAGTTGTTGTCTCCGAGTGTACACTCGTAGGGTGAAGGAACGCCCTCATCTCCTAATCACCCAATGCAAATCGTCAACGTGAGTGACGCCGACGTGACTAGCGTCACGTGATGGCGTCTAACGCGACCTCTTGCATACATCATTGCATACACACGGAACCGGAAGTGGACGACATGAGGCTATTGGAGCGCATCATGCGTTCCAAACAAATCATTCCAGAAACGGAAGCGCCAAGGGTGAAAACAAGTGCGGCTATGCAAGAGGTCGCGTTAGACGCCATCACGTGACGCTAGTCACGTCGGCGTCACTCACGTTGACGATTTGCATTGGGTGATTAGGAGATGAGGGCGTTCCTTCACCCTACGAGTGTACACTCGGAGACAACAACTAGATTGAGGCTTGGTTTTGCCGAGGCGGATCCTCCGCTCGGCATCCCATTGGTGAATCTGAGTAAGCACGTGACCTTGAATGGAACGCACGCCATCAATACAGGAAGTCATTGTGCACGTTGCGGTAACAGCTGTACATGATAGATTATTGTAAGATATGTATAAAAGCGTGGTGGTGGCAGGTCGGCACATACCCCAGCAGAAGTCTCATCAGACGAAACGCGTCGGGTCTCCTTGCTGTATCCAGCCACCCATACCACGCTCATTTTATTGTGCTTTGAATCGATTCTATTTTAACTGCGATTTTTATGGATTGTTTTGATGATGATCTAATAAATGCCAATTGAAGAAAAGCTCCTTTTTCGGATTTACACTATGTGGAGGTTCCTTGTCGTTGTTTTCTTTATGGTCCATGTATGCGGATAAAAACGGCGATCGCGCAGATCTTCAAGACCAGGTTCCAGGCTCCCCCATCCAATGAGGACGTCTTTTGGTGTACAACCCATCCCCACACTGTCACGGGTTACAAGACAGTACAAGCTCGTTTGACTCACCGCCCACGGCTTGTGAGTCCACCAAAGTCGGTAAGAGTATTCTACCTTACTTTTTTCTGGGCCTTTGTGCTGCAAAGTTATCTGCCCTGGGTCCCCCCCCCCTGAATTGGAATCTCTATAAGGATATCTGCCTCGGCTCTTGAGTCTTTGTACCGTAAGGATATCTGCCTTGGGTCTTGGTGTTTCAACCATACCTTGCAATACATGGACTATATTACCAAGTCTTTATCACTTACATTGGCTTAAATGCTCTCATATTACTATTTTGGACAGTTTCTGTATTACATCATCAGCCAAATGTGGACTTTTAAGATTATCACTTATTAATGTTCACATACATTTGGTTTTGACTAAGTTGAGGTTATTGGCCACCTGAGTTTGTGGTTTCACCTCTCCTTACTACAAAACCCTCCCTTTACCATATTCACTTTAGCGCTACACTTTTTGTTTATATATTTTTTACAGTCTCAGTCGTTCTGTAGTGTTGGCAGCTGTTTCCACCTATCAGATAGGCGCGGTATTTTTTAATTTATTTGCTTACTCTTCAGACTTGATTACTGCTGCCTTTCTTCACTTGTATAAACGAAAATTTATATACTAATGGATATTTTTGATTATCGGAATAATCGCACATTTAATATTGAAGGTGTTTTTACACCCTTAAATAGTGACTCTGAAATAGGGGGGCTATTTTTAAGATTAAAGAATCTGATGGTCTCAGAACTTCATCTTGAATGGGACATAGCTTTCCTTGAGCAATACTCAAAGGAACGGTTGGTCCCAAGGGGTTTGAGATGGAACATCCGCCCTCAGCAAGGTGAACCTGATCTCGAATCCTGGTTTCGGTTTTTTAACGAAGCAGGTATTTCCCTACTAGGGTTTTTGATTGAAAGAAAACGCTTGAGGAGAATAACCCTGGACACAGAAATTAAAGATATCAGGGATAAGCTCCTTCCACATAAACAATTAGCTGAGTATAATTCACTCTCTACAAATTTGAAAGATCACTTAGAGAAGGAAGAACGCGAACAGAGGGTTAAGAAACAAAAAAAGTATACAAGGGACATCTGTGACTATAAAAGTGGGTGTGTGTTCAGTTGGCAGGACAATAATCCACCAGTCACGGCCCCAGAGATGGGACAAGTGCCTGTCAACAATTCAGGCACAGTCCCTTCAAACTCACAACCATCATTGAATAGGAGGGAGCCCCCTACTCAGGACGTTTACCACCCTCCCATCAGACCCCTCACACCCATTTCCCATCAAAAGAATCCATCCTCTAACCAGGGGGGAAGGGGAAGGAACAACAGAGGTAGGTCTAGAGGAAATAGGAACCCGAGATCATATTATGATCACCCCAGACAAGACTCGTCCCCATGGAGAAGAGCGAATGATCATTATGATCATTATCAAGATCACCATTATCAGGATCACCATTATCCCCAGAGAACCCCGATTCGTACACAAAATAGGTTCTCGCCCCTCAGAGAGGGAAGATCCCATGGGGATCAGGGTTCCAGATATCCCTATTCAGAAAGGGATGAAGGTTACCATATCAGATCACCCTTCAATTATAACCAGAACATACCAGGACCTCCCATGAGGAAGGATTTTCACAGGGAAGGGGAAAGCTACGTAAGAAATCCAAATCCGGGCGCGGCTCCAGAGGGGGGTGGCGCGCCAGGAAAAAGAAAACGTGTTCAGTAGACAGTGGCATTTTCAATTTGAGCAATGTAGAACTAACCCAAGCGGAAAAATTAGTATTAGACAAAGGGTTGAAATATGTACCCCCCAAAAAATTAAATACATTTTCAACCTTCATTGATGTACACAAATACATCAGAAAGTTGAATGTTCAGAGATACATTATGTCTAACCCCATTAGACCGAGGACTATGGATATCACGTCACACGCAGTACACTCCGGCCTTGCTAATCCATCGCTGTTCAACCCCCCCTGCTCAGTGGCACCTTCCATCAAGGTCTTTCGGGATCTGGTCCTCAAGGATCTAGATAGACTACCAGATAAAAGAATATACAATGACCCTAACTTAAAAACTGGGTTAAAGTCCCTTTGTGAACGGAAGAACCTTGTTATCCGCCCGGCAGACAAGGGCGGGGGGATTGTTATTCTCAATAAAGTAGATTACCATGCGGAGATGAGTAATATCCTTAGTGATACGGATACATATCTTAAATTAACAAAAAATCCCACTTCTGACTTTAAAAGGGCTTTGATAGATTTGATAGATACTGGGTCTCAATTGGGAATTCTGGATAAAAAGGAGAAGAATTTCCTGGTCCCAGTTACCCCACGTATTCCCGTGATCTACTACTTACCCAAAGTACACAAGAATGTCACACAACCTCCTGGCCGCCCTATCATTAGTGGTATAAACTCTATCACGTCCCGCATCGGGAAATACATCGATTTCTTCTTACAACCACTAGTGAAATCTACACCATCTTATCTAAGGGATACCAAGGATACCATTGCTAAACTAGAACGAGTGACCTATAGTGAGGACCTCATTCTGGCTACAGGCGATGTCAAGGCATTGTATACTTGCATACCCCACGACTTAGGCTTTGAAGCAGCTAACTCCTTTCTCTCTAGGAATAACTCAATTCCAGGTACCCAGAAGAGGTTCATCATGGATCTATTGTGTTTTGCCACCAAACACAATTACTTTTGGTACAATGGAGATTATTATCTCCAGAAGAAAGGGGTAGCGATGGGGGCAAAATTTGCCCCCAGCCTGGCCAACATATATATGGCCAAATGGGAGGAGGATGTCGTCTATGCCCTAGACCCACCACAATTGGTTTTGTGGGCTAGGTACATCGACGACATCCTCCTCCTATGGAAAGGGAATATGCAGTCTCTGGATGAATTTATTTGTACTCTAAATAACAACCAGATAGGGATAGAGCTAACCTATGAAGCTAGCCAGTCGACCATCCATTTTTTGGACCTTGAAGTCTCGGTGGTGGACCACCACCTTTCCACTAAGACTTTCTTTAAGGCTACGGATCGGAATGGCTACATTCCGACCGATAGCTGCCACCATGCAGCATGGTTAAAGTCTATCCCTCAAAGTCAGATGCTGCGAATTAGACGCAATTGTTCGCAGCTCTCTGACTACTATGACCAAGCGGATACCTTGAAGTCGAGATTTGTCAACAAGGGATATGATGCAACAGAGATAGATAAAGTGATCCACAATGTCTCCCTAATAGACAGGAATTCTCTTCTCTCTGAACAATCTAAACCTATTGTAGAAAATAGACATAAATGGTCCTTCATTACGAACTTCTCCATACAACATAGGCAGATTAAGGACATCTTCCATAAGCACTGGAGGGTTTTAAAAAGCGATACTGTCCTTGGACCAGTCCTCCCGGAACAAGCGGGAGTAATTTATAGAGGTGCGATGCCCCTGAGGGGACAGATAGCTCCCAACGTAACTGATCCCCCTTCTGTTCCCTCATTCTTTCAGGATATGAAGGGCTTCTTCCCTTGCCGGAAATGTAAGGTGTGTAAACTTAATACACTCAGGTCAAGGAAGATTGATACGTTTGGGTCAACTACCACAGGGAAAGAATACTCTGTGAAGCACTTTGTCACCTGTTCGACGAGATATATAGTATATCTCATCACCTGCCCTTGCGGGAAGCAGTACATAGGGCGGACTATTCGTACCTTCGCCATAAGGGTTGGTGAACATATTAAGCTTATTAAGAACGGATGTACGGGGGGCGTGGCCAGCCGGAGAGGAAGATGGACGCCTAAGCTCACAGCTCGCCAGCCAGGGGACACAATCCAGCGCAATCGGCCGCAACAACGACGCCATCCACACCCATCCTCACTCCTCACCCTCAGGAGACAACGATGCAGGCATCCAGAAAGAGATATACCGACCACAGGCCCCAGAAACTGACCGAATTTGCCTATAAGCCGGCGGGTTGGGATATCCAAGATGGCGCCGACCAGGCCGCGCCGCGCGGACCTTACACGGACCTCCCGGACGCCTCCACGGCTGATCACACGGATCAAGGTACTGTACCTGACCCATCCCAGACTCCGGAAGGGGACCCCCTCCCCAGCAGCCCAGCCAAAGCAAAAATGCGGCTAGACACGCCGCCGCACCGATCACAACACCAACAAATTGAGGCCCAGGCTCCTACTCCCTTCTCCCTAGACCAGGCCCTGAACTCCTCAATGGCATCCTTCCCTACATCAGGGCAGCCAGTCATGGATACCACACTGAAAGACATGCTGATCTCCCTCCAGACCTCCCTCATGACGGACCTCTCATCCATGTTCCACAGAATCACCTCTGATATGCACTTGCTAGATGACAGGGTGACTAACACTGAGAGAGGGATACAGGCATGCACATCCACAGTCAATGAAATCATTGATGCCTATGACACAGTTAAAGAAGAACAGGCATGGATGCGGGCCAAGCTGGCCGACTTAGAAGACAGGTCCCCCGCAGAAACAACATAAAGTTGAGGGGTGTCCCCGAAGCCATACTCCCCGCGGACCTGCCGAGATACGCAAAGGAACTGATGCATATCGTGATTCCTGAAGCGTCCCCGCGTGATCTAATCATAGATAGGATCCACAGAATTGCCAAGCCTGCCCACCTAGCAACCTCGGTCCCCAGAGACATACTAATGAGGGTCCACTTCTACCACATCAAAGAGAAACTCCTCATGGGGCTCAGAGCTAAATCACCTTTGCCTGCTCCCTACACTGGCATTCAACTCTTTCCCGACCTGTCCAAGTACACCCTCCAATCGAGAAGACATCTTAACCCGATAACCAAAAGCCTGCAAAACCATAAGATACAATATAAATGGCGCTACCCCGCAACCATCCTTATTGTACACAATGGCCAAACGCACGCCATTGGAGATCTAGAAAAGGGCCTAAAGCTTCTCCACTCCTGGCGGATAATCCCTGAGTTATCCAAACCACCTCCCTCAGACAGAGGACCCAATACGTCCCGCAACTCACAAAACCGCAATCCCAACTGAGGATGTCTACACCACTACCACACTTGGCCGCTAACATCCATTATGGCTCCCCTGAGTGCTGGCAACCTGATTCTCCTGTCTTCTTCTCCCGGTATTACTGACTCTCTGTACCCCCTAATAGAGGTTTACACGGTGCTCTTCACCCCCTCTAGAGATCCTTCTACCACTAGAAGCACCATCTCCAACAACTAAACCGAACTTCCCACTATTGGATCATATTGACCAGCCTCACCACCTGTATTATACTATACAAGTTACTGTTCTACCACTGATTTTTTTTGTTTTTTTTCCTTATCTCCTTTTTCGCTTTAATCATCATTACTGCATTCTAACACATTGCTCTATTCGCAGTATTCTAGCCCTATCTTTTTTCAGCCGTCCAATCTGCCACGAAGCTACCACCAATCCCTTGACCCAGGACCCTCCTGCACCTGCCTCCACTACCAGCCTACTTCCGCTGTAATCTACCGTCAAGTCTTATACTTCTGCTACCCACCTGCTGAATTCCAACGCCAGGTACCTCCGGATCTACCCACCGTCAACTAACTGTAAGTGTTGTGCACAACTCACACCGCAAGATGCCAATCACCATTCTCTCCTTGAACGTCAACGGGCTAAACCATCCCGCCAAACGTCACTCACTGTGGAAAACCGCCTCGGCTCTCCACAGCGACGTGCTTTGTATCCAGGAAACCCACCTGCTGCATTCCAATACACCCTTATGCAACAACCACCAATATCCACACATATTCCATGCCACACACCCCACTAAATCGAGAGGGGTCATGATAGCATTTCGGGACACTTTAGACTTCCAACTCCTTGATTCACTATCAGACCCAGTAGGTCGGTTCATCATCCTAATCTGCACAATCAACAAAGCAACTTATACCCTAATCAATATATACGCCCCGAACTCCCACCAAATGAGATTCCTCCACAAAGTTCTTCGCTCTGCCAACACCATCCGAAAAGGCCACCAGATCATCTGTGGCGACTTCAATCTAGTCCCAGACGTCTTGATGGACTCCACCTCACCGACTAAACGCCGTGAATCTCCTTTAAAGAAATTCATCGCCTCCCAGGACCTGTATGATGTCTGGAGATGTCACCACGGCTCTGAACGTGACTTTACTTTTTTTTCACCCAGACACCGCACGTATTCAAGAATAGACCTGTTCCTTTCTGACAAATGCATATTACAAAAAATTTCTGCTTCTCAGATCCACACCACGACATGGTCGGACCATGCCCCCATATCTATCACATTACAGGACACCAATTTTCAAAAAAATACGTTTCTCTGGCGTGCTAACAACTATATTATACAAAACGACACATACGCCCCAGAAATATCAAAACACATTAATGAATTCTTTTCCTTGAACAAAGGCTCGGTGCCCGACCCTGCCGTGGTGTGGAGCGCTCACAAAGCGTTTATGCGGGGGATGTTAATTAAACTTGGTTCTCAACATAAGAGGAAGAGGACGCAGCAGATAGACAAACTGACATCCCAGATAGCGACCCTAGAGGACAGGCTCAAAAAAGACCCCCGAGACCCACAGGCCAACCAACTACTAAACCTCAGACAGGAACTTAGAACTCTACTTCTCCACTCCTATGAATTCCTTCACAGGAAAATCAAAGCGTCTTCATACTCCACCTCCAACAAAGCTGGCAAGAAACTCTCCCAACGATTAAAAGATAGACGTACCAAAACTAAAATAACCCAACTCATTCACCCCCATACCCACACCCCCTTAAGCAACCCCCAAGACATAGCTGATGCCTTCAGCACATACTATGAAGACCTCTACAACCTGAAACAGGATCCCCATACCCCACAACCCTCCCAGGACGAAATAGATCACTTCCTATGCAAACTAAATTTACCCAAACTGACTGAGAAACAACTGACCTCCTTAAACGCCCCATTCACTGACCAAGAAATTAAAAAAACCATAGACTCCCTCCCCAGCGGGAAGGCACCAGGCCCCGACGGAATAACCGGGGAATATTACAAACAATTTCATTCACAGTTGATCCCACATCTTAGTGACCTATTCAATCATGCTGCCTCCTCTTCCACCTTTTCACCAGAATATTTAAAAGCGTTAGTTATCACGATACCGAAACCAGGGAAACAGTCGAATGTCCCCCAAAACTTTCGTCCCATCTCCTTACTCAACCTAGACCTCAAACTATACGCCAAATCTATAGCGATAAGACTACTCAAAATTATGCCCACAATTATAAACCAAGACCAAACAGGATTCACAAAAGGCAGACAAGCCTCAGATGCCACCAGGAGGATGATTAACCTTATCCACCACGCTGAGTCCACCGGAACGCCTTCTCTGCTCCTCTCCCTGGATGCAGAGAAGGCGTTCGATAGGGTTCACTGGTCCTACCTAGCGTCGGTCCTCCGGAAGTTTGGATTTCAAGGCCAGATTCTCGGAGCCATTATGGCTTTATATTCCAACCCCGAAGCACAGGTTTACACGGAAGGCATGCTATCCCGACCATTCCCAATTACAAACGGCACCCGCCAAGGTTGCCCCCTATCCCCCCTTATATTCAACATGGTCATGGAACCCCTAGCAGAACATATCCGCTCTAATGCCGCCATCTCGGGCATAAAGATTGGCCCTCATCACCACAAAATTAGCCTGTTTGCGGATGATGTCATCCTCATCCTCACCAACCCGACTGTTTCCCTGGCAGAAGTACAAAAGATGCTAAATTGGTTTAGCTCGATATCATATTACAAAATCAATACGACTAAATCCTTCATACTAGACATCAAGGTGGACGCTACTATAAGAAACCTCCTACAAGCCCAATATTCATTCGCCTGGGCAGACTCCGACATATCATATCTAGGCATACAATTACCAAGGACGACTAAAAAACTCTATACATGTAACTTTCTGCCACTCCTCCAAAACATTCAAGCGACCACGCAAAACATAGCGAAACACGAACTCTCCTGGACAGGTCGCCTTGCGGCCTTTAAAATGATCTGCCTTCCCCAGATACTCTACTACTTTCGAACCATACCCATTCCCCTACCCACCACATTCTTCAGGTCCCTTCAGACGCTGTTTAATAAATTCCTCTGGAAAGAAAAAAGACCCAGATGTGCCCACACTAAACTGATCAAACACAGACTGGTAGGAGGCTCGAGCTCAATAGACTTTGAAGACTATCACCTGGCAGCTATTCTGGCCCAACTACCCTGCTGGTTTCAACCATCCCCATCCACTCTATGGGGCCACATTGAACAAGCTTCACTCATAAAACCAAACCTACAAACATGGCTGCTAAGCATTCCCCTAGGCGCCCCAATCCCAAAATCCCTATCTCCCACCGTGAAAGCCTCAGCACAGGCATGGAAAAAAGCGTCATCCCAAATGCAATACTCTCCCACCACACCACAATCCCACATCCCCATAAAATCCTTACTCCATCTAATGCCAGAAATCTCACTTTCATCTTGGATCCTTAAAGGTATAAATTACATACAAGACATACTACAAGAAAATCACATCAAATCATTCCCCCAACTTCAAACCACATACGACATACCCGCATCCGAATACTTCACCTACCTCCGTATACGTCACTGCCTGCAAACTATACCATTCCCCATCTATAATATACACCCCAAGACTTGGGAATACCTCACCGACCCCGACACAAAAATCAAAGGCATCTCATATTTTTATAATAATCTACACCAAAAACGTACCTTTACCAAAATGCCACCCCACCACACCTGGGAAAAAGACCTTGCCATAAAGTTCACAGACACACAATGGCAACAAGCCCTCAAGACTATTTACAAATCCACCAAATGCGCGGCCCTATGGGAACTTACACAGAAGATTACACTAAGATGGTATTTGACTCCTGCCCGCATAACATCTTTTAACCCTCTAATCCCTGATACTTGCTGGAGATGTAAATCTTCCACAGGCGACCTAATACATGTCTTCTGGTCGTGCACCAAACTCCGCAAATACTGGGAAGACATCTTCCACTTAATCTCGACCATCATTCAAATCACGACTCCTCCAACACCGGCCCTAGCGATCCTCAACCTCTCCATTGAGGACTTTCCTCACCCCCTCCAATCCACAATCACCCACATCCTCATGGCAGCCAGACTCAATATAGCTAGACACTGGAAATCTGACACACACCTGACGCTTACGCAAGTCACAGACTTGGTATCACTACACTACAGCTACGAGACTACCACAGCCACACTATCTGGGCAAGCCACTAAAATATGCACAGCATGGCAACCTTGGACCGACTGGACTAGAAACTGCGCACCCAGCGTACAAACGAACGGTTGCTCTGACCCTCCTTCTTGACCGAGCAATACCCATCACTCCCTAGAAATGTTATGTTACCATTGTAACTGAAAAATCTATTTTCTTTTCTTTTCTTTTTTCCACTGGTTGGAGCTTTCGTGTCCAACACAAAAGGGTCCGCTTCGCTCCTGTGCCACTAAAGGTCCCACATGGGGTGACACACTTGTGAAGTGGACCGAATACGACCTATCAGAGTTTTATTCCTGTTAGCATTATACAAAATGACACGACTATTACTTACATTCGTATATACATGTTTCTACTAGATCCCTGTTTGTGGATAGAAGTTCATTTCTATGATTGTTATACAGACGTCGTTGCACGACGTACAATGTTTAATTGTACAATGTACTCTCTAAATATCTAATAAAAATATGGAATTAAAAAAAAGAACGGATGTACAAATCATAGTGTACCCAAGCACTACTTATTACATCATAATCGAGACCCTTCCGGCACGAAATTTCAAATAATAGATAGGTTTACCCCTCACTGGAGAGGAGAATCATGCATACGTGGAGTGTCAAGGCTTGAAACTTTTTGGATACACCAAATCAGATGTTTCACGCCACTTGGACTAAATGTAGAATGGGACATCAACTCATTCATCAATCAATCTTAGTCAGGGCACTCCTCAAATTTTCTAGTCCCAATTCCCAGTTGCTTAATATTAGCTATCATTTTTGGCCTGATCATAGATTTGGGCCCTGGCCTTAGTTTATAATTTTAAGGCAGTCTTTAGTATTAGTTCTACTTAATTTTTGCTCATCATTAGGTCTGGTTTTATAGATTTTTTAGATTTTTTAGTTTATTTGATTCTACTCGTGTAGTCTATATCTGCATTTGATATTTGCATTGCTGTTAGATTCTCAATGAGTTCTGTTGTCCATTAATTGAAATTCTGGCACACATACAGGATAATTTGTTCTTTTGTCCTCTGTTTGTGACAGTGGCCTTATATTTATTGAGATCTGACATAGATCGAGAGGGACATCACCTCTTGTCTATTTTATTTCATATTAGGAACAATGACTTATATATTTGTTATTTGTTATTTTCTGTTTTTCCAGCTTAGCCACGATGCACACTGACTCCCTGATTGGATTTCATATTTGTATTATTGGAATCTCAATTCAATCTAATTTTATTAAATTCATATATATTTTTTGTATTTTATTTCTGGCGGACTTTTAATTTAGCCGCACTTGTTTTCATCCTTGGCGCTTCCGTTTCTGGGATGATTTGTTTGGAACGCATGATGCGCTCCAATAGCCTCATGTCGTCCACTTCCGGTTCCGTGTGTACGCAATGATGTATGCAAGAGGTCGCGTTAGACGCCATCACGTGACGCTAGTCACGTCGGCGTCACTCACGTTGACGATTTGCATTGGGTGATTAGGAGATGAGGGCGTTCCTTCACCCTACGAGTGTACACTCGGAGACAACAACTAGATTGAGGCTTGGTTTTGCCGAGGCGGATCCTCCGCTCGGCATCCCATTGGTGAATCTGAGTAAGCACGTGACCTTGAATGGAACGCACGCCATCAATACAGGAAGTCATTGTGCACGTTGCGGTAACAGCTGTACATGATAGATTATTGTAAGATATGTATAAAAGCGTGGTGGTGGCAGGTCGGCACATACCCCAGCAGAAGTCTCATCAGACGAAACGCGTCGGGTCTCCTTGCTGTATCCAGCCACCCATACCACGCTCATTTTATTGTGCTTTGAATCGATTCTATTTTAACTGCGATTTTTATGGATTGTTTTGATGATGATCTAATAAATGCCAATTGAAGAAAAGCTCCTTTTTCGGATTTACACTATGTGGAGGTTCCTTGTCGTTGTTTTCTTTATGGTCCATGTATGCGGATAAAAACGGCGATCGCGCAGATCTTCAAGACCAGGTTCCAGGCTCCCCCATCCAATGAGGACGTCTTTTGGTGTACAACCCATCCCCACACTGTCACGGGTTACAAGACAGTACAAGCTCGTTTGACTCACCGCCCACGGCTTGTGAGTCCACCAAAGTCGGTAAGAGTATTCTACCTTACTTTTTTCTGGGCCTTTGTGCTGCAAAGTTATCTGCCCTGGGTCCCCCCCCCTGAATTGGAATCTCTATAAGGATATCTGCCTCGGCTCTTGAGTCTTTGTACCGTAAGGATATCTGCCTTGGGTCTTGGTGTTTCAACCATACCTTGCAATACATGGACTATATTACCAAGTCTTTATCACTTACATTGGCTTAAATGCTCTCATATTACTATTTTGGACAGTTTCTGTATTACAGCATCAGCCAAATGTGGACTTTTAAGATTATCACTTATTAATGTATTTTCACTCTATTTTTTATTTTCATTTATATGCACACTTTTTTCAAAAGAAGGAGCACTTTAATTTGTTGGTATATTTGTGATAATATCACGTTGTTCATGTACACATACATTTGGTTTTGACTAAGTTGAGGTTATTGGCCACCTGAGTTTGTGGTTTCACCTCTCCTTACTACAAAACCCTCCCTTTACCATATTCACTTTAGCGCTACACTTTTTGTTTATATGGTCATTTGGCCTATTTAAGATTTTTTTCACTACCCTTTGGCCAAAACTTGGGGCCCGTTTATATATAAATTTAAGGCGACTCGGTAGAACATCCCCCAGGTGTCTATCCCTGCACAGAATGTGCCAGTGTCTCTTAAAGATCATCTCCACATCCCTGTACTGGTGATGGAAACCCGAGATTTCAGAATCTTGTATTAACAAGAAAGGAATTTAAATTGACTAAAATTAATGAACAGATTAAGGATATAGAAAGGAAATTGGAGCCCATTAAGGGTACCAATCCCATTCTAGAATTTAACAACAATATGAAGAAAAAATTAGAGAAACTTGATCGTGAAGTACAAAAGAAGAAGGTTAAAAAATACATTAGAGATTCTACAGATTTTAAAAATAATAAAATTTATGCGTGGCAGAACTCCGTTGTAGGGGTTGAACCCATGGAGTTAAACAATACAGAAGGTGTAGCCCCTATTTCCTCATCAGGAAACCAATTGGAGAAATCCCTTGGGAAAAAGAATGGGAAAGGGAAAATAGAGCAGCATACACCAGGATATCCCCTTAGAGGATCACAAGCCCAATATGGGGGAGGGTACCCATATGCAGGTTCCCAACAGGGGGAAGGTTACTACTCACCAAGACCCATGCATGGGGCCAGGGGTGGATATCGTCAACAACCTAACCATTATTCCCCATATCGTCCAGTACAACAATATAGAGGGAATCAATCTACTCACCATGCCCACCATTTTCCCCAATCATATCAAGAGGGGTACTCTACTCCACCCCATAACTATTATCCAGATATGGGGAATCAGATCCCCACTTATAATAGGTATGCACCCTTGAGTGATTATGAAGGTAATAAGCAGGAGTATCCCAGTTACCAAAGATCTGGCCCCCAACCTTTTTTAGGGCATCGAGGAAGGAGGGGGAGGGGGGGAGGAACTCCCAGAGGGAACACTCGTCCCAACAACAACAGGGGGGGGGAAGGAGTGGAACGGATCACTACCCAAACAGAGAACCTATACCCTTTCCAAGAGAAGAAGGGGGTGTAGAGCAGGTAGAGCCAAACAACCCAAAAAAGAGACCAAGGGATGTGTAAATGATGGAATCTTTAATCTCAGTGGGACACAACTCAACCATAATGAATTAAATATACTGGGCTTGGGGCTGAAATGTGCCCCAAGAAAACCAATGAATAAATTTGAGGTATTCATTGATACCCATAAATTTATCCGCACATTAAACATTAAAAAACATTTTTTGAGTCATCCGATTGCACCAAGGAGAGATATCACTTTAAATCAGAGGAGAATAGATTCGGGTTTGAGGAATAAATCCCTGATCAACCCCCAAAATTCTAGTAACCACTTCATTGAGGTCTTCAAAAACCTTGTCCTGACTGATATAGAACGATTGAACCCTATCAAAAGGGTCAATCCTGATTATATCATAAATGGCATTAAATCTTTAGAGAAGAAAAAAGATATTATTATTCGACCAGCGGACAAGGGGGGAGGGGTAGTAATTTTGGAAAAAACTTTCTATCATAAGCAATTGGTGGATATGTTGGGAGATCGTACTACATATTGTAGATTATCTTCAGACCCCACCAAAGAATATAGAGCCCAGTTGAGTGCTTTAGTAGAATGGGGTTACAGCATGGATGCCCTAAATGGTAGAGAAAAAAATTACTTGGTTCCCAGCTCATGCCGCATCCCAATCATCTATACGTTGCCGAAGATCCACAAAGATGTGAGGGTACCACCGGCACGTCCTATAGTAAATGGAATAGGATCAGTGACGGCTCGTTTGGGGGAGTTTTTAGATAAATTCCTCCAACCTAGCGTAAAAGCAACTAGAGCCTATCTTAAAGATACCACTGACCTACTTCGGTCTCTACAAGAGGTCAAATTTGACCCGACCTCAGAAGTGTATTTAGTGACGGCCGATGTGGCCTCACTGTACACTATTATCCAGCACGAGGATGCAGCACTGGCTTTAAACTGGGCCCTGAGTAAGAGGGATGATATCCCTCATGTACAGAAGGTGTTTGTGGGTCATGCTTTAGATTTTTGCATGACCCACAACTACTTCTGGTATGACGGGCATTTTTTCTCCCAGGTTGGCGTGGCGATGGGAGCCAAATATGCTCCCAGCTTAGCCAACTTATTTCTGGCAGAGTGGGAAGATAGACGGGTGTTTAACCCGAAACCCGCCCAGCTGCGATTTTATCGTAGATTTATTGATGACCTCCTGCTCATCTGGGAGGGATCAAGGGAATCTGCAATTGATTTCATCTCTTTCCTTAATAACAACTCGAACAACATTCGGTTGGATCATGTCATTAGTGACACCTCAGTAAATTTTCTGGATGTGACCCTAACTAAGATTAATAATACCATCAGTACAAAGGTCTATTTCAAAATGACAGACCGGAACAGCTATTTATCCATTAGGAGTGGACATCATCCGAATTGGATAAAAAATATACCAAAGGGGCAGATGCTCAGAGTTCGACGAAATTGTTCGGACCTAGACACATATGCCATCCAAGCAAATATTCTGAAGGAAAGGTTCCTGCAAAAGGGGTATAAAGGAGATGCTTTGAATAATATCATCCAGGAGGTAGCCAACATCCCTAGGGAAGAATGTTTGAAAGAGAGAGATTGTATAGCACCAACTAATCAACATCAGCTAGGATTTATCTCGGGTTTCCATCACCAGTACAGGGATGTGGAGATGATCTTTAAGAGACACTGGCACATTCTGTGCAGGGATAGACACCTGGGGGATGTTCTACCGAGTAGCCCTAAATTTATATATAGACGGGCCCCAAGTTTTGGCCAAAGGGTAGTGAAAAAAATCTTAAATAGACCAAATGACCAAACTATAAAAATTGATCTACAGGGATTTTATGCATGTAGAAAATGCATCTGTTGCAAAACAGTGAAAGTAATTAATAGGGGTGTGACTCAAATTACTAATGCGGATAATGAAACGTTCAGGATTAGAGAATTTATAACATGCAATTCCTCTTATGTAGTCTATCTTTTATGGTGCCCGTGCGGGCTATTTTATGTGGGCCGCACGAAGAGATTACTGAGAGTGCGAATCGCAGAACATTTAGCTAACATCCAAAAGGGTTTCCAATACCACAGTGTGTCTCTCCACTTCAAGGAGAAACACAATCAGGACCCAAGTCTTTTACAATTCTGTGGTGTGGATGTAGTTTATCAGTCCTGGAGAGGATCCAATCGGGTCAGGGATCTCTCTCAGAGAGAAACTCGATGGATCTTTCTCCTAAAATGTTTGTTCCCTAGGGGTATGAACATAGAACTGGACCTAAACTGCTTCATCAGTAACAGCTAACTATGTTAAACACATGGGCATAGTTTAGAAGTCAGGGGGACACATAATGGGTACATTATTAGTCCATCCACAAATTTTTTCACTATTGTTGAGATATCCACAAATTATTTATATAAATTTGTTTATTATTGTTGAGATATTAGAATGCAGTTTGCACATATATATATTATATACACTAATTAAATAGTGATATCACGGATTTGCTATGGTCACTTTTCACGAGAGACTATGTCACACATGCTGAAATTGAGAGACGTGTATGATATAATGTAGTAGTTCATATGTAAATATGATTGCACACTTATAATTTCATATTATGATTTACACTGTACTTATGTCTTTTATGCTTACACCTATATGCATGTATATTTGTATATGCAGATGTCTATATACATGCATGTTTTTCACTAGGATTTATTGTCTAGTTTCTTATCACTATTTTCTCCTTTTTTATTATTATTTTTTTATTATTATTAATTTTTGTTTTTTCTTATTTTATTTTTTCATATTTTATTTTTTATTTTTTCATATTTTTTATTTTATTATTTATTTATTGTTTATTTACTATTTATTTTTTATTTATATATTTTTTTTTTATATATATATATATTTTATTTTTATTTTTTTATTTTTTTTATTTTTATTTTTTTAATTTTTTTATTTATTTTTATTTTATTTTTTTATATATATATTTTTAATTTTATTTATTTATTTTTTTATTATATATATTTTTTTATTTTATTTTATATATTTTTTTTATTTTATTTATTTTTTTTTTTTTTTTTACTTTTATCTTATTCTTTACTCTATTTTTGAATAATTTTCACAAGAATATTTTTTCACTATGTATATTCATTATGAATGTGGATATATTGTACTGACTTCTAATGTGGGGTAGAAATGATTAGTTTTAAGACAATTCAACCTTTGTGAGAAATATCTGGGAAGTAATAACCCCTTGGTATGATGGTCAGCGTTCTAATGTAGAGGGAAGGGATATTGTTAAGCTGATTGCCGCGCATGTACCTGTAAAATACCTTTTAAATATTGATTGAAATATATTCAATATAGAACTGTGAACCAGAATGAAGGGAAGGGCTATAGATTGCACACATGGAGACACAGGAAGTGTGTGAATGCTGAGTGAGTTACACCCGCCCACTCTAATTCTGGTGTGGATAAATAGTTTGATTGATTCGCTGGTTAGCCAACCCCATGATTAAATCTTTATGATGAAACATGTTGGGGCGTAGCTACACGGCGATCTCACACGAGTGCTAGAGGAGGGAGTGAAGGGGGACAGAGCGGAGCTCCAGTGAAGGGACGAGTGCTGCGGACGGGTGAGACGAACGTGAGCACACACACCTCCTGGGTCCGCCGTGGCCTGCTTGTTGTTATTTCATTTGCTACTGCTTGCTGTGCTGTGGGAGTTCTCCATTTGCCGTGAAGTGACTTGCCTGTTATTTTATTTTAAATGTGAGTTCAATACAAGTTGTTTTATATGTGATTAAATCTTTTAAACGAGATTACACTATTGGAGCTTCTTTTATTTTTATGTCATACTACCAACCTGAGAAAAGCGGTGTTCCTATGGAGCAGTGGAGGTGTATGCTCGCATGTTAACCCCCATGTAAGTGGGTTAGAGGCTCTGTCAGGCCAAACACGAGAGTGAGAGGCCTTAACAGCTGGTGAGTTTGAATTTCAGCAGGGAGTGGATTCACGTCACAGAGGTGTGGTGGATGTTTGAAAACACAGCTGAGCAGTTTTGGAGTCACCTTCACTCTCTCTCTTTTTTTGGACTTTCTTCAAATATTTTCACGATTATTTTCCACGATTGATTGGTTTCTGGACTTTATAGATATTTACTATGCTCAATTTTCATTATTTTTTCTTGGATTTATATATTTGTATATCACTTTCACTGAGTGTTATAATTTATATCAGCTCATATTGATTTTTTATTTTATTTAATATTCATTTTTTGGGGATATTTAGCAATATATGTTTTTTCACTTTTTCTCTAGTCACGTCTGTATTCAGCTCACTGGCTGGATAAGAGTGTCTGGCATCTCCCCACCTGGGGATTAGCGCCACTTTTTCATCTATAATTCTCTTTTGGTGAATTCGGTTTATATACATAAAAGCACTACCAACCCCCCTGGCAGACCCATAGTTGCCTCTATGAACAGTATTACTAGTGGTTTTTCCCAGTATGTAGACCTTTTTCTACAACCTTTTGTTTCCAATTTACAATCCCATATCAAAGATGGAATACACCTGCTTGAATTATTAGGTCCATACCAATGGGAGCCCAACTACATCTGGCTCTCACTGGATGTCCAGTCATTATACACATCCATCCCCCATAATGTCAGCATGCAGGCCATACAACACTTTCTGTCAGAAGACCCATCTATTCATCCAAACCAAGTTAAATTCATTCTAGATGCCACATTCTTCTGCCTGACTCACAATTATTTCATATTTGAAGACCATTACTACCTTCAAACCCATGGCACTGCCATGGGCACCAATTTTGCACCTTCATATGCTAACTTAACTATGGGTCTTTGGGAAACACGATACATATGGGCGAATAACCCTTTCATGGCCAAAATTATATTTTACGGTCGTTATATTGATGACATCATTATTATCTGGGACGGAAATACCGATGATATTGAATCTTTTGTTTCCCATTGTAATAATAACAACATGGGCCTATCCTTTACATCTGTTCACGATAAAACACATCTAGCATTCTTAGACCTTGATCTATTTCATGATACTGGTCGCATCCATGCAAAAAATTATTGCAAACCCACTGCTGGGAATTCCTTTCTGCACTTCAATAGTTGCCATCACCCTCGTTGGTTAAAATACATTCCAAAAAGTCAATTCTGCCGTCTCAGACATAATTGCACCATGCAGTCAGACTATCAGACACAAAGCATAAATCTCAAACAAAAATTCATTGAAAAAGGCTACCCTCCTTCACTCATCGAACAAGCCTACACCACATACATCAATCCTGATACTCATACCCATAAAATGAATTAATCAAAGGACATTCGGTTCACGACTCAATTTCATAACAAATACAAAAATATGGAACACATAGTTCATAAACATTGGCCAATACTACTGCAGGATCCCCATCTCAAAGACACTATATCAAATAAACCAAAATTTTCATATAGGAAAGCACCCAACATTAATGGAAAGATTGCCCCAAGCAAACTCAAAAAGAAAACAAATACGTCATCTTCACTCCAACTCTTTTTTATGATTGGGATGTATCAATGCCGCAAACCCCTTTGCCTCACATGCAGTTTTGTACAACATGGTCAAAAAACATTCACGATTAAAAATAAAACATACAAAATTTCAGAATTTTACACCTGTTTTACAGACCATGTAGTATACTGCCTGACCTGCCCTTGCGGCCTCCACTATGTAGGTCGAACTATACGCCCCCTACGCCAGCGTTTTGGAGAGCACCGCCGATTCATCGAGGCCGGTAAAGACCATCATAGCGTCCCACGACATTTCACCCAACATCACCCTAAATCTACCGTAGGCCTAAAAGTATGGATCATCGAATCCATACCAGCCACTCTCCCTGCGGCAGAGAGATCTAAACGTCTCTGCCAACGGGAGACTTATTGGATATACGCTCTTGACGTACTTTCGCCTGGAGGTATCAATGAAGAATTGGAAATTAGCACCTTACTCTAGATGATACCACATTTAACATACAGACTGTAATATTATGGTTCATTTATCATTCATCCTTCCTTATTATCATATCCATACGTCATGGTGTTTGCCTGTTATACATGTACATATCTGCCATCTGTCACAATCAATTACTATTTGTAGAGCATCCATTACATCTTATTACCTATTTCTATAAGTTAATTCCTTATAGTAGATTTGTGACCTTATATGCGGGTGTGTAAATGCCCGGCCGCCCCTGTAACACACTCGCATACTTATTTACAGTCTATTATTATCTATTAGTGTGTGTGTGTCACCGGCGCAAAACCAATATCTACTAATTACTTTGTTAGTAATTGCCTTAGCTGCTGCATCCAAAAAAAACTTCTCATAGAAATAAATTACAGATACTGTGTGTGTGAATGCGCTGCTACCATCTAAATACGCTTATGTCCTCTCTATAAAGTGCAAACTTATTCCATATACATCATGAATACATATAGAATCATTACTTTAAAGAATTAATATATCAAAAATTATATCAAAAAAATCCAAAAATGCAATAGTTCAATGATGTGTGTCACATATATGGCAAAGTCTCCCAGTGATGTAGTCAAATCTTCTGTCAATTGCCGTGATTGGCGTGCTTTAGTGCTAATTCAATGTGTTAGTGACTTAGTGCTCCACCTCCACCTGTGAGATTGGCCACTCACCAGATTTTCCTTTAAAACTACACCTTTGGTTCATTCATGGGGATAACCACTCCACTCAAAGGGAACTTCTTCAACAGATATATTGGACCTTATTGTTCCTCATAAAACATGAATAAAAACGATCATCGCGCAATACCGCTTAAACTGTTTATTGTAAGAAACAAATAAAAACTGTGCACTCACATTTATATGTGCCCTCGAGCCGGCACAAAGCTATTCCAACAGTTAGGGACGGATAGGTATAGCAACCTAGTTCGCCTGTGTGCTGTGCGACCTCCGTTCCTCCCCTCGTACCCGTTCGCGTCCTCACCAACCACGTTCGTTGATCACGTGGGTGTATATTTCCCAGCAGCCTCTACGCGTTTCGCAATTTGCGTCATCAGGAAGCTGCCATTTGGTTGGTTCCTGTTCTATTTAAATTAAACCTGGGCGGAAGTACCCATGCCGCCATCTTAACTATGGGCATTCCCTTACCATGCTTTCTAATTAGGACTTCCTCCCACTTGGCGCCATCTTGTCTGTGGGCATTAGCCCATTCCTGTAGTTGTGTATTGCACATACCCTTATCCCTGCTTTATCTCCGTATGTCATTGTTCCGGTCTGGTCCCTAATATTCTAGAAATGTATGTATGTAATTACAACTACCCCATCCGTATCTGTTGGAGTGGCTTTTACATAATATTAAATGCTTGGCCCTTGGGTTATGTGACATTTAAAAACGTCTTTACGCATCAATTGTTGCTCGATTTACAATATGGAACAGCAAAATCTTCCACATTACTTTATTTCAGCGGAATACCTGTGCACCCCTACCCTTTATTAAAATCTCTAACCTATGATCAGTATTTAAAGACATCTTGTTACCAAGAAAAGGTTTTCTTAAACTGCTAAAAATGAAAGGAAGAAAAATGAAAAATAAAAATTAAAAATAAAAATAAAAATAAAAATAAAATTAAAATAAAAATAAAAATAAAAAATAAAAAATAAAAAATAAAAAATAAAAAATAAAATAAAATAAAATATAAAAAATAAAAATAAAAAATAAAAATAAAAAATAAAAAATAAAAAATAATAAAAATAAAAATAAAAATAAAAATAAAAATAAAAATAAAAATAAAAAATAAAAAATAAAATAAAAAATAAAAAATAAAATAAAAAATAAAAATAGAAAATAAAGTAAAGTATAAAATAAAAAATAAAAATAAAAAAAATAAAAATAAAAATAAAAATAAAAAATAAAAAATAAAAAATAAAAAATAAAGAATAAAAAATAAATGATAAAACTGAAAATAAAAATAAAAATAAAAATAAAAATAAAAATAAACAACAAAAAACTAAAAAACAAAAAAATTTATAAATAAAAATAAAAATAAATATAAAAATATATAAAATATATACTTAAACCCTCAACATTACAGCAATTACATTTCAGTAATCTTCTAAAAAGCAATTTACATCAATTTCCACGTTTAACCCTTGTGGCCTCATCGTGTCCAATCTAAATATCCAGTGGGTCTCATTCTTTGAAACTTCCCTTTTCATATTGGTATTTCTCCAATTACGTACTACTCTGTCTATTCCATAAAATTTCAAATGTTGGGGATTTCTATCATGTACCTCTCTGAAATGTTTTGATACGCTGTGGTGTTTGAATCCTTTTTTGATGTTTCTGACATGTTCACCTATTCTTACTGATAGGGCTCTAGTTGTTCTGCCCACGTACTGTAATCCACAACTGCACTCTAGTACGTATGTAACATGAGTACTGCAGCATGTTATCAACTTATCTATTTTATATGCTTGCTCCTTGGTGTTTGACATAAAGCTTGTGATTTTCCTATCATTCTTGTTAGTGGATCTACAAGCTTTACATTTCCCACACCTAAAAAAACCCTTCTGGTTAAAAAGTGTTGAGAAATCTTTGGGGGGGTCTGGTACATTTTTTACTAATTTGTCTCTAATCCTTCTTGCTTTTCTATATACGAATGTTGGTTTCCGGGGTAGTACCTTACTTAGTTGTGGGTCACTGCTGATAATCGACCAATTTTTCTTTATGATATCTTCTAATTTTTTGTATTGTGTGTTGAATCCCGTGATGAACGGTATGCTGTTATCCTGATTGTGCTTTCTTACTGTGTTACTCAAGATTAATTCCCTGTCCATATTCGCCACTTTTGAACGTGTGTTCTCCAGTACATTTCTTTTATAGCACTTGTCTATAAACCTTTCTATCAGGATATCTGTCTGTTGTAAATAGTCCTCCATTCGATCACAATTCCGCCTAATCCTGATGAACTGGCTTTTCGGGATAGTTGCCTTCCACTGGGGGTGGTGACAACTCCCCATCGGTATGTATCCATTCCGATCCGTTTCTTTAAAATGTGTTCTGGTTCCGAGCTTATTCTCATTTTTGTATATTTCTAAATCTAGGAAATTAATTTCATGTTGATGTACTGTAGCAGTGAATTTAATCCCATACTGGTTGCCGCCGATGAATTGAATAAACTCTTCCAGCTGTTCTCGGCTCCCCTCCCATATTATCAAAATGTCATCGATATAGCGTTTGTACAGCAGCAAATGTGGCCAGCATCTTCCGTAAATGTCCTCCTCCTCCCATTTACTTAGGAAGATGTTGGCCACACTCGGTGCGTACTTGTTGCCCATTCCTACTCCTTTAATTTGTCTGTAGTATTTATGGTTGTGCCAGAAAAAATTGTTCCCCATGGCCATTCTTAATCCTTCTAGAATGAACTTTCTTTGTTTTAGTTGCAAATCTGATAAGTTTTTCATTCCCCATGCTACTGCTGCCAAGGCATCTGTCTGCTTGATGTTGGTGTACAACGACTCCACATCTAGTGTTACCAGTAGTGTGGAGTTGTCTACTTTTATATTCCTTAGATTGTTAATAACATCTTTGCTGTCTTTAAGGAATGCTTTTCCCTCTCCTGCTATGGGTTGAAGGAATACATCTAGGTACTCCCCCAATCTAGAGTACACCGATTCAATGCCACTGATTATTGGCCTTCCTGGTGGCTTGGTTTTATTTTTGTGAATTTTTGGGACTTGGTATATTACTGGTATTCTTGGTGCCTCTGTCAGTAGATATTTCCCTTCCTTCTTATTTAGGATTTTGTCTGCTATGCCCTTATTCAGGTATTCTTTTAGTTTTTTCTTTAGCTCTCTATTGGGATTCTTTTTGAGGGGTTGGTATGTACTTAGATCATTAACCAATCTCTCCAACTCCTTATAGTAGTCCTCTTTTGTTAGGATCACTATCCCTCCCCCCTTATCAGCTGGGCGTATCACTATGTTCTTCCTATTTTCCAGTTTTTTTATACCCTGCCATATTCTATTTTTATTTTGTTTTGATGGTTTAATATTTTTAATCTCTTTTTCAACTATCCTTTTGAACACTTCTATGTGTTGATTAGTATTGGACCTAGGGTTGAACGTGGATTTGTTCCTCAAATTACTATGCTTGTATCCTGTCTCCATTGGTTGATGTTGGGGTTCTCCTTTTTCTAAAAAATGTTTCTTTAAATTTAATTTTCTAACGAACTTTTGTAAGTCTATAAATGCTTCAAACTGGTTAAAATTTGCGCTAGGTGCATATTTAATTCCGCTATCTAGTACTAATAATTCTTCCTGGGTGAAAGTTACATCTGTTAGGTTAAAAATACCCTCACCTAATTTTCTCTTTTCCTTTTTGCCTCCCCCTCTACAGCCTCGTTTTCTCTTTGATTTGTATTTCCTCCAGATTCCTGGGGGTTCCTGTTCCAGCCTCCCCTGCTGGTTTGAAACACTGGCATGGGTGGTTTGTAGGGTTCCCTCCAGTCCCGCCATTCCCCCTGCCACATGGCTGGGCCATAGTGTGGATTGTAATTGGGGTTGTAATTGTAATATCCTCTACCTCTACCCCTATACCCTCCCCTCCAGGGTCTGGGGTACTGTCCCATGGGGGGTGGGGGTGGGTGGGGGGGTCCATTTGGAGTGTGATTTGCTTGTTCAGATTTTTTATTTACCTTTTTCTGGCTAATGCTTGGGGTATGTGCTAGCGCCCTAGCTTCTCTTCTCGGTAAGTTGGCGATCGGGGTGCCTGGTGTACCTTTGGTCCTATTTTCTGCACCCATCTCCCCGACAGTCACCTCCTCATTCAGGGATGTGTTTGCAGAATTGGTGGGTGTTTCCTCCTCCTGCCACCTGTACACTTTCCCTTCCAAATAGTCTTTTTTATCCCTTTGGTATTTTTTAACCTTTTTATTTTTTACTTCATTATCAAGTTTGGTCAAAAATTCTTGTAATTTGACCGCTCTAGTTTTATACTCATTCGTTTCTACGTGTGGTGTCATATTATCCTTAATGGTGCCAATGGTGGATTCTATCTTTTTTAGCTTGATTCTTCTTCTTTCAATTATGGTGTCCAACAGTTTGTTTTCACAGCTGTTGAAGAACTCAAACCAGGTTCTAGATAGATTTTCATCTATTAGTCCATCATTAGGGCCTAGATCCCATCTCAGCCTTCTGGGGGTGATTTTGGCCTCTCTATATTGATCTAATGTGTGGATATCCCACCATATTCTAATTTGCTTATCCATAGCATTCTTTAAATGTTTGAAACTTTGCTCCAGATTAAGTGACGTGGTGGTATCATAATTATGGAAAAGTTCGTCCAAGTCTAGCTTGCGATTGGCCAGAAATGAAAAAACCTCCATGTGATGCTGCCCGTGAAAAAAATATTTTATATATAAAATATGAAAAACTAGTGTGTGTGTGTCACCGGCGCAAAACCAATATCTACTAATTACTTTGTTAGTAATTGCCTTAGCTGCTGCATCCAAAAAAAACTTCTCATAGAAATAAATTACAGATACTGTGTGTGTGAATGCGCTGCTACCATCTAAATACGCTTATGTCCTCTCTATAAAGTGCAAACTTATTCCATATACATCATGAATACATATAGAATCATTACTTTAAAGAATTAATATATCAAAAATTATATCAAAAAAATCCAAAAATGCAATAGTTCAATGATGTGTGTCACATATATGGCAAAGTCTCCCAGTGATGTAGTCAAATCTTCTGTCAAATGCCGTGATTGGCGTGCTTTAGTGCTAATTCAATGTGTTAGTGACTTAGTGCTCCACCTCCACCTGTGAGATTGGCCACTCACCAGATTTTCCTTTAAAACTACACCTTTGGTTCATTCATGGGGATAACCACTCCACTCAAAGGGAACTTCTTCAACAGATATATTGGACCTTATTGTTCCTCATAAAACATGAATAAAAACTATCATCGCGCAATACCGCTTAAACTGTTAATTGTAAGAAACAAATAAAAACTGTGCACTCACATTTATATGTGCCCTCGAGCCGGCACAAAGCTATTCCAACAGTTAGGGACGGATAGGTATAGCAACCTAGTTCGCCTGTGTGCTGTGCGACCTCCGTTCCTCCCCTCGTACCCGTTCGCGTCCTCACCAACCACGTTCGTTGATCACGTGGGTGTATATTTCCCAGCAGCCTCTACGCGTTTCGCAATTTGCGTCATCAGGAAGCTGCCATTTGGTTGGTTCCTGTTCTATTTAAATTAAACCTGGGCGGAAGTACCCATGCCGCCATCTTAACTATGGGCATTCCCTTACCATGCTTTCTAATTAGGACTTCCTCCCACTTGGCGCCATCTTGTCTGTGGGCATTAGCCCATTCCTGTAGTTGTGTATTGCACATACCCTTATCCCTGCTTTATCTCCGTATGTCATTGTTCCGGTCTGGTCCCTAATATTCTAGAAATGTATGTATGTAATTACAACTACCCCATCCGTATCTGTTGGAGAGGCTTTTACATAATATTAAATGCTTGGCCCTTGGGTTATGTGACATTTAAAAACGTCTTTACGCATCAATTGTTGCTCGATTTACAATATGGAACAGCAAAATCTTCCACATTACTTTATTTCAGCGGAATACCTGTGCACCCCTACCCTTTATTAAAATCTCTAACCTATGATCAGTATTTAAAGACATCTTGTTACCAAGAAAAGGTTTTCTTAAACTGCTAAAAATGAAAGGAAGAAAAATGAAAAATAAAAATTAAAAATAAAAATAAAAATAAAATTAAAATAAAAATAAAAAATAAAAAATAAAAAATAAAAAATAAAAAATAAAATAAAATAAAATATAAAAAATAAAAATAAAAAATAAAAATAAAAAATAAAAAATAAAAAATAATAAAAATAAAAATAAAAATAAAAATAAAAATAAAAAATAAAAAATAAAATAAAAAATAAAAAATAAAATAAAAAATAAAAATAGAAAATAAAGTAAAGTATAAAATAAAAAATAAAAATAAAAAAAATAAAAATAAAAATAAAAATAAAAAATAAAAAATAAAAAATAAAGAATAAAAAATAAATGATAAAACTGAAAATAAAAATAAAAATAAAAATAAAAATAAAAATAAACAACAAAAAACTAAAAAACAAAAAAATTTATAAATAAAAATAAAAATAAAAATAAATATAAAAATATATAAAATATATACTTAAACCCTCAACATTACAGCAATTACATTTCAGTAATCTTCTAAAAAGCAATTTACATCAATTTCCACGTTTAACCCTTGTGGCCTCATCGTGTCCAATCTAAATATCCAGTGGGTCTCATTCTTTGAAACTTCCCTTTTCATATTGGTATTTCTCCAATTACGTACTACTCTGTCTATTCCATAAAATTTCAAATGTTGGGGATTTCTATCATGTACCTCTCTGAAATGTTTTGATACGCTGTGGTGTTTGAATCCTTTTTTGATGTTTCTGACATGTTCACCTATTCTTACTGATAGGGCTCTAGTTGTTCTGCCCACGTACTGTAATCCACAACTGCACTCTAGTACGTATGTAACATGAGTACTGCAGCATGTTATCAACTTATCTATTTTATATGCTTGCTCCTTGGTGTTTGACATAAAGCTTGTGATTTTCCTATCATTCTTGTTAGTGGATCTACAAGCTTTACATTTCCCACACCTAAAAAAACCCTTCTGGTTAAAAAGTGTTGAGAAATCTTTGGGGGGGTCTGGTACATTTTTTACTAATTTGTCTCTAATCCTTCTTGCTTTTCTATATACGAATGTTGGTTTCCGGGGTAGTACCTTACTTAGTTGTGGGTCACTGCTGATAATCGACCAATTTTTCTTTATGATATCCTCTAATTTTTTGTATTGTGTGTTGAATCCCGTGATGAACGGTATGCTGTTATCCTGATTGTGCTTTCTTACTGTGTTACTCAAGATTAATTCCCTGTCCATATTCGCCACTTTTGAACGTGTGTTCTCCAGTACATTTCTTTTATAGCCCTTGTCTATAAACCTTTCTATCAGGATATCTGTCTGTTGTAAATAGTCCTCCATTCGATCACAATTCCGCCTAATCCTGATGAACTGGCTTTTCGGGATAGTTGCCTTCCACTGGGGGTGGTGACAACTCCCCATCGGTATGTATCCATTCCGATCCGTTTCTTTAAAATGTGTTCTGGTTCCGAGCTTATTCTCATTTTTGTATATTTCTAAATCTAGGAAATTAATTTCATGTTGATGTACTGTAGCAGTGAATTTAATCCCATACTGGTTGCCGCCGATGAATTGAATAAACTCTTCCAGCTGTTCTCGGCTCCCCTCCCATATTATCAAAATGTCATCGATATAGCGTTTGTACAGCAGCAAATGTGGCCAGCATCTTCCGTAAATGTCCTCCTCCTCCCATTTACTTAGGAAGATGTTGGCCACACTCGGTGCGTACTTGTTGCCCATTCCTACTCCTTTAATTTGTCTGTAGCATTTATGGTTGTGCCAGAAAAAATTGTTCCCCATGGCCATTCTTAATCCTTCTAGAATGAACTTTCTTTGTTTTAGTTGCAAATCTGATAAGTTTTTCATTCCCCATGCTACTGCTGCCAAGGCATCTGTCTGCTTGATGTTGGTGTACAACGACTCCACATCTAGTGTTACCAGTAGTGTGGAGTTGTCTACTTTTATATTCCTTAGATTGTTAATAACATCTTTGCTGTCTTTAAGGAATGCTTTTCCCTCTCCTGCTATGGGTTGAAGGAATACATCTAGGTACTCCCCCAATCTAGAGTACACCGATTCAATGCCACTGATTATTGGCCTTCCTGGTGGCTTGGTTTTATTTTTGTGAATTTTTGGGACTTGGTATATTACTGGTATTCTTGGTGCCTCTGTCAGTAGATATTTCCCTTCCTTCTTATTTAGGATTTTGTCTGCTATGCCCTTATTCAGGTATTCTTTTAGTTTTTTCTTTAGCTCTCTATTGGGATTCTTTTTGAGGGGTTGGTATGTACTTAGATCATTAACCAATCTCTCCAACTCCTTATAGTAGTCCTCTTTTGTTAGGATCACTATCCCTCCCCCCTTATCAGCTGGGCGTATCACTATGTTCTTCCTATTTTCCAGTTTTTTTATACCCTGCCATATTCTATTTTTATTTTGTTTTGATGGTTTAATATTTTTAATCTCTTTTTCAACTATCCTTTTGAACACTTCTATGTGTTGATTAGTATTGGACCTAGGGTTGAACGTGGATTTGTTCCTCAAATTACTATGCTTGTATCCTGTCTCCATTGGTTGATGTTGGGGTTCTCCTTTTTCTAAAAAATGTTTCTTTAAATTTAATTTTCTAACGAACTTTTGTAAGTCTATAAATGCTTCAAACTGGTTAAAATTTGCGCTAGGTGCATATTTAATTCCGCTATCTAGTACTAATAATTCTTCCTGGGTGAAAGTTACATCTGTTAGGTTAAAAATACCCTCACCTAATTTTCTCTTTTCCTTTTTGCCTCCCCCTCTACAGCCTCGTTTTCTCTTTGATTTGTATTTCCTCCAGATTCCTGGGGGTTCCTGTTCCAGCCTCCCCTGCTGGTTTGAAACACTGGCATGGGTGGTTTGTAGGGTTCCCTCCAGTCCCGCCATTCCCCCTGCCACATGGCTGGGCCATAGTGTGGATTGTAATTGGGGTTGTAATTGTAATATCCTCTACCTCTACCCCTATACCCTCCCCTCCAGGGTCTGGGGTACTGTCCCATGGGGGGTGGGGGTGGGTGGGGGGGTCCATTTGGAGTGTGATTTGCTTGTTCAGATTTTTTATTTACCTTTTTCTGGCTAATGCTTGGGGTATGTGCTAGCGCCCTAGCTTCTCTTCTCGGTAAGTTGGCGATCGGGGTGCCTGGTGTACCTTTGGTCCTATTTTCTGCACCCATCTCCCCGACAGTCACCTCCTCATTCAGGGATGTGTTTGCAGAATTGGTGGGTGTTTCCTCCTCCTGCCACCTGTACACTTTCCCTTCCAAATAGTCTTTTTTATCCCTTTGGTATTTTTTAACCTTTTTATTTTTTACTTCATTATCAAGTTTGGTCAAAAATTCTTGTAATTTGACCGCTCTAGTTTTATACTCATTCGTTTCTACGTGTGGTGTCATATTATCCTTAATGGTGCCAATGGTGGATTCTATCTTTTTTAGCTTGATTCTTCTTCTTTCAATTATGGTGTCCAACAGTTTGTTTTCACAGCTGTTGAAGAACTCAAACCAGGTTCTAGATAGATTTTCATCCATTAGTCCATCATTAGGGCCTAGATCCCATCTCAGCCTTCTGGGGGTGATTTTGGCCTCTCTATATTGATCTAATGTGTGGATATCCCACCATATTCTAATTTGCTTATCCATAGCATTCTTTAAATGTTTGAAACTTTGCTCCAGATTAAGTGACGTGGTGGTATCATAATTATGGAAAAGTTCGTCCAAGTCTAGCTTGCGATTGGCCAGAAATGAAAAAACCTCCATGTGATGCTGCCCGTGAAAAAAATATTTTATATATAAAATATGAAAAACTAGTGTGTGTGTGTCACCGGCGCAAAACCAATATCTACTAATTACTTTGTTAGTAATTGCCTTAGCTGCTGCATCCAAAAAAAACTTCTCATAGAAATAAATTACAGATACTGTGTGTGTGAATGCGCTGCTACCATCTAAATACGCTTATGTCCTCTCTATAAAGTGCAAACTTATTCCATATACATCATGAATACATATAGAATCATTACTTTAAAGAATTAATATATCAAAAATTATATCAAAAAAATCCAAAAATGCAATAGTTCAATGATGTGTGTCACATATATGGCAAAGTCTCCCAGTGATGTAGTCAAATCTTCTGTCAATTGCCGTGATTGGCGTGCTTTAGTGCTAATTCAATGTGTTAGTGACTTAGTGCTCCACCTCCACCTGTGAGATTGGCCACTCACCAGATTTTCCTTTAAAACTACACCTTTGGTTCATTCATGGGGATAACCACTCCACTCAAAGGGAACTTCTTCAACAGATATATTGGACCTTATTGTTCCTCATAAAACATGAATAAAAACGATCATCGCGCAATACCGCTTAAACTGTTTATTGTAAGAAACAAATAAAAACTGTGCACTCACATTTATATGTGCCCTCGAGCCGGCACAAAGCTATTCCAACAGTTAGGGACGGATAGGTATAGCAACCTAGTTCGCCTGTGTGCTGTGCGACCTCCGTTCCTCCCCTCGTACCCGTTCGCGTCCTCACCAACCACGTTCGTTGATCACGTGGGTGTATATTTCCCAGCAGCCTCTACGCGTTTCGCAATTTGCGTCATCAGGAAGCTGCCATTTGGTTGGTTCCTGTTCTATTTAAATTAAACCTGGGCGGAAGTACCCATGCCGCCATCTTAACTATGGGCATTCCCTTACCATGCTTTCTAATTAGGACTTCCTCCCACTTGGCGCCATCTTGTCTGTGGGCATTAGCCCATTCCTGTAGTTGTGTATTGCACATACCCTTATCCCTGCTTTATCTCCGTATGTCATTGTTCCGGTCTGGTCCCTAATATTCTAGAAATGTATGTATGTAATTACAACTACCCCATCCGTATCTGTTGGAGAGGCTTTTACATAATATTAAATGCTTGGCCCTTGGGTTATGTGACATTTAAAAACGTCTTTACGCATCAATTGTTGCTCGATTTACAATATGGAACAGCAAAATCTTCCACATTACTTTATTTCAGCGGAATACCTGTGCACCCCTACCCTTTATTAAAATCTCTAACCTATGATCAGTATTTAAAGACATCTTGTTACCAAGAAAAGGTTTTCTTAAACTGCTAAAAATGAAAGGAAGAAAAATGAAAAATAAAAATTAAAAATAAAAATAAAAATAAAAATAAAAATAAAATTAAAATAAAAATAAAAATAAAAAATAAAAAATAAAAAATAAAAAATAAAATAAAATAAAATATAAAAAATAAAAATAAAAAATAAAAATAAAAAATAAAAAATAAAAAATAATAAAAATAAAAATAAAAATAAAAATAAAAATAAAAAATAAAAAATAAAATAAAAAATAAAAAATAAAATAAAAAATAAAAATAGAAAATAAAGTAAAGTATAAAATAAAAAATAAAAATAAAAAAAATAAAAATAAAAATAAAAATAAAAAATAAAAAATAAAAAATAAAAAATAAAGAATAAAAAATAAATGATAAAACTGAAAATAAAAATAAAAATAAAAATAAAAATAAAAATAAACAACAAAAAACTAAAAAACAAAAAAATTTATAAATAAAAATAAAAATAAAAATAAATATAAAAATATATAAAATATATACTTAAACCCTCAACATTACAGCAATTACATTTCAGTAATCTTCTAAAAAGCAATTTACATCAATTTCCACGTTTAACCCTTGTGGCCTCATCGTGTCCAATCTAAATATCCAGTGGGTCTCATTCTTTGAAACTTCCCTTTTCATATTGGTATTTCTTCAATTACGTACTACTCTGTCTATTCCATAAAATTTCAAATGTTGGGGATTTCTATCATGTACCTCTCTGAAATGTTTTGATACGCTGTGGTGTTTGAATCCTTTTTTGATGTTTCTGACATGTTCACCTATTCTTACTGATAGGGCTCTAGTTGTTCTGCCCACGTACTGTAATCCACAACTGCACTCTAGTACGTATGTAACATGAGTACTGCAGCATGTTATCAACTTATCTATTTTATATGCTTGCTCCTTGGTGTTTGACAGAGGCACCAAGAATACCAGTAATATACCAAGTCCCAAAAATTCACAAAAATAAAACCAAGCCACCAGGAAGGCCAATAATCAGTGGCATTGAATCGGTGTACTCTAGATTGGGGGAGTACCTAGATGTATTCCTTCAACCCATAGCAGGAGAGGGAAAAGCATTCCTTAAAGACAGCAAAGATGTTATTAACAATCTAAGGAATATAAAAGTAGACAACTCCACGCTACTGGTAACACTAGATGTGGAGTCGTTGTACACCAACATCAAGCAGACAGATGCCTTGGCAGCAGTAGCATGGGGAATGAAAAACTTATCAGATTTGCAACTAAAACAAAGAAAGTTCATTCTAGAAGGATTAAGAATGGCCATGGGGAACAATTTTTTCTGGCACAACCATAAATACTACAGACAAATTAAAGGAGTAGGAATGGGCAACAAGTACGCACCGAGTGTGGCCAACATCTTCCTAAGTAAATGGGAGGAGGAGGACATTTACGGAAGATGCTGGCCACATTTGCTGCTGTACAAACGCTATATCGATGACATTTTGATAATATGGGAGGGGAGCCGAGAACAGCTGGAAGAGTTTATTCAATTCATCGGCGGCAACCAGTATGGGATTAAATTCACTGCTACAGTACATCAACATGAAATTAATTTCCTAGATTTAGAAATATACAAAAATGAGAATAAGCTCGGAACCAGAACACATTTTAAAGAAACGGATCGGAATGGATACATACCGATGGGGAGTTGTCACCACCCCCAGTGGAAGGCAACTATCCCGAAAAGCCAGTTCATCAGGATTAGGCGGAATTGTGATCGAATGGAGGACTATTTACAACAGACAGATATCCTGATAGAAAGGTTTATAGACAAGGGCTATAAAAGAAATGTACTGGAGAACACACGTTCAAAAGTGGCGAATATGGACAGGGAATTAATCTTGAGTAACACAGTAAGAAAGCACAATCAGGATAACAGCATACCGTTCATCACGGGATTCAACACACAATACAAAAATTAGAGGATATCATAAAGAAAAATTGGTCGATTATCAGCAGTGACCCACAACTAAGTAAGGTACTACCCCGGAAACCAACATTCGTATATAGAAAAGCAAGAAGGATTAGAGACAAATTAGTAAAAAATGTACCAGACCCCCCCAAAGATTTCTCAACACTTTTTAACCAGAAGGGTTTTTTTAGGTGTGGGAAATGTAAAGCTTGTAGATCCACTAACAAGAATGATAGGAAAATCACAAGCTTTATGTCAAACACCAAGGAGCAAGCATATAAAATAGATAAGTTGATAACATGCTGCAGTACTCATGTTACATACGTACTAGAGTGCAGTTGTGGATTACAGTACGTGGGCAGAACAACTAGAGCCCTATCAGTAAGAATAGGTGAACATGTCAGAAACATCAAAAAAGGATTCAAACACCACAGCGTATCAAAACATTTCAGAGAGGTACATGATAGAAATCCCCAACATTTGAAATTTTATGGAATAGACAGAGTAGTACGTAATTGGAGAAATACCAATATGAAAAGGGAAGTTTCAAAGAATGAGACCCACTGGATATTTAGATTGGACACGATGAGGCCACAAGGGTTAAACGTGGAAATTGATGTAAATTGCTTTTTAGAAGATTACTGAAATGTAATTGCTGTAATGTTGAGGGTTTAAGTATATATTTTATATATTTTTATATTTATTTTTATTTTTATTTTTATTTATAAATTTTTTTGTTTTTTAGTTTTTTGTTGTTTATTTTTATTTTTATTTTTATTTTTATTTTCAGTTTTATCATTTATTTTTTATTCTTTATTTTTTATTTTTTATTTTTTATTTTTTATTTTTATTTTTATTTTTATTTTTTTTATTTTTATTTTTTATTTTATACTTTACTTTATTTTCTATTTTTATTTTTTATTTTATTTTTTATTTTTTATTTTATTTTTTATTTTTTATTTTTATTTTTATTTTTATTTTTATTTTTATTATTTTTTATTTTTTATTTTTTATTTTTATTTTTTATTTTTATTTTTTATATTTTATTTTATTTTATTTTTTATTTTTTATTTTTTATTTTTTATTTTTATTTTTATTTTAATTTTATTTTTATTTTTATTTTTATTTTTATTTTTAATTTTTATTTTTCATTTTTCTTCCTTTCATTTTTAGCAGTTTAAGAAAACCTTTTCTTGGTAACAAGATGTCTTTAAATACTGATCATAGGTTAGAGATTTTAATAAAGGGTAGGGGTGCACAGGTATTCCGCTGAAATAAAGTAATGTGGAAGATTTTGCTGTTCCATATTGTAAATCGAGCAACAATTGATGCGTAAAGACGTTTTTAAATGTCACATAACCCAAGGGCCAAGCATTTAATATTATGTAAAAGCCTCTCCAACAGATACGGATGGGGTAGTTGTAATTACATACATACATTTCTAGAATATTAGGGACCAGACCGGAACAATGACATACGGAGATAAAGCAGGGATAAGGGTATGTGCAATACACAACTACAGGAATGGGCTAATGCCCACAGACAAGATGGCGCCAAGTGGGAGGAAGTCCTAATTAGAAAGCATGGTAAGGGAATGCCCATAGTTAAGATGGCGGCATGGGTACTTCCGCCCAGGTTTAATTTAAATAGAACAGGAACCAACCAAATGGCAGCTTCCTGATGACGCAAATTGCGAAACGCGTAGAGGCTGCTGGGAAATATACACCCACGTGATCAACGAACGTGGTTGGTGAGGACGCGAACGGGTACGAGGGGAGGAACGGAGGTCGCACAGCACACAGGCGAACTAGGTTGCTATACCTATCCGTCCCTAACTGTTGGAATAGCTTTGTGCCGGCTCGAGGGCACATATAAATGTGAGTGCACAGTTTTTATTTGTTTCTTACAATAAACAGTTTAAGCGGTATTGCGCGATGATCGTTTTTATTCATGTTTTATGAGGAACAATAAGGTCCAATATATCTGTTGAAGAAGTTCCCTTTGAGTGGAGTGGTTATCCCCATGAATGAACCAAAGGTGTAGTTTTAAAGGAAAATCTGGTGAGTGGCCAATCTCACAGGTGGAGGTGGAGCACTAAGTCACTAACACATTGAATTAGCACTAAAGCACGCCAATCACGGCAATTGACAGAAGATTTGACTACATCACTGGGAGACTTTGCCATATATGTGACACACATCATTGAACTATTGCATTTTTGGATTTTTTTGATATAATTTTTGATATATTAATTCTTTAAAGTAATGATTCTATATGTATTCATGATGTATATGGAATAAGTTTGCACTTTATAGAGAGGACATAAGCGTATTTAGATGGTAGCAGCGCATTCACACACACAGTATCTGTAATTTATTTCTATGAGAAGTTTTTTTTGGATGCAGCAGCTAAGGCAATTACTAACAAAGTAATTAGTAGATATTGGTTTTGCGCCGGTGACACACACACACTAGTTTTTCATATTTTATATATAAAATATTTTTTTCACGGGCAGCATCACATGGAGGTTTTTTCATTTCTGGCCAATCGCAAGCTAGACTTGGACGAACTTTTCCATAATTATGATACCACCACGTCACTTAATCTGGAGCAAAGTTTCAAACATTTAAAGAATGCTATGGATAAGCAAATTAGAATATGGTGGGATATCCACACATTAGATCAATATAGAGAGGCCAAAATCACCCCCAGAAGGCTGAGATGGGATCTAGGCCCTAATGATGGACTAATAGATGAAAATCTATCTAGAACCTGGTTTGAGTTCTTCAACAGCTGTGAAAACAAACTGTTGGACACCATAATTGAAAGAAGAAGAATCAAGCTAAAAAAGATAGAATCCACCATTGGCACCATTAAGGATAATATGACACCACACGTAGAAACGAATGAGTATAAAACTAGAGCGGTCAAATTACAAGAATTTTTGACCAAACTTGATAATGAAGTAAAAAATAAAAAGGTTAAAAAATACCAAAGGGATAAAAAAGACTATTTGGAAGGGAAAGTGTACAGGTGGCAGGAGGAGGAAACACCCACCAATTCTGCAAACACATCCCTGAATGAGGAGGTGACTGTCGGGGAGATGGGTGCAGAAAATAGGACCAAAGGTACACCAGGCACCCCGATCGCCAACTTACCGAGAAGAGAAGCTAGGGCGCTAGCACATACCCCAAGCATTAGCCAGAAAAAGGTAAATAAAAAATCTGAACAAGCAAATCACACTCCAAATGGACCCCCCCACCCACCCCCACCCCCCATGGGACAGTACCCCAGACCCTGGAGGGGAGGGTATAGGGGTAGAGGTAGAGGATATTACAATTACAACCCCAATTACAATCCACACTATGGCCCAGCCATGTGGCAGGGGGAATGGCGGGACTGGAGGGAACCCTACAAACCACCCATGCCAGTGTTTCAAACCAGCAGGGGAGGCTGGAACAGGAACCCCCAGGAATCTGGAGGAAATACAAATCAAAGAGAAAACGAGGCTGTAGAGGGGGAGGCAAAAAGGAAAAGAGAAAATTAGGTGAGGGTATTTTTAACCTAACAGATGTAACTTTCACCCAGGAAGAATTATTAGTACTAGATAGCGGAATTAAATATGCACCTAGCGCAAATTTTAACCAGTTTGAAGCATTTATAGACTTACAAAAGTTCGTTAGAAAATTAAATTTAAAGAAACATTTTTTAGAAAAAGGAGAACCCCAACATCAACCAATGGAGACAGGATACAAGCATAGTAATTTGAGGAACAAATCCACGTTCAACCCTAGGTCCAATACTAATCAACACATAGAAGTGTTCAAAAGGATAGTTGAAAAAGAGATTAAAAATATTAAACCATCAAAACAAAATAAAAATAGAATATGGCAGGGTATAAAAAAAAACAAAAAACTGGAAAATAGGAAGAACATAGTGATACGCCCAGCTGATAAGGGGGGAGGGATAGTGATCCTAACAAAAGAGGACTACTATAAGGAGTTGGAGAGATTGGTTAATGATCTAAGTACATACCAACCCCTCAAAAAGAATCCCAATAGAGAGCTAAAGAAAAAACTAAAAGAATACCTGAATAAGGGCATAGCAGACAAAATCCTAAATAAGAAGGAAGGGAAATATCTACTGACAGAGGCACCAAGAATACCAGTAATATACCAAGTCCCAAAAATTCACAAAAATAAAACCAAGCCACCAGGAAGGCCAATAATCAGTGGCATTGAATCGGTGTACTCTAGATTGGGGGAGTACCTAGATGTATTCCTTCAACCCATAGCAGGAGAGGGAAAAGCATTCCTTAAAGACAGCAAAGATGTTATTAACAATCTAAGGAATATAAAAGTAGACAACTCCACACTACTGGTAACACTAGATGTGGAGTCGTTGTACACCAACATCAAGCAGACAGATGCCTTGGCAGCAGTAGCATGGGGAATGAAAAACTTATCAGATTTGCAACTAAAACAAAGAAAGTTCATTCTAGAAGGATTAAGAATGGCCATGGGGAACAATTTTTTCTGGCACAACCATAAATACTACAGACAAATTAAAGGAGTAGGAATGGGCAACAAGTACGCACCGAGTGTGGCCAACATCTTCCTAAGTAAATGGGAGGAGGAGGACATTTACGGAAGATGCTGGCCACATTTGCTGCTGTACAAACGCTATATCGATGACATTTTGATAATATGGGAGGGGAGCCGAGAACAGCTGGAAGAGTTTATTCAATTCATCGGCGGCAACCAGTATGGGATTAAATTCACTGCTACAGTACATCAACATGAAATTAATTTCCTAGATTTAGAAATATACAAAAATGAGAATAAGCTCGGAACCAGAACACATTTTAAAGAAACGGATCGGAATGGATACATACCGATGGGGAGTTGTCACCACCCCCAGTGGAAGGCAACTATCCCGAAAAGCCAGTTCATCAGGATTAGGCGGAATTGTGATCGAATGGAGGACTATTTACAACAGACAGATATCCTGATAGAAAGGTTTATAGACAAGGGCTATAAAAGAAATGTACTGGAGAACACACGTTCAAAAGTGGCGAATATGGACAGGGAATTAATCTTGAGTAACACAGTAAGAAAGCACAATCAGGATAACAGCATACCGTTCATCACGGGATTCAACACACAATACAAAAAATTAGAGGATATCATAAAGAAAAATTGGTCGATTATCAGCAGTGACCCACAACTAAGTAAGGTACTACCCCGGAAACCAACATTCGTATATAGAAAAGCAAGAAGGATTAGAGACAAATTAGTAAAAAATGTACCAGACCCCCCCAAAGATTTCTCAACACTTTTTAACCAGAAGGGTTTTTTTAGGTGTGGGAAATGTAAAGCTTGTAGATCCACTAACAAGAATGATAGGAAAATCACAAGCTTTATGTCAAACACCAAGGAGCAAGCATATAAAATAGATAAGTTGATAACATGCTGCAGTACTCATGTTACATACGTACTAGAGTGCAGTTGTGGATTACAGTACGTGGGCAGAACAACTAGAGCCCTATCAGTAAGAATAGGTGAACATGTCAGAAACATCAAAAAAGGATTCAAACACCACAGCGTATCAAAACATTTCAGAGAGGTACATGATAGAAATCCCCAACATTTGAAATTTTATGGAATAGACAGAGTAGTACGTAATTGGAGAAATACCAATATGAAAAGGGAAGTTTCAAAGAATGAGACCCACTGGATATTTAGATTGGACACGATGAGGCCACAAGGGTTAAACGTGGAAATTGATGTAAATTGCTTTTTAGAAGATTACTGAAATGTAATTGCTGTAATGTTGAGGGTTTAAGTATATATTTTATATATTTTTATATTTATTTTTATTTTTATTTTTATTTATAAATTTTTTTGTTTTTTAGTTTTTTGTTGTTTATTTTTATTTTTATTTTTATTTTTATTTTCAGTTTTATCATTTATTTTTTATTCTTTATTTTTTATTTTTTATTTTTTATTTTTTATTTTTTTTTTTTATTTTTTTTTTATTTTATACTTTACTTTATTTTCTATTTTTATTTTTTTTTTTATTTTTTATTTTATTTTTTATTTTTTTTTTTATTTTTTTTTTTATTTTTATTTTTATTATTTTTTATTTTTTATTTTTTATTTTTATTTTTTATTTTTATTTTTTATATTTTATTTTATTTTATTTTTTATTTTTTATTTTTTATTTTATATTTTTTATTTTTATTTTTATTTTAATTTTATTTTTATTTTTATTTTTATTTTTATTTTTAATTTTTATTTTTCATTTTTCTTCCTTTCATTTTTAGCAGTTTAAGAAAACCTTTTCTTGGTAACAAGATGTCTTTAAATACTGATCATAGGTTAGAGATTTTAATAAAGGGTAGGGGTGCACAGGTATTCCGCTGAAATAAAGTAATGTGGAAGATTTTGCTGTTCCATATTGTAAATCGAGCAACAATTGATGCGTAAAGACGTTTTTAAATGTCACATAACCCAAGGGCCAAGCATTTAATATTATGTAAAAGCCTCTCCAACAGATACGGATGGGGTAGTTGTAATTACATACATACATTTCTAGAATATTAGGGACCAGACCGGAACAATGACATACGGAGATAAAGCAGGGATAAGGGTATGTGCAATACACAACTACAGGAATGGGCTAATGCCCACAGACAAGATGGCGCCAAGTGGGAGGAAGTCCTAATTAGAAAGCATGGTAAGGGAATGCCCATAGTTAAGATGGCGGCATGGGTACTTCCGCCCAGGTTTAATTTAAATAGAACAGGAACCAACCAAATGGCAGCTTCCTGATGACGCAAATTGCGAAACGCGTAGAGGCTGCTGGGAAATATACACCCACGTGATCAACGAACGTGGTTGGTGAGGACGCGAACGGGTACGAGGGGAGGAACGGAGGTCGCACAGCACACAGGCGAACTAGGTTGCTATACCTATCCGTCCCTAACTGTTGGAATAGCTTTGTGCCGGCTCGAGGGCACATATAAATGTGAGTGCACAGTTTTTATTTGTTTCTTACAATAAACAGTTTAAGCGGTATTGCGCGATGATCGTTTTTATTCATGTTTTATGAGGAACAATAAGGTCCAATATATCTGTTGAAGAAGTTCCCTTTGAGTGGAGTGGTTATCCCCATGAATGAACCAAAGGTGTAGTTTTAAAGGAAAATCTGGTGAGTGGCCAATCTCACAGGTGGAGGTGGAGCACTAAGTCACTAACACATTGAATTAGCACTAAAGCACGCCAATCACGGCAATTGACAGAAGATTTGACTACATCACTGGGAGACTTTGCCATATATGTGACACACATCATTGAACTATTGCATTTTTGGATTTTTTTGATATAATTTTTGATATATTAATTCTTTAAAGTAATGATTCTATATGTATTCATGATGTATATGGAATAAGTTTGCACTTTATAGAGAGGACATAAGCGTATTTAGATGGTAGCAGCGCATTCACACACACAGTATCTGTAATTTATTTCTATGAGAAGTTTTTTTTGGATGCAGCAGCTAAGGCAATTACTAACAAAGTAATTAGTAGATATTGGTTTTGCGCCGGTGACACACACACACTAGTTTTTCATATTTTATATATAAAATATTTTTTTCACGGGCAGCATCACATGGAGGTTTTTTCATTTCTGGCCAATCGCAAGCTAGACTTGGACAAACTTTTCCATAATTATGATACCACCACGTCACTTAATCTGGAGCAAAGTTTCAAACATTTAAAGAATGCTATGGATAAGCAAATTAGAATATGGTGGGATATCCACACATTAGATCAATATAGAGAGGCCAAAATCACCCCCAGAAGGCTGAGATGGGATCTAGGCCCTAATGATGGACTAATAGATGAAAATCTATCTAGAACCTGGTTTGAGTTCTTCAACAGCTGTGAAAACAAACTGTTGGACACCATAATTGAAAGAAGAAGAATCAAGCTAAAAAAGATAGAATCCACCATTGGCACCATTAAGGATAATATGACACCACACGTAGAAACGAATGAGTATAAAACTAGAGCGGTCAAATTACAAGAATTTTTGACCAAACTTGATAATGAAGTAAAAAATAAAAAGGTTAAAAAATACCAAAGGGATAAAAAAGACTATTTGGAAGGGAAAGTGTACAGGTGGCAGGAGGAGGAAACACCCACCAATTCTGCAAACACATCCCTGAATGAGGAGGTGACTGTCGGGGAGATGGGTGCAGAAAATAGGACCAAAGGTACACCAGGCACCCCGATCGCCAACTTACCGAGAAGAGAAGCTAGGGCGCTAGCACATACCCCAAGCATTAGCCAGAAAAAGGTAAATAAAAAATCTGAACAAGCAAATCACACTCCAAATGGATCCCCCCCACCCACCCCCACCCCCCCATGGGACAGTACCCCAGACCCTGGAGGGGAGGGTATAGGGGTAGAGGTAGAGGATATTACAATTACAACCCCAATTACAATCCACACTATGGCCCAGCCATGTGGCAGGGGGAATGGCGGGACTGGAGGGAACCCTACAAACCACCCATGCCAGTGTTTCAAACCAGCAGGGGAGGCTGGAACAGGAACCCCCAGGAATCTGGAGGAAATACAAATCAAAGAGAAAACGAGGCTGTAGAGGGGGAGGCAAAAAGGAAAAGAGAAAATTAGGTGAGGGTATTTTTAACCTAACAGATGTAACTTTCACCCAGGAAGAATTATTAGTACTAGATAGCGGAATTAAATATGCACCTAGCGCAAATTTTAACCAGTTTGAAGCATTTATAGACTTACAAAAGTTCGTTAGAAAATTAAATTTAAAGAAACATTTTTTAGAAAAAGGAGAACCCCAACATCAACCAATGGAGACAGGATACAAGCATAGTAATTTGAGGAACAAATCCACGTTCAACCCTAGGTCCAATACTAATCAACACATAGAAGTGTTCAAAAGGATAGTTGAAAAAGAGATTAAAAATATTAAACCATCAAAACAAAATAAAAATAGAATATGGCAGGGTATAAAAAAACTGGAAAATAGGAAGAACATAGTGATACGCCCAGCTGATAAGGGGGGAGGGATAGTGATCCTAACAAAAGAGGACTACTATAAGGAGTTGGAGAGATTGGTTAATGATCTAAGTACATACCAACCCCTCAAAAAGAATCCCAATAGAGAGCTAAAGAAAAAACTAAAAGAATACCTGAATAAGGGCATAGCAGACAAAATCCTAAATAAGAAGGAAGGGAAATATCTACTGACAGAGGCACCAAGAATACCAGTAATATACCAAGTCCCAAAAATTCACAAAAATAAAACCAAGCCACCAGGAAGGCCAATAATCAGTGGCATTGAATCGGTGTACTCTAGATTGGGGGAGTACCTAGATGTATTCCTTCAACCCATAGCAGGAGAGGGAAAAGCATTCCTTAAAGACAGCAAAGATGTTATTAACAATCTAAGGAATATAAAAGTAGACAACTCCACACTACTGGTAACACTAGATGTGGAGTCGTTGTACACCAACATCAAGCAGACAGATGCCTTGGCAGCAGTAGCATGGGGAATGAAAAACTTATCAGATTTGCAACTAAAACAAAGAAAGTTCATTCTAGAAGGATTAAGAATGGCCATGGGGAACAATTTTTTCTGGCACAACCATAAATACTACAGACAAATTAAAGGAGTAGGAATGGGCAACAAGTACGCACCGAGTGTGGCCAACATCTTCCTAAGTAAATGGGAGGAGGAGGACATTTACGGAAGATGCTGGCCACATTTGCTGCTGTACAAACGCTATATCGATGACATTTTGATAATATGGGAGGGGAGCCGAGAACAGCTGGAAGAGTTTATTCAATTCATCGGCGGCAACCAGTATGGGATTAAATTCACTGCTACAGTACATCAACATGAAATTAATTTCCTAGATTTAGAAATGTACAAAAATGAGAATAAGCTCGGAACCAGAACACATTTTAAAGAAACGGATCGGAATGGATACATACCGATGGGGAGTTGTCACCACCCCCAGTGGAAGGCAACTATCCCGAAAAGCCAGTTCATCAGGATTAGGCGGAATTGTGATCGAATGGAGGACTATTTACAACAGACAGATATCCTGATAGAAAGGTTTATAGACAAGGGTTATAAAAGAAATGTACTGGAGAACACACGTTCAAAAGTGGCGAATATGGACAGGGAATTAATCTTGAGTAACACAGTAAGAAAGCACAATCAGGATAACAGCATACCGTTCATCACGGGATTCAACACACAATACAAAAAATTAGAGGATATCATAAAGAAAAATTGGTCGATTATCAGCAGTGACCCACAACTAAGTAAGGTACTACCCCGGAAACCAACATTCGTATATAGAAAAGCAAGAAGGATTAGAGACAAATTAGTAAAAAATGTACCAGACCCCCCCAAAGATTTCTCAACACTTTTTAACCAGAAGGGTTTTTTTAGGTGTGGGAAATGTAAAGCTTGTAGATCCACTAACAAGAATGATAGGAAAATCACAAGCTTTATGTCAAACACCAAGGAGCAAGCATATAAAATAGATAAGTTGATAACATGCTGCAGTACTCATGTTACATACGTACTAGAGTGCAGTTGTGGATTACAGTACGTGGGCAGAACAACTAGAGCCCTATCAGTAAGAATAGGTGAACATGTCAGAAACATCAAAAAAGGATTCAAACACCACAGCGTATCAAAACATTTCAGAGAGGTACATGATAGAAATCCCCAACATTTGAAATTTTATGGAATAGACAGAGTAGTACGTAATTGGAGAAATACCAATATGAAAAGGGAAGTTTCAAAGAATGAGACCCACTGGATATTTAGATTGGACACGATGAGGCCACAAGGGTTAAACGTGGAAATTGATGTAAATTGCTTTTTAGAAGATTACTGAAATGTAATTGCTGTAATGTTGAGGGTTTAAGTATATATTTTATATATTTTTATATTTATTTTTATTTTTATTTTTATTTATAAATTGTTTTGTTTTTTAGTTTTTTGTTGTTTATTTGTATTTTTATTTTTATTTTTATTTTTATTTTCAGTTTTATCATTTATTTTTTATTCTTTATTTTTTATTTTTTATTTTTTATTTTTATTTTTATTTTTATTTTTTTTATTTTTATTTTTTATTTTATACTTTACTTTATTTTCTATTTTTATTTTTTATTTTATTTTTTATTTTTTATTTTTATTTTTATTTTTATTTTTATTTTTATTATTTTTTATTTTTTATTTTTTATTTTTATTTTTTATTTTTATTTTTTATATTTTATTTTATTTCATTTTTTATTTTTTATTTTTTATTTTTTATTTTTATTTTTATTTTAATTTTATTTTTATTTTTATTTTTATTTTTATTTTTAATTTTTATTTTTCATTTTTCTTCCTTTCATTTTTAGCAGTTTAAGAAAACCTTTTCTTGGTAACAAGATGTCTTTAAATACTGATCATAGGTTAGAGATTTTAATAAAGGGTAGGGGTGCACAGGTATTCCGCTGAAATAAAGTAATGTGGAAGATTTTGCTGTTCCATATTGTAAATCGAGCAACAATTGATGCGTAAAGACGTTTTTAAATGTCACATAACCCAAGGGCCAAGCATTTAATATTATGTAAAAGCCTCTCCAACAGATACGGATGGGGTAGTTGTAATTACATACATACATTTCTAGAATATTAGGGACCAGACCGGAACAATGACATACGGAGATAAAGCAGGGATAAGGGTATGTGCAATACACAACTACAGGAATGGGCTAATGCCCACAGACAAGATGGCGCCAAGTGGGAGGAAGTCCTAATTAGAAAGCATGGTAAGGGAATGCCCATAGTTAAGATGGCGGCATGGGTACTTCCGCCCAGGTTTAATTTAAATAGAACAGGAACCAACCAAATGGCAGCTTCCTGATGACGCAAATTGCGAAACGCGTAGAGGCTGCTGGGAAATATACACCCACGTGATCAACGAACGTGGTTGGTGAGGACGCGAACGGGTACGAGGGGAGGAACGGAGGTCGCACAGCACACAGGCGAACTAGGTTGCTATACCTATCCGTCCCTAACTGTTGGAATAGCTTTGTGCCGGCTCGAGGGCACATATAAATGTGAGTGCACAGTTTTTATTTGTTTCTTACAATAAACAGTTTAAGCGGTATTGCGCGATGATCGTTTTTATTCATGTTTTATGAGGAACAATAAGGTCCAATATATCTGTTGAAGAAGTTCCCTTTGAGTGGAGTGGTTATCCCCATGAATGAACCAAAGGTGTAGTTTTAAAGGAAAATCTGGTGAGTGGCCAATCTCACAGGTGGAGGTGGAGCACTAAGTCACTAACACATTGAATTAGCACTAAAGCACGCCAATCACGGCAATTGACAGAAGATTTGACTACATCACTGGGAGACTTTGCCATATATGTGACACACATCATTGAACTATTGCATTTTTGGATTTTTTTGATATAATTTTTGATATATTAATTCTTTAAAGTAATGATTCTATATGTATTCATGATGTATATGGAATAAGTTTGCACTTTATAGAGAGGACATAAGCGTATTTAGATGGTAGCAGCGCATTCACACATACAGTATCTGTATTATTATCTATTATCGTCAGAGTATTGCTACAGGCATAATCTGTGCTATTTGTATAAGTATCCACCACCTCCTATTATCCTTCTGTAGTTTATAGACGCCCAGCCGCCCCTGTAACACTCCTATATTCTAGTACACAGTTGAGTAATACCTCTCACCGTGAGATTATTGCTACAGGCATAATCTGCACAATTCGTACAGCTTGTATAAGCATCCACTATTTTCCTCTATCTGTCTTTAGTGTATAGACGCCCGGCAGCCCTTGTAACACACCTATACACTTATTCATAGTAAAGTAATATTCATCACTGTTTTATCATTGTTACAGACATAATTGGTAATCGCTTATTCCTTTTTTTTTTTTTTTTTTATCCCCTTACAACAGATTTATTACTTTATTTGCATGTGTACAGATGCCTGGCCGCCCCTGTAACACAGGTGTATAGCTCCCCGGCTGCCCTTGTAACACGGCTACATATTTATTTATTATTTATTCATTGTTAATTCAACATTAGACTTACTACCTTATTTGCATGTGTACAAACGCCCGGCTGCCTTTGTAACACGTGCACATAGATTCCTGGCTGCCCCGGTAACACATGTGTATATACGCCTGGCCGCCCTTGTAACACGGCTGTAGATTTATTCATTGTCAACTCAACATTAGACTTACGACCCTATTTGCATGTGTATAAACGCCCGGCCGCCTTTATAACACATTCATATAGACACCCGGCCGACCATGTAACACACCTGTATATTAATTCAATGTCAACCTTATGTTTGTATATTTATTTATTTATTATTATTAATTTAACCACTGCCATCTGTGCCCTGTACCCCAGTGTCAAATTCCTTCAGGACTTCATTGTATATAGCACTGACGTTAATAATCCATTTTGCGAGTGCACGGTCATCTTGGCCGTCCTCATAATACATCTGTCACTTCCCTTATTATTGTGTATTTAGTATCTGCCCACACTCCTCCCCTTGCTCCTCCCCCTCACCATTTATAAGCCAGCTTGAGGAGTGTGGGCGTAGGTCTGACGAAGGAGCCGCACATGCTCCGAAATGCGTTACCACCCCCTTCTCTACACTGACACCATCAGCCTTGTGTGTCCCGCAGTGAATACAGGCTTCCCTGCTGCGTCCTCTTTCCAACACGCATGAGAACGCTTTACAGCTGCTGGACGGCTCTACACTGCTCTCTACCACCGTGCTGAGGATGGACACATGCCACAGATGAGGACTCCTGATTTTATAATGTCTTTTAACACTCAAAAATCTTGTAAGTGCTTTTAACCCTTTGTGCACTTTATTAAATTTGACATACTGCACTTAGAGGCGCCTTTCTTTTCCTTTTTTAGTGATTTAAAGGAGGTCCTCTTTCTTGGTTGTCTCTTGCTGACCTTACAGGGTAATCATCTTTGGCACCTATAGAACACCTTAAGCTCAGGGAGAATTTTAATCGATTTAGGGGGATCTAAAGCATTATGTGTTAAGCCGCCCCTATTTCTCCTTTGAACCCGGGTTGGACATATGGGTGTATGGATAAAACTCTCTGAACGATCGGGTAATCAAGACACACACATGGGATGGTGAATCAAAATTACAATGATTTACTGGGTTTGCATATATCTTATACACTTACAGAGAGAGAGAGAAAAACCTCCCTCTTATTATCAGCCAATGAGATTGAAGCATAGACTTCATGAAAAAATAAGCATAAAACGTCATAAATTGCATATTCTGCCTATAGATATCCCTCAGGCTGTATCTAAATATAGGTTTATATATATATATGTGACCACGTATGCTAGGCAATCTGCCAATGTTCCAGACACCCAACTTGTTATAACTTTGTTATTCATTGTCTATATTAAAATGTCAGGCTAACCACAGGTACATCCTGTTCAAGTACATAGCTCGCAAATAATCTTTGCACTTCTAATTTTCTGCATAAGAAAGCAAAATACATTTCTTCTTGTATAACATATCTTAAAGCAGCACTCTAACATCCTTACATTCCCTCCTTTGATCATAACAGACGAAAAGTCTGTATTGATCACCAATATTATTCATTATACCATCTATGTTTTGTGTAAAGCATAGAAACAAAAGAACATATTATACATGTCATTGAAAAAGCTGATAGGCAGATTGATAAGTTTCTTTTAGGGGGGGAAAGGGGGAAAAAGAATCTGGCAAGTCACTTCTCCCATTTGGGGAACAGGGGGAGAACCAGAGTCTGTAGGGGGTTCCTGTTATTGCGAGAATTAGAGTTCCATTGTTTCATCTGTGGTCATGTATAGTTTTCAGTGATCAGGGGCTTTCTTTATCCTTGATTTGTGGATCCATTGTGGGTTCTGGTCAGTCAGGACTGCTGTTCTTGCAACTTTCAATACTTCAAAAGATCCTTGGAAGATCTTCTTGCTGCTAGTTGCTTGACCAACACCCTGTCTCTGGGTATAAAAGGATGTGTTGGTTCTGTGGAGAGAGGAGGAAAGGTGACAGCTACCTTGTCATAATTTTCTGTAAAGCTACTTACCAGGTTTTTCACGTACTCTTTCTGTAAAGAATATAGATTGGGTTCCTCCCCTATTTCTATCTATTTCCTCTGTGTTGGTTTTCCCATTAATATCTCATAAGGGAATAAGCCGTTTCTGTAATGGGGTGTGGTACAGATTTGGAAAAGTATTGTGGGAAGAAAATCTAACCAGTTTCTCAAAGTTCCTCCTGTCTCTTTCTTTAGTTTATCTTTAATATTTCTGTTCATCCTTTCTACTACTCCTGCACTTTGGGGATGATAAGGGATGTGTAGTTTCCATTGAATACCTATCAAATCAACCTATCAGCGAGTGCATTCCCTTTTGCTATTTCTGTTTTATCTTATGAGTGCCCGCGAATCTTAATTACATTAATGTGGCAAGGAAGAAGGAGCATTTCAATAAAGCGTCCACATGCTATCTGTGTAAATATTCACATCCTGTCCTTCAAAGAGGAGTTGCGCTGAAGTTACTCGCAGTGGTTTACTTTCTAAGATAATGTCTGGGAGCATGACAACTGAGTAACCTGTCTTGTATGTGTGATTGTCAGGACGTGTACAGCTACCGTCTACAAACACATGTAAGTAATCAGGGTTGGGGGTGTCTTTTAAATCAGAACGTGGTGAAGTAGATTCTACAAGCTGTTGATTACAGTCATGTTGAGGAATAGGATCAGTTTCTGAAAGATGCAAGAGAGAGTGTAGAAGCCTGACTTGTGGTGTTGTCTCTGAGCATGATTTGATTTCAAGTTTCTGTGTGTTAAAGAGTATAACTTTATAGCCACTTGTATGTTGCGCCGTCATATGCTGAGTACTCATGTTCTGCATAAGGTAAACTACCGAATGTGTTGTGTATAATGTTGTCTGCCCTTCTAATGTGATTTTGGATGCCTCCTTTATAGCCATTGCACAAGCTGCGAGAGCTTGGAGACAAGAGGGCATCCCCTGAACCTGCACGAGTAATTTTTTTTTTTTTTAACAGATATGCAACTGGTCTCAAAACCCCACCATGTCGTTGGGCTAGAATTCCTGCAAACGCTGGACCTGAGACTACACAATATAAACAGAATAGTTTAGTATGGTCAGGTAGACCTTGAGAGGGACGCAGTGAGGGTGGCAAATGCTTGTAGCATTTCCTCAGTCAAATTAATCATTTTTGGAGAGCCCAACAACGTAGCTGCTCTAAGGATCGAATCCCAGTGTGAGCAATCAGGTATCCATTGTCTGCAGTAGACAATCGTGCCGAGGAAGGAGAGAAGCGTGGCCTTCTCCTTCGGGGGACTGAGGCATGTAAGTAATTTGACCCGAGCCGGTGACACCAAACGTTTCCCTTGTTTGATTATACACCCCAAATACTCAACCTGCGACCTGCACCACCGGATCTCTTTGCAAGACACCTAGTGACCTTCTGAGGCGAGGCGATGCTCAGAGTTGGAATCACAGCGTCCCTGGCTCTCACTACACAGCAGTAGGTCATCTACATATTGAAGCAGTATGGAACCCTGAGGAGGTGTCCAGTCGTCAAGGGATTGTTTCAATACCATAGAGAAGGCTGCTGGGCTGTCAACAAATTCTTGTGGGAGCCATGTCCAATTGATCCGGCCCCAAACAAGACCAAAGATCCTTTGTGCGTCCTCCCCAACCGGTACACTAAAAAAAAAAATGTGTTCCATGGACTATTTCCTTTAGTATGCCTTCCTTTTTGTATTCTTCAATCAATGGTGAAATGCCCTGCAGTTTTTCTTCTGTAAGGGGATATTGTTTTTGGAAGTGTGATATTGTGTTGGGTTTGAAAGTAGGAGAGTAAGGTGTACAATAAAGATGTCCTACAGAGGTTTTGTCCTTAGCACAAATTGGGTGATTTTCTAGCGGTCCAGGTAGAAGCATGTAATGTCCCCTGAAGTCTTGATATTTAGGATTAGTCAAGTCACATAGTGGAGACTTTGCTGTCAATCCACCTTCTTGGTCAAATCTTGTATTGATTCTTAAAGCAGACATTAAGTCTCTTCCCATTAGGGAAAGGTCAGTCAGTCAAAACAGCAGAATACATAGTTGTAAGAGGTTCGTCCTGTAATGTTCTAACTTGTAATGGAGGAGTCACTTTATGTTGGACATCAGTTCCATTAATACCCATTGAGCAACCCTCTGTACATTCTGAAGTGATAAACCTACGATCAGTGAATTATATATTTTATGTAGACAAACCAAAAATGAGTAAAAATCTTCCCCGGGTTTTTTTTTGCAAGACAACATAGTGTGTACACTTGTTTCCCCTTTGTATGCTTTCTGCCAAGCTAGTCCTAGTTGGCCCCAAAAAATATCCCACCCTTCAGGTTTGTCATAGGGATCTGCCGTGATAAAAGCTGCCACTACATCAAATTCAACCGTGGTTTTAGGGTCTACTGCTTGAATAATGATTTGGAGATCTTCTGTACTCATCCTAGCTCCTGTACAATACCTTTTTAGAAAAGCTGCAGCAGCTCTGGGATCCTTTCTAGGTTTAGGGCAGGTGTCCCTTATATCTTTAATTAGCCGACGGGGAGGGGGATCTAAACCTGAGTATTACCTATCGTGATCAAAGGAAGGGCCTTAAAGGGTTCCTTCTCTTTGTTTGCAGAACAAAGGATTATCTGACCCCCAGACTCTACTTCTTGTAATTTCTATAGCTAGTTCTTCTGATTTTTTTTCTCTTTCTAGCCTCTTTGCTTCCCTCACTTCTTTCTCCCTGTCTTTCCTTTAGTACATTTTACAACATTTCATCGTATATTTACAATCCCAGTCACCCGGGGGGGTAATTGTGTCGATTATGCGTCCCACAAATTTTCATTACCTCCTCCCAATCTTCCAGGGAACACGGTCCCAATGGCCCCAAGCCTGAAAGATACAACTGATGTGCACGAGTTTGTACATTTTCCCAAAAAGGATCGACACAATTTGCCCCACAAGTGCCTTTTACAAAATCATAGGGGGAAGGTTGGTCCCGCTCACCTTCGGGAACTTCCTTCCCTAATTTATTTCCCATAATTATTTCACAATATCCTTAATGTCACAATGATACTTATAATACTTATTACTCCTCTTACTGTTAAACCTTCTTCAAATACAAAATTATATTGTATATTGAATCTCAACATTTGAACCCTTGGGGTACCTTCTCTAAATAAAGGTCCCTTTCCCAGTTTAAGATGGTAATACACTCAGAAAACCTTTGTGACATTTGTTTAACACACAACAAACACAATAACACTGATATAACTCTATAACTCTATGTATATCAGTGTTATTGTGTTTGTTGTGTGTTAAACAAATGTCACTCTAACATCCTTACATTATGTACTAGATGGTTCCTCAGAGTGGGTGCCCTTCTGTATACACATTTGGGTTTTGTGGGCAAGATTTTAGATAGAACACGATCTTCTTTTAATATCGGCCAGTATTTTTTCACAATCGGTTCAAGATCTTTGAATTGGCTGTTGAATCCGGGTATGAAGGCTATTTCTGTTTGTTTGTTCTTCTTATTGTTCTTTTTCTGGAGTAAGGTGTTTCTATCCATTCCCATGATTTCTGCTTTGAGTTTCATAAGATTATCAAGGGAGTAGCCCTTATCATGAAATCTATTGATCAGGATATCAGCCTGTACACTAAAATCTTCAGCTGCATCACAGTTATGGCGTATCCACATTAATTGACCCTTTGAAATGTTATGCTTCCATCGTGGGTGATGGCAACTAGAGGTGGGGATGTACCTGTTCCGATCGGTTGCCTTAAAGAATGTGCGGGTAGATAGAATGTCCCCTACTTTATAGATCTCCAGATCTAAGTAGTCAATCTTATCGTAGCTCCATTTGCCTGTAAATGTAATTCCGTAACTGTTCATGTTTAGGAATTTAGTGAAACTATCTGGTGTTCCATCCCATAATATGATCAAATCATCTATGTATCTTCTGTACATCTTGATTTGAGGGATATTTTTGCCATAGATATACTTATCTTCCCACATGTTCATAAATAGGTTTGCGACATTTGGAGCGTAGCAAGCTCCTATTGCGACACCTTTAGTTTGTACATAGTACTCCTTATTGTACCAGAAATAGTTACATTCTATGGCGAGTTTGAGGCCCTCTAGAATGTAGTTGATCTGTTGTTGTTTCATCCCTGTATCTCCATGTAATGCCTTTTCCACTCCCAAAAGACCATCTTTTTGTTCAATACTAGTATACAGTGAATTGACATCTATAGTGGCAAGCACCCAGTGTTCTACACCCTTTATGTTCTGAAGCTCTTGGATAAGTTGCATGCTATCCCGTAGGTAAGATTTGCCTTTCTGTACCAATGGTTTGAGGTATTTGTCCAGGTACTCCCCAAGTCTGGAGAAAAATGAATTTATTACACTAATGATGGGTCTCCCTGGGGGTTTATTTAATGTTTTGTGAATCTTGGGTGTATAATATATCACTGGTGTCTTGGTGGAGTTTGAAACAAGATATTCTGCCTCTTTAAGATTTAAGATACCCTTATTTTTCCCTTTCTCTACATAGTTCTTGAGTTTCTTCTCATACTTTTTCTTGGGATTGCCTGTCAGCTTCGTATACGTATTTTCTATATTCAATAGATTAGCCATTTCTTCTTGGTAGTCTTTCTTGTTCAGGATTACCAGTCCTCCCCCTTTATCTGCAGGCCATATTACCACTTCGCGCTTGCTTCCGATTTCCTTAATAGTTTTCCAAATATTATGTGTCTTCTTGTTATTTTTCCCCAGTGATCTGACATCATCCTCTACCATCTTCTTAAATGCACCCATGCATTGGTTTCCTGGCGTTTTCGGGTTGAAGATGGAATTATTTCTGTATGTACTCTGTCTGTATGTACTCTGAGTCTTCCCTTCTCTCGTTAGTTGTATTCATGGCAAAATGTTTCTTTATGTTAAGTTTTCTCAGAAATTTTTGGAGGTCAATGTAGACCTCAAATTTGTACAGAGGCTTGTCAGGTGCAAATTTAAGCCCTAACTCAAGCACTTCTAGTTCTGCTTGAGAAAACTGTACATCACTGAGATTGAATATTCCTTGGCCTAGTGTTCTCATCTTCTTTTTCTTCTTCTTGCCTCCTCTTCTTCCTCTTGTCTGTTTTCTCTTTCTGGATTTCTCTGCATAGGTCCCATGTTTCTTCCTTGGGGATGGTCTCTCCTGGTTCCGGGACGTGTGCTGTCTCCATATGTCTGATGTTCGATTGGGATTCTTTCTTCCCTTGTAGTTCGATGGTTTTCTACTGGGACTCTTCCTCTGTTCCCATTCCATCCTCTCCACCCTGAGTTCCTGTAGGGGATACGGGGTCTCCATCTCCCAGGTGGCCTGTCCCGAGAGCCGGCCCTGGGAAAACCCCTATGTTCCCCATAGTCCCTCCCATAGGGAGAACGGGGACCCCTCTGTTCATACCTCCTAAGTGGTGAAAACCTGTTATATGTGGGTATATTGTACCTGTTATTCTGAGGTCTATAATTTGGAGTCCTGTGATTCGGGGTCCTGTAATTCGGAGACTCCCGGTAATCTCCCCTGGTAGCCCCCCTCTTTCCTGGATGCCCATTAAGGGGTGTAGATCGCTCCTGACGGTAGGGTATATTCCTATCTGGTTCCGGTCTTCGGGGTGTAAGCCCCAATATCCCTAAGGGACAGGTTGGTGTAATTAATTCAGGGCTATCATCCATAGAGATATCTTCTAATTCATCTTGTTGGTCTTCCAGTGATATTTGCCATTTATATACTTTGGACTCTTTGTAGTCCAGAACATCCCTTTTAAACTTTTTCTGTTTTTTGGTCTGAATATCGCTATCATACTTTTTTATGGATTCTTGGAGTTCTTTTTCCTTATCTTTATATTCTTTTAAGTGAGCAAAGGGTATAAGTAGGTTTTTTATCTCCACTAGGTTGGTTTCTATCCCCCTTAATTTGAACCGTCTTCTTTTGATGATGTTTTGGAGTAATTCTCCCTCGCATTTGTTAAAGAGGGCGTGCCAGTCTCCCATAAGATTAGCATCATCAATATTATAATTGGGGTGTATGTCCCACCTTAATCTCCCAGGGGTAATTTCTTCCGTAATGTACATCTCTAGAGTGGCGATATCCCACCAGACCTTTAGTTGCTTTTCTAAGGTATGTTTCAGTTGTTTCATCAAGCCATGCATATCCTTGTTGTTGGTAAACTGTTCTTGACTAAAAATGCCCTCTAGGTCTATATTTCTATTTGTCATGTAACCAAAAATATCAATAGCAGCAGAAGAGAGTCACATCCTAAGGTGATCCAAAGTAAATTTAAAATAGATTCCGCGCTTAGGATAATATGGGTTGCTGCCCACCCTTTTTGGGTTCCCAAGGCTCTGTGTCTCCTCTCTCCATCTCCTCCCCAGCTGACAACAGTGGGAGGGCTCGGCACCTACCTCCTGGAGAGTGTTCTTGATCTAGCCAACTGTTGTGAAGGGTGTTTTTTTTACAAGGGAAAGAATTCTTCGGTCATCCACCACAGTTGTTTTCTGTGGTCTTCCGGGTCTTTTGGTGTTGCTGAGCTCACCGGTGCGTTCTTTCTTTTTAAGGATGTTCCAAACAGTTGATTTGGCCACACCTAATGTTTTTGCTATCTCTCTGATGGGTTTGTTTTGTTTTTTCACCCTAATGATGGCTTGCTTCACTGATAGTGACCGCTCTCTGGATCTCATATTGAGAGTTGACAGCAACAGATTCCAAATGCAAATAGCACACTTGAAATGAACTCTGCACCTTTTATCTGCTCCTTGTAAATGGGATAATGAGGGAATAGCACACACCTGGCCATGGAACAGCTGAGCAGCCAATTGTCCCATTACTTTTGGTCCCTTAAAAAGTGGGATGGACATATAGAAACTGTTGTAATTCCTACACCGTTCACCTGATTTGGATGTAAATACCCTCAAATTAAAGCTGAAAGTCTGCAGTTAAAGCACATCTTGTTTGTTTCATTTCAAATCCATTGTGGGGGTGTATAGAGCCAAAAAGATTAGAATTGTGTTGATGTCCCAATATTTATGGACCTGACTGTATTGAGAATTGGAGGAAGAATCACTGGATTTTTTACAGACATTTACAATATTTGTGGTTATATCTTTTATTTAAATACATAGGACACATTGGATGGACTTTAAATTCACTGTATGGTTTTTCACTGGGTACTTGCCATGTTAAATGAGTTGACTATTAACAGTATGTTCTTTCACGTGTTTTATTTTGATTATAAGAGCACGGTATTTATACAGTATATATAAGGGGAACACCGCACATCATTGTATTTATTACCTCTATACTGAGTCTGATTCCTCAATCCTTCTAACAAAGTTGTTGATATTGATCCATCTATAAATTTGTGGTAAACTCCACGCTCAGGATGATGACGGGTTGCAGCCCCCCCTATTGTTTTCCCGAGGGAACTTACAGTGAATAGAGGTAAAAAATGGGGTTATTGGCGCTACCCTATTAAACCAAATAAGTGTATAAAGATGGTAGGTAAATACCTATCTGCAAAGAAAGGTGGAATTGCTTATCCTATAGGACAGAGTGTGTATATGTGTAACCATCAGTGTTAGGTATAAGTGTAATATAGCAAACAAGTGCTTATCAAATAATCAATGTATATGTGGCAAATACACCAAATATGTGTAAGTAATCAAACAAACTGCATCATGATATAGAAAAGGGTGTATAAATGTAACTCTCAGGCCAGAACTAAGCCTAAAACCTCACATATATATTTAGTGTTACACAAATATATCTCCCAAAAGTAGCCAACCATGTAATTTAGTGTGAATATAAAAACCCAATATCTTTGTAGTAAAGTCCATACCAAATGTGTATATAAAAATATACATAGAAAAATATATAAAAAATATTTGGAAGAATATAAAAATATAAGAAAATATATATTAAAAAAAAAGTCCCACACAAAACGTGTATGTGAAAAATAAAAATAGAGAATCAAAATACAAGTCCCACAAATGATATATAAAATTGAGTGTAATTCCAGAATAGCCAGTTGTGACTTTTTCAGGTGACTTCGGTGCTCAGCAGATAAGGTGACTCGTAGTGCTCCACCCAATGGGTCCCCACTCACCGAACGTTGTTACCCCTGCAGGGGTAATAGGCAAAAGTGGGTAACCGTGGATGGACCTCCTACTCAGCTTTCTCACTATCCCATCAGTTGCTCCATCGGGCTCTTACAGCTGTCCCCACAGGATCAGGGGTTATGCCTTCCGGTCAGAACCTCCCAAATCGCTCCACAGTTTTTTAAAGCTGGGTCCTCATAGGAAGGAAAAAGGGGCTCCCATAGTGTAGTAATTAAAAATGTTTTACTAAATTTTTATTTTTTTTTTAAACGAAAACTACCCATCAGCAGATATGGCAAAGCTCAAAAACTACAGTGTAAGTATGTAGGAAGAGCCGGTCCGCAGCGTGTGTTCCACCTGCGTTCCAGGCTCCCTACTTCCATACCGGAAATGACGTGAAAGCGTAGCCCCGCCTTACATGTTTCGTCATTTGACGTTCTCAAAGGTGGCACCATCTTTCTACGCTTCACATCTAATATAGGCGAACGGACATGCAAGTTCCTCCCCTTCCCGGAGAACAGTAAATAAATGCTCAGCAGGGTAAAAAGTGGAATGCGGGGATAGATTGGCCATATCCAGCAGGCAGCAGGCGGCAGTCCCCCCTATATTAAACAAACTTGTGTGTGTCCGTTCGTCCCTATTGATCACAATACAGGCAGAGGTACATAAGAGGCATATAAAACATGGTTGGTATATAAATTATATGAGAAAGTTATACAAGGAAGTACAAAAAAGTATATTCACTATACAAATGAGTGGATAATAGGTGATAGATGGTAAATTTATCAGTAAGAGAAGTTAGGTGGCCAGCCGTGGTATTGCAGCTCAAATCGCCAAACTAATAGGAACTATAACAATGCCAGATACTACCTAGTGAAACTCATGTTGGAAGTTAAGTATATACCAAGGAGATGGTGTGACTAAAGGCAGCCTGTCCAGATAAAGAGATCTGCTATATAGTACAAAGCATACAAAAATATGCACGCTGTATACACCGGCATTAGGCTATATGGAGAAGAGGCAAGATTGGATTTAGAAGGAATTGGAATTAAAAATAGAAATGCGGCCAGGATTAGGTAATCATATATAATCCTCCTGTATCCCATATCTATGAGAATATCCTTAAATACCTGTCTGTGAGATCTACCTAATATCAGGTGGTATAATCATACAATAAGTGAATAATTTATAATAATTAAGACTAGGAGTCTCAGGTAGTAACTACCGGGCCATAGATAATGGCCTCTCGGGTAGAATTGTAGAATTGATCCATCTATATTGGCTGTTTGGGCTCTTATGTGAGACTTTTTTCATTAAAGAGACCCCATAAAGAGGAGGATAATCATCATCAGGTATTATACTCTCATCAGGACAAGTATAGAATATAGTTGACGTACTTGGATGAAACATTTCAGTCGGTCCCATTCCTGCCCATACATTTCCTCTCTCTGAGACATATCTGTGCTTGCTGCCAACTTCCATCACTAACCAGATGTGGGCCATCATTTTGAAGAAACTCCTCCCACTGTTGAATCGAATGAACCTACATGAACTCACATGATATGGAACCTTCTGTTCTTATACTCTCATGCACTTCAATCAGATTATACTTTTTTGGCCCCTTCCTCAGTTACTTCAGTAAAGAGCAACTTCCACACTTCCCCATGTATTCCCAATCACACAGCAACTCACTCAGCACTTACCACCAGACAAGGTCTGGAGAGAGTTTGGGGTCCTGGAGACCCTCAGATAGGGTAAGGTGGAAGACAGAGAGGAAGCTCTAAAAGTCACTTACCTGCTGGCTGTAGGTATCTGTGTTCCTCTTGTTTTCTGTATAATTGTCAGTTTCGAAGGCGTCTCTCCTGGCTGCTCGCTCGCCAAGTACTGATAAGGAAATTGTCAGGTGGTGTAAGGTTATGTGATGTCACAGAGTACAGACTTCACAAAGAATCTCATTTCTGTACGATTTTATTGAACAAAATCTTTTTTATGTCCTAAGAATGGTGATTTCCAGAATAGGTAACACATGGTCACATGACAAAGGTCACATTGATATGATAACAGATTCCACTGACAAACATGACAAGATATTACAAAGTTCAATCAGATTACAACTTTATCTGACAAGACATGAAATGACAAGGAGTTTGGTAAAAGGTTTTTTCTAATAACGCGTAAGCCTTGCATTGCACAGACACAGGACTGCTGTTAGAAATTATGGGGCCCCGTACAGCCCATCTCACAGGACCCTTCCCCCCGAAAGTATCAAAACAATATTTTTAAAAAAAATTCACTAAGACTTCACTTACACCTATGCATTTTTAGTGCTATTTGCATTTTACAGATTTGCTCTACAGAATGTGTTCCATAGGAAACCATGTTAAATGAACTGTAATGCAAATCTGCAAAATGCAAAAAAAGCACTAAAAATGCATAGGTGTGAATCCAGTCCAAGGCTCGATTCACATCTATGCATGTTGCTTTTGAGCGTTTCTGGAGTTTTTTTTGTGATGCTTGCCACGTTTTTAAAAAGCGTTTTTACTGCGTTTTTGCGTCGCTTTTGCCGCGTTTTGCGTTTTTTTTTCTTTACAGTTTTTTTTAGACTGTATACAGTCTAAAAAAAAAAAACCGCCAAAAACGTGAAACGCATCAATAACGCTGCAAAAATGCTGTAAAAACGCTGCAAAAATGCCGCACTTGCGTTTTTGATGCTGGTCCATTGAATTCTATTACATGCAAAATGCTGCATTTTGCATGAAAAAAGTCCCTGACCCTTTCCAAAAACACAGAGGTACAAAAAGGCATTGATGTGAACATGTTCCATAGGAACCCATGTTAAAATATTCCCATGCATTTCTGCAAAATGCAAAATGCATCAAAAAACGCGCTAGTGTGAATGGAGCCTTAGTGGACACAACATAGCATAACTTACAAAATTCCTGCCGAATCAGTCAAACAGCTCAACAAATCCAGCTTCAAAATCAAAGGAACTGGGTGGAAAAATGATCAGCCAAACAGTGACTGCATCCAATCAGATGCAGTCACTGTCTGGTTATTCAGACAGCCACAGTTGCTGCTGTCCAAATATAAGGGTACTTTCACACTGGGGCGCTGCCGGCGTTAGCGGTAAAGCTGCGTTCATTTTAGCGATGCTTTACCACTGTTATAGCGGCGCTTTGGCGCCTTCTTTTTGGGGGGTAGCGGGGAGCTTTTAACCCCCATAAAGGGGTTAAAAGCGCCCATGATGCGGCTCTTCCGAAGCGCTTTTCAGGTGCTTTCGAAAGCAGTGTCCATTTATTTCAATGGGCAGTGGTGGTGGAAGAGTATACACCGCTCCTCCACTGCCTCAAAGATGCTGCTTGCAGGACTTTTTTTCCCATCCTGCAAGCGCACCTCCCCAGTATGAAAGCACTCGGGCTTTCACATTGGGGTGGCTTGAGAGGCAGTTTTCAGGCGCTTTACAGGCGCTATTTTTTGCACTAAAATGCCTGAAAACTTCCTCATGTGAAAAGGGTCTTATAGCCACCAGAGGAGATTCCCTCATCTATTTTGTGTGGATGGGGGAGTTGAGTGATTTCCCTCTTTTGGGACTAAACAGGAGAAATGTTCACGTGTATAGCGAGCCTTAAGCTGGCCAGAATGTCGGGAGACATACGCCGGTACAAAAAATACCGGCTGACATTCTGCCCATGTGTTTGTCAGTCTGTCTGACAGAAGCTAGACATTCAGCCAGCTTCTGTTGGACGTGCATTCCGGAAAAAACAGTATCCGACCGACTCCCAATCAGCACTCTCAGCCAACAGCAGAGAGCGCCTGTCTGAGTGTTCTGAGGGGGGCGTCCCCCTGTCAGAACACAACAGCTCAGCACGGGAGATTTCTGGACTAACCACGCATGGTTAGTACAGCGGCTCCCGACCAGAGGTGTCAGATTTTTTTTCGTGCAACCCATCTGTTTTTAGTGGACAGGATTCGATAGGATGCTGGCGGGTGTCAGCGGCCACATGCCCGCTAACATCCGCTGCTCCATAGAGAGCTATAGATGGTCCGATCGGGTCCGCCTGAGAAAACTGACAGGCGGACCCAATTGGTGAATTCGATATTTGACTTTACGATGAAGGTGACAACAGTAGAAGATTCCCGGGCAATGTGCATCAGTCAGATTCCTTGGGAAAGCACATAGCAGGGTGATATACAGGCAGGAATTGTGGGCAGAGCATTGTCACCCCAAAATTCAAAGTGTCCAAACAAGGATTTCATATCAGTATCACTGGCTGATATTTTAATGAAAACTAGTGATTCAAATACCAAAAAGTTTTGCAAGTAATGTTATCATGTTAAGGTTTATATGAGATTTCAGTGTTGGGGTATGTTTTCCTATGTGTCCTGTCTGTGTGCACAGATCTGTACACCCAAAAATCATTATAAGGACCGATATCTGTCTGCAACACCTGACTGATAGCTAACTCTTCAATTGTCATCACATTATCTACTGTTTTTAATTTAATTTAATTAAGATATTTTTCCTTACATGACATGCACAGCAGGGCAGTCTAATACCTCAAGGGCATACTGGTCACCTCCAGCCAATAGTAGATCCTTGACACCATCTAATCCATAGATATGATCACTTGTCTTCCCTGCCATGGTTTGTTTGATCGGGGCAAGAACAAACTGACAAGGAGAACGTAAAAATAATGTAAAAAAATGTAAATAAGCAAAAATATAAATTTGTGCAACAAAAAAAATAATAATAACAAAGCAGCGATGGCAGAAGGGAAAATGACTAAGTCTGGATCAGCATTTGGCTCTCTCTACTATGAAAGGAGACATTTCTGCCTTTTGCGGGCTCTCTGGTGAAGATCTGGGGTGTGTACTTAGATTTGGTTCCTCAGTCTATCCATGGAAATCTGGTTCTCTCTGGCCTTCAGAAATGGTCTTTGTAACCCAATAGAGACACCCCTCTCTCTACTCTCACCTAGGTGATATTCCTTGTTGCCAGGGCCGCTGATAGGGCAGTACAACCAGCCCTGTTGTACCGGCCCAGCACAGCGGCGGGGGGCCCAAGCAGATTTCTAGCTAAAAAAACGAATTAGCTAAAATAACTTTATTAACCTGCATCTACTTGATTGGTAAGGTATATAGTACCCTCCTTGGCCCCATAAGTTTAATAGAGGGGCCCAGGAGGTGAGAGAAGAAGAGGGACTTTTTCTCCATTTTTGGGCGGAGGCATACAATCCCTTCTCTGCATCAGTGTGCCTTGTGCTCACTGTATGCTTTCCACAGGCAAATGGATTCAATTGTAATGCAGTAATGCAATTATTTTATGCAGTGTTGTTCTTAGTGTGTATGATTAGAATACTTATAGGAAGGGATCGGGAGGAACGTTACTTATTAATCTTTTTAGCTTTTTCTTTGACACATCTAACTAGAAGATCTTGGAGATGGCAGAAATGCCCTATTATGGGGCCTTTATGAGTCATTTCAAAACATATTAAGCTAACATAATTCTAATGTTAATGTCTTTTTCAGAATAAATCCTATGACCGATCAATGAGCACTAGGAACCTGTTTATAGCTTTGGAAGTTTACCTATCGGGATCTGGCGAGGTGTGGGGTAGGAGTGTTGTCTCTGCAGCATTGAATGGGGAAGCCAAATACTCCCTTGTGACAGCAGCTTACAAAGAAATATACAAGGAAAAAAATTAAGTCTTAAGTCTTTATTTCGGTATGACCATGTAAAAAAGGTGAAGACTAACGCAGTTCAGCAGGGGTCTTGTGCACAGCACAAGACTCTTGCCGAAACGCGCTAGCCTTCACCTTTTTTACATGGTCATACCGAAATAAAGACCTAATTTCCACAAGCGCCGGCTCTTCTATGCTATTATACCAGTGAACTTGCTGAGAACATGCTTCCATCGACTTTAAGGCTCGGTTCACACTGGATGCCGATGCGGCTCCCAGCAGGGTGTCCTGGTTCACTGTTTCGGGTCCGATTTCAGTCAAAATTTTGGGCTGAATTTGGACCTGAACTGGACCAAAAGACGCGCAGGGCTCCTGTGCAAATTCGCACCGGAGCCGCATCGGAGATATGTGAACCGGCTCCATATAGAGCCGGTCACATTCTTCTGGCCTCACTAATAATAAAAATGATTTTAGAATATACCAACAACATGTATTTATTAATATAGCTGGACATATCTACATACAATATAATAATGTGACCCAGACACAAAAATTACATTACAAGCAGCTTATAAAAGGAAGAATGTTCAATGATTATCTTCCGGGAAAATGGTGAGTGAAATCTTCCCTCTCTTGAAGAGTGATGGGTGTCTCTGGTATCTGACACTTTAGGATGTTTTGTATACTTTGCCCTCCTCTGGTCACTGTGGTTTCTCCTCACTAAGTGACTACATTGTTCTGTATTGATGGCTGGTGGGAGGAACCACTACACCCAGCAGGGGACAAGGTTTCCAACAAACTCAAAGTGTCTGATACCAGCGGTGTCCAGAACAGAAATTAGACTCGCCATCCACCAGAGAGGTAATTATTAAACATTTAAATTTAACAGTGTTCGTTCTCAGTACACTAAACACTAACAACATGCTAACATTAACAATGATAGATGCTATAACTACTGGTAACCCAGTGTAGCTCGATACATATTAGCGGATAACTGTTTTTGTATTCAGATCAGGTCTGAACAGAATTATGTAACATTTTGGGAAAAATATACAGCCAAGAAGTCCAGAACTTGAGGCCATTATAGCAAAAACCTCCACAGCCACCAGGTATTTCCCTCTGGTGCTCAGATAGGCCGGGATCATGGAAATCCAGACACTACAGAATACCAGCATGCTGAAGGTGATGTTCTTGGCCTCATTAAAACTGTCCGGTAATGTCCTGGCTAAAAAAGCGATAATGAAACTCACAGCTGCCAGAAGCCCCATATATCCCAGGACAGAGTAGAAGCCGATAACTGAGCCCTCATTACACTGAATGATGATCTTCCCCTGATAAGAATGAGTGTCCTGATCCTGGAAGGGGGGAGAAATAGACAACCAAGTGACACAGATTATGACTTGAACCAGTGAGAAGACACAAATGATAAAATTAGACAGTTTGACTCCCATCCATTTCCTCCAGGGACTCCCAGGTTTGGTGGCTTTAAAAGCAATACACACCATGATACTTTTGGCAAGTACAGAACAGACAGCAACTGAGAAGATGACACCAAAAGAGGTTACACGCAACATGCAGGTCACATCTACTGGATGGCCGAGGAACAAGAAGACACAGAGGAAGCTCAGCATGATGGAGACCAGGAGAAGATAGCTCAGGTTCCGGTTATTAGCTTTAACAATGGGAGTGTTCTGATAACATATAAATATCCCCAATATTAAACCAGTTAGAAGACAACAGAGGATGGAGACAGCTGAAAATACTGCAACAATGGGATCATCAGTGTAGGAGAGAAATTCCACCAATTTTGGAAAACAACGATCCTTCTTCTCATTTGGCCATTCATCATCAGGACATTTCATGCAGTTTTCACTGTCTGCAGGAAGAACAATACAAACACAATGAGCATTGGGGTCAGACCTTCTGAGAAAATGAATTGTATTGAGTTGTCTCACAGCTAGCAATTGGATTTCCATAAATGCATTGTGGCAGAGGTAAATAAAATATAAAAAACTGGCAGCAAAGCATGAGGGCCACTCACTGACTCGGCTCTGCACTGTGGGGAGAGGCCAGGATTCACAGCAGGAGCAGGGATTATCTGTCACTAGCGATCCTGCTCCACTCCAGTTGCAGCAACACAGGGAGATGTTGAGGAAGAGGAAGGAGCGGGGGAAGCCTAGCAAAATTGCAGAGCTTTTCCCCTTTCATTACCATTCCTTCACCCAAGATGGTGCCTGCTCAGGATCAGCAGTAGAATGGCACAGTGTGGCAGGGGGTGAGAAGAAGGATGGCATACCAGCATCCAATGGGGGATATTTTTCACAGACCTCTTCTCCCTCTACCAGGCCAGCCAAGTCTAAACCCAGAATGTCACCTCCAGAGCCTGCACTTTCTGAGGTAAATCCAGCTGCCTGTACTTCTGAGGATTTTAGTGCCACTCATTTCTCCATAACTACATTTCCCATGCTTCAGCCCTCATCAATCAGTGACTTTACACAGCTCTATTGAGGCAGATCTCACTGCCTCAATAGGGGCATAGGCATAGGGGACTTTGCCGCCACATTCAATGAGCTGGTTGACACTCACACTGAAAAAGAGAAGGACGTGGAGTGGATCAAGGGTAAAATGACAAACCTGGAGTAGAACTCCAGGTGTAAAAATGTTAAAATCCGTGGCATTCCAGAAACTGTTCAGCCAGCCGAATTGAGAAAGTATTTTACTAAGCACTTTCCACCTTTTTTCCTGATGCCTCTCCAGCTGAGTAGATTTTAGACCGGATACACAGATTGTTAAACTGGCACGCCTGCCAGACAAGCTACCCGCAGAGTGATGAGAAAACATTTCTATTATAATAACCCCTTTTGCTGTCAGGCCCTGCGCGTCACTTTTACCCACTTAAGGTCTGCGCTATAGCAGTACCCGACACATCTAGGTGTGCATATGTGCGCGCCGCCGATTACACACAGCACAAGCCGATAGGCGGGTGCCGGGGACTGGATGTCCACTGGCACCCACGATCGCTGAGGAGCGACACAAAACTGAGATCTGTCTATGTAAACAAGGCAGATCTCAGTTCTGACAGGAGGGAAGAGATGGAGTTTATGTCACTGCAAAGCAGGGAATAAATTCCATCTCTTCCCCTAGTAAAAGCACCACACACAGTACAGTAAAAAACTGGTTAGGCACACAGCTAACCCTTTGATCGCCCCTGATGTCTAACTCCTTCCCAGTCTGTGTCATTAGTACAGTGACAGTGCATATTTTTAGCACTGATCACTGTATTCGTTTCACTGGCCCCCAAAAAGTGTAAAAAGTGTTAGTTAGTGTCAGAATGTCCACTGCAATATCTCAGTCCCACTATAAGTTGCTGATCATTAGTAGTAAAAAAAAAATCCCAGATTTTGTAGACGTTATAACTTTTATGCAAACCAATAAATATATGCTTGCTGGTATTCTTTTTCCAAAAGTATGTAGCAAAATATATTTTGGCCAAAATGTATAAATACATTTTGAAACAGAGAACAGTCCTGAAGATGGCCCCTTTCTCTACAGCCTGAGCTGCACTGTACTTGCATGAATAGGAGTCTGTATAGAGACTCCTATTCATTAACAAAACTGAAGCATAATAAACACAGTTTACTATTCTCCAGTTATCCATGGACACAGGAGCAATCGATTGTGATTGCTCACTGTGCCCATTCAAGGAAAGAAAGTGGGGGGTATACATATGTTTAAACCCCCCTCTCCCCCACCACTCTCCATCCTGACAGCTTGTGTCCCCAATCAACAGCTGCAGCCAAAGGGAGGGGGAGGAGGGAATGCTGGCCAGAAGAACAGCGAGAGCCAATGTCGGTGCAAAAGTAAGAGGGTTCGGGGGCATTGCAGGGGGGCGGTCGGAATGACAGGGGGTCATGGGCGTCTGCAGGTAGGGGCAAGGGGGGGCAAATAACCACCCCCTGGAATCGGCAAGGGTCTGCTGTGACCGCATCTGTAGCTGTGCTGGCTCTCTGGGTTTGTGCAAATCGGCTCCACAGCTGCTGCAGATCAGTGTCACTGAACTTACAGAGCTCTTTACTGCCACCTCTGGCTGCTTCCTGTATGTGCGCCCCTCGTGTTTGCTTTGCTGCCTGTTGTATTTTCACAGGGACATGTGGAAACAGGACTTGGGAGAAGGAAGACTATCTTACAAGTGGGGGCTGTGAGTACAAGTGAAGGGAGGATGTTTGTGTATGGGGGGGCAGAGCTGTGTGTGTGTGTGCTTACAGATGTGTGTGGGGGGCCTGACATATATACAGATGAGGGGGGCAGCTGAGTGCATACATGTATGATCAGTGAAGGGGGGTGCCAGATATTGGAAAGCTCATATGATCTGTCCTGTCCTGTTCTGTATACAGCTATGTACATCCATCTTCCTGTATTCCTCCTTTATCACTGACTGCAGATATACATTATCTGTCCTGTATATATAGCTGTATACAGGACAGATGATGTATATGTGCAGTCAGCGATGATGGAGGAAGGTCTCTATATACAGGTGCTCCTGGAAGACGCAATCTCTTGCGAAACGCAGCGTAGGGCTGAGCGGTGTCATCGCGTCACCTCCCTCTGTCGTTGGTACTCCAGTAGGACGGGCGGCCTGTGTACATCCGGCCGGTGTCACAGACTGCCTCTCATCAGAGGACAAGTGCTTTTTTTAATGTGAGTGTTTACTATATTCTTTTAATAAATATTAAGTGATTTTACACTATGGGAGCCTCCTTCTGTTTCCCCCACATGACGTTTATATTCCATTGAGGGCTGAGCTTTGCCTTTTCCCTGGAGATCCACCTGTAACACAGCTTTTACAGCACCACAATTCCAGAGGTTCCAATCCAGTCTCCTTTCGGGTCCCCAGGCTGTCGGCAGCAGCAGGACTTCAATGCCCATTTAGACCCTCTGTAACGGGGGGTCATGGGGTTCTGGTAAGCGGCCAGGCACTTCATTCATGGTGGTGGACCCACACATTTGGGGCTGTGCATAAGAGCCTTACTTGTCCCCTGGGACTCCCTATAGTCAGTGGCATTGACTGTTACCCCCCGGGTGGGCAAGTACATGGACTTCTTTTTGCAGCCTTTAGTGTGTATTATGCCTTCTTATATTAAGGACACCCGACAGGATATCAATATTCTGTCGAGACTTAGGCCTCGTGATGGCATGTGGCTGGTGACTGCTGATGTCACCTCATTATATACAGTGATTCCTCATGCTCTTAGTCTAAGTGCTGTCAGGTTGTCCTTGGAACCTGACTCTGGTCTTCCCGAAATGCAGATTGCCTTCATCATGGAGATATTGGAGTATGCTGCTACCCAAAATGTTTTTTGGTTTGATGGCCAAATTTTCTCCCAGGATAGGGGTGTTGCCATGGGGGCTAAATACACCCCGAGCCTGGCGAACCTCTTCATGGCCCAGTGGGAGGAGGATGTCATCTATGCCCAGCCAAGATCAGAAGTGGTCTTGTGGGCTCGCTATATAGATGACATCCTCCTCCTATGGGATGGTGATGAATCAGACCTTTCTGATTATATGTGTGCACTCAATGAGAATAACAGAGGCATTCATCCTATTTATGAGGCCAGCCGTGAGACGATCAATTTTTTGGATCTCACTATTTCTGTCAATGGAGACTCGTTAAATCAACCTATTTTAACGGCCTGCAGGAGTGCCTGGTTAGATCGGTTATCAGAGGCGTTGGGAGGACCTAAAGACCCAGTCTGGGTAGAGGCCACAAGCTTCCACTTGTTCAGCTGGTAAGTCTCCAGTCTATATGGTGGTGGATTCACAGTGTTTCTTAATACGAAAGATTTCTCACGGGGTGTCTCTAAACACTCCATTTGAAAATAACTTTTTGTGCATAGACTTTATATATATAATACTGCTGCAAGGATTTTTATGTTAAATTCTTCTTCACAGGTTTATCATTATTGAATATCTGTTCATTATTTAATCGCTTGGTATAGTGGACTATTTTTCACTTATATTTTTCATTATTTTATTTTTTTGTGTGGTCACTGGACTATATCCACCTATATTGTTTTCTTTGCAGGTCAATTTCAATTGTTATCATTATATGTGTTTATTTGACTGGCACATGTTTGTTCACCTTACTGTGTATACTTCCTTTTTTGTAGTGCAGCTCCATTTTTTTCTTTAACATAATACCCCTACCCATTCACCAAAAAGTGTCAAAAAGCAATAAAAACACAGAGACAGTTTTTGACAATTCCTTTTTTAAAAAAAAAAAAAAATATATATATATATATATATATAAAAAAAAAAAAATAGCGTCCCCCACTGTAGATCCATCGTCATTCACGATGCCGCCACCACCGCTAGACCTGAAAAAGGAAAAAAAAAATGCTCCACTGCCCATTAAGGCAAACCCTTGAATGCCTCCTCCGCCGTTTGACAGTTTTTATTCTATTCTATATAGGTAAGGGGCAGAGCCACATGGCAACATCACCTGGTAGAAAAGGAATGATAAAGTGATCTTGCGCGGTCTTATAAAATCACCCAAAAATAATAAACAATTTTTTAAAACAATGTTACATGTGTGAATTATTTAAGTGCTGATGGAGACACAATGTGAACAATAAAATATATAACACAGCAAAAAAAGTGAAGATAAAAATGTATATAAAGTGCACTCTCATAAGTCTCTATAGCTATAATGATTAACAGAGATTAAGGAGAAGCCATTTGAACCATGGTTTGTCTATGAGAATCTGACGGGGCTTTATTTGGATTCTGCACTAATATCCACCTACTCCGAGATATCTGTTGATGCTGATTTCTTCATACACATGAGGTGAGAGTTCTGAGAGACCACTGACACTAGGAGATCACCGGTGGAGTTGCCCAGGAACCTTTCTTCCTCTTTTTAATCACCTTCGCACTTCATCACCTTTTGTACACCCCAATTTTTTACCTTTCTGGAAGGACTTCTTCATTTACTATCCCCATCCATTCATTTATGGTTTTATCTTTTTACAGTTTATCATTATAGCTGTAGAGACTTATGAGAATGCATATCCCCTTGGATTTTTTTTTCACTTTGCACTTTATATACATTTTTATCTTCACTTTTTATGCTGTGTTATATATTTTATTGTTCACATTGTGTCTCCATCAGCACTTTAATAATTCACACATTTAAAATTGTTTTAAAAAATTGTTTATTATTTTTGGGTGATTTTATAAGACCGCGAGAGATCACTTTATCATTCCTTTTTTATTTTGTGTACTGTGAACAGTTTTAGGTTTTGCTGCTGGTCCTGTACATTTATTTACATACTCTGGCTATAGAATCAACTCTATTTACTCAGATTAGTGCGAAGGATGCTCTCAGATATTTTTTGTTTATTAACATCACCTGGTGGCACCGCCCCCTTGTGACATCATGGACTGGTGCATGCTGAGCCAGTGATGTCTCAAGGGGGCGGTGCCACCAGGTGACGTCGCCAGGTGTTCCCGTCTTTACCTATATAAGACCTGTGAAATGACAAGCCGGGCATTTGGTGGTTTGGCTAAGTTGGCAGCGGAGCCTTAATTTTTTTCAGGTTGTTGGTGGCATCGTCCTCGTGATTGATGATGGTTTTACATCTGGGGGCATCGTTTTTGACAAATCTTTTATTAAGAAATAAAAACAATCTCTGTGTTTTTATAACCCCATACTCATTTACATGGGGGGCAGGATCTGGGGGGGCTTCCAGGTTCCAATAAGCCCTCTGGCTGCAGACCCTCACAGCCCAGAGTCATGGGGAAGAGACCCTTGTCCCCATCATCATGGGGACAAGGTGCTTTGAGGTGGGGGGCAGAGTCCCTCCCGCCCCAAAGCACCCACCCCCCCATGCTGAGGGCATGTGGCCTGGTATGGTTCAGGAGGGAGGGCACTCGCTCACCCCCCTTTCCTGGCCTGAAATGGGGGGGCCCCACTTTTTTTTTTTTTTTTGGAGCTCACAAAGAAGGTCCATAAACACATGGATGAGCGAGTTTGGGGTGGAAGGACTTGACCGACCTGCACAGAGTACTGACCTCAACCTAATAGAACATCTTTTGGATGAATTAGAGTAGAGACTGCGAGCCAGGCCATAGACACACTCCTAAACCTTGTGGACAGCCTTTCCATAAGAGTTGAGGCTGTTATAGCTGTAAAGGGTGGGCCAATTCAATAACGAACCCTGAAGACTAAGACTGGGATGCTATTAAAGTTCATGTGCGTGTAAAGGCAGGTGTCCCAATTTTTTTTTTTAATATAGTGTATCTTGATAAACAGTTGGAGAGTTTGGTGTACCAAAGCCAAAGAGGATTGGACATTGGTTAGCATTAAAATAACATCCACAAACAGACTTATGGTATACTCTCTAGCCCCAAATCAAAAGCCTGTAATCTTAGGGTTTGCAATAATATAAGCTGCCAAGTCTCCATTACTAGATTAAAAATCAGGGGGGATAACGGGCAGCCCTGGCGCATGCCATTCGATATTTGAAAAAGTTGTGATTATATACCAGACGAGAACACAACTGATGGTGATTAATAAAGCAACATTATGGCTGAAAAGAAAAGCCCAGTCAACCCAAATTTAGTATGGACCTTTGCCAGATATGTCCAATGCACTCTGTCAAACAACTTCTTTACATCCAAGGCTAGGAGCAGAGAAGGCATTTTAGAGTGGGCCACAAGATGGGTGATATTGATAAGTCATCTGGTGGTGTTAGAGGTTTGTCTCCCTCTGGTGAAGCCAGATTGGTCAGGGTGTATCAAATCCAGTAAGATATTGACTAATCTGGAAGCTAAAGGCTTAGTATAAAAGTTTCAAATCATTGTTGAGAAGAGATAAAGGACAAAAGTTTTGCGGTTTGTCAGGCTCTCTTCCTGGCTTTGGTAGATACCCATAAGGCTGATTCACCATTTCACAGAGGTGAGAGTTCTGTGAGCATTAAGCAATTGTGTGACGTCATGGGAACACTGTTTGCACGGAAATTTTATTTTGAAGGACTGTCTCATAGATATTTGGAAGAATCTTTTGGATTGTAGCTTTACCATTTTGCACTTGTTGTTTGTGGCATTTAGTATGTCACTGTATTTGATAGTTTTATATAGTCATTTATATTTACTGTTTAGAAACTGCGCTGATCATTTCACTTTTTTATTCATTCATGTGCACTGTGTACACTATAGGTCTAGCAGCAGTTTCATTTATCATTATTTAAATTGTTTATTCACTTGGTAGCACGAGGGACCACACTCTTCATTTTTTATATATATAAACGTGCAAAAAATACCCTTTGATGTTGCCAGGAAAAAAAATGAGAAGATGGGAGGGATTCAGTATTTTCTAGTAGAATTTTAGCAAAATAGCAAAATACAACTGGGCAGGGCTGGCATCATTTCTTGTGATTTCAGTCCAAAAATGTCTGTGTGTGTCAGCTTATAATTATTATGAGGAATTATAAGCTGGCGGGATCAACAGGTATACTTAGGTACTTACAGGGTCTTTAAAAGGATAAAGCTTGGGGGAAATGTGCACACATTGCAGAGATTGACTTCATATGTCTTATTCATACACTTTAACCACAGCAGTACCTTCTGTCCAGTCCAACAATAACTTGCTAACAAATACAAACTCTACCGGAAATGTTGGAGATCTCTCCTTCTGAACATGGGACACACTCATAGTAGCATTTATGTGTTGAAGATCCAAACTTTATTCTGCTGCCAGGTAAACAGGGATCTGAGCATCGAGATATCGGGATCTGAAATCAGATATTATTAATTATTATTATTATTCTTTTTTCATCATATCACATGAGGATATACAAACCAGGTGCTACAAATGAGGTACTGTACATGTTTGCCTCTACCATGAGTTCACAGTGAATTCTTCAGGTTTGAGATCCGTTCAGGGGGGAGGGCAGTATTTTGGGGTTTTTATTCATTTGGGGTGTTTACTGATTTCTATTGCATGTTGATAGTTCCACTATTTTATGCCAATTTTCAGCTTTCAGCGCTGTCACACTTTGAATGACAATTACTCAGTCATACAACACTGTACCCAAATGAAATTTTTATATATTTTTTTCACCCTAATAAAGCTTTCTTTTGATGGTATATACTTAATTACTACTGGGTATTTCATGTTTTGCTAAAAAAAAAAAAAAAAAAAAAGGAAAAACATTATTTTTTAAAAATGCATTTTGCTTAGTTTCTGTTAAAAAAAATTCAAAAAAATAATATTTCTTCAGAAATTTAGACCAAATGTATTCTGCTACATTTCTTGGTAAAAATAACCCGAATCAGTGTATATAATTTAGTTTGTAGTTATAGAGTCCACAAACTATGGTATACTGTATATATTTGAAAATAGATCAGTCCTGATGTACTGATGACCTCATCTCATTTTTTAAGGCCCGAAATGCCACAACAATACAACCCCTTTTTTATTACAATTTTTAAAGTGGAAGTAAACCCATCAATTTGATAGTTTAAAAAACAAGTTAACATGCCGGAAATGCTAGCTGTCACATTGGTTGTGCTCTCAACCAAACTTTCACACCATCCAATGGCTGGTGTCATAACTGATCACATCAGTTATGAGCATCATGACAGTTGCAGATGGCCAAGGTGGCAGCTTCCTTGGCTGAAAATGATAAGGGGGGTTTACTTCCACTTCCTCTAGAAGGAGCTGTGAGCGCGTAGCCTAGAGTTTTTCAGATTGACAGCCCCCAGCTCTGATGCCTGCCCTGTTCCGGTTCAGGTGACGTCACATCCGCTTCCGTGTTCCAGGCTGGTCAGCGTGGAGCTTCCTGACGCAGAACATGGCCAGCAAAAAGATCTACATCCCCATCAGCAAGTGGATACCCAGCGGAGCCATCAGATGACCTCAGACTGATCATCTTGATAGGCATCTTCACCCATTCTTGGAATGTGTAAGTGTACTCTTTGCACACCTTTTTTTATTGTGAACTTTTTTATTGTGAATTTTCCACACCCAGTTGGTGCCTCCTCCCTCTCCTCTTAACTACTGATTTGTCTACACAGGTAATGACACACCTTGTGAGGATGGCTGCCTTCTTTTTTGTTAAATACCAGTCACCAGCATTGAATTATTGATTATTGCTATTACAGCTATCCACCCATGGCTTTAAACTAGGACATTACACCTATTGGAGCACCAGAATCCCCCCTTTTCACCTCATCCCTAATGCCCAATTCCCTACTACTCAGGTCACTCTAAATGCCGGGTTAGAAATAGACTTGCCTCAAACATGGAAGAGTCAAATCTATAGAGTGCCACTACCATTGACATACCTGACGAAAAATAATCCAAATTTAATTTACGTAATTGGTAAACTGGGGGTGTTTGTACATTCTCTGATATATACAAAAATGGAACTTTAAATATGTTGTTCTCATGAATATAATGACCTGATTATCAAACAATATAAGTATCTGCACAATCTCCAGCTATTAACACATAAGAAATTTCTGTTAATGTTAAAAGTGGACGTATTTTTGTCCATCGCCAAGATCCTCAGTTCCCTTGCAATGGGATTTTCCCTTTTATCTAACCCCTAAAGGGAGAAAAATATTTTTCCAGTTTTTTAACTATGATTAAATGGGAAGAGATGTGGACGAGATGTGGGCGATTTTTTTAGCAGTGGCAAGATGCATCATGTTTGTGTTTAATCTTTCACTAGTTATGACTAGGGATGAGTGGAATGTACCCAAGTTCTGTTCGACATAAGTTCTGCGAATGTTGTCAAAGTTCAGATCCAGAATCCCAACCCCATTAAAACCAAGTGAAGCCAAGTTTTAGAAATCAGTAATGGCAATTTTCTAGTCTAATAGACTAGACATTGTAAAGCAAGGGGCATAAGGAGCTTGGCAGTGGTCCTGAGGGCCAGGCACCAACTGAAAAAAGAAATAAAAATGATCATTCAGCTGGGACATCGAAAATACAAAAGTCAAATTATGTTCTTTATTTTTTAATTTTGATTTTCACCAATACAAATGAAGCAAATATATTGTAATAATTATAGCTCTCAAATTTTACAGACATTGATGTATCCAAATATACCTCTAACATGAAGAAAGAAGTAGATTGCGGACACTAACAATATTCATCCTCTCATACACAAAAAAACAGACCGACAGCTGCCTTCTGCCTCGACAGCTAAGAATGGGCTAAAAAGAATACATATTGGAGTATCCTCATATTATGTTCCAGAGGATAAAACCAAGCAAATTATAATGAACCCTTCAATATACAGTATATATTCTGGTTGGATCAGAAACATTTCAAAGGGCCCAAAGAGCCCCTTGGCTTCTCTGAGTTGTACTATTGAGAATATCTGAACAACAAAATAAGTGTCCTCTGAAACCAAAATGATGTAGAGCCTGAAATAACCACTTCCAATGGCTCTTGACTTTGGAAAAAAATCCACCAATCTATAGTTCTCAGGTACAGTAATAACCTTCCCCACATTAATCATCGCTTATCTACCAACCACAATACCTGCCTGTTCAGGACCTATCAATTGAGCAAGAGGTGTTGACAGCTGTTCAGATGTTATTTAAGATTGACATTTGGTTTATTAAAGAGATGAAATGAAGCAAAAGATAGGGTTTTATTATTTTTTAGTTTATTTTTTTCAAATTCTTTATTTATATAAATTTTCATATATATTGTATTGCAATGTCACACATAATATAGAGACGATCCAAAATGGCATGGTAACATAAAGCGAGATACAGAAGTGCAAGAAATTTGGACATTGCTAAAACCCATATTCATTTCTCACTTCCAAAACTGAGGAAACTGTAGACAATATGCCAGGGATTGCACAGGTGGACACTTCTGTTTTTTAGAGAAGATGGAACAAGAACAAAGGAAGAAAAGGTCACCCATGGGCACCGAAACAGAAAGAGAGAGGGAGGAAAGGGAGAGAAGAAAGGGGAAAAAAAGAAAAGAAAAGGGGGTGGATTAGTATTTATTATTTTATCCAAAAGAGAACAAGGAGGCAGGACTTTAAATTAAGTACGCGGAAGGTAAAGTGTTGTGCGGCATTATAATTAACATATCTATAATATATTTAATCACAGCCTGATGCATGACCGTCCCTTGGAGGGTTGCCTGTTGGGCTGGCTGTCACTTAACATACCATCTCAGCTCCCGGAGGAGATGTTTCCCATGTGGGGATATTCATGACCCTCAATTCTGTACCAATTGCACATGGATGCCCTGTAAGTATCATATAGGGTATTTTACCCCCCCCCCATTTCTTTTTATATCTTTCACACCTGTGACTATAATAGACCAACTAGAAATGCACAATATATTATTACAGAGATATCTTGCACGTGTACGTGTTTCTCCTGATGAGTGACATCAAGTCACGAAACGCATTACCAGATGTCGTGTTCAAATTGCATACTTCATTCTACCACGTCATTGTGGATTCTGCTCATGCATTATGTATTTGACTATATTCTAATCATGTGCTATCCAATTTTGGGCTTTTCTATATGTATTATGTGCCATTCATTTTTTGGATTATTTACAGTCAGGTCCACAAATATTGGGAGATTGACACAATTCTAATCTTTTTGGCTCTATACACCACCACAATGGATTTAAAATGAAATGAACAAGATGTGCTTTAACTGCAGACTTTCAGCTTTAATATGAGGGTATTTACATCCAAATCAGGTGAACGATGTAGGAATTACAACAGTTTGCATATGTGCCTCCCACTTTTTAGGGGCCAAATTGGCTGCTCAGCTGTTCCATGGCCAGGTGTGTGTTATTCCCTCATTATCCCACTTAAAAGGAGCAGATAAAAGGTCCAGTGTTCATTTCAAGTGTGCTATTTGCATTTGTAATCTGTTGCTGTCAACTCTCAATATGAGATCCAAAGAGCTGTTACTATCAGTGAAGCAAGCCATCATTAGGCTGAAAAAACAAAACAAACCCATCAGAGAGATAGCAAAAACATTAGGTGTGGCCAAATCAACTGTTTGGAACATCCTTAAAAAGAAAGAATGCACCGGTGAGCTCAGCAACACCAAAAGACCCGGAAGACCACGGAAAACAACTGTGGTGGATGACCGAAGAATTCTTTCCCTGGTGAAGAAAACACCCTTCATAACAGTTGGCCAGATCAAGAACACTCTCCAGGAGGTAGGTGTATGTGTGTCAAAGTCAACAATCAAGAGAAGACTTCACCAGAGTGAAAATAGAGGGTTCACCACAAGATGTAAACCATTGGTGAACCTCAAAAACAGGAAGGCCATATTAGAGTTTGTCAAACAACATCTAAAAAAGCCTTCACAGTTCTGGAACAACTTCCTATGGACAGATGAGACCAAGATAAACTTGTACCAGAGTGATGGGAAGAGAAGAGTATGGAGAAGGAAAGGAACTGCTCATGATCCAAAGCATACCACCTCATCAGTGAAGCATGGTGGTGGCAGTGTCATGGCGTGGGCATGTATGGCTGCCAATGGAACTGGTTCTCTTGTATGTATTGATGATGTGACTGCTGACAAAAGCAGCAGGATGAATTCTGAAGTGTTTCAGGCAATATTATCTGCTCATATTCCGCAAAATGCTTCAAAACTCATTGGACGGCGCTTCACAGTGCAGATGGACAATGACCCGAAGCATACTGCGAAAGCAACCAAAGGGTTGTTCAAGGGAAAGAAGTGGAAGTGTTATGCAATGGCCATGTCAATCACCTGACCTGAATCCGATTGAGCATGCATTTCACTTGCTGAAGACAAAACTGAAGGGAAAATGCCCCAAGAACAAGCAGGAACTGAAGACAGTTGCAGTAGAGGCCTGGCAGAGCATCACCAGGGATGAAACCCAGCGTCTGGTGATGTCTATGCGTTCCAGACTTCAGGCTATAATTGACTGCAAAGGATTTGCAACCAAGTATTAAAAAGTGAAAGTTTGATGGATGATTGTTAATCTGTCCCATTACTTTTGGTCCCTTAAAAAGTGGGAGGCACATATACAAACTGTTGTAATTCCTACACCGTTCACCTGATTTGGATGTAAATACTCTCAAATTAAAGCTGAAAGTCTGCAGTTAAAGCACATCTTGTTTGTTTCATTGCAAATCCATTGTGATGGTGTATAGAGCCAAAAAGATTAGAATTGTGTTGATGTCCCAATATTTATGGACCTGACTGTATGTATTATGTATTGCTGTACGAAATAAAGTTTTTAATTTTATCTTTTACTCCGTGCAGGTATTTAATTATATGTGTAGTATACCAATTTTCTATTGAATATGAATTATGAGACAAACGTCCTACTCCTTACATATATTATAAATATGTTAATTATAATGCCACACAACACTTTACCCTCCACGTACTTCATTTAAAGTCCCGCCTCCTTGTTCTCTTTTCTATAAAATAATAGGGATGGAGGCTGATGACAACTTCATCTCCTCATATAAAGTCCCACAGACCCCACCTCTTTTGGTATTTATTATTATTATTATTATTATTATAATACAGGATTTATATAGTGCCAACAGTTTGTGCAGAACTTTACAACATGACGGCAGACAGTACAGTTACAATACAATTCAATACAGGAGGAATCAGAGGGCTGATCTTTAGCTTTCTTTAGAAGAATATTTATAGTGGCCTAATTTCCCATTGGTGGATATCTATCCATTAGAAACATGATTATAACAAGGAAGCAAAGGGTGCTTCACTTCTTGTAGTAGACATTGAAAAAATTCATTAGTGAATCCATCAGGCACCGGCAACTTTAACCACTTACCTACAGGGCACTTTCACCCCCTTCCTGCCCAGGCCATTTTTCAACTTTCAGCGCTGTCACACTTTGAATGACAATTGCGCGGTCATACTACACTGTAACCATGTGAAATTTTTATCATTTTCTTCACACAAATAGAGCTTTCTTTTGGTGCTTTTTAATGACTGCTGGGAAAAGACCAAACATTTGGGAAAAAAAAGGTTTTCTTAGTTTTTGTCAGTAAATTTTGTAAATAAGTTATTTTTCTCCTTCACTGATGTGCGCTGATGAGATGGCACTTATAGGCACTGATGATGCGGCACTTATGGGCACTGATTAGGTGGCACTAATATTCTGCACTTATGGGCACTAATAGGTGGCACTGATATGTAGCACTGATGAGCACAGATAGGCGACACTGATAGCCGGCACTGGTGGGCACTGATAGGCGGCATGGATAGGTGGCACTGATGGGCGGCACTAAAGGGTACTGATGGGCATTGATGGGCTTTATTGATGGGCTTTACTGATAGGCGGCACTTATGGGCACTAAAAGCCAGCACTGACTGGCATCACTAATGGGCACTGATTGCTGGCTCTGGTGGGCACTGATTGTTGGCTCTGGTGGGCACTGATTGCTGGCACTCGTGGGCACTGATTTGTGGCACTTCTGGTGCTCTAATGTAATCAGGGCACTGATCATCAGTGTCTTGATTACATCACTTACTATTCCCTGCAAGGAGATGCCGCTGATCAGCTCTTCTCGGCACACACTCTGTCAGTGTGAGGTGAGGAGATGCCGATCACCGTTACTTCCTTGTTTCCATGTGACTGGCTGTGATTGGACACAGCCGATCACATGATTAAAGAGCCACATCATCGGCTCATTACAGACATCTGGGTCGCGGCCCTTTGGGTGTGCCGTCATATGACGTCCACCCAGAATGAGAGCCGCACCGTCCCTCCATCATTTGATGGTGGGCGGGTGGCAAGTGGTTAAATTAAAGTGATTGTATAGGTTCGATTTTTTTTTAAATAACAAACATGTTATACTTACCTGCTCTGTGCAATGGTTTTTCACAGAGCAGCCCCGGCCCTCCCTTTCCGGGGGTTGCCCGGCGATGCTCCTGGCCCCTCCTCTTAATTGGGTGCCCCCATGGAGAGCTGATATCCATGGGGGCACCCGTGCTCCATTGACACAGACAGCAAGACTCAGCTCCCGTGTCTCTAGATTTCATTGAAAACAATGGCTCCCGCTGCTATCAATCTATTCAATGAGGACCTGAGACAGTGGCTGGAGCTGCTGGGTTCATGCTTGTCGTTGGAACGATCGGGTTCAGGTTAGAGATAGGGAAATTCTGAGGGGGCAGCTGCAGTACAGAAAGTTTTTCACCTTGATGCATAGAATGCATTAAGGTGAAAACCCCTGAGATTTTACAACTCCTTTAAGTGATGTAAACATTATCTTCTATCAAAGAAATTTCCACATTGAGCATATCCAAATCTTGACGGTTGAATTGGGGCAAATTTGGAAACAATGTAGTATAATATTAAGCAGAAGCTTCAGCTACAGCATGTGATGTCTTTTTAGAATATACCAGGTCAGTTACTACATAAGTAATATGTTGAAGAGAAAGTCAAGCTTTAACAAAGGTGTACTGCCTTATTACTAAATTTGTAATGGTTACATTTTTAAAAGCATCTAATGGACTTATCGTGTTCATCTAAGTGTACAGTCATAGACTGCTTAAATTCAATATAAGCCAGTCTAATCTTCCTTCTAGCTTCCATTAATGGATATTATTAAATGCTTAATTATTTCTACCTCTCAGTACATCTTTTTTCTGCCTCCTAATAGAGAATCAGATTGGTTCTATGTTGGAAATTATGATGATCATAGCCTAACCACCAGGACTGTAATTGTGTTTTAAAACCATCATCATCATATAGACAGGAAATCTCCGGATTGATTTACTGATTGCAGTTAGTATGTAAAATTAGTAACACTGAAGACGGTCAGTTACCAGCAACCAGAATCCTTTCAAGCCTGGACAATGATTCATGAACTATGGAAGGTGGATTCATATGTCTCCAGGTATTGCTATGTACTGCGGAGGACATAAAACAGCAAAACTGATGGTCTCTATGGGTAAATCTCAGAAGAGCTCCTGTGAGCGATTTCCAATTCTCTATGGTTTATTTACTGCATTTAAATATTTTCCTACCACAATTTTTGACTCTAGAGGATGATAGTGAATATTATTTATTAAAGATCCAAAAAACAATCACTATCATCCACATTTGTGCCATAATACTATAAATAGTAATAGAGTTAGTAAGTGTTTTGATGGTAACATTTGCCCAGCTTCTCTCCATAGAATCACATTTCTTCAAAACCACCTGGTAACCAATGTGCATATGAAGCTAGAAAACTGTACGGGCTTTACAGCCCTTAGCAGGGGCCCCCCACATCAGACCAACCAACTCATCTTGACCTAGATGGATCACTTGTAACAAAGCAATATCTGCACGTAGACTCTTGGAATGTTTATTTGGTGATCAAAAATAGACATGTGCACTGCCAAAAAAATATTTCATTATTTGTTTTCCATTCAGATAGATGCGATATTTGTTATTTCAATAATTCGTATTCGTTACGATCACTAACAGCCAAATTTTAATGGAAATTTCAATACCTATAATTTAATAGTTTATAACTATTATTTATTATTATTAATGATATTCATAAATAATAATAATAATACAAACTATAATAATGGTTAATAATTTAATTATAATAGAAAAACAAAATTATCCAAATGTTTTTCATTCTTTCAGATTTTCATATTTTCAGATTTCCGTTCTTATTTTCTGATTTTCTTTCTTTCTGATTTTCAAATTTTCTGATTCTTGTTCTTATTTTCGTATTTTTGTTCTTTCTGATTTTCGTTCTTTTAGAAAATTTGTTTTTGAAAAAATTCATCATATAGTCTTTCGTTCATTCGGATGCTTCCGAATTAACAAATATGCTGAATTTTGGCACAAAACAAATTTGAAACAAATTGCACATTTCTAAACAAAAACCCTTAACATTCCAAGAAATAATATTCATGAAGAGTTACACAGAATAAAAATATTCCCTAATAGGACTAAGATTTCACCAAAAATGAAAATAGAGGGATTGGGGGTTTTCCTAAACAGATCTTCCCATTCCCATAATGTTATAACCTTCATAATCACTCAAATCACTCATAATCACTCAAGAAACAAAGAGGCAGAAAGCAGCGAATGAGAGACATTTTTAACATTTAAAACTACTAATTCCATCTCATGCAAATTGCATTTGCGTGCTTCCTCTTTTCCCAATGAGAGTACCAGATGGTACCAACTATGAAAGAACCCGGGCAGCTTCTAACTGCTATTTTAAAAATAAGTACATGATGCCTCAACAGAACAATTTTAAATAAATAATACATTAAAGCCTATAGCAGATAGAAAAAGAAAAGTAACCACCACCCTACCCCACTCACTTATATTATTCAACCCTAAGGGGGCCCTAAAGAGCTAAAAAAAAATAGGGGGTTAAAAAAAAAGTAGAGTATGGAGACAATCATCTATCATTAAGGATTAGTTTCAGTATTTCTAAGAACCACTCTTAATTATTGATAGATTAGAAAGTCATTTCTGAGCATGCATTAACAAGCTTCTTCTGGGATCTATAAGCTCGCTTGATACAGGCTATACTGTATCTGCATTGTCAAGGTGGAGGAGAGCAAAAAAAATCCCAAGAAATTCTTTAAGTATGTAAACAGTAAAATAGGGAGGACAGACCATATTGGCCCCATAAAGAATGAGGAAGGACATCTGGTTACAAAGGATGGGGAGATGGCAAAGGTATTGAATTTATTCTTCTCCTCAGTCTTCACGAGTGAATCGGGGGGCTTCAGTAACCAAAACTGCAGTGTTTATCCTCATGACACAACACAGGAAGCACCTACATGGTTAACAGAGGACGGAATTAAAATTAGACTTGAGAAACTTAACATTAATAAATCACCGGGACCAGATGGCTTGCATCCGAGGGTACTTAGGGAACTCAGTCAGGTGATTGCCAGACCGTTGTTCCTAATTTTTACAGACAGTCTATTGACTGGAATGGTACCAGCTGATTGGAGAAAAGCCAATGTAGCACCAATATTTAAAAAGGGCCCAAAAAACATCCCTGGGAATTACAGACCAGTTAGCCTAACATCAATAGTATGTAAACTCTTGGAGGGGATGATAAGGGTCTATATATAAGATTTTAGTAATAAGAATGATATCATTAGCAGTAATCAGCATGGATTCATGAAGAATCGTTCTTGCCAAACCAATCTATTAACCTTCTATGAGGAGGTGAGTTGCCATCTAGATAAAGGAAGGCCCATAGACGTGGTGTATCTGGATTTTGCAAAAGCATTTGACACAGTTCCCCATAAACATTTACTGTACAAAATAAGGTCCGTTGGCATGGACCATAGGGTGAGTACATGGATTGAAAACTGGCTACAAGGGCGAGTTCAGAGGGTGGTGATAAATGGGGAGTACTCAGAATGGTCAGGGGTGGGTAGTGGGGTTCCCCAGGGTTCTGTGCTGGGACCAATCCTATTTAATTTGTTCATAAACGACCTGGAGGATGGGATAAACAGTTCAATCTCTGTATTTGCAGACGATACTAAGCTAAGCAGGGCAATAACTTCTCCGCAGGATGTGGAAATATTGCAAAAAGACCTGAACAAATTAATGGGGTGGCAAATGAGGTTCAATGTAGAAAAATGCAAAATAATGCATTTGGGTGGCAAAAATATGAATGCAATCTATACACTGGGGGGAGAACCTCTGGGGGAATCTAGGATGGAAAAGGACCTGGGGGTCCTAGTAGATGATAGGCTCAGCAATGGTATGCAATGCCAAGCTGCTGCTAATAAAGCAAACAGAATATTGGCATACATTAAAAGGGGGATCAACTCCAGAGATAAAACGATAATTCTCCCGCTCTACAAGACTCTGGTCCGGCCGCACCTGGAGTATGCTGTCCAGTTCTGGGCACCAGTCCTCAGGAGGGATGTACTGGAAATTGAGCGAGTACAAAGAAGGGCAACAAAGCTAATAAAGGGTCTGGAGGATCTTAGTTATGAGGAAAGGTTGCGAGCACTGAACTTATTCTCTCTGGAGAAGAGACGCTTGAGAGGGGATATGATTTTACATAGTTACATAGTTACATAGTAGGTGAGGTTGAAAAAAGACACAAGTCCATCAAGTCCAACCTATGTGTGTGATAATGTGTCAGTATTACATTACATATCCCTGTATATTGCGGTCATTCAGGTGATTATCTAATAGTTTCTTGAAGCTATCAATGCTCCCCGCTGAGACCACCGCCTGTGGAAGGGCATTCCACATCCTTACCGTTCTTACAGTAAAGAACCCTCTACGTAGTTTAAGGTTAAACCTCTTTTCTTCTAATTGTAATGAGTGGCCACGAGTCTTATTAAACTCTCTTCTGCGAAAAAGTTTTATCCCTATTGTGGGGTCACCAGTACAGTATTTGTAAATTGAAATCATATCCCCTCTCAAGCGTACCCTCGGATGCAAGCCATCTGGTCCCGGTGATTTATTAATGTTAAGTTTCTCAAGTCTAATTTTAATTCCGTCCTCTGTTAACCATGGAGGTGCTTCCTGTGATGTGTCATGAGGATAAACACTGCAGTTTTGGTTACCAAAGCCCCCCGATTCACTTGTGAAGACTGAGGAGAAGAATAAATTCAATACCTTTGCCATCTCCCCATCCTTTGTAACCAGATGTCCTTCCTCATTCTTTATGGGGCCAATATGGTCTGTCCTCCCTTTTTTACTGTTTACATACTTAAAGAATTTCTTGGGATTTCTTTTGCTCTCCTCCGCTATGTGTCTTTCATGTTCTATCTTAGCCATCCTAATTGCACCCTTACATTTCTTATTGCATTCTTTATAAATTCTGAATGCTGAGGATGATCCCTCAACCTTGTATTTTTTGAAGGCCTTCTCCTTTGCTTTTATATGCATTTTTACATCGGAGTTAAGCCATCCAGGATGTTTGTTCGCTCTTTTAAATTTATTACCCAATGGGATACATTGGCTAATGCCCTTATTTAATATGCTCTTAAAGCAAACCCATCTCTCCTCCGTATTCTTTGTTCCTAATATTTTATCCCAATTTATGCCTTTTAGCAAGGTTTGTAGTTTAGGGAAGTTGGCTCTTTTGAAATTCAGTGTCTTTGTGTTCCCTTCATGTTTCCTATTTGTGTGATTTATACTGAAACTAATTGACCTGTGATCGCTGTTACCTAAATTGCCCCGTATTACCACATCTGTTATCAGGTCTGTATTATTGGTAATCAGTAGATCTAGTAATGTTTTATTTCTAGTTGGTGCGTCTACCATCTGACCCATAAAATTGTCCTGCAAAACACTAAGGAACTGGCGAGCCTTAAATGAATGCGCGGTTCCCTCCGCCCAGTCTATGTCTGGATAATTAAAATCCCCCATTATGATAACACTTCCCATCCTTGCTGCTAATCCAATTTGTGATAGGAGATCCGTCTCCACTTCCTCCCTCAGGTTTGGGGGCCTATAGCATACTCCCAGTATTATTTTCCCCTTAGCTTCATCATTTCAATTTACAAATACTGTACTGGTGACCCCACAATAGGGATAAAACTTTTTTGCAGAAGAGAGTTTAATAAGACTCGTGGCCGCTCATTACAATTAGAAGAAAAGAGGTTTAACCTTAAACTACGTAGAGGGTTCTTTACTGTAAGAGCGGCAAGGATGTGGAATTCCCTTCCACAGGCGGTGGTCTCAGCGGGGAGCATTGATAGCTTCAAGAAACTATTAGATAATCACCTGAATGACCGCAACATACAGGGATATGTAATGTAATACTGACACATAATCACACACATAGGTTGGACTTGATGGACTTGCGTCTTTTTTTCAACCTCACCTACTATGTAACTATGTAACTATGTAAGGTAGTAAGCATAATTGGATGATGCTTTGTATAATCTGCTCAGGGGCCAATCCTATGAATCCTATGAGCTTGCCCACCCTAACCAGGTCCAGGATGCCCAGTGCCTCTGGAATATCATAGGCACATAGATAATGCAGATTCTCAGGGCCCCACTAGGCGTAACTTATTCCTACATGATCTGTTCTCAAGATCCTCAATTGTATCCATTACAATAGTTTGTCTCATACAAACTATTGTATACATATTTTGCAGTTTAAAATCCTTTGAGTGTGGTAAAAATGAATCTTGGATTGAAGCAAGTTCAGGAGTGATATGAGCAGCCACAAAGAATATATTAGAATAAGTAAAAAGGAAATCAAATCTGCAAAAAAAAGGTTGCAAAAGAGAGTAGGACGACCTCCTCAAACTCAAATATATTAATAATATATAGGTCAAGTCCGAGTATGTAGGCCTTTTACAAGATCATTTTGAGTTGGTGACTGGAGACAAAGACAAATGTATTAAATACCTTCTTCAGTAGGGATGAGCCCTACTGGTATGGATTTTGAGGGGACCCCTATTTTAAAAAAAAAAATTGGCGCAGGGTTCCCCTTACTATCCATACCAGACCTGATGGGCCTGGTATGGATTTTGGGGGGACCCCTACGCATTTTTTTTTTTTTTTTTGGTGCGGGGTTTCCCTTAATATTCATACCAGACCCAAATGGGTCTAATAATGGACTGAGGTGGGGACCCATGCCATTTTTTTCAATGATTTTTATCTATATTGCCGGGATCCAACAATTCATTACAGCCGCGAGCAGTTTTGAATGACTTTTTTTCCTTTAGAAATGTCATTTTGCTGTGGTATTTCTCCAAACACGGGAAAAATGCACTGCTTTACAGGCATACTAAGGACACCCCCCAGGCATGATATTTAAAGGAATATTTCATTTTTATTGTTTCACTTTAAGCATTATTAAAATCACTGCTCCTGAAAAAGCGGCCGTTTTTAAAACTTTTTTTTGCATTGATACATGTCCCCTTTTATTTAGCTGTCAGCTGATGATTCATTGGTTGTTAAGGGTGCTGCAGGCAGTTTCCCGGCCCACTCTGCTATTAGCGAAGATGTGCTGAACACCCTGCAAACTCTGGTGTTCCCCGAACGGCGATTTTTGGGCCAAACTCTTGCTCAGCCCAAACCGTTCACCCAACTCTATCACCCATTACCATCATGCATTGAAGGTCTTTGTAAACCTTTGACATGAAATATGAACAAATCATATCCCTCTATAGTGTGTACTTGCCTCAAAGCACTAAGTGTAATTTCTGTCTGCTACTTCCTACTTCTGCTATCTGCATGAGTCACTCCTGACACCAAGAGGTAGAAAGGTGATAGGGGAGGGAGCTCCACCACACAGTGACAGCCTCAGCTATGTTTCTGTGTGGTGTGTGAAGGGGGAGTGTGTCCTTTCCCTGCAATCAGCTCTCACGGAGCTCTGCAGAGTGCACCTTCAGCTTCCAACCCCCTGCTTTCTGAAAGCTCAGACTAGCTGTATTAATTCTGGACTTTGAACGGATGTAGAGAAGAGAAGACTGCAGATAAACAGGTACAACTTACATAGGAGGATTTGATTCATCTCTGTGTATCACCTGACGCCAGTCACTTCATTGGGTATATGTAAGGGTTTACAACCACTTTAAGGGAAACACAGAGGTTGTGCATGTGCAGCTATCAGGGGGATGAGCAGGTTTTGTATCCAAAGGCCAAAGCAAGGGTCAGGGGCACATTCAAAAAGCAGGTCATGGCTGCCTTTTTTCAGGTACTGGGTAGGGATGAGCTCTTTGTTAGTTTAAGTGCTTATTCAGTTAGTCATGTTGTATATAGTAGTGTTTTGTTTGTTTTCTACCAATACTATATATAACAACTTCCACTGCAAATGAATGATAAGGAAGCAATGAGTCCTGCTGCGTCCTTAGCTGTGGGTGATACCACCTGGCTCCATTCATGTGCTGGCTGGGAAATTCAGGCCATGTAAACAAAGAGGCAGGGAAACTGCTGACATCACTGACCAAATATGGCCATGTGGACATATCTGGGTGATGATATTGACTAAATATGGCAGTGGGGACCAGAGCTGCCATTCGAGTGTAGCATTGAGATTGGATGTGTCCATCGCTTGGAGGGATTTACCTTTAGGTGAGTACTGTATGGAGATGTTGTTCATTGTGATTGACATGGATTTGCATCGCTGGATGATGTGATTGATGATGGCTTTACACTGTGGGACTTTTTGGGGTTTTTAATTTTTTTTAATATAGGACTTGTCAAAAAGTTTTGTGTGTTTATTTACATTTTTTGTAATTAGGGAGGGTTACTAATACTACTCATTCATGTTGAGGGAATTTGGCCTGGTATGGTTCAGGAAGGAGCTGTACACTCACACCTCTTTTCCTGGACAGCCAGGCTGCAAGCTTAGATAAGATTTTGGTATGAATTTTAAGGTTGTTGTTTTTTGTGTGGGGTTGCCTCTTGACATCCACACTAAACCTTCATCAACAGTAAGGGTCTGGTATGTATATTTAGGGGGAATGCCACACCATTTTTTTTTAGGTGAGGTCCCCACTTTAACACTGGGCCGATTCTGACACTTCTTACATATAGAGGGTATATATATAAAACTATTTACACATATATGTAAAAATCTATATTTTTTTTTTCTAAAAAATTACTTAAAACCCCAAACATTATATATTTTTAGCAGGGGCCTTAAAAAAATAAAATGATGGGTGTTGCAATTTTTGATATCACACTTTATTTGCGCAGCGTTTTTTCAAGTGCAATTTGTTGGGGAAACAATATACTTTAATGAATTTTATTGCTCACTTACCACTATGAAATACCCATTTTTTTGTAAAATATTAAAGATGATATTACGCTGAGTAAATAGATACCTAACATGTCACACTTTAAAATTGCAAATGGGGGGGCGGAGCCGACTGCTGAGAAGATGGCCATGGTCTGAGAGAGTCTGAGAGATGTCCTTTGTATCCAAAGTGAGAGAAGAGGTGGCAGATCTGGGGGATAGAGTCCACCATATGGAAAATAAAATGAGGGACTTTGCCACAGCTCATATCAAGCTGGTGGATGCACATAATGAACAAGAGGACGAAGTAATAACGCTTAAAGCTAAAATTGCAGACCTGGAGGACAGATCGAGAAGAAACAATGTGAAATTCCGAGGAGTGGCAGAAACTGTCCCACCGTGCAACAGTTAATCTCTAACCTGCTGTACTGGATAGAAAACTTGTAGTGGACAGAGCCCACCGTCTCCCTCGTCCCTCACATCTGCCAGAAAAAATCCCCAGGGAAGTTATAGAAAAAATCTACTTCATCCTTGTTAAAGAAGACCTCATGCAATTTGCAAGGAAAAATTCTCCTTTACCAGAGCCCTACTTGGGCATTACTCTCTTTACTGACTTGTCTCAACATATGATTCAAACACATAAACAACTCATACCAATTACTAAACTTCTGTGAAACCATAACCTAATGTACCAATGGCAATATCCCACTAAACTGCTTATTACTAGATGGTTTCTCCCATGCGGTGACCTCTGTGGAGGGAGGTTTCCGTCTAGACAGATCTTGGGGTCTGCTTCCTCCTGCTGATGGCTCTCCAAAACCCAAATCCACCAGTGGTCATCTATCTCCCGGATGGAAAAAGTTGGCGGGCTGATAAATGCAAATGATCTTTGTTTTCCTGCCATAACCCTTGTTTCACCTCTAAGTTCTGAGGTCTGTGCTCCATCGCCATTGCTCCCAACTGTTGAGTGCAGCATATGCTGCTCAGTGAGCTTACTCACATTGTTCTTACTAAACATTTTTTTTATATGTTTATGACTGTTTTCCGTTTTTTCCGTGCACCTGATCTACAACCCTCCGTTTTCTACACTGCACCCCGTCAACTCCTAAAGATCCTTGCAAGGAAGATGCGGCTGACTCTCCTGCCTATCTCGAGTCCCTCTGCAGCACTCCTTTCAGGTACTACTGTACTTTCCTGCGTATAAGACGACTGGGCGTATAAGACAACCCCCAACTTTTCCAGTCACAATATAGAGTTTGGGATTTTTGGGACAGCCCTCCCTTTCTCCAAGACTATCAGAGTGGTAGCGCAAACACACCTCTTTTGTGGACAGAAGTGACTTAACACGAGAGATAGAGAGGCGCTGTGCCCAGTAAAACACACCTCTTTCACCCGTCTGGCCCACCCTTGTATCCTATTACCTCCTTCTCTGCCTCTCAGATCTTGCACATGCGCACCCGCGCCGCTTCACTGCAGTCCTCAGGAGCGAGATCTGAGAGGCAGAGAAGGAGGTAATAGGATACAAGGGCGGGCCAGACGGGTGAAAGAGGTGTGTTTTTCTGGGCGCCACTCTATCTCTCACGTTGTCACTTCTTTCCATGAATCCTGGTTCTTCTACCGTACTTGTACAGTGCCGCCCTTGCTGCTTTCATACAGTCGCCGCATACGGCGGGGATGTGGCTGCGGACGTTTTTGAGCTCCCCCCATCATATGCGGCAACCTCAGATTCTCCAGTCCAGCTCAGAAGTTTTAGCATCCGCCCTATAAGACGACACCCAGCGTATAAGACGACCCCCGACTTTTGAGAAGATTTTCCTGGGTTAAAAAGCCGTCTTATACGCCGGAAAATATGGTATCTACCAACTTATCACAGTATGGACACAATTTGCATAAGTAATTTACTCCATGGCACGTATTCTCAGGTATGCTACAACTGTGGGCCGATGTCCTGTGTATAAAGAAAACCCACTTTAACAACCATAGAGCACCCAAATGTACGCATAAAGATTACACTCACACTTTCTATGCAAATGCAAAGGAGAAGAAAAGAGGGGTCATGATTGCAATAAAAAACTCAGTAGCTTTTAAACTTCATGAGGTGGTACAAGACCCCCAATCCTGTCATGTGCTTATATGCAAGTTATTGTCATAAAAAGTGTTTGGGGACCTGGGTCCTGCCCCAGGGGACATGGATCAATGCAAAAAAAAGTTTTAAAAACGGCCGTTTTTTCAGGAGCAGTGTGTTTAATAATGCTTAAAGTCAAACAATAAAAGTGTAATATCCCTTTAAATTTCGTAGCTGTGGGGTGTCTATAGTATGCCTGTAAAGGGGCGCATGTTTCCTGTGTTTAGAACAGTCTGACAGCAAAATGACATTTCGAAGGAAAAAACCCATTTAAAACTACTCGCGGCTATTGCATTATCGGTCCGACAATACACATAAAAGTTCATTGATAAAAACGGCATGGGAATTCCCCACAGGGGAACCCCGAAGCAAAATTTTAAAAAAAAAGTGACGTGGGGGTCCCCCTAAATTCCATACCAGGCCCTTCAGGTCTGGTATGGATATTAAGGGGAACCCCGGCCAAAAATTAAAAAAAAAAAATGACGTGGGGGTCCCCCTAAATTCCAGAAGAAGAAGAAGATGAAGGAAGATAGAAGAAAGAAGAAGCATTTAAATAAAGGAATTGTCAAAAACTGTCTCTTGTCATTTTTAACATTTTTGACAGTTTTTTAGTGAAATGGTAGGGGTAAGTACCCCCTTACCATTTCACACAGGGGGGGCCGGGATCTGGGGGTCCCCTTGTTAAAGGGGCTTCCAGATTCCGATAAGCCCCCCGCCCGCAGAACCCCACAACCACCTGCCAGGGTTGTGGGGATGAGGCCCTTGTCCTCATCAACATGGGGACAAGGTGTTTTGGGGGGCTACCCAAAAGGACCCTCCCAATGTTGAGGGCATGTGGCCTGGTACTGTTCAGGAGGGGGGGCCGCACTCTCGTCCCCCCTCTTTTCCTGCAGCCTGCCAGGTTGCGTGCTCGGATAAGGGTCTGGTATGGATTTTTTGGGGGACCCCACAACGTTTTTGTTTTTTTTGGGCACGGGGTTCCCCTTAAAATCCATACCAGACCTGAAGGGTCTGGTATGGAATTTAGGGGGACCCCCACGTCATTTTTTTTTAATTTTGGCCGGGGTTCCCCTTAATATCCATACCAGACCTGAAGGGCCTGGTATGGAATTTAGGGGTACCCCCACGTCATTTTTTTTAAAATTTTGATTCGGGGTTCCCCTGTGGGGAATTCCCATGCCGTTTTTATCAATGAACTTCTATGTGTATTGTCGGACCGGCAATGCAATAGCCGCGAGTAGTTTTAAATGGGTTTTTTCCTTCGAAATGTCATTTTGCTGTCAGACTGTTCTAAACACAGGAAACATGCACCCCTTTACAGGCATACTATAGACACCCCCCAGCTACGAAATTTAAAGGGATATTACACTTTTATTGTTTGACTTTAAGCATTATTAAAATCACTGCTCCTGAAAAAACGTCCGCTTTTAAAACTTTTTTTTGCATTGATCCATGTCCCCTGGGGCAGGACCCAGGTCCCCAAACACTTTTTATGACAATAACTTGCATATAAGCCTTTAAAATTAGCACTTTTGATTTCTCCCATAGACTTTTAAAGGGTGTTCCGCGGCATTCAAATTTGCCACGAAAACCCCAAATTGTTCGCTGTTCGGCGAACTTGCGAACAGCCAATGTTCGAGTCGAACATGAGTTCGACTCGAACTCGAAGCTCATCCCTATTCAATGCTCTCTCTCAAGTCAAAACCATCCATTCAGCAATTTCTTCATGAATCAGAACTGTATGATGCATGGAGGTGTGTCCACCCCCAGGAGAAGGATTTCATACACTTTTCCTCAGCCCACAAGTCATATTCGCAAATCGACATGTGTCTGCTTGACTTATCATTACTCCATAAATTAACATCCGCTACGATCCATTCCATCACATGGTTGGATGACGTTCCAGTCTCTGTGACATTAAGAGATGAACATATCGTCAACCCTGCCAGCCTCTGGCACAATAACACCTTTCTTTTGTCTCTTAAATTCACACTGGAGAAGATTGGCCTGCAACTACGGGATTTTTTCCAGCTGAACCCTAGCTCTGATACTAATGTATCTAATGTAAAGTGTGCCCATAAGACGTTTAGTAGAGGCTTATTAATTCAGTTGGCATCAAGGGAAAGAAGAAGGAGGACGCATGCAGTAAACTCACTGCTTTTACTAATTAAAACTTCTCAGGATCGTGATAAGCAATCCTCATCCCAAAAGACTTTAGATGAGTTAATGAAGTTTCAACAAGATCTTCGGCTACTTCTAATGTCTGACCAGGAAAAATCCTTACAAAAAGGTTAAAGCCAAGTACTATTCCCATAGTAACAAAGCTGGCAAACTCCTAGCATCAATGTTGAAAACCAGACAATTAAAATCCCAACTACCCTCTATTACAGACCTTATAACTGATACCGTAGGCTACCATCCCAAAGACATTGCCATTGCATTCCAAAAATATTATGCATCCCTGTATAATTTGAAAGATGACCCCACCACGGTCCAACCAACAGCAGAGGCTATCTCTAACTTTCTGGAATCAGTCAACCTCCCTGTAATTGACCCTACCCCATATTATCCAAGCTAAATTAACCTATTACTTCCCAGGAAATCCAGAAATTAGTGCATTCCCTTGCCCACAATAAATCTCCTGGAGCTGATATGTTTTCTACTGAAATATTATAAAGCTTTGGGGACTTATTGATCCCTCATCTCACAGCGGTGTTTAATGAAGCAGTGTCCCCCAGCTCCTTCCCCTTTGAAATGCTACAAGCTGTCATAATCACCCTATCTAAACCTGGGAAAGAGCCGAACCAACCAAAAAATTTTAGACCTATTTCTCTCCTGAACACTGATTTGAAGCAGACCAAGTTGGATTTGTAACAGGAAGACAGGCCCCTGATGGTAAGAGAAGAATGTTTAACCTTCCTAAACTTGCAGAGAACTGCAAGGCCCCTTCAATTTTTCTAACCTTAGATACTTAAAAAACATTTGATATGGTAAATTGTGGTTTTCTGCAATCGGCAATTTGGTCTCTTTGGATTTATGCATTACACTCCCACCCCCTAACGAAATTGTTCACGTCTAATGTACTATCTGATCCTTTCCCTATCACTAATAGGACCCGACAGGGATGTCCCCCCTCCTCTATAATTTTTACCATAATAATGGAACCTTTAGCAGAAGCTATAAGATCTAATCCCTCGATATACAGTGGGGACGGAAAGTATTCAGACCCCCTTAAATTGTCCACTCTTTGTTATATTGCAGCCATTTGCTAAAATCATTTAAGTTCATTTTTTTCCTCATTAATGTACACACAGCACCCCATATTGACAGAAAAACACAGAATTGTTGACATTTTTGCAGATTTATTAAAAAAAGAAAAACTGAAATATCACATGGTCCTAAGTATTAAGACCCTTTGCTCAGTATTTAGTAGAAGCACCCTTTTGATCTAATACAGCCATGAGTCTTTTTGGGAAAGATGCAACAAGTTTTTCACACCTGGATTTGGGGATCTTCTGCCATTCCTCTTTGCAGATCCTCTCCAGTTCTGTCAGGTTGGATGGTAAACGTTGGTGGACAGCCATTTTTAGGTCTCTTCAGAGATGCTCAATTGGGTTTAAGTCAGGGCTCTGGCTGGGCCATTCAAGAACAGTCACGGAGTTGTTGTGAAGCCACTCCTTCGCTATTTTAGCTGTGTGCTTAGGGTCATTGTCTTGTTAGAAGGTGAACCTTCGGCCCAGTCTGAGGTCCTGAGCACTCTGGAGAAGGTTTTCGTCCAGGATATCCCTGTATCCATGTACTTGGCTGCATTCATCTTTCCCTCGATTGCAACCAGTCATCCTGTCCCTGCAACTGAAAAACACCCCCACAGCATGATGCTGCCACCACCATGCTTCACTGTTGGGACTGTATTGGACAGGTGATGAGCAGTGCCTGGTTTTAACCACACATACTGCTTAGAATTAAGGCCAAAAGGTTCTATCTTGGTCTCATCAGGCCAGAGAATCTTAATTCTCACCATCTTGGAGTCCTTCAGGTGTTTTTTAGCAAACTCCATACGGGCTTTCATGTGTCTTGCACTGAGGAGAGGCTTCCGTCGGGCCACTCTGCCATAAAGCCCCAACTGGTGGAGGACTGCAGTGATGGTTGACTTTCTACAACTTTCTCCTATCTCCTGACTGCATCTCTGGAGCTCAGCCACAGTGATCTTTGGGTTCTTCTTTACCTCTCTCACTAAGGCTCTTCTCCCCCCCGATATCTCAGTTTGACCAGACGGACAGCTCTAGGAAGGGTTCTGATCGCCCCAAATGTCTTCCATTAAAGGATTATGGAGGCCACTGTGCTCTTAGGAACCTTAAGTGTAGCATCATTTTTTTTTGTAACCTTGGCTAGATCTGTGCCTTGCCACAATTCTGTCTCTGAGCTCTTCAGGCAGTTCCTTTGACCTCATGATTCTCATTTGCTCTGACATGCACTGTGAGCTGTAAGGTCTTATATAGACAGGTGTGTGGCTTTCCTAATCAAGTCCAATCAGTATAATCAAACACAGCTGGACTCAAATGAAGGTGTAGAACCATCTCAGGATGATCAGAAGAAATGGACAGCACCTGAGTTAAATATATGAGTGTCACAGCAAAGGGTCAGAATATTTAGGACCATGTGATAATTCAGTTTTTCTTTTTTAATAAATCTGCAAAAATGTCAACAATTCTGTGTTTTTCTGTCAATATGGGGTGCTGTGTGTACATTAATGAGGAAAAAATTAACTTAAATGATTTTAGCAAATGACTGCAATATAACAAAGAGTGAAAAATTTAAGGGGGGTCTGAAAACTTTCCGTCCCCACTGTATATGGCATCAAGGTGGCTAACCATCCACATAAAATTGGGTTGTTTGCCGATGATGTCATTTTGACTTTGACTTGTGCGACCATCTCATTACTGGCAGTACAAGATGAAATTTCACGCTTTAGTGCAGCCTCTTATTACAAAGTCAATGTGTCAAAATCTTCGGCTCTTCCAATTGCAATCCCAAAATCCTGATTAAACGATCTCCAATCCCAGTTTGATTATACATGGGAAACACATTCTATATCTTATCTAGGAATCATTTTAAGAACTCCATCATCCAAAACGTTCAAGGCTAACTTCCCTAAACTATTGACCAATATTAAGCAGGAGATGGCACAAATAGAAACCTATAATAAATCATGGATGGGCTGAATAGCGGCCTTTAAAATGTTACTATTGCCAAGGTTACTGTACTTATTTCGGACAATACTAATTCAAATACCTTTATCTTTTTCAAAATCCTTGAATATAGCATTGAGAAAATTCATTTGGCAAGGAAAAGCAGCAAGAATCCTCTTTAACACATTGATTAAACATAAATCTAAAGACAGGGTGGGTTTACCAGTGATTCAAGCTTATTACAGAGCAGCCATTCTAGACCAATTGAAAGCTTGGTCTTTCATCCCTCCACTGAAAAATGCTGGGTGGATATTGAAAAGGCAGTACTTGGTAATAGAGATTTACCGTCCCTCTTACTTTCTAAAGCTGACTCTGGTCCCTGAGTTACCATCCATTCAAACATCACTAGACGTACTGTATGGACATATGTACCTAACCGAGACGCCTTAACTCTCCCTCTTAAAACTATTGCTACCCCACTTTCAGTATATCAATATTTACTGCCATTGTTAAATATTAACCAGTGGCTTTCACAGGGATGTCGGCCTCTGGAGTAGGGATGAGCTTCGAGTTTGGCTGTTCGCAAGATCACCGAACAGTGAACAATTTGGGGTGTTCGCGGCAAATTCGAATGCCGCGGAACACCCTTTAAAAGTCTATGGGAGAAATCAAAAGTGCTAATTTTAAAGGCTTATATGCAAGTTATTGTCATAAAAAGTGTTTGGGGACCTGGGTCCTGCCCCAGGGGACATGGATCAATGCAAAAAAAAGTTTTAAAAACTGCCGTTTTTTCAGGAGCAGTGATTTTAATAAAAGTGAAATTAAAGTCAAACAATAAAAGTGTAATATCCTTTTAAATTTCGTAGCTGGGGGGTGTCTATAGTATGCCTGTAAAGGGGCGCATGTTTCCCGTGTTTAGAACAGTCTGACAGCAAAATGACATTTCGAAGGAAAAAACCCATTTAAAACTACCCGCGGCTATTGCATTGCCGACAATACACATAGAAGTTCATTGATAAAAACGGCATGGGAATTCCCCACAGGGCAACCCCGAACCAAAATTTAAAAAAAAATGACGTGGGAGTCCCCCTAAATTCCATACAAGGCCCTTCAGGTCTGCTATGGATATTAAGGGGAACCCCGGCCAAAATTTAAAAAAAAAATGGCGTGGGGTCCCCCCAAAGATCCATACCAGACCCTTATCCAAGCACGCAACCTGGCAGGCCGCAGGAAAAGAGGGGGGGACGAGAGTGCGCCCCCCGCCCCTCCTGAACCGTACCAGGCCACATGCCCTCAACATTGGGAGGGTGCTTTGGGGTAGCCCCCCAAAACACCTTGTCCCCATGTTGATGAGGACAAGGGCCTCATCCCCACAACCCTGGCCGGTGGTTGTGGGGGTCTGCGGGTGGGGGGCTTATCGGAATCTGGACGCCCCCTTTAACAAGGGGACCCCCAGATCCCACCCCCCCCCCTGTGTGAAATGGTAAGGGGGTAAGGGTTTTTTTTTTTTTGGTTCGGGGTTGCCCTGTGGGGAATTCCCATGCCGTTTTTATCAATGAACTTCTATGTGTATTGTCGGCAATGCAATAGCCGCGGGTAGTTTTAAATGGGTTTTTTCCTTCAAAAGGTCATTTTGCTGTGAGACTGTTCTAAACACGGGAAACATGCGCCTCTTTACAGGCATACTATAGACACCCCCCCAGCTACGAAATTTAAAGGGATATTACACTTTTATTGTTTGACTTTAAGCATTAATAAAATCACTGCTCCTGAAAAAACGGACGTTTTTTAAAAATTTTTTTGCATTGATCCATGTCCCCTGGGGCAGGACCCAGGTCCCCCAACACTTTTTATGACAATAACTTGCATATAAGCCTTTAAAATTAGCACTTTTGATTATTCATGTTCGTGTCCCATAGACTTTAACGGTGTTCACGTGTTCGAATGAACTTTTTTCCTGTTTGCATGTTCTGGTGCGAACCGAACAGGGGGTGTTCGGCTCATCCCTACTCTGGAGGATCTCCCACCTGAGCATAAGGCAAAAGGGAACTTTTTTCTGATGCAAATAACATCATTTAATAAACTCCATTCCGTATCTACCCAACAAATAGACTCTCGGGTGTGGGACTATCTGCAATCCTCATTTAACATGAAAGGTGGGATCTCATGGTTCTATAACCTTTTGTGCTTCCCCAAAGAGCAATGCAAGTCAGGTACCATGCTGGCCTGGGAAAAAGACATGGGTAAACAATTCCCTATTGATATGTGGCAATCCGCAATGATTCATAACTTACATACGGTGTCTGACTGTACAGATCACTGGGGTAATGCCCTTAAAAACCTACATAGAGGCTATTTCATGCCCTACAGATTGTCCAAGATATATCCAGACCACACACCACTATGCTGGCGTCACTGTGGTTCCATAGGCAACCTTTTTCATATACTCTGGGACTGCAAATGTGTAAAAAGTTTCTGGAATGCAGTTTTTACGTTAATCTCTAAAATAACTGGATTCTTGACAAAACCTAACCCACAATTAGCATTATTAAACCTGTCCTTAAAGATATATCCTTGCCAATACAGGACCATAGTGGCACATATTCTCATAGCTGCTCGATTATTCATCACCAAAAAGTGGAAAACCACCAATGCCCCTGAAGAATAAAAATAATATCTAATATTCTTGTATCTGAAGAGCGTATCTGGATGAATAGCATTGATAGTCAGACTGACTTAAAACAAAGTGTACGTTTATTGTCACACAGTTGGCTTCATAAATACAATGTAAAAAGTATAATAGTTCAGTTCAGTGTAGGTAAAAATATATGAAATAGAATACATAGTTATAAAGCTGTAATAAGCTTATAAAAGCATGTGTGCTTCATGGATGCTGCCTTCTGTCTCCATGCTGTCTTGTGTAACCAAAAAGAAGCAGGAAATGACGTTCTTATGACGCATACACACAATCGGAATTTCCAACAACAAATGTTCGATGGGAGCTTGTTGTCGAAAATTCTGACCGTGTGTAGGCTCCATCAGACATTTTTTGGCGGAATTTCCGACAACAAAAATTTGAGAGCTGGTTCTCAAATTTTCCAACAACAAAATCCGTTGGCGGAAATTCCGATCGTGTGTACACAATTCCAACTCACAAAATTCCGTGCATGCTCGGAATCAAGCAGAAGAGCCGCACTGGATATTGAACTTAATTTTTCTCGGCTCGTCATACATGTTGCATGTCACCGCGTTCTTGACGTTCAGAATTTCCGACAACATTTGTGTGACTGTCTGTATGCAAGACAAGTTTGAGCCAACATCCGTCGGAAATAAATCCAGGTTTTTTTTGTCGGAACGTCCGATCGTGTGTGCGCGGCATTAGACTTCTGGGAGAATTCAGCTGTTCCAACTTGTCAAGGTGTCTTCATGTGAATATGTGTGTCATCTCTCCTAGTGGGTGTGTGTGTGTCTGTCTAACCTTCAATATCGAAGCGTTGGCTTTATATGTTACATGTGAACGTCACAACCTCACAAAAACTTAGAACCTTGTATGGCACACATTCATTTCTGCTAACTTCAGCAATATGCTATACAAAAGGAGATACTAACTCAGAGAGTCATATATAGAATTTGATTGACAATCCCACATGTAACACTTGTAGTAATGTGCTGATCATGTAATGTCATATAACCAAACATCTATATAATATGAACACATATTACCAACATTAACTACATTAAGTAACTATATACTAATACTTATATGTCATTCTCAAACTAACTACATACACCAGATACTTCTAGCAATACTCAGCTTTAGATGAGGATCTATTTTACTGAATATTTGATCAAGGTCATTCGCACATACTATATTTATTATGACTAATCTTAAAACCAAATATGTTTTGCAAGCTTGCCATGAATTTAATATAACACCTATAAGTGCCGAATTATGAATTTGAAATAATATTCTAACAGCCCCCACAATCTCTGAAGTGGTACATAGGGTTAATACTCACTTTCACTATGAACGTATTAGTTTCCTTTATTCTGAAAGCCTATCGTCATTTGACTACAAGTGGTCTACGTGGTCACAGATGTTTGCAGGATAAGATTGATTAACAAAATGTAAATGATTCAGTCATCTTTATAGTGAATGGGAAACTATTTGATTGTTTTACTTCCTTACTCATTTAATTTTTCTCCCTACCCTTGTTTTGGTTTGCTTTGTTTTCTTTTCATATTAGCATTGTCACGTATGGTGCCTAAGCACATAACTGATTAAGAATTTACAGTAGTAAGTTCCAAGATTGACACGTGTGGTGCAACTGATTATCATCTAATGTGTTTCTTCATTGTCTCACTTTGTCTTGGTCATTAGTATGTGGAACAAATGATGACAATGCTGGTTGTTTGCCTTATATTGTGTTATTTTTGAAAGTTGTTAAAAAAAAAATTATTGGAACATAAAATTGCATATGCCCATGAAATTGCGCCAAACTACAGTACCTTAAAATCTCCTTAGATGACACTAAAGCCTTTACAGGTTACCAGTCTAGAGTTACATAGGATGCCTGGAGCTAAAATTATTGCTCTCGTTTTGATATTCGCAATGATACCATGCCTGAGCATGGGGAAACAGTGGTTGCTTTACATTTTTTAAAACTATTATTATTTATTTTAGTTACAACTTTTTTTTACACTTAAATTTTTAAGTCAACTTTATACAATAGCTATCACAGGGGATGAACAACATTCCTTGTGATAGCATGGGCTGGGAGATGTAATTTATTGGCAATATAATCACTTATGTGATTGGAACATTCACTCCAAAGTCAAGGCGTGGGTTCAACTTGAACATGCTATATCCCCTGCCCCACTACACCAACTCCCCTGGATAGCCCCTAGACATACTCAGACAACCTGCAAAAATCACCGGTTATTACACTCAACACTAATCTCCTTCCAGGAAACTTGCCGGACACACAAAATACCTTTAATTTTATTTTTAACTACGCTATAACCTGGATTTCCCGCCAGGAACCTCCGCTACCTTCCTTTCAGACATTTTGCCACACCCTCACATCCAAGCAGAACAGTTCTATGAGAGGGGTCGCCTCCTCCCACTACCCACTATCAACACTGTCCCCCCCGGATGACAAATCACATATTCCCACTTTGATCTTACCTGCAATATCAACACTTCCTTGAAAGGCACAAACCCTGACCTGATTGGTCCCTACACTACTACTACATGCGAATCGTTATGCCTAAAAATTGAACCCCAGAGACACCTAATTTCTGACACGTATGTCTTGCTATTCGCTGAATGCAACCCTAAATCTAACTTAGCCCGCCATAAATGGGAACAAGAACTCTCTATTGACTTATCAGACCTAGAATGGGAAAATATATATACAGTATCTCACAAAAGTGAGTACACCCCTCACATTTTTGTAAATATTTTATTCTATCTTTTCATGTGACAACACTGAAGAAATGACACTTTGCTACAATGTAAAGTAGTGAGTGTACATAGTAGTGTGTATAAATTTGCTGTCCCCTCAAAATAACTCAACACACAGCCATTAATGTCTAAACCGCTGGCAACAAAAGTGAGTACACCCCTAAGTAAAAATGTCCAAATTGGGTCCAAAGTGTTAATATTTTGTGTGGCCCCCATTATTTTCCAGCACTGCCTGGATGTACATATATCCACAAAGGGACGGTCAACGTCTATGCACAAGAGAATGCATTAAAAATCTTTTCAAGATGGTACAGAACCCCCCCTTGGGTTACATAAAATATTTCCTTTACTCCCCCGCAATGCTGGCGTTGTGATAGGGAACTAGGTTCACTTTTACATATATGCTGGACATGCCCCAGGATACAACCATTCTGGAAAGAGGTCCACTGGCTCACAAACCAAATTACTACTTTTTCGCTTGAATTCTCACCAGTGCAATTCTTGCTGCATCCTCGATCTAAAAAAAAGCCTTAAGCGTATATATAGAAACCTGTGGAAATGGAGGAGCCAAGCGAAGGACACTCCCTCCAAATTTAAAAAAATATAGTCATGCTGGTTGCATTTTGTCACAACCGATGAATATATTCAACACATAATGTGAAACACCTTCAGCAAGTTCTAGCGGGAGAAAAGAGTAGAATTCTCGCACCCTCCCCCCTTCCCCTCCTCAACTCAATGAAAAGAGGCACTCAGATCAACCCCTTCTATCCTTCCTAAATTACTCCTAGATACCCCCAGGGACCCCCAGACTTACATGTTTGTCCTCGTTTTTTGGTCTTTATGTTGCAATTTTATCTAAATTACTTTTATTACGATAAGCATTCATAGTATATCTAGACAGTCTCTGACAAGACAAAGAGAACAGAGACTTTGTAATTATTTAGCTCTTACAGATACAGATACAATGACATTTTTGTCCTTTTTTCACACAAATAGAACTTTCTTTTGGTGGTATTTAATCACCACTGGGTTTTTTATTTTTTGCGCTATAAAAGAAAAAAGACTGAAAATTCTGTAAAGAAATGAATTTTTCTTTGTTTCTGTTATAAAATTTTGCAAGTTAGTAATTTCTCTTCATAAATTTTGGGCAAAATTTATACTACTACATATCTTTGGTAAAAATATCCCAAATTGGTGTAAATTATTTGGTCTTTGTGAAAGTTATAAGTCCACAAGCTATGGTGCCAATCTCTGAAAATTGATCACACCTGATGTACTGACGGCCTATCTCATTTCTTGAGACCCTAACAAGCCAGGAAAGTAAAAATACCTCCTAAATGACCCCTTTTTGGAAAGTAGACATTCCAAGGTATTTATTAAGAGGCATGGTGGTTTTTTGAAGTTGTAATTTTTTCCCACAATTCTTTGCAAAATCAAGATTTTTTTTCTTTTTCTTTTTTTTTCACAAAATTGTTATATTAGCTCGTTATTTCTCACACACAGCATATGCATAGCACAAAGTACTCCCTAAAACACATTCTGCTACTCCTCCTGAGTATGGCGATACCACATGTGTGTGACTTTTACACAGCGTGGCCACATACAGAGGCGCAACATGCAGGGAGCACCGCCAGGCATTCTTGGAGCATAAATTACACATCTAATTTCTTGACTATCTCTTACACTTTTGAAGTCTCTGTAGCACCAGGACAATAAAAACGCCCAAAAATTACCCCATTTTGGAAATAAAACAACCCAATGTATAATCTCTGAGGCATAATGAGTCTTTTGAACATGTCATTTTTTTCTACAAGTTTTTGGAAAATGTGTAAAGAAAATGAAAATGCATTTTTTTTACACAAAGTTGTCCATTTATACAATATTTCTAACACACAGCATGTACATACCAAAAATTACACCCCAAAATAGATTCTCTTACTCCTCCTGAGTGTGGCGATACCACGTGTGAGACTTTTCCACAGCGTGGCCACATAGAGAGGCCCAACATGCAGGGAGCACCTTTAGGTGTTCTAGGGGCATACGTTTCAAATCTAATTTGACTACTTATTACACTTTTGTGAGGCACTGTAGTGACATGGATGTGGCATGGATGAGAACTGATGTGGCATGGATGAGCATGAATAGGGATGGATGAGCTGTGGATGGGGATGGCTGAGTATGGATGGGATGATTGAGCATGAATGAGTATGGCTGAGTACGACGGGGTACGACTGAGTACGGCTGGGTACGGCTGAGTATGGATGGGATAGCTGGGTATGGCTAGGTATGGATGGGTACTGCTGAGTATGGTTGGGTCTGGCTGAGTATGGCTGGGTATGACTGAGTGTTGCTGGGTATGGCTGAGTATTGCTGGGTTTGGCTGGGTATGGCTGGATATTGCTGAGTATGGCTGGGTATTGCTGGGTATGGCTGAGTATGGCTAAGTATTGCTGGGTATTGCTGGGTATGGCTGGGTATGACTGAGTATTGCTGGGTATGGCTGGGTATGACTGAGTATTGCTGGGTATGGCTGAGTATTGCTGGGTATGGCTGAGTATTGCTGGGTATGGCTGAGTATGGCTGGGTATGACTGAGTATTGCTGGGTATGGCTGAGTACGTCTGAGTATTGCTGGGTATAGTACGTATGACACCGGGGTCAACCAATCTATGCCGGGAGCTGAGGTGATCAAACAGCGCGCTGGCAGGGCATACATCCAGAACTCCCCAAAAGAACACGGGACACAGCAAGGGGGTATGCATGGTAAGTCAGAATGTTGGAACCAAGGTGGCCACCAAAAAGCATCTGGAAGGATAAATAGTATCAAGATGTCATGAAGTCTACAAGGATAAATGGTATCAAGATATCATGATGTTCATTCATGTTGGAAAGTGATATCTAATTTATAGGGTAGTGAGCAATCGTCCAAAAAAGCTTACCAAGGTCACTGCTAGGAGAGAATTTTAAGGTGAACTGCAGCGTCAGATGTTTGGAAGGCAATGGGGAGCTGTGCCTGGGGAAGCCAGATATACCGCTCCACACACGTGCACGCTGCCCGCCACCAGCGTCACGCGGGCACGGCTAGAGAGGGGAGGAGCTCCGACGCCGGCGGTAGAGACCGCCCTTGACAGATGCTCACTTCCCCCGCCAAGCCGGCTGAGATAGCAACGTCACATGCTTGACGTGATGGCGTCAAGACCAGGCGGCACACGGGAAGCAGGAGGCGTGGCGCCGATGCGCTGTGGGAGAGCCCCCTCCCCCCAAGGCAAAGCACAGGGGGACGGAGGGGACATGGGCACGCAGAGCGAATCGCAGCTCCCAGCAAAAGACGGAAACAGACCCAGGACATACACCTCAAAAAGGAGAGGGGCTCAAAGCACAGAGATCTGTGCTGAATCCTCTCACTGATATGCAAAGGAGACCAGTGTCTCTAGAGCATAAGCCCAGACATAATGATTGAATATGCCGGGCTGAATGATCTCACACCTGGGTGACAGGGAAAAAGAGGGGGGCTGTCAGTCCAGTCTATGGACCTCCATCCCTAATGTAAGGAAGCAATAGGAAGGTTTGGAACTTTATATGAGGTGCGTATAGAATGTGCCTCCATCCCTATTTGGAGGTTGTGGGAAAGTTTGGGACTTTAATTGAGGCCATAGACATGGTGGAGATAGATTCAATAAAGGTACACATTTATTGTCATAAAATCATGAAACAAATCAATAACAGAAACCACATAGGTAAAACACATTATAATAAATGTAATTTCATGTTTGTTCATACACACTATTGAAAGTGTGCATGCAATACAGGCAACTGGGGTACATCCGAGTATAGTAGCCAAGTGCCTCACAGTGGTCTGATTGATCAGTAATACATTCTAATGAGTTCATAATGGTACAAAATGATGTTGACAATACTTGCAAATGAGACAGTGAGACCAAACATTGCATAATCAGAACAAGAAAAGAAATTGTGAGGAATTTCATCGGGGTGTGGAGAGACATCCCAAGACCACCCAAAATGCCCAAAACAGATGGTAACAAGGGGGGCTTTGTATCTGCATCCCAAAATAGTAATGCCCGACGCGTTTCGTGTGTTTCATACTCATCAGGAGCAGGTGCTGATAATATATCTACAAGATTTAATAAAATATTATTAGCGGAATATAGTAGAACCTATCCAAAGGGGGGATAGAGAGGTGTATCCCAAAATACTTACAAGGACTCACTGTAAATGAGGTATAGTACGTATGACACCGGGGTCAACCAATCTATGCCGGGAGCTGAGGTGATCAAACAGCGCGCTGGCAGGGCATACATCCAGAACTCCCCAAAAGAACACGGGAAACAGCAAGGGGTATGCGTGGTAAGTCAGAATGTTGGAACCAAGGTGGCCACCAAAAAGCATCTGGAAGGATAAATAGTATCAAGATGTCATGAAGACTACAAGGATACATGGTATCAAGATATCAGGATGGATGGATGAGTATTGCTGAGTATGGATGGATGGATGAGCATGGCTCATCTATGGCTGGGTATTGCTGAGTACGGCTAGGTATGGCTCAGTACGGCTGAGTACAGCTGGGTACGGCTGAGTACGGCTAGGTACGGCTGGGTACGGCTGGGTACGGCTGAGTACGGCTGGGTATGGCTGGGTACGGCTGAGTACGACTGGGTACGGCTGGGTACAGCGGAGTATGGCTGGGTATGGCTGAGGATGGATGGATGAGTTTTGCTGGGTATGGATGGATGGATGAGCATGGATGAGTATTGTTGATTAGGGATGGCTGGCTGAGGATGGATGCATAGATGAGTATTGCTGAGTATGGATGGATGGATGAGCATGGATGAGTATTGTTGATTAGAGATGGCTGGCTGAGTATGGATGCATAGATGAGTATGTATGGCTGAGTATGGATGGATGGATGGGTATGTATGGCCGAGTTTGGATGGATGGATGAGTATGTATGGCTGAGTATGGGTGGATGGATGGATGAGTAGGTATGGCTGAGTATGGGTGGGTGCCTGAGCATGGATGGCTGGTATGAATGGCTGGGTATGGATGGTATGAATGGCTGAGTGCTGGAGTGGGCACATATCAGCACTGTGGGCACTGCAGATCCAGCCCACAGCACTGCAGCACTCGCTCTCTCCCCCTCTCCCCTCGCACTGTACAGATCTGTACAGAGAGGGGAGGGAGGAACCGGACGTGACGCCGGTTTGTTTACATGTGATTGCTCCGTCATTGACGGAGCGATCACATGGTAAACGGCCGCTATCAGTGGCTATTTACCGTGATTCATGATGCGCCAGGTCCTCGGGACCCGGCAGTCACGGATGTTTGCGAGTGCGCACCCCAGGGGGGCGCGAGAGCAAGATTCTGGGTGGACGTCCATGGACACCCTCCCAGAATAAGCCGACCATGCTGTAGCTGTCTTTCGGCTATAGCCCGGTTGGCATGTGGTTAAAGTGTTTGTTACCCTAAAAAAAAATGGATTCTGTCCCTTTAAAGCATGTTATACATCACAGTGCTTGTGCTGTGTAATTTGGACCTTTCTATCACCTTTAATACCTGGCAGATCCTGCCTGGCTATGCCCTCCCCTTTCCTCCCCTCTGTAAACTGACCACAGTATATCATGGCTGCTGAGCCCTGACACCATGGTCAGTTTAGGTGCCTCCATCATCTGCAGCTCTCCTGTCTGCTTTCCTCTGTCCTCCTCTCCCCCCTCCCCTCCCTGCCTGACGCCCCCCTCTCCTGCTGCTGGAAAAACATCTACATCTTTATATCATCTGATGACAAAATGCATAGGGGGAAGCTGGAACATGTGCTGCGAATGCACGCTCGGACACAGCAGCCATCTTGTTGCTTGGAAACGCTGGTCATTTTAATATGTGTGTTTTTCACTATGAGCATGTGAGTTTTACTTTTTTATTTAAATAAATTGCATTCTCGGGTGTCTGCGCAATGAGAATTCTTCTGTTCAAATTTGAGAGTACCATTGCTGTGGTGGAATCCTTTATTGGCTTTTGTGGTGGTCATTGGTGGAGCTCACGTCTAAATTGACATCCATACCTGTCTATCAGGATCAGTACACTCTGCTTTGGAGGAAGCAATTTTCTTGCAGGTAATGATCACTGAGATTACTATTGGGTTTTACCTACTGTGCTTACATGTTTACCTTAGGGTAAGAGTCAGTATGATTGGGTGTTGGTGGCAGCTTTTATCTATCTACCATTACTCACTCCAGGATCATCACTTTGAATACTTATGAACTTATTTTGTTTAGTAAAGCGCTGCACCATTTCTACCAATCACTGTTTATTGTTTCCAACAATAGGAGACAGCACTGATAGTATAAAGATGTTAGAGTGGCTTAACAACCACTTTAACAGCGTTCCCCAGGCATGTTATTTAAAGTCAATTAGTATTGCAATGTTTCCCCTGTAAGCATTATTAACATCACGACTTTCTGCCAAATGGGATTTAAATGTGTTCCCCAGGGCAGTGCCCACCCCCATGCCATTTGTTTGACAATACCTTGCTTTTTAGCTTGGAAAATTACCATTGATGTTTTTTAACATACAGCTCCCATTGACTTCTGATGCACCCCCATTTATTTTCTTAAACACATAGACAATACAAATGTACAACAGCACAGCCAACATCTGGCTATTAACAGGGAAGGGACCCGCGCAGGGGTCACAAGGTATCCTTACATTACCAAGAATCATTTGAATATTTACGACTACCATAGTATATCGACCTCAATGGTCTGGCCTGGCTCATGCTCCAAAGGTTGGCTGATAATGAGCTAGCTCACCTAAATTATTGTGTTAGCAGGGACCGGTCTATTAGGGACCACACCACAATGAGCAAAAGTTCAGGCCGAACATTACCTGTTCGCCCATTCGGTGAACACCCAAATTTGTGGGTCGCTCAGTGAGATGTTTGCCTGCCAACCACACCACAATGCACTGTGCACTGCACAGTGCATTCTAGGGCCCTAATTGGATGAAGCCTTGCACCTGACCACTGCCAATTAGGGCACAGAGCCCTGTCAGAGCCCTGATTGGACAAAGTGATGATGCCTTTGTCCAATCATGGTTCAGTGCTCATAGTCCCACCCCAAACTATAAAAAGGTTTCTTTCCATAGGAAGCTTTTGCAGTGTGTTGTTGGAGTGGTACTAGATAGAGCAGGGTTCAGTTTGTTACTAGTGAGTTAATGTTATTGGGAGTGTAGAGTGTTATGCCGCGTACATACGACCGGTCTTTCCATCAGAATAAACTCTGAAGGACTTTCCGAAGGAGTTCCAACGGAGTTCCGCTGAAACTGTCTTGCCTACACACGATCACACCAAAGTCCGACCATCTAGAACGCGGTGACGTACAACACGTACGATGGGACTAGAAAAAGGAAGTTCAATAGCGAGTAGTCAATAGTTGCCGTCTCGTACTTGCTTCAGAGCATGCTTCGTTTTTGGTTCGTCGGAACAGCATACAAGCGAGCGGTTTTCCCGATAGGAACTGATTCTGTCAAAAGATTTGAAACATGTTCTCCATCTAGGTCCGTCAGAATTTTAGAAAGACAGAGTCCGATGAAGCCCACACACGATCGGAATGTCTGATGGAATGATTCCGTCGGACCTTTTCTGCCGGAAGGTCCGGTCGTGTGTATGCGGCATTAGTGTAGTGTTAGTATAGTGTGAGTATAGTGTGTCAATATAGTGTAGTGTGTCAGTATAGTGTAGTGTCAGTGTAGTATGTTAGTGTAGTGCAATGTTTAACACAGCACTACATAACATTTAGTGCTGTATACAGTGCTGTATGCCCTTTTTTATTTATTTTTTGGTTGCTGCATGTTTTAATTTTGTTTGTTTTTTGTCCTCTGCCTGCCCTCTTTTTTTAAATTGTCAGCCACAGTTTTTCTCACTGTGACACTGGTATTTCCCCTTCTTTATTTATTTTTTTATAGATTTTACATTTCTGTCAGCAGCAGTCCTCAATTTAAAGTGCACCAAACACCACTTTTCATTCAATAAAGTGCATCCAATCACACATTTCACAGTTTCTATTAAATTTGGATAATAAGCCCCCATTATTTCTGAGAGGCCAACAAGGAGAGGCAGACATTCCCATGCCACTATGAGGGGGCCAGCAGCATCTGTGTCCACAGGCAAAGGTGGACGTAGTCCATCCTCAGGCCGGGCACCTTAGTCTCTGCTTAGTGATGTTGCCCGTGCTATCTAATCACAGCATGCAGAGGAGATGGTGGACTGGCTAAACCATCTTCATCCTCCCCATCCTCTGTTACCCAAGCTAACACTAGTGTGCAGTCCACCGCAGCTGCCAGAGTGGCTTATTCTGCCTCCTTGTCCACAGCTACTCTTGCCATAGCACCAGCATCAGGCATGGAGGAGTCAGCTGAGTTATTTGAACACAGCGTCAGCCAATTGCTTCTTGAGGATGTACAGACATTACTTGATTCTGATGTTGTTTCTAAGGTGCAGGAAGGGAGTAACATGAGCTTACAGAGAGGGGAGAACACTGATAAACAACAAATTGACAGTCATGTTCCCCAGCAGCAGCGTATTACCAAATTGGCTCCAGTAATAATGAGGATGGAGGGGATGATGATGATGAGGTCACTGACGCGACTTTTGAGCAGAAGAGGAAAATGAGGGAGAGAAACAACCCCAATCAGGCAGGATGTTCCTCCAGGGGTAGCCATCATGGAACAGTAGACAGCAGCCACCCTATTCCATCAGATTGTGGAGCTGCTATCTCCCGGCCCACTTCCCACAGTTCAGCTGTCTGGGCCTTTTTTAGCACATGTTCAGCCAATCACACTGTTGCAATTTGCAAGCTCTGCCACAAATGTTTGCATTGATACAGGTCCCCTAGGGCAGTACACAGCCCCTATACTTTTTTATGACCAATAACTTGCATATACTGTAAGCCTGTTAGGGCTGGCCTCAGCCCTTCCTTCTCAAAGCTCAGCTTTCGGCTAATTGCCAGATCCTTCCTCTCCACAGTGACTCACTTGTTGGTGATATCCTGCTCGTCAGTCCTGCCTATTTAAGCCGTCCAGCCCGGATGATCTCTGCCTTCGCCTTGGTCACATCTCTAGAGACTCTCTCCCGTGTTCCTGTTAAAGACTTGCTTGGCTGGCAATCCTTCTGGCTCCAGATCCTTCTTGCTGTTCTACTACACTGTTCTCTGGCTCCCTGATGTTTTGGCTTGTCTGACTATCCGTTCCAGTTCCTAAACTCTGGCTATGTTTTGACTACATTTACTCTGTTTACCTTTTTATTATTATTAAACAAGTGTGATTTAACTGCACTTCTGTCTCAGTCTGATTCATGGTTTCTGACAAAGCCTTCAAAATGGCCATTTTTGATTTCTCAAGTTCTGGTCCCATAGACTTTAATAGGATTTGAGGTCCGAGTCTTAACATTTGTGGTGTTCGAGAGTTCTGGCCAAATCAAACTGAGGGGGGAGTGTTCTGTCCATCTCTACTCTCAGTAGCCAATGGTAGTCAAATCTTTAAAGTCAGTTCTGATTGTCAAACACGTACAATGGGGAGGTTTGGCACGGCCCTGGGGGATGTTTTTAAATATTTTAAAATACCAGTGGTGGCTCTTTTAATAATCCTTAAAGCAAAACATTAACAAAGCACAATTTGCTTGGGAGATTCCCTAAACCTGCCTGTGAAATGGAAGACTTGTACAATATATACAATGTATTGCAGGAAAGAAACATCTACAAAGAAAAAAACCCTATACATGAGGAACCCCCCCCCCCCCCCTAAAAAAAGAGCTTTTTTCATTGTAAATGTCCCTTTTGCTATCTCCTACATACAAAAAAAAAAACAAGAAAATAACAAAATGTGTGGGTTTACCCAATATCCATACCAGACCCTTATTATAGCATGCAGCTGGGCCAAAGAGAATAATGAGAGTGTTTCCCCCTCTGGAAACATACCAGGCTACATGACCAACATGGGGAGAAAACCTTCCCAGGGGGGTGCTCTCATTAAGTACCTTGTTCCTATGTTGATGAGTCATTTATTTTATTTATATGAAATCTTCTTGATCTCTACCCCTGAAATTTCATGCTAGAAAAAAGAATACATACTGTTCATCAAATCTGTACAATATTTTGTCATCAGTCTAAAAAAAGGCATAGGGGAGGTGCATGGGCAGAGCCTAGCGGAGCAGACATGCATTGTTAGAGCTGCGCACCGCTGAGGAGAGAAGAGAAGGACAAAGCGGAGCCTGCAGGCTCAAAAGGTATCCATTTGAACCTTTTTGCCCCAGGGAACAAACTGTGAAAGTTTGGGCAGGAAATATGGTACTGGGAGGAAGCCGTGGCAGAAATAAAAATCACCTCACAAAGAGCTCACAGGCACTCACTGCAACTAAAGCAGCTCCAGTCACCTCACAATATACAGCATCAGGGCGCTCTCACAGACAGAAAATGTCACAGCAAGACTCTCCATTTGAGTCAGATACAGAAAAAATCCTCTCACAAACTTCTCCACAAGCCTCCTCAGCATCCCCAGTAATATTATTACAATTTGAAAAGATGCTTCATAAGGCTTTAAAACAAACCTCAGACCAAATAACAAACAGCCTAACCAAAGAAATAAGAGAGCTGGGAAACCGCACCACAGCCTTAGAAATAAAAATGGATGAAATTGAAATTACAACCCAAGAAAATATAACAGAATTGGAACAATTAAAAGAAGAGAATTTAATACTTCAAACTAAGCTCGAAGATTACGAAAATAGAGCCAGACGTTCAAACTTGCGCATAAGGGGAATACCTGAAACTGTGACAGACCTGCAATCTACTATTACTGCTCTATTACAAGAACTAAAGCCAGATATCCCTATTGAACGTTTAGAACTGGACAGAGTACACAGAGCCCTCACAGCCAAAAAGAAAGATGGACCCCCACGTGATATAATCACAAAATTTCATTATTACAGAACGAAAGAACAAATACTAATTGCTGCAAGAGAAAAAAAGGAACTTATTTTTCAAGGACACAATTATCAAATTTTTGCTGACCTATCCCGACTTACTATTACTAAAAGACGATCCATCAAACCCCAACTAATGGAACTGCAACACCACAACATTATGTATCAATGGGGCTTCCCCTTTTCAGTCAGATTTAACTACCAAGGTACAATTTACAGAAGCAGATCAGCAGATGAACTACAACAGACCCTTTTAAAATTAAATCTGACAGAACCCACAAGCAGCAACTCTCCCACATGCAGAAGAATGGCATCATCTTCACCTTCAGGCAACACCCAGAAAATTTCAGAACAAAATGGGAATCATCATTCTCACAAAAGAGGCCGTTATGCCACATCATCCATGGACCAAGAAGATTCAATGGACTGACATCCTAATTCCTGATATCTCTTCATTTATTATACTAAGAGATGGTTCTCTATAAAAAAAACCTGTATGTATAACTGAATGTAACTGCATTCTGATAGTCACACACTGTGTGGGATCATGTTACATTCCAGTTATATTTCTTATTACTTCTGATTCATATAGCCTTAGAATACATAAGTGAAATAAGGAAATTCTTGTTCAGTTATATATTTTCAGGTAATAACAATAGATTTATTACTTTTTAGGACAAATATGTTCAATAATCCAGAAGTAATGGAAGCTTTTTCTTTCTTTTCTTAAAACAAATATATTATTACCTAACTAGTTCCTAGAACTATGTTTTTGTTTATTCTAATCTGAAGCAATACAACCTCAATTTTATGAGTTAACATATCTAAACAGTTACATATGAATAAAATATGTAATTGTTTACTCTAAAAGGGTTAAAATCCCAAAATAATTCAAACTATCTTCATCAATACCAAAGTTATTAACAATACCTTTCTAACTGAATTATTTAGCCTAGGGCAAGACTAACCATATACAACCACCCTGGAATAAATAATTTCAACAAAAACTATATTCTGCACTCCAATTAATGAATCATCATTTTGATGTCTTTTGACATAGCACTTCTCTCCTGTAAGCAGAAGATCCGTGTACCCCCATAAGCCCTCCTCATTCTCCCAACCATATTATGTGGGAGTGTGACAAAGGCACTTATTCCCCTGAGAGAGATATTTATTCTCTTTCACGGGTAAATTGTGATTACTTGCAAAAAATAATTTATACAATGTATCATCTAATCTCATATGTTTTTTGTTTAGTCTTTACTCCAGAATTCACTGGTTTCTTTTCTATCTTTTCATCTCTTCAGTCCACACAGGTTGATCTGCGCAGTCAGCTCTGCATATCAAAAAGTAAGTCAAAACTATTTGATCTGTTGCCATGGCACCACTGAATATACTTTCCCTGAATGTTCAGGGAATAAATGTCCCTCAAAAAAGGACCAAAGCCTTCCATACTTTCCATAACAAGAAGGCTCACATAGTATGCCTCCAAGAAACACACTTCACCAAAGATTCTACTCCAAAATATATTTCTCCTTTTTATCAACAAATTTACAAGGCTTCTGCCTGTACCAAACAAAGGGGTACTCTAATTGCATTTCACCGATCCACACCATTCACCTTATCATCAGAAATTAAAGACCCAGAAGGTAGATACCTGATACTCATGGGTTATATAATGGATACAGCAATCACGGTGATTTCCTACTACGCTCCTAACAAACAACCTACACCATTCCTCTCACATATATTACAAGTGATTAATACACACAAAATAGGAACAGTGATAATGTGCGGGGATTCAAACCAGGTCCTCCTCCCATTTCTAGATAAATCACCTTTTACACCATCCAAAATAACCTCTAGATTACCTTTTTCTCTACTTCTTTCCAAATACAATCTGGTAGATTCGTGGAGAGAAAGTAACCCAATGAAAAATAAATTCACTTATTTCTCGCACCCTCATCAAACCTTCACCAGAATAGATCATATTTTTCTAACAATAGGAATGATACCAGAAATTATTGCATCAGATATAATTCAGATTCCGTGGTCTGACCATAATGCAGTATACACTACTATAGCCTCAGCCATACCAAAAGCGCATGACCCAACGTGGTACTTACCGGACATAATGCTCAAACACCCACTACATCAGATGGCCATTGAACAAGCTTTAAAGGAATACATATCAATTAATAATACAACAGACATTTCCCCAATAACACTGTGGGAAGCTCATAAGCCTGTCTTGCGTGGTACAATACAAAGACAAATGGCACTATTTAAACGGGAACGCAAAAATCTAGCAAAAAAACTAGAACTCAATTTTAATGCAGCCTACATATCATTCCAAGATAATCCATCTCAGAGTACAAAATCTCATCTGGAAAAATCTAGATTGGAATACGATCTATTTCTCACTGAGTCAGTTGATAAATCCCTCAAACGCTCCAAACACAATTTCTACATGAATACAAACAAACCAGGTACATATTTGGCTCGGGCATTAAATTCAACTAACAAATCTTTCAAACCAATACGTTTGAAATTATCAAAAAATGTTTATACTTGTAATCCAGTTAAAATAGTCCATAAATTTCACTCACATCTCGCAACTTTATACAAGACAAACAATGAATTTAATCCTACAGAGGCTGAATCCTTCTTCTCAAAAATAACCTTACCTGAGTTGTCTCAGAATCAAAAAAGCAGTTTGGATGAGCCTATAACTATAGATGAAGTTGCTAACGCCATAAAAGACCTAAAACTTAACAAAAGACCAGGCCCAGACGGCTACTCGGCTTTATACTATTAAACATTCTCAGAAATACTCTCTCCTATTCTCAGTGAAACTTTTAACAAACTTCTAGAAGGACATTCTTTTCGGCAAGAAACACTAATGGCAATTGTTTGTATGATCCCAAAACCCCTTTCTGATGATACTTCCTGTGTGAATTATCAGCCTATCTCTCTGTTAAACCTTGATATTAAATTATTAGCAAAAATAATAGCAAAACGCCTCAATAGCATTATAGGAAAATTAATACATAGAGATCAAGTAGGCTTCATGCCAAATAGACAGGCAGGCGATAATATACGCAGGGCAGTGTTATTGGCACATATTACTAAAAAATGGAAAATCCCTTTATGTTTTCTATCTCTCGATATTAAGAGGGCATTTGACACAGTATCCTGGCAATATATGCAATATTCATTACAAAAATGGGGTTTTGGACCCCACTTTTTAACATGGATCAAAGCATTATATAATAAACCCAAAGCCTATATAAAATATGCTGGATACAAATCTGATGCCTTTAATATCGAAAGAGGTACCCGACAGGGTTGCCCATTATCTCCCTTATTATTTGCCCTTATACTCGAACCCATGGCCCAATACATCACAACAAACCAAACTATAACTGGCATTGAAGTAGGAGGTATTACACACATTTATTATTTAATTATGTATATTTGCAGACGATATATTACTTTTTCTATCATCACCACAGGTCTCTGGTCCTAACTTAATACCAGCTCTTGATGGATTTGCAGCCCTATCCGGCCTTATGATTAATCCTAAGAAATGCCTAGTGCTTAATATTTCGCTCACAAACATGGAATTGATCCCGGCTAGGGCTGCACTCCCTTTCACATGGGCAGAAAAATCAATCCCATATCTTGGAATTCATTTAACAGCATCTCATTCTGACTTATTCTCAACCAATTATCCTCCTGTATTAAGACAGATCACAAATCTAATAAAACAATGGTCGCAACTTCCTTTATCCTGGATAGGGAAGATTAATGCAATCAAAATGATTATTCTACCCAAATTGCTTTATCTATTCAGAGTCCTCCCTATTCCAATTCCTTCCTATTTTTTGAGAATAGTACAAAAAAGAGCAACTTTGTTTATATGGGGCTCTTCTAAACCACGTATACCTATACACACACTACATCTTCCCAAAAATAAAGGAGGCCTGGGATACCCTAATTTTACTAACTCCTACAGAGCAGCACATTTGGCCAGTCCGCCCAAATACCATGCAAAACAGGAAATCCCATTATGGGTATTTATAGAGGCTTCAGAAAATGACCCTCTATTAATATCAAACTTGTTATGGCTTGATCCTAAAAACCGCTTTAAAATTCATAATCCCATAACTAAACACTTCTTATCTCTCTGGGATAAACTAAAAACCAAATATCAGTTACAATCTCCACACAATCCTCTCCTTTCTTTTATCAGAAATCCGGCCTTTTATCCGGCATGGATCTACCCAAATTCTTTTAAAGCTTGGACAACATCAGGCATTCAGACACTAAATGACTTCATAGCATCTAAATCATTCCTTTCATTCCCATCGCTTAGAGAAAAATATGATCTACCAAACTCTGAGATATTTAGATATCTCCAAATAAAAAATTTCTATACACCATTCCTAAAGGGGGATACACCATTATCCCAATTATCCATTTTTGAATCAATCTGTACAAAAGATCCATTTGCTAAAGGTACAATTTCATCACTTTATAATCAATTATATGGAGTAGTAAATCTTAATAGACCCTCTTACGTTCAGAGGTGGGAGGAGGACCTGGGACGAACTTTAGAAGACACGGACTGGTCTAACATATGGCTCACAGCTAAGTCATCTTCACCCAACATCTTAGCACTGGAGACAAATTATAAAGTCCTAACTCGCTGGTACCTTGTACCTGCTAGAGTGGCAAAATATTCACCTAATACCTCAGCTCTTTGTTTTCGAGGATGCCCAGAAATAGGCACACATTTACACATATGGTGGACGTGCCCAGTAATCCAAACCTTCTGGAAGGAAGTCTTCGTGATTGCATCTAAAATATTTAAAAAAATAATACAACCAGATCCATATATAACTTTACTTAATCTAAAACCGGAATGGTTAACACTCTCTCAATTCAAACTTATGATCCAACTAATAACGGCTGCAAAACAAATAGTGGCCAAGGCATGGAAATCTCCTACATTGGTACTAGCAGAAACAATTCATAGAATGAATAATACAATGTCCCATGCTAAGATGGTAGCCATCGATCAAAATCAAATTCCAAAATTTTAAAAACTTTGGCATCCTTGGCTAAAACAACAGTTCCTGTCAAATTTCAATGACTCTGTCCTGTTGCCATGGTAACAACTTAAATGACTTACAGAGACACCCATTCTAAGGCTTCAAAGAGAACTAAAAAGAATAATAAACTGACGAGCGGGACAACCTTGTGGACCATACCTCTGCCTTTCTACCCTTTTTCTTCTTTCTCTTTCCTTTTCTCCACCTTACGATTAAAGCTCATTATCAGAATTTATTTGACCTATATACACTCTACCTGTAAACAATATGTATAGTAGGTATAAATCATTTAAATACCTACAAAAGTAACTAAGGAAATGATATATATCTTTAATTTAGGTTTACGTGAACCCAAGGTTTAATATTTGAAATTTTATGATATTTACCTATATAAACCCTACTGTAAAACAATGAGCTTACTTTATAGATCCTTGTAAACTTACTTTATGTATCTTTATAATATTGTATACTCAATAAACTTCTTTTGACAAGGAAAAAAAAAGGCATAAATCTTTCATTTCCAGAAATAAATCTGCTCTCTTCCTCTGGAATTGCATCCTAGTAAAAGTAATTACGTACTGTGCAGCAAGTTTGCAAAATGTCTCAGTTTTTTTGTTTCCACATGAATTCTGCCTACTCTCTCCTGTCTTCATTATCTGGTCACACATTATCTCTGGTCAGTTGGTTTGCATACAGTAGCTGGCTGAAAATGGTCATTTTGCAGTGGTACCGCAATCGGGTTAACATCACGAGGAGATGGATTGCCATGTTGGTGGGTCGTGGTGGCAGGTAGCTGCTGGACAATGTCATTGAAATTGGATTTCCATCAGAAAACATTGTTTGTTTGTTAGTTTGTTTTTAATATTTTTAGTATTAATAAAGAACTTTTCCACAATGTGGGTGTTTTGATTTACTTTGTATATTTTTTGTAAAGAGGGATACTATATACTATGCAGTAATTCACCCATGGAGACTGGGGAATCTGGGGGCATCCTTATTCCAAAGGAAGCTTCTAGAATCTGATTAGTCCTCCTGGAAACCCCACATATTTGTGGGGGCAATGGACGTGGATGTGGAACAACAGTCACACCTAATAATATCCCACATATAAAATGGGCTGGCATATTTAGGGCATAGGCATGTCCCAAATTGTACATAAACACAGAAAATCATTGTCCATGGGACTTTAAAGAGGCACAGCCAAAAAATGTAAAATGTACAGAATAGTTTAATATTTCAAAACATAAGTATTACATACATTAAAAACACATACTTTCATATAATTACCAACAATAAGGGCACATAGATAAATAGCATTGATCAATCAGAATTGATAAACTTTCATCAAACGGGTAGACTGTACTGATTTTTTCTGTAACTACTGTGTTTTTATCTCCAGATATCCATCTGAGTTTTATCTCGCAAAACACAAAGAGATAATCAGTACAGTCTACCCGTTTGATGAAAGTTTATCAACTCTGATTGATCAATGCTGGGTCAATGATGTCACAGGGGGATGGGTCACCAAGTGATGTTATTGGGTGACTCCGCCCTTTGGCTATTTAAGAAATGTCAGGTGGAGGAGCAGGCAGTCAGCGGGAAGCATTCAATGAGGCCGGAGGTTTTTTTAAATTTTATTTTATTTTTTCGGGTTCAGCGGCGTGGCGGGCAGCGTGAAATGGACCTACATCGGGGGACATTTGTTTTTCTTTTTTAATAAAGTAATTGTCAGAAACTCGTTTACTGTCTTTCTTCACTTTTTACACATTTTTGGTAAATGGGTAGGTGTACTATGTACCCCATACTCATTCACATGGACGGGCTGAGATCTAGGACCCGCTTGTTAAAGGGTGCTTCCAGATTCTGATAAGCCCCCTGCCCACAGACCCCCACAAACACTGCCCAGGGTTTTTCGAGAAGAGGCCCTTGTCCTCATCAACATGGGGACAATGTGATTTGGGGTGGGGGGGCAGAGCCCCCTTACCCCAAAGCACCCATCCCCCCATGCTGAGGGCATGTGGCCTGGTATGGTTCGGGGAGGCGTTTGCTCATCCCCTCCTTTCCTGGCCTGCCAGGCTGTGTGCTCGGATATTCTCAGATGTTCTATACATGCTACAGATGTGCCACTTTACAGGCAGACTAAGGGGACCCCCAGGCACTATATTTAAAGGCATTTTTCATTTTTATTGTTTCACTTCAAGTGGGAACCCCACTTAAAGGGCATGTGGCCTGGTATGACTCAGAAGGAGGGACACTTGCTCATCCACCCCCCTTTTCTGGCCTGCTGGGCTGCATGCTCGGGTAAGGGTCTGGCATGGATTTGGGGGGGACTCCACATAGTTTTTTTTACATTTTGGCTTGGAGTTCCTCTTAGAATCCATACCAGACCCTGAGGGCCTTTTTCCATTGCTGGCATCGTTTTGTTTACATTTCAGCTGTCAGTGGGGAAGCAGCGGCCGACTTCCCGGCCCGCTGCTTAACAACCAGCTATTCTTCACACAAAATGTGAATGATCAATCATTTTTCATTCGTTAGAAAATGAATAAACAAAACTAAATTCAATGAAAACGTCATGAAATTTAATGAAAACAAAATGAAAATAAACAAATTCTGAAACACTAAACGAATTCAGAAACAAATCTAAATTAGTAACAAAATGAATATATATACGAAACTAAACAAATTTTTCCGTTCTGCAGATGTATACTAAAATCGCACTATTATTTCCTGTAATAATTATATCCCATGTCATTTGTGTCAGAGATTTACAGCCCTCCATTACCTCCTCTGCCAACTTTATTCCAGAACACATAGAACATAAATATTTTATAAGAAATTTTCCATATGTATAACAATTTTCACAATCAAAAACCTTCAAGGCCCCCAAAAATGACCCCATTCATGGGGAGGCAGATTGGCTAGCATATTAATAAATCCAAATTATTAACCTCCTCAGCAAACAATATAAACAGAAAATAAAGTGATTTCTTACTTTGCCTTCTCTCCAGAAGGATGGGTCACTCATATTGATAAATGGTTCAGGCACATATTCTGGGCTTTGCATAGTGGAAATTGTTCTAAATGAATAATATGTATTGTTAAAAAAATACCAGCTTTGTAAAAAAAGATCAGCTGGAACTTCTCTTCTCTCATTAAAGTAGATCTCACTTTCATCTGGGTCGGTGTAATGAAGATTTCTCATATATTTGTTCAGCTTTTAATGGAAGACAGAAATACACATATTAATATATACAGTTATAAGAGTTCTGGAATTTTAGTTTGCCTTAAAAAAATACAAAATGTGATGGAGTTAGATTTCAGTTACTAGGCGGTCCTCCTATAAATGTAAAGAGGAATGAATGAATCAGAAGAATCCCATCAATCCAAGAGAGACAGAAATATCTGGTAATTGCACATCACATACATCATTGCCTACAGGAGATTGCATTGTCATATATTTCACATAATGGGTGAAGTTTGCTTTAAATACAGGGACACTTTCAGATTACTCTCACCCACCAAGTATGTGCCGTATTCCTGAGAAGCCTCTTACTCACCAAGCCCCTCAGGAATCTCCATGGACATCTGCTGCACCAGACATGCTAGGGGAGTTGCAGTAACAGAGTTTCCTCCGTGGTCACCCTTCCACACATACCTCAACATTTTGTCTGCATTCTCAGCACCAATAAACTTCCAATTCACATTTTCATCATCAGTGCTAAACATCTCAGCGGGTCTCCCAACTGTGGTCACTCCCACTTCACTGTATGTCTCACAACCAGTCTCTTTAGTCACTGAATTTGCCGTCCCAGTACCCATTTCATCAAAGATAGTCCTACAGTACCCATCATGGCATTGAGTGTCTCAATCTTCATTTGAGTGTACTGAGTCTGGAATGACTCCTGATCACTGTCACCAGGCGTAGTGATAGCAGACATTTTTCCATAACATTCTGGGGAGGCAATCATAGACCTCTGCCCGGCCAAGTTACCTTTTGCAGCATCTAGAGACAGAAGACACTTGGAGATGGCATGCCCCCATGGAGCCCCCATTCCCAGTCGATGCCTTATAAGAGAAAACGCGTTGGGTTGGAGATAGCAGCGTGACCGTTCTGCAGACGGCCAGGCCTGACATTTAAACTACCCGATTCTGACTTTTTTGATGCAAGTGCATTTTTTGCTTTTAATAAAACAGTTTTTACACAGTAATTAATCATAATCCTTTTCCATTGTTTTTCATATCATATGATGTGAGATACTTGACAGGGACATGCAGTCAGGGGAGGCAGGTGAGGTAGAGCCTCACCTGCCATAAAAAAACAAAACAAATTGAGCTTTGAGGGTCATAGCTCGGCAACCTGGGGTGACAGAGACCCCAAAAAGCCAAAATCCTACCACACCACTGGTCAAAACATGGGGTTCCTCGAACTTATGGTTCAGAGATATAGGGCTCCTTGCGCAGTCTTTCAGAAGCTACATACATCACGGCCAGTTTAACTACAAGCTGGCACACGCTGTTTGCAGCAGACTGAGAGGATGACTTCTTGTCAGAGGCACTGCACTCAATGGACACATTGGAGCCTTGGACCAATGGTAAGGCACCATTGGAACAAGCTGTACAATAAAAATGCTGCAGTGGAGGCTGTCCTCTCAATGTAGTGTCATAGTAGGGGGCATGTGTCAAAAAGACAAATGCTCTCTTCTATCCCAGCCCTCTTAACTACAAGGACAAAACATGGGTTTATGGGTATAATATGTACCTATAATCCCATGTTTTTCTCACACAGTTAAGAAGGGGAATCTGCTGCTGCTGAAAAGGTACTTTTTAATCAAGCTTAATAATATATTATTATGCTATATGTTCTAACATAATAAGTTATTATTTATCTACTGTGAATTAACTGGTTTGAAGTTATAACTTCAAACTTCAGTACTTTGTCCGTTAAGCCACCTGGTTGAATACAGTTTTTGAAAATAAAGTAAATTACCTTAAAAACAATATGAAATAATTATTTGTATATTACTTATGGTAATTAACCACTTCAGCCCCAAATAATTTACTCCCTTCTGCTACTCAGACTCGCCCCCTCTGTCAAACAACCAGTGTAATGAAAAAGCCGGCCAGAGCTGTCGTTTTTTTTTTCTTTTTTGTTCAGCCTGCTGGTTGAATGAGAAAAAATGAACAGTGTATACCTAATTCGATTTTCAGGTAAATGTCAGCTTTAATGTCTACCCACACCAAGAATGGGGCTTTGGCACAGAGCAAAGCATTCACCAGTAGGGATGAGAGAAACACCTCCCGGTTCGGTTCGCACCAGAACCTGCGAACGGACCGAAAGTTTGCGCGAACTTTAGAACCCCATTAAAGTTTATGGGACTCGAACGTTCAAAATCAAAAGTGCTAATTTTAAAGGCTAATATGCAAGTTATTGTCCTAAAAAGGGTTTGGGGACACGGGTCCTGCCCCAGGGGACATGTATCAATGCAAAAAAAAGTTTTACAAATGGACGATTTTTCGGGAGCAGTGATTTTAATGATGCTTAAACTGAAAAAATAAAAGTGAAATATTCCCTTAAATATCGTACCTGGGGGGTGTCTATAGTATGCCTGTAAAGTGGCGCATGTTTCCTGTGCTTAGAACAGTCCCTGCACAAAATGACATTTTTAAAGGAATAAAAGTAATTTAAAACTGCTTGCGGCTTTAATGTAATGTCGGGTCCCGGCAATATGGATGAAAATCAGTGAGACAAATGGCATGGGTACCCCCCCCCCCCCCCAGTCCATTACCAGGCCCTTTGGGTTTTGTATGGATATTAAAGGGAACCCCGCACCCAAATTAAAAAGGAAAGGTGTGGGGCCCCCAGGCCCTATATACTCTGAACAGCGGTATACAGGCGGTGCAAACAAGACAGAGACTGTAGGTTTGTTGTTAAGTAGAATCTGTTTGTAATTTTGAACTGGTACATTTTTAAAGTGTAGCTCCAGCCAAAAAAATCTATTTTTAAGCTTTTTGAAAAACATAGGGAAGGGTTATCACCCCTGTAACATTTGTTTTGCTGTCTGTGCACCTCTTCACAAGATTTCACTTCACTTTCTGTCCCAATGACAAATGTTTTTTGAAAATGTGGGTTTTTTAGTGAAACAAGGATTGGTGATAAAGCATCAGTGAAGAGGAGACACGTTTTTCCCATATTAACTCTTACAGGAGAGAATTTCCCTTCCTAGAGGTAGATTTCATCTCACTTCCTGTTGTCTCCTTCCGTTTGCAAGTAGGAGTCATTTGTAAGTTGGTTGTTTGAAAGTAGGGGCCTGCCCTATATACTCTGCAGAAATTGGGGCCTTAGGTGTTGGTGTTGCCACAACACTGTAAGCCCTCACAGTTACACTTGGTGGGCACTGGAACGGGCCCTGCTGTGAAATATTATATCAAGAATTGTAATTACATGCACCTGTTGAACGGGGCAGAAAAATTGGGCCTTTGGTGGTGATGGTGGTGGTGGTGTTGCTACAACACTGTAAGCCGTCATAGTTACTCTTGGTGGGCGCAGGAATGGGCCCTGCTGTGAAATATTAGATCAAAAATTGTAATTACACGCCCTTGTTAAACAGGGGCTGAAAAATTGGGCCTTAGGCACTGGTGCCACAACACTGCAACCCCTCACAGATACTCTAGTTGGAGCACAGGAATGAGCCCTGCTGCAAAGTATTGCATCAAAAATTGTAATTACACGCTCCTGTTAAACAGGGGCTGAAAAATTGGGCCTTGGGCACTGGTGTTGGTGCCACAACACTGCAACCCCTCACAGATACTCTAGTTGGAGAGCAGGAATGAGCCCTGCTGCAAAGTATTGCATCAAAAATTGTAATTACACGCCCCTGTTAAACAGGGGCAGAAAATTTTGGGCCTTGGGCACTGGTGCTGGTGCCACAACATTGCAACCCCTCACAGATACTCTAGTTGGAGCGCAGGAATGAGCCCTGCTGCAAAGTATGGCATTAAAATATGTAATTACACACCCCTGTTAAACAGGGGCTGAAAAATTGGGCCTTGGGCACTGGTGCTGGTGCCACAACACTGCAACCCCTCTCAGATACGCTATTTGGAGCGCAGGAATGAGCCCTGCTGCAAAGTATTGCATCAAAAGTTGTAATTACACGCCCCTGTTAAACAGGGGCTGAAAAATTGGGCCTTAGGCACTGGTGCTGGTGCCACAACACTGCAACCCCTCACAGATACTCTAGTTGGAGCGCAAGAACAAGCCCTGCTGCAAAGAATTGTATAAAAAAATTTAATTACACGCCCCTGTTAAACAGAGGCTGACAAATTGGGCCTTAGGCATTGGTGCTGGTGCCACAACCCCTCACAGATACTCACAGATACCGGATTCAGCCTGTACATAGACCAGTTTTTACAGCCCATAGTTTCCTCCCTACAGTCGTACATACGTGATGGCACACATTTGCTAGAACTTTTGTCCTTCTACAGATGGGAGCCCTCTTACGTTTGGCTTTCGCTCGATGTTTGTTCCCTCTACACTTCTATACCACACCAGTTTGGCCTTATGGCATTGGAGCATTTCTTATCCATGGATCCCTTGATGAACATTCGTCAGGCTAGATTTATTGTAGAGGCTACGGAATTCTGCCTGACGCACAATTATTTTAATTTTGACTGAGATTTTTACCAGCAAACACAAGGCACAGTGATGGGAGCTAATTTTGCCCCATCGTACGCCAATTTGGCTATGGGTTTCTGGGAAAACAAATACATCCACGATCACAATCCCTTTGCAGCCAACATTATCTTCTTCGGTAGATATATCGATGATGTCATCATCATTTGGGATGGTGATACTGAGCTTATCGCTTCTTTTGTCAAACACTGTAACGACAACCCCTATGGGCTCTCATTTACATCTGTTATGGACCCCTCCACCATAGCCTTTTTAGATCTGGAATTAGGACATGATGGCCCTATCATTACCTCCAAGAACTACACAAAACCTACAGCGGGCAACTCGTATTTGCATTTTAGAAGTTGCCATTTTCCCAAATGGATAACTAACATTCCAAAAGGGCAATTTTGCCGCCTCCGACAGAATTGTACAAAAGATTCGGATTACATCGAACTCAGTACTGATTTAAAAAGAAAGTTCCTTGACAAACAATATCCTGAGTCTTTGGTCGAAGAAGCCTATGAATATTATCTCCATGGCAAACCTCCAAAAACTAGTTTACCCTTAAAAGACTGCTCTAGTAGGTTCGTAACTACTTTTCATAATAAACATAAGAATATGGAGAGAATTCTGCGCAAACATTGGGATATTTTACAGCAGGATCCCCATCTTTCAGCTGTACTCCCTGCTTACCCTAAGGTGACGTACCGTAGGGCTCTCAATTTGAAGAGCAAAATTGCCCCTAGTAAGCTTAAACCCATTGCAGCCTCTCCTGTTGCACCTACACTAATACCTTTGGTAGGCATGTATCAGTGCCGGAAAGCCCTGTGCAAAACTTGCCATTTTGTCCATCATGGAAAAAAATCCTTTACTACTAAGGGAAAAACTTACCTGCTAAAAGATTTTTTTAATTGCTCGTCAGACTTCGTGGTCTACGGCCTTGGTTGCCCTTGCGAGCTGATCTATGTAGGTCGGACTATCAGGGCACTTAGACAGAGGTTTGGCGAGCACAGAAGGTTTATCGAGGGGGGCACTAACCCTCATAGTGTCCCGAGACACTTCGCCTTGGCTCACCAAGGGTCCACAGTAGGCCTTAAGGTTTGGGTGATCAAACAGATCCCCAAATCCCTTCCCCCTGCTGAAAGGTTTAAGAAGCATACACTTTGGATGCTTTTTCGCCAGGAGGGATCAATGAGAGCATTGAGATTTCCACCATATTATAATCCCATCAGTTTTTTATTATATCTTATCCAGTAGTATCTAACTATCAGTAATTTTACCACCTTTTTTATCTATATGTATACGTATATGTTATGTCATATTACAATTTAGTGATTTTTAATTAGCACATCCAGTTTTTAATGTGTACATTTGCATTATTTGTATATTAGTATATTTGTCCGCTTAGGGGTGCACGTACATATATAGATGTACACATATTTCCATATAGCTCTATCTGTAACGGTATTTCCGCATGGTGCCTGTGTGCGTGTGGCAGAGATATATATGAGACATACATATTGTCCCTTTTTCACATTAATTATAACCCATTCTTTACTCAATCCCCATTAGATAAAAATAAGGGTAAGGATAAGGATAATGGAAAACATTTTGTATTGTTCCCATCATTAGATTTTTGTTTATTATTATTACTATATTTATTTTCATTTTTATTTATTTATTTTATTATTATTTTCTATTATTATTTATTATTTTGTATTTATTATTATTATTTTTATTTTTATATTTTTATATTTACATCTATTTTATTTTTATTTTATATTATTTTATTTTATTATTATTATTTTTATTATTATTTTTATTAATTTACTTTTATTATTATTTTTCTTTTATTTTATTATTTTTCAATTATTATTATTATTTTTCATTTATTATTATTATTTATTATTATTTTACTTTTTCTCTCTTCCTTTTTTTCTTCTTTTTTGTTTTTTATTTTATCTCATTTAGTTTAGGCTCCCTTCTCCCCCCCCCCTCTTTAGTTAGGGTATTCAATTTCATATTATTTCTCAGTAATCCCTTATTATTCCCCCCCCCTCCCTCTCCCGGGTTCCTATACCTATTTATATACACATCCATATTATTTCTTATTATTCCTTCCTCCACGATCTGCTAACAACCGCCGCCGACCATTCATTGCTATATTATGTATTTATTGCTTATACCCCCCTTGCTGACATTTTTTGCCACACATCGTTTTCCTTTTCCTTTAGTACTATTGCGGCCACTCCCCCTTCCTGTTTGTCATCTAGTTCCGTTTGGACCAATCATGGTACTGCTCAATTCCCTCACTCCTCCTCTTTTCCTTTCTTATTGCCTCCAGTTGCATCCATCCATAGCCTGATGAAGGGGCGCGGCTGTCACGTCATCGCAGCCCGTACGCCCGGATAACACGTCACTTGCCAGTGACGTCATTTTTCCTTGCCCATCTTCCATCTGCGCTCCGAGCCTCGTTTTGGATTTTTATCTGTATTGCAGCCAGCTTTAACATCTCAAGCAATATCCCTCCACACGCAGGCAGAGCAGCCAGTAGACAAGGTTTCTGACCAACCTGATGACACCTCCCTTGATGGATACTCCACATATATATGCCTTTTTATGATCTTCCAAACGTGAGTGTGATTGACACAAGATTATTCAATAAACTGTTTTTTAAAGTCTACACCCAGAGGAGCCTCTCTCTCTTTTGTGTTTCTCCTCAGGATTTGAAACCCAGTTTCAGTTCCCATTGAAGGCAGCCCTACATGTGGACTCTCTGTCCTGGTTTGGACTATATACATTTATCATCATGACCGTCCTATGCCATTGTTTTGGAATATTTTATTACCTGAGATGGTTTTTATAATTTTTATAGTTTTTATGTTTACAGTAATTGACTTGTTCCTTTTTATTTAACGTATGGAATGAGGGTTGTTTTACTGCTTTTTTTCAGTTATTGCGCCTACACTTGCATAGATGTAGCTGCACAAAGCTGGGATGTATATATACTGATACTGCAGCTAGCAGAATCAATTGCCTGCCTGTAGTATTATAAGTATGAGAACACCAGCAATTGTCTTCAGGTAGCTTTAGGTGCACACTGTGCAGAGGACACAGTACACTAACTGTAAATACTGCAGCTGCCTGCCTGTGGTATTAATAGGATCAGAACAACAGCAATTGTCTTCAGGTAGCTTTAGGTGCACACTGTGCAGAGGATGCAGTACACTAACTGTAAATACTGCAGCTGCCTGCCTGTGGTACTAATAGGATCAAAACAACAGCAATTGTCTTCAGGTAGCATTAGGTGCCCACTGTGCAGAGGACGCACTACACTAACTGTAAATACTGCAGCTGCCTGCGGTACTAATAGGATCAGAAGAACACCACCAATTTTCTTCAGGTAGCTTTAGGTGCACACTGTGCAGAGGACGCACTACACTAACTGTAAATACTGTAGCTGCCTGCCTGTGGTACTAATAGGATCAGAAGAACACCAGCATATTTCTTCAGGTAGCTGTAAATACTGTAAAAACACCTGCCTGCCTGTCAGTAGGAAGAGAATAACTAGAACAGATCTAGCTAAACTGAATACAGTGTGTATATATATATATATATATATATATATATATATATATATATATATATATATATATATATATATATATATATATATATACAACAACTAGGATGCATATATATATAAACAATACACTGTAAGTGCAACTAACTGACTCGCCTGCCTACTCTATCTAACTTAAATCAAATGACACTGTCTCTCTGTCTACCTCTTTGCCGCCGCAACACACTACACAAGGCTGCCACGCAGGCGGCCTTTTATAGCATGGGGCGTGTACTAAACCCCATGAGCCATAATTGGCCAAAGCCACCCTGGCTTTGGCCAATTATGGCTCTCTGTACAGACGGCGCTGTGATTGGCCAAGCATGCGGGTCATAGTGCATGCTTGGCCAATCATCAGCCAGCACTGTGATGCCGCAGTGAATCATGGGCCGTGACTAGAATTTGGTGCGAATGGCCCATAACATTCTCAATTCGATGAACGGTCGAGCATGCGATGTTAGTGTCGACTCGAACTCGAAGCACATCCCTATTCACCAGGTGCCTTACAGACAGACAGACAGCAGGAGAGTGCAGGGATGGTGTCAGCAATGGAGGCGCTCAGCTGTAGTACTTACCTCTTACTTTGATCTGAATGGACGATGACAGGTTCTCTTTACTGCCAGACACCCCTAGGTGCCTGATCTTCCTCTCAGATCTCCTGTAGGGGGCCCCGGAGCTGACACACACTGGACAGATACAATCTGCAGAGAGATATGATATCTGCAATGAGAGATCTCACCAATACATACAGGCAGCTGAAGGGGTGGCCCGCCTGACGCATCATTCCCTCACCAGCACAGTGAGTGGATGGAACATCACACGGCATGTAGTACCCAGGAAGTGATGCCCAATCCGGGATGGTTGGGTGGTATGCATTCATTTTAGGGACACCATCACAGTCAAAAACAGCACATCTTATTGATACACATATCTATTTTCCTCACTGTTCAAGGGGTTTTTGATTGCAGCAGTTTTCAATTTTACATTTTCTGAGGCTAAGCGCACCCTTTTAGTATTATTTCCAATAAAATGGCGGTATTTGTGCAAGGGTTTAATTTTTTAAACAAAATGTTTTAAAATACACTTTAATTAATTTAAACCACTTCCATACCGCTGAACGTCATATGACGTCCTCGGCTTTCAGTGGACATATCTGAATGATGCCTGCAGCTACAGGCATCAGCCAAATATTGTTTTTTAGAGCCGGCAATTCTGAGCACAATATGAATGATCACAGCGGCTGTTTAGCCGCTTGATCATTCTTAGCGGCAACAGGAGAGGACGTCCCCCCTCCTGCCGCCCTCTGGTGCTTCTCTGGGCTCTCCTATGCGATCAGGGACCTGAAGAACGAATCAGCCGGCACTGATGCTTTTCAGCCTGGAGGAGATATGTGGGATCTTATAGACCCCACATCTCACCATAAAGAGGACCTGTCATGCACCATTCCTATTACAAGGGATGTTTACATTCCTTGTAATAGAAATAAAAGTGATCAACAAAAAATTTTGTTAAAAGGGAAAGTGTAAAAATGAAAAAAAAAAAAATAAACAATAAAAAATAAATAATTAAAGTGCCCCTTTCCTGTGAGCTCGCACGCAGAAGCGAATGCATATGTAAGTCGCGCTCGCATATGTAAATGACATCCAAACCACAAATGTGAGGTATCACTGTGAACATTAGAGCGAGAGAAATAATTCTAGCAATAGACCACCTCTGTAACTCTAAACAGGTAACCTGCAAAAAAATTTAAACCGCCGCCTATGGAGATTTTTATGTACCGAAGTTTGGCAATATAACACGAGTGTGCGCAATTTTAAAAATGACCGCGCAAAAAACGTGTGACGTAAAAAAGTTGCAATGACCACCATTTTATTTCCTAGGGTATCTACTAAAAAATATATATATAATGTTTGGGGGTTCGGAGTAATTTTCTAGCAAAAAAATGATGATTTTTACATGTAGGAAGGAAGTGTCAGACATCGCACGGTATGGAAGTGGTTATAAAAACAAAACAAAGTATATATCTGTGTATAGCGAGTACCTGTGTATAGTGAGTACCTGAGTGTGTGAGTATGGGTGTGTTGTTAGTACCTGAGTGTTGTGTGTATCTGAGTAGTGTGTGTGTGTATTGTTAGTACCTGAGTATTGTGTGTACCTGTGTATTGTGGGTACCTGTGTATTGTGAGCCCCCTTGGCAGTGAGTACACAAGTGCTGTGAGCGGGGGCACTCTATTGTCTCTCTTGTCCCCCCCTCTTTTCCTGTGGCCTGCCAGGTTGCGTGCTCGGATAAGGGTCTGGTATGCATTTTGGTGGGGACCCCATGCCATTTTTTTTAAATTTGGCACAGGGTTCCCCTTAATATCTATAACAGACCTGAAGGGCCTGGTATGCATTTTGGGGGATCCTCACGCATTTTTTTTTTTACATTTTTGGTTCGGGGTTCCCCTTAATATTCATACCAGATCCAAAGGGCCTGGTAATGGACTGGGGGGGAACCCATGCCGTTTTTTTCAATGAGTTTTATCTATATTGCCGAGACCCGACAATTCATTACAGCTGCGATCAGTTTTAAATGACTTTTTATCTTTAGAAATGTAATTTTGCTGCAGTACTGTTCTAAACACAGGAAAAATGTGCCACTTTACAGGCATACTATAGACAACCCCCAGGCACGATATTTAAAGGAATATTTCATTTTAATTGTTTCACTTTAAGCATTATTAAAATCACTTCTCCTGAAAAAATGGCCGTTTTTAAAACTTTTTTTTTGCATTGATTCATGTCCCCTGGGACAGGACCCAGGTCCCCAAACACTTTTTATGACAAAAACTTGCATATAAGCCTTTAAAATGAGCACTTTTGATTTTTCATGTTCGTGTCCCATAGACTTAACGGTGTTCGTGTGTTCGTCCAAATTTTTTGCCTGTTCGCAAGTCCAGGTGCAAACTGAACCGGGGGGTGTTCGGCTCATCCTTAATCCCAATAAGTACGCCCCGTTGAGTGACATTGGTGATACCAGACCAGCACTACTGGAGCTGAGTGACTCCCCTAGTTGCCAGGGGAAGAATTCCTCCAGTGAGAGTGGGGGGTAAGCGAAGGGAAAGGAAACCACCAGATTCTGGTGGTAGGGTACTCAATTCTTAGAAGGACAAAGAGGGAAATCTGTGACAAAGACCTGAAGTGCTGAACTGTTTGCTGTTTACTGGGCGCTCAGGTTCGGCACATCACGGATCTGGTGGACAGATTACTGGGAGGGGCTGGGGAAGACCCGGCTGTCATGGTGCACGTTGGCACCAATGACAAAGTCAAAGGAAGATGGAGTGTCCTAAAGAATGATTTTAGGGACTTAGGAGCTAAATTGAGGAAAAGGACCCCCAAGGTAGTATTCTCAGAAATACTACCGGTACCTCGAGCCACCCCAGAAAAGCAGAGTGAGAATAGAGAAGTAAACAAGTGGCTGAGGAGCTGGTGTAGAAAGGAGGGTTTTGGGTTCCTGGAGAACTGGACCAACTGCTCAGTCGGTCACCAGTTCTATAGAAAGGACGGGCTGCACCTAAATAAGGAGGGTGCAGTCTGCGGGGAGTGAAGATGGCCGAAAAGTTAGAGGGGTCTTTAAACTAGGTGATGGGGGGAGGGTCCAGCGGTAGAAATAGTCAGTACGGAACATATTACAGAGGGTAGTATTGGGGGCATTAGTGGTAGGTTGACTAAAGCACATAAACCCAAGGGAAGTATAGTAACCGGTTTAAACTATGTGGCATGTTCACCAATGCCAGGAGCCTGGCGGACAAGATGGGTGAACTAGAGATACTGTTGTATGAGGAGGATTTAGATTTTGTGGGAATTTCAGAGACCTGGTTCAACAGCTCTCATGCTTGGCTTGCAACCATTCAATGGTATTCCCTTTATCACAGGGATAGAGAGGGTAAAAAAGGGGGAGGGGTATGCCTATATCAGGAATAATGTACAAGTGAATGAGAGAGATGACATCACTAAGGGAGCTAAGGAGGAGATGGAATCCTTATGGGTAGAGTTCCAAAGGGATGAAGCTAAGGGGAAAATATTAATGGGAGTATGCTATAGGCCCCCTAACCTGAGGGAGGAGGGGGAGGCAGATCTCCTATCACAATTTGGATTAGCAGCAAGGATAGGAAGTGTTATCATAATAGGGGATTTTAATTATCCAGACTGGGCGGAGGGCACCACACATTCGTCCAAGGCTCGCCAGCTCCTAAATGTCTTGCAGGACAATTTTATGGGTCAGATGGAAGACGCACCAACTAGAAACAAAGCGTTACTGGATCTACTGATTACCAACAATACAGACATGATCACGGATGTGGAAATACGGGGCAATTTAGGTAACAGCGATCACAGGTCAATTGGCTTCAGTATACATCACAAAAATGGAAACATAAGGAGTATACAAAGATTGTGAATTTCAAAAGCTCCAACATCTCTAAACTACGAACTTTGCTAGAAGATATCAATTGGGATTAACTCTTAGTAACAAGGAACATGGAGGACAGATGGGTTTGCTTTAAGAGCATAATAAATAAGGGCATTAGCCAGTGCATCCCATTTTGAAATGAATTTAAAAGAGCGAACAAAAGTCCTGGATGGCTTAATTCCAATGTAAAAATGCATATAAGAGCAAAGGAGAAGGCCTTCAAAAAAATACAAGGCTGAGGGATCATCATCAGCATTCAGACTTTACAAAGAATGCAACAAGAAATGTAAGGCTGCAATTAGGGCGGCTAAGATAGAACATGAAAGACACATAGTGGAGGAGAGCAAAAAAAATCCAAAGAAATTCTTTAGGTTCATTAACAGTAAAAAAAGGGAGGACAGACCATATTGGCCCTATAAAGAATGAGGAAGGACATCTGGTTACAAAGAATGTGGAGATGGCAAAGATATTGAATTTATTCTTCTCCTCAGTCTTCACAAGGGAATCGGGGGGCTTCAGTACCCAAAATTGCAGTGTTTATCCTCATAACACGTCACAGGAAGCACCCTCATGGCTAACAGAGGACAGAATTAGAAATAGACTTGGGAAACTTAACATTAATAAATCACCTGGACCAGATGACTTGCACCCGAGGGTACTTAGGGAACTCAGTTAAGTAATTGACAGACCATTGTTCCTAATTTTTTTTGACAATCTACTGACTGGAATGGTACCAGCTGATTGGAGAAAAGCAAACGTAGCACCAATATTTAAAAAAGGGCCAAAATACATCCCTGGGAATTACAGACCAGTTAGCCTAACATCAATTGTATGCAAGCTCTTGGAGGGGATGATAAGGGACTATATACAAGATTTTAGTACATCGATTACATGGGTACATGGATTGAAAACTGGTTACAAGGGCGAGTTCAGAGGGTGGTGATAAATAAGAAGTACTCAGAATGGTCAGGGGTGGGAAGTGGGGTACCCCAGGGTTCAGTGCTGGGACAAATCCTATTTAATTTGTTCATAAACGACCTGGAGGATGGGGTAAACAGTTCAATGGTCCATAGGGTGAGTACATGGATTGAAAACTGGCTACAAGGGCGAGTTCAAAGGGTAGTGATAAATGGGGAGTACTCGGAATGGTCATGGGTGGAAAGTGGGGTCCCCCAGGGTTCTGTCCTGGTCCTATTTAATTTGTTCATAAATGACATGGAGGATGGGGTAAACAGTTCAATCTGTATTTGCGGACAATACTAAGCTAAGCAGGGCAATAACTTCTCCGCAGGATGTGGAAACCTTTCAAGTAGATCTGAACAAATTAATGGGGTGGGCAAGTACATGGCAAATGAGGTTTAATGTGGAAAAATGTAAAACAATGCATTTGGGTGGCAAAAATATGAATGCAATATATACACTGAGGGGAGAACCTCTGGGGGAATCAAGGACGGAAAAGGACCTGGGGGTCCTAGTAGATGATAGGCTCAGCAATGGCATGCAATGCCAAGCTGCTGCTAACAAAGCAAGCAGAGTATTGGCATGCATTAAAAAGGGGATTAACTCCAGAGATTAAGTGATAATTCTCCCACTCTACAAGACTCTGTTCCAGCCTCACCTAGAGTATGCTGTCCAGTTCTGGGCACCAGTCCTCAGGAAGGATGTACTGGAAATTGAGCGAGTACAGAGAAGGGCAACAAAGCTAATAAAGGGTCTGGAGGAAATTAGTTATGAAGAAAGATTGCGAGCACTGCACTTATTCTCTCTGGAGAAGAGACGTTTGAGAGGGGAAATGATTTCAATTTACAAATACCATACTGGTGACCACACAATAGGGATAAAACTTTTTAGCGGAATGGAGTTTAATAAGACACGTGGCCACTCATTAAAATTAGAAGAAAAGAGGTTTAACCTTAAATTGCGTAGAGGGTTCCTTACTGTAAGAGTGGCAAGGATGTGGAATTCCCTTCCACAGGTGGTGGTCTCAGCAGGGGGCATCAATAGTTTCAAAAAACGATTAGATAAGCACCTGGACGACCACAACATACAGGGATATACAATGTAATACTGACATATAATCACACACATAGGTTGGACTTGATGAACTTGTGTCTTTTTTCAACCTCACCTACAATGTAACTATGAGTATTATGCCTGCAAAGAATGGATTTTATGGTGGAGGGTTTGAGGACCAGAAAAAATGGCCCTCCATTGAACAAGTGGAAAGCACAGCAGGGCTTTTTTGTAACAGAAGGTATTTCCATATCTCATTCTATAAAAAAAAACTCAATAATAAGGAGATAATACTCCATTTAAGATAGTTGACAGAGACATGCACATCACACTTTTATTCTGCTTTGGCCAATTTCCCTATCCAGAATTATTGGATTACAGCACAGTTACAGCCTATTATAAGGCCATATATTCCAAATTGCATACAGCTGTCTTATGCCGTGTACACACGATCGCACACTCCGACAACAAAATCCATTTTTTTTCCCGACAGATGTTGGCTTAACCACTTGAGCCCCGGACCATTATGCTGCCTAAGGACCAGAGGTCTTTTTCCAATTTGGCACTGCGTCGCTTTAACTGCTAATTGCGCGATCATGCAATGCTGTACCCAAACGAAATTTGCGTCCTTTTCTTCCCACAAATAGAGCTTTCTTTTGATGGTATTTGATCACCTCTGCGGTTTTTATTTTTTGCGCTATAAACGGAAAAAGACCGAAAATTTTTTAAAAAATGATATTTTCTACTTTTTGTTATAAAAAAAATCCAATAAACTCAATTTTAGTCATACATTTAGGCCAAAATGTATTCGGCCACATGTCTTTGGTAAAAAAAATGTCAATAAGCGTATATTAATTGGTTTGCGCAAAAGTTATAGCGTCTACAAACTAGGGTACATTTTCTGTAATTTACACAGCTTTTAGTTTATGACTGCCTATGTCATTTCTTGAGGTGCTAAAATGGCAGGGCAGTACAACCCCCCCCCCCAAATGACCCCATTTTAGAAAGTAGACACCCCAAGGAAATTGCTGAGAGGCATGTTGAACCCATTGAATATTTATTTTTTTTGTCCCAAGTGATTGAATAATGACAAAAAAAAAAATATTTACAAAAAGTTGTCACTAAATGATATATTGCTCACACAGGCCATGGGCCTATGTGGAATTGCACCCCAAAATACATTCTGCTGCTTCTCCTGAGTATGGGGATACCACATGTGTGGGACTTTTTGGGAGCCTAGCCGCGTACGGGGCCCCGAAAACCAATCACCGCCTTCAGGATTTCTAAGGGTGTAAATTTATGATTTCACTCTTCACTGCCTATCACAGTTTCGGAGGCCATGGAATGCCCAGGTGGCATAAAACCCCCCCAAATGACCCCATTTTGGAAAGTAGACTCCCCAAGCTATTTGCTGAGAGGCATATTGAGTCCATGGAATATTTTATATTTTGACACAAGTTGCGGGAAAGTGACACATTTTTTTTTTGCACAAAGTTGTCACTAAATGATATATTGCTCACACAGGCCATGGGCATATGTGGAATTGCACCCCAAAATACATTTAGCTACTTCTCCTGAGTACGGGGATACCACATGTGTGGGACTTTTTGGGAGCCTAGCCGTGCACGGGACCCCGAAAACCAATCACCGCCTTCAGGATTTCTAAGGGTGAAAATTTTTGATTTCACTCTTCACTGCCTATCACAGTTTTGGAGGCCATGGAATGCCCAGGTGGCACAAAACCACCCCAAATGACCCCATTTTGGAAAGTAGACACCCCAAGCTATTTGCTGAGAGGCATGGTGAGTATTTTGCAGCTATCATTTGTTTTTGAAAATGAAGAAAGACAAGAAAAAACTTTTTTTTTTCTTTTTTCAATTTTCAAAACTTTGTGACAAAAAGTGAGGTCTGCAAAATACTCACTATACCTCTCAGCAAATAGCTTTGGGTGTCTACTTTCCAAAATGGGGTCATTTGGGTGGTTTTGTGCCACCTGGGCATTCCATGGCCTCCGAAACTGTGATAGGCAGTCAAGAGAGAAATCAAAAATTCACGCCCTTAGAAAGCCTGAAGGCGGTACTTGGTTTTCAGAGTTCCGTACGCGGCTAGGCTCCCAAAAAGTCTCACACATGTGGTATCCCCGTACTCAGGAGAAGCAGCAGAATGTATTTTGGGGTGTAATTTCACATATTCCCATGGCATGTTTGAGCAATATATCATTTAGTGACAATTTTGTGCAAAAAAAAAAAAAATTGTCTCTTTCCCGCAACTTGTGTCGCAATATAAAATATTCCATGGACTCGACATGCCTCTCAGCAAATAGCTTGGGGTGTCTACTTTCCAAAATGGGGTAATTTGGGGGGTTTTGAACTGTCCTGGCATTTTATGCACAACATTTAGAAGCTTATGTCACACATCACCCACTCTTCTAACCACTTGAAGACAAAGCCCTTTCTGACACTTATTGTTTACATGAAAAAGTTTTTTTTTTTGCAAGAAAATTACTTTGAACCCCCAAACATTATATATTTTTTTAAAGCAAATGCCCTACAGATTAAAATGGTGGGTGTTTCATTTTTTTTTTCACACAGTATTTGCGCAGCGATTTTTCAAACGCATTTTTTGGGGAAAAAACACACTTTTTTAAATTTTAATGCACTAAAACACACTATATTGCCCAAATGTTTGATGAAATAAAAAAGATGATCTTAGGCCGAGTACATGGATACCAAACATGACATGCTTTACAACTGCGCACAAACGTGCAGTGGCAACAAAATAAATACATTTTTAAAAGCGTTTAAAAGCCTTTACAGGTTACCACTTTAGATTTACAGAGGAGGTCTACTGCAAAAATTACTGCCCTCTATCTAACCTTCGCGGTGATACCTCACATGCATGGTGCAATTGCTGTTTACGTTTGACGACAGACCGCCGCTTGCGTTCGCCTTAGCGCGAGAGCAGGGGGCGACAGGGGTGCTTTTTTTTTTTTTTTCTTTATTATTTTTTTGCTTTTTTATCTTATTTTTAAACTGTTCCTTTCATTTTTATTTTTTTTAATCATTTTTATTGTTATCTCGGGGAATGTAAATATCCCCTATGATAGCAATAGGTAGTGACAGGTACTCTTTTTTGAAAAAATTGGAGTCTATTAGACCCTAGATCTCTCCTCTGCCCTCAAAGCATCTGACCACACCAAGATCGGTGTGATAAAATGCTTCCCCAATTTCCCAATGGCGCTATTTACATCCGGCGAAATCTAAGTCATAAAATGCTCGTAGCTTCCGGTTTCTTAGGCCATAGAGATGTTTGGAGCCACTCCGGTCTCTGATCAGCTCTATGGTCAGCTGGCTGAATCACCGGCTGCATTTTCAGGTTCCCTGTTGAGACAGGAGAGCCAGAGAAAAACAAGGAAGACGGTGGGGGGGGCATTCCCTCCCATGGCTTGTAAAAGCAGTCTAGAGGCTAATTAGCCGCTAGGATTGCTTTTACATGAAAGCCGACCGCTGGCTGAAAAGAATGATACCAAGATGATACCTAAACCTGCAGGCATCATTCTGGTATAACCACTCAAAGTTGTGAATGGCGTACCTGAAGACAAAAAAATGGTTAACAATAAAGCACAGTAAACGGTAAAGTATAAAAAATTGCATACCTGAAAAGCAAACATGATAAAAAATAATAACAATAAAACATTGCAGAATAGAATACAGTAAAAAAGAGCAGAACAATAGAGAGAATAGAGAGAGAGAGAACAATAAAACGACAACTATTTTTTTTTATTTTATATATATTTTTTTCTTTTTTACACTTTTTTTGTAACTAACTTTTATAACTGTAACCGGTTCCAGGTTCGGGTCTCTCAAAATGCGATGGCATCTTGGGAGACCCTGTGAAAGTGTGCCTAGTCTGTGCAATGCTGTACCCTACGCTAATACTCAACTAGTGCATGGTAGCGTTCAAAACATTCACCAATGCAAAGACCAGGATTGTCAGGACAGGAGGGACAATAATAGCGGGTGTCACGCCTATATCCGCGCTTGCTGCAGACACAACATCTTTTTTGGGGGGTTCGTTGGGTAGGGGTACTCGGGAGGACATAAAGAAAATGCCTCTCATGCAGCCGACTGCATTTGGTTGGGGATGTGAATGGGGGAAGTACGGGCGCTGCAGAAGCGGTGAGTTCCCAATTAGGATTGGCGAATGCAGCAGGAAGGGCATTATGGGCACGACGGGCCTGTGTTTGTCTTTTTGGTGGCAGCGGGACACTACTTGTGCTTGCCACCTCACCAGCTTGTACTGCACTTATGGGACTCGCCACATCACCAAGTGTTACTGCAGTGCTGGTTTGACTATGACCGGGGTGTACTAGACCGCTGGTGCTTGCCAGTTCACCAAAACGCTACCAAAAAAACTGTTAGCGATCGCAGGGATCAGGCCTGACTCTGCGAACGCTGCAGTTATGCGTTTAGTCTTTTGTAAGTGACAGTGATCGATCGATACTGCACTTGGGTGGGCTGGGCTGGGCCGGGCAGATTGGCAAAACGCAGGTGCTAGCAGGTATCTGTGCTGATCCCGCTAACACTGCGTTTTTGGGAACCCTAAACTGCTGGGGACGCTAGTATAGATCTGATTGGAACAGATATTAATCCGTTCAGATACTATACCACTAAGGGTGGTGTACGGTGCGTGCGTGGGTGTTAGCGGTACTGGCGCTAACCTGACGCTGCCTGGGGCTGGTGCTTGCCAGTTCACCAAAACGCTACCAAAAAAACTGTTAGCGATCGCAGGGATCAGGCCTGACTCTGCGAACGCTGCAGTTATGCATTTAGTGTTTTGTAAGTGTCAGTGATCGATCGATACTGCACTTGGGTGGGCTGGGCTGGGCCGGGCAGAGGGGCAAAACGCAGGTGCTAGCAGGTATCTGGGCTGATTCCGCTAACACTGCGTTTTTGGGAAACCTAAACTGCTGGGGACGCTAGTATAGATCTGATCGGATCAGATATTGATCCGTACAGATACTATACCACTAAGGGAGGCGTATGCTGCGTGCATGGGTGTTAGCGCTACTGGCGCTAACCTGACGCTGCCTGGGGCTGGTGCTTGCCAGTTCATCAAAATACTACCAAAAAAACTGTTAGCGATCGCAGGGATCAGGCCTGACTCTGCGAACGCTGCAGTTATGCGTTTAGTGTTTTGTAAGTGACAGTGATCGATCGATACTGCATTTGGGTGGGCTGGGCGGAGGGGCAAAACGCAGGTGCTAGCAGGTATCTGGGCTGATCCCGCTAACACTGCGTTTTTGGGAACCCTAAACTGCTGGGGACGCTAGTATAGATCTGATCGGATCAGATATTGATCCGTACAGATACTATACCACTAAGGGAGGTGTATGCTGCGTGCGTGGGTGTTAGCGCTACTGGCGCTAATCTGATGCTGCCTGGGGCGACGCATATCACCGCCGGGCGATCAGGGGGCTAAACCTTTATTCGGTAATAAACGGCGGGTGCCCTGACACTATAAAAAATAAACGAACTAACCAGCGTCACCCGTAACACTTATACGGTGATCAGTGGTGAAAGGGTTAACTAGGGGGCCATCAAGGGGTTAAAACATTTATTCGGTAGTATATGGGGGTCCCTGACGCTATAAAACGCTGACAGCGAACCTAAATATTTACGTCCCTAACTAGCGTCACCAGCGACACTAATACAGCGATCAGAAAAATGATTGCTTAGTGACACTGGTGACAGGGGGTGATCAAGGGGTTAAAACTTTATTAGGGGGGGTTAGGGGGGTACCCTAGACCTAAAGGGGGGTAATACTAACTGTCCCAACACTGTAACTGTCACAAACTGACACTATGCAGTAATCAGAAAAAAAAAAAAAAAAACTGCTTGGTGTCAGTTTGAGACAGGGGGGGGGGGGGTATCGGGGGGCGATCGGGGGGGGGGGGATCGGGGTGTTTAGTGTGCCTGGCATGTTCTACTGTGTGTGTGTAGTGTTGTGCACTCACTCACATGTCTTCTCTCCTCGGGCCGGAACGGAAATTACCGAGCCGAGGAGAGATGACATCATTTCCTTTGCTGCTGTTTAGCATACAGCAGCAAAGGAATGATTCGATTGGCCGGCGGCGATCGCGAGGGGGGGCCACGAACGGATGGTCTCCCCCTCACCTCTGATCGCCGCTGGACAAAAGACGACCGCCTCGGGCACCGGGGGGGGGTCCGATCGGACCCCCCACCCGCGGAAGGCAAATCACGTACATGTACATGATTTTGCCTGTCCGTGCCACCTTGCCGACGTACATCGGCGTGAGGCGGTCGTCAAGTGGTTAAACTTGTCTTGCATACACACGGTCACACACGGTCACACAAATCTAGTTGGAAATTCCGAACATCAAGAACGCAGTGACATACAACACGTACGACGAGCCGAGAAAAATTAAGTTCAATAGCCAGTGCGGCTCTTCTGCTTGATTCCGAGCATGCGTGTAACTTTGTGCGTCTTGTGTATGCATGATCAGCACAACGGATTTTGTTGTCAGAAAATTTGAGATCTAGATCTCAAATTTTGTTTGTCGGAAATTCCGACGGAAAATGTCCGATGGAGCCTACACACGGTCGGAATTTCCATCAACAAGCTCCCGTTGAACATTTCCCGTCAGAAAATCTGACTGTGTGTACGCGGTATAAGGCTTATTGGTCATCATGCTTTGTATGGGAACACTGGCTTCTGTAGAAGAAGAACATAGCATACTATAAGCTGATAATGAAAAACAATCTCTGCTCACATTGAACACGATGCTCACCAGATCGAATACAGTTTTAAATAAATTAAAATAAATACTAGTAAAGAGATTGTCACGGCCATGAAGGTCTGCATAGTTAGTGTATGAAGACCTCCCATCCTTACAGAAACACAATCATCACACAGGACCTCCCTAAATGTATCATTTTCCATATTACTCATTAAGAATTCACATAAGCCACACATATTATAAGAAACATTCTGTTATGGAATATCTTATCAGATTGAAATGCTTCTCTGTACAATACTAGGAGATGGATTGTCTGTACATTCTGAGGACATTGTTCCAACAACATCTTTGGCAGTCATTGTAGCAAGGGAACCTCTCATTATACTATCATTAGCATTTAATATTGTAATTTAAACATTAGTAAAACATATAATTATTTTTCTTTATCAAAGCTGACAGGTTATAGTGAGGTCAGCCAGGAGGAAGAAAAGCCATCCAGGGAAAAGCAAGAGGAAACTGTCCTTCTGCAGAGATGGGGAGGGGAGGCACTTGACTTGTGTACAGGATCAGTGAGTACTATCTGTGGGGAAGACATGGACACTGTTCAATGTGCAATATTTGTGGAGGATTGTGGGTACACAGATGAGTGTGGAGAGTATGACAGAGGACAGTATGAACAGGAGAAGAATGCAGAGGGTATGGCAGAGGGCAGTATGCACAGGAGAGAAGTATGGAGGGTATAAAACAGTGCAGTATATAAAGGAGAGGAGTGTGGAGGGTATGACAGAGGAAAGTATAAAAATGGAAAAAACAAATGGACTAGAGTCAGCCACACACCCCAAAAAGTTTTTTGAAAAAAGAATTAGGAAGTTCCCCCAAGAGGTTTTTTAGCAGCATAGTGATATATCAATCAAAAAGAATGGAAATATAATAAAATAATTTATTTATGCAAACAACAATTTGCAGATCATTCATCAAAGTTTTTTAAAAATACAGAACTTTGGTTTACGGACATGTCTCAAAGAATGTTCCATCAATGTTTGATAATACAATGCATTTCAAATATAAAATCAATTAGTTAATAGACATCCACATGACTACCCCTGTGGATGTCTATTAACTAATTGATTTATATTTGAAATGCATTGTATTATCAAACATTGATGGAACATTCTTTGAGACATGTCCGTAACCAGAGTTCTGTATTTTTAAAAAACTTTGATGAATGATCTGCAATTTGTTGTTTGCATAAATAAATGATTTTATTATATTTCCATTCTTTTTGATTGATATATCACTATGCCGCTAAAAAAAAACTTTGGGGGAACTTCCCAATTCTTTTGACAGAGGAAAGTATGTACTGAAGAGCAGTGTGGAGGGTATGACAGAGGGCAGTATGTATACTAGAGTATATAAAGGAGAGGAGTGGGGAGGGTAGGACATAGGGAAGTATGAACAGGAAAGGAGAGTGAAGGGTATGAAAGAGGGCAGTATGTACAGGAGAAGAGTATGACAAAGGGCAGAATGTACAGGAGAGGAGCATGGGGGATTTGATAGACAACGGTATGAACAGGAAAAGAGTGTGAAGTGTATGACAGAGAGCAGTATGCACAGGAGAGGAGTGTGGAGGGTATGACAGAGAGCAGTATGTGTAGGAGAGGAGTTTGGACAGTATGATAGAGGGCAGTATTCATAGGAGAGGAGTGTGGAGGGTATGAGAGAGGAAAGTATGTACTGAAGAGGAGTGTGGAGGGTATGACAGAGGGCAGAATGTACAGGAGAGGAGTTCAGAGGGTATGACAGAGGGCAGTATGTACAGGAGATGAGTGTGGAGAGTATGACAGAAGGAAGTATGAACAGGAGAGGGGTGCAGAGGGTATGACAGTGAGCAGTATGTACAGGAGAGGAGTGTGGGGGGTATGACAGAGGGCAGTATGTATACCAGAGGAGTGGGGAGGGTTTGACATAGGGAAATGCGTACAGGAAAGGAGAATAAAGGGTACGAAAGAGAGCAGTATGTACAGGAGAGGAATGTGGACAGTATAACAGAGGGTAATATGTAATGGAAAGTAGGGATGGGTCGAATAACCCCCTGTTCGGTTCGCACCAGAACTTTCAAACATTGAGAAAGTTCGGAACCGAATAATGAGCCCCATTGAAGTCTATGGGACCCAAACTGAAAAATCCAAAAGTGCCAATTTTGAAGGCTTATATGCAAGTAATTGGGTAAACAATGGTTATGGGGGTGTGGGTACTGCCCTGGGGGACATGTACCAATGAAAAAAAAGTTAGTAAAAAACATCATTTTTAAATGAGCAGTGATTAGTTGATGCTTAAAGTGAAAGCATAAAAATGAAACATTTCTTTCAATATCATTCCTGGGGGATCCCCTTAGTCTTCCTGTAAAGTGGCACGTCTGTGTCGTGTATAAATGCTGCAGCAGCAATAATTGCATTTATAAAGCCAAAAAATGACATTTTCCCTGCAAGTTTTCTCTATTTTGCAAGCAATGGCTTGCGGAGCCAGTCTGTATGATGAGGTACATCATATGAGATTAGGTACATCATGAGGTACAATGTATTGCAATGGGAACAAGATTAGAGTTTTTTTGGATAAATTCTGGTGTCTCTTCCACAGACTTTATAGAAATAACAAGTGCGCAAAACTTGGTCTTTGGGTGTCAGTGGTGCCTTGCCACCGTAACATTATAGAGGTACTCTTGATGAAAGCAAGAATTAGCCTTGCTGTCAAAAATGTAACTGATATGCACCTGTCAAACAGGTGGAGAAAAATTAGTCTTTGGGTGTTAATTGTGCCCATGAAACCTACACCCAAAAACATTCTTCCAGTTGAAATCAACACCCACAACGCTAGACAGCCTAGAAGTCCTGCAGAGATTTCACATCCCAAAAACCCTTAATCAGCGACATTGGCATCAGGGGCTTCATAGCTGCTGGTAATCCAGGACTGATTCATTTTGATAAATGTCAGATGGTCCACGGAGTCTGTGGACAGACGTGTTCTATTATCGGTAACAAAACCTCCAGCAGCACTGAATGCCCGTTCGGAAAGCACGCTGGATGCAGGGCAGCCCAGCAGCTCAATTGCATACTGGGCAAGTTCTGGGCAGTGGTCTATTCTCATGACCCAGTAAGCCAGTGGATCTTCGACTGGAAAGCTCCCCATCTCTGTTTTTGCCCCTAGATAATCGTCTACCATGTGATGCAGACACTGCCGTGTGGAAGCTGACAGCCCTGGGTGGCGAGGACTAAAAAAATTGTAAAATGCATCACTTAGGCGGCCGCCTTCTCCACCGCTCTTGACCAACAGAAGCCTCAAAATGACATTTTCCACGACACTGTGACCTACCAGAGTCAGGAAAAGCATTAGATAAACTCCTCTTTAAGGTGTCCTCAAGAGATTTCATCTTCTGCACTCTCTGAGGTGACGGGTTGAGTTCTGAGTCTTCCCCCTTGTAATGGTGGTCAAGGAGGGTTGTCAACCAATAGTGATCCTTCTCCTTTACGCCATGTATTCTTTTTTTTTTTTTTTATCAATAATTTTTATTAGATTTTTCACATATGTTACAGGTAAGTAGTAAAGAACATATTCCAAGTTAATTAAACTTCAAAGTAAGTACAAGTGGTTCAGTTTAACATAAAATAGTAATACTTAGTACTTTTCCAAGAGCAGATATCAGGAGTGTTTGTACTTTATTATAACCAGAAGAACTTAACTTATGCGTTTAAGGCTTCATAGGTAAGCCGCTGCTCTGGACCAATGAGACCAAGGGAGCCATTCTGATCTGGCTTTAGTAATTTTGCCTTTGCTAGAGGCTACCATCAATTCGTAGCTTTAGTGTAAGTTAACCAGGTCCAGGGTGTTTTCTATGGTCGATGCCTGGTTGTTCTTCCAGAGCCTGGTTATGCTTAGCCTAGCCGCTAGGAGGATGTGAGTTGTCACTTTTCTGAGAGGGAAGGGTATGTTTTCTATTGTTAGATTTAGTAGTCCCAAGGCTGGTGACGGGAGTATGTTGTGCTGTGTGACATCCGACAATATATGGAATATGGATGTCCAAAAGTCATGTAATAACAGGCATTCGCACATTATATGGAGAAGGTCTCCTTTTGACTTGTTGCATCTCCAGCAAGTGTCTGGAGTAGTCTTGCTAAAGGAAGTTATTGTTGTGGGTGTTAGATACCAGCGTAAGGAAATTTTTTGTGTGAGTTCCCAAAGTTTGGAGCATTTGGGTAGACTGATAGATAGAACGAAGTGCTGTCTGCCATTGTGTGTCTGTGAAATCGTGTGCTAGATCTGATTCAGAGTGTAGGTGTGAATTTAGTAAATATCTGTTTTTGATGGAAGGTGTTGTAGAAAAGAGATATACCCTTCACTTTCTCGTCGGGATTGTTTAGATACGACCAAATTTTAGGAGGCATTGTGTATGTCGGAGTAGGTATATGGGAGATACAGTGTCTCACTCACAGGTAGTTGAAGTATTCAGTTGCAAGGAGATTAAACGATTTTTGTAGTTGAGGGAACGTCAATAGCGTGGGTCCTTGACATTTTTTGTATCTGGTTTTGTATCTGTGTGATGCCTTTTGTTGCCCAGTGAGTCAGATATAGGTGAGAATTGATGAAGTATGTCTATTGGAATGGGTGGGTAGAATGTGTTGTGTTGGGGTGAGTCTACTTTGCTTAACTACTTCCAAGCCACAGCTGAGGCTTTCATTGTGGGGGAAATTGCATTCGGGATGGGAACTCCAAGTTGAGTGCCTAATATCCATGTTTTTAGGGTTGTATGTTTGAAGATTGCTGCTTCTATAGGGACCCATAGAGTTTTGGGATGTGGTTGAAACCAATCTTGTAATTGGATTAGGATAGTTGCCCAGTGGTAGTGGTTAAGCAGGGACTGGAGATCTTTGAAGTATGATGTTGGTAATGAGATAGGAATGGTCCTAAAAAGATACAGTAGTTGTGGTAGGTGTAACATTTTGAAAGCAGCCAATCTACCTGACTACGATAATTCATGTTTTGATAGTTGTTGTATTTCTTTTTGGAGTTTGTCGAGGAAGGGTTTAAAATTGTAATTAAAGAGACTTTTTATTGATTTTGTTAATTGAACTCCTAAGTAAGTTATGTCGTTTTCAGCCCATGTGTATGTATAGCATTTTTGGAGCAGATTTTTGGTTGTGGCGTCTATACCTAGATCTAGGACATATAATTTTGTCATGTTGACTTTGTAGTAGGATACTCTGCTGAACTGTTGTAGGACTTTTTGGACTTCTGGTAGTGAGGAAGTCAGGTTGGTTATCATGAGGATTACGTCATCTGCAAATAAGCTGATTTTATGGGATGTCTTACCTATGTCAAATCCTGATATTTTGGGGATTTGTCTGATGTGCTCTGCCAGGGGTTCTATTAGTAAGTTAAAGATAAGTGGGAATAGGGGGCACCCCTGCCGAGTACCATTTGATATGTGGAATGTTTGCAATAGCATGTCTGCCGAGAAAACCTGGGCAGAGGGGGTGGAATATAATGCAAATATGGCATTCAAAATGCGTCCTTTAAATCCAAATTTTTGGAGAGTTTGCTGTAGGTATGTCCAGTGGATACTGTCGAACGCCTTCTCTGCGTCCAGTGATAGAAGCAGAGAAGGCGTTCCGCTGGACTCAGCGTAGTGAATAATATCTATCATTCTTCTGGTTGCATCTGATGCTTGACGTCCGGTAGTGAAGCCGGATTGGTCTTTATGTATTAAGTTAGGCATGATATTGAGTAGTCGCGAGGCAATCACTTTCACATAAATTTTGAGATCTAAATTTAGGAGTGAGATCGGGCAGAGGTTTTGGGGTGTCACTGGGTCTTTTTCTGGTTTTGGTAGCGTTACAATTAGTGCTGTTAGGGATTAATTGGGAAACTTAGCAGAGGAGGCCACATTGTTAAACATGTTGGTTAGATGTGGTACTAGGTGATGGGTAAATTGTTTAAAGTAAGCTCCCGTGAGTCCATCGGGACCTGGTGCTTTATCTGGAGGGATTTGATAGTGGTAGTGATTTCCTGTTCCGAGAAAGGATCATTTAGCCGGGTTAACTGGTCTATTGTCAGAGTTGGGAGGTTGACTTGGCTTAAGAATGAATTAATTTCATCAAGTGTGGGTTGATATGTATCTGGGTCTTGTCTGTCGTTGTATAAGTCACTATAATATGTGCTAAAAGCATCTGCTATTGCTTGGGGGTTTATCAATTTTTCCTGTGTGTGGGGGTGGTATAAACTGTCTATTTTATGTTTGATTCTCCTAGTCTTAATGCGGTTAGCTAGGGCTTTACCTGCTTTGTTGGAAGTGGAGTAGGATGTGGCTTTTAGTTTTCTTTATGCATGTTCAAATGACTGTAAAAGGTGTAATCTAAGGTCTTGTTTAAGGGATAGTAGTTGTGCCGAGAGTGCACTGTGGGGGTTAGATTTGATTTGGTTTTCCAAGTTGTTTATTTGTGACGCTAGAGTGTCTATATGTTGTGTCCTTTTCTTCTTGAATTGGGAACTCAGTTTTATCAGTACACCTCGAATAAATGCCTTGTGCGCATTCCACACCACTCCTGGGTCGGACACGGAGCCTGCATTGTTCTCAAAGTATTCCGCTAAATGTTTAGTTATATCTTGGGAGTATTCTGGATGTTGAATAATGTAATTATTCATTCTCCACAAGAAGATATTTTTTTGTTGCTAGGAATCAGATATAGAAATGGTGATGGGGGCATGGTCTGACCAAGTTGTGGTGTGAATCACAGATGCGCTGATTTTTTGCAATAACCATTTGTCTGTACAGAAGAGGTCGATTCTAGAGCAGGTTTTATTGAGCGAAGAGAGAAATGACGCCATGCATTCTTGAGTCCTTTCGTACACTTTGTAGCAAATTTGTGGAGGCATGAGAAGCAGACTCCTCGGGGTCACTGAGGATTATAGTATCTGGAACTGCCTCCTCCCAGCCAGGTACTACTGTTTGCCTCCAAAACTGCCAGAAGCCTCCCTCTCCTCTTGTGTGTTCTGTGGCATAGGAACAATGGTGTCTGCATAAAGTGGGCCTTGAAAGGAAAGGAAGTCCTCATCTTCCTCATGCTGCTCTGCCTTAAGTGCCATGTCCATAATGCTATGCAGAGTCTGCTCCAGCAGAAACACAACAGGGATTGTGTCACTGATGCATACATTGTCATGGTTCACCATCTTTGTGGCCTATTTAAATGGTGACAGTACAGTGCATGCATCCTTTATGAGCAGCCATTGGCGTGGGGAAAAAAAAGCAGAGCTGGACTGAGCCTGTCATTGTGCCAAATTCACACAGGTACTCGTTGACGGCCCTCTGCTGCATGTGCAGCCTCAGCAGCTTTTCCAAAGTCGAAATCCACGCATGGCACCTGTGTCACATTTCCCTGTCTAAGGGCGGACAGGAGGTTTGTACCATTATTGCACACCACCATTCCTGGCTCTAGCTGGCCTGGCATGAACCACTTCTGGACCTGCCCCTGCAGAGATGCAAGAATCTCTGCTCTGGTGTGGTTCCTGTCCCCTAGACACACCAGCTGAAGCACTGCATGCCACCTTTTAGCCTGACTCATTGAATAGTCCCTTGAACGCTTAGGAGTTACTTGTGGTTCATAGGAAAATTCAGCAGAGGAGGACATGGAGGAGAATGAGGAGGAGCAGTGTCAGCAGTAACGTGAAATTAGTGGCTGGCTGCCTTGCCCAATGATGCCACAACATTGCCTTCCACGTGATGGTACAGAGCTGAAATGGTCTTACATGAAAAGAAATAGCGACTGGGAACCTGCCATTGTGGTACAGCACATTCTGCAAATTCACGGAAGGGGGCAGAATCCACCAGACAGAAAGGCAGAAGTTGTAGAGCCAGCAACTTTGACAAGCTTGCATTTAGACGCTGTGGGTGGCAGTAGCAGATGGGGCAGAGAAATTTGCTGGCTATTGTCTACAGCTAGTTGTGTGCTGCTGGCAGATGTGCTGAAAGGACCTGGGACACCCTGTGCGATACCGTCATCCCTACCAGTGGAGGCTGCTGAGAGGTCATGAGTAGGGATGAGCTTCGTGTTCGAGTCGAACCCATGTTCGACTCGAACATCGGCTGTTCGACCGTCCGTCGAATTGCGAACGTTATGGGCCGTTCGCGCCAAATTCGTGTGGTGCGTCACGGCCCATAATTCACTGCGGCATCGCAGTGCATTGCTGGCTGATGATTGGCCAAGCATGCACTATGACCCGCATGCTTGGCCAATCACAGCGCCGTCAGTAGAGAGAGCTGTAATTGGCCAAAGCCAGGGTGGCTTTGGCCAATTATGGCTCAGGGGATTTAGTACACGCCCCACACTATATAAGGCCGCCTGCACGGCGGCCCTGTGTAGTGTGTTCCGGTGTGCTGATAGAGAGAGAGACAGACAGTGTCATTTGATTTGAGTTAGATAGATTAGGCTAGATCTGTTCCTGCTATTTACATTTAGTGCAGTGCGTCCTGCTCACAGTGTTCAGCTAGATCCGTTCCTGCTATTTACATTTAGTGCAGTCAGTGCGTCCTGCTCACAGTGTTCAGCTAGATCCGTTCCTGCTATTTACATTTAGTGCAGTGCGTCCTGCTCACAGTGTTCAGCTAGATCTGTTCCTGCTATTTACATTTAGTGCAGTGCGTCCTGCTCACAGTGTTCAGCTAGATCCGTTCCTGCTATTTACATTTAGTGCAGTCAGTGCGTCCTGCTCACAGTGTTCAGCTAGATCCGTTCCTGCTATTTACATTTAGTGCAGTGCGTCCTGCTCACAGTGTTCAGCTAGATCTGTTCCTGCTATTTACATTTAGTGCAGTGCGTCCTGCTCACAGTGTTCAGCTAGATCCGTTCCTGCTATTTACATTTAGTGCAGTCAGTGCGTCCTGCTCACAGTGTTCAGCTAGATCCGTTGTTGCTATTTACATTTAGTGCAGTGCGTCCTGCTCACAGTGTTCAGCTAGATCTGTTCCTGCTATTTACATTTAGTGCAGTGCGTCCTGCTCACAGTGTTCAGCTAGATCCGTTCCTGCTATTTACATTTAGTGCAGTGCGTCCTGCTCACAGTGTTCAGCTAGATCCGTTCCTGCTATTTACATTTAGTGCAGTGCGTCCTGCTCACAGTGTTCAGCTAGATCCGTTCCTGCTATTTACATTTAGTGCAGTCAGTGCGTCCTGCTCACAGTGTTCAGCTAGATCCGTTCCTGCTATTTACATTTAGTGCAGTGCGTCCTGCTCACAGTGTTCAGCTAGATCCGTTCCTGCTATTTACATTTAGTGCAGTCAGTGCGTCCTGCTCACAGTGTTCAGCTAGATCTGTTCCTGCTATTTACATTTAGTGCAGTGCGTCCTGCTCACAGTGTTCAGCTAGATCCGTTCCTGTTATTTACATTTAGTGCAGTGCGTCCTGCTCACAGTGTTCAGCTAGATCCGTTCCTGCTATTTACATTTAGTGCAGTCAGTGCGTCCTGCTAACAGTGTTCAGCTAGATCCGTTCCTGCTATTTACATTTAGTGCAGTCAGTGCGTCCTGCTCACAGTGTTCAGCTAGATCCGTTTCTGCTATTTACATTTAGTGCAGTCAGTGCGTCCTGCTCACAGTGTTCAGCTAGATCCGTTCCTGCTATTTACATTTAGTGCAGTCAGTGCGTCCTGCTCACAGTGTTCAGCTAGATCTGTTCCTGCTATTTACATTTAGTGCAGTGCGTCCTGCTCACAGTGTTCAGCTAGATCTGTTCCTGCTATTTACATTTAGTGCAGTGCGTCCTGCTCACAGTGTTCAGCTAGATCCGTTCCTGCTATTTACATTTAGTGCAGTCAGTGCGTCCTGCTCACAGTGTTCAGCTAGATCCGTTCCTGCTATTTACATTTAGTGCAGTGCGTCCTGCTCACAGTGTTCAGCTAGATCTGTTCCTGCTATTTACATTTAGTGCAGTGCGTCCTGCTCACAGTGTTCAGCTAGATCCGTTCCTGCTATTTACATTTAGTGCAGTCAGTGCGTCCTGCTCACAGTGTTCAGCTAGATCTGTTCCTGCTATTTACATTTAGTGCAGTGCGTCCTGCTCACAGTGTTCAGCTAGATCCGTTCCTGCTATTTACATTTAGTGCAGTCAGTGCGTCCTGCTCACAGTGTTCAGCTAGATCTGTTCCTGCTATTTACATTTAGTGCAGTGCGTCCTGCTCACAGTGTTCAGCTAGATCTGTTCCTGCTATTTACATTTAGTGCAGTGCGTCCTGCTCACAGTGTTCAGCTAGATCCGTTCCTGTTATCTTCCTACTGACAGGCAGGCTTGTCTGGTTACAGTATATAAAGCTACCTGAAGAAAATTACAGGTGTTCTATCCCAGCTTAGTGCAGCTACAGGCCATTAGTATGTCTGGAAGGCCAAGAAGGAGAGGCAGACAGTCACAAGCCAATAAGAGAGGGCAAGCAGGCTCTGTGTCTAGTGCTGGTCGTGGAGACGGTGCATCCTCATCAGCACGTGGCCATGGGACACGCTTGGCCTTTTTTTCGGCAGCTGGCCGTGTTGAGCCGCAACATGCGGAAGACTTGGTCGAGTGGATGACCAAGCCGTCCTCATCCTCCTCATCCTCTCTCACCCATGCCCAGGGTGCTTTGTCTGGCAAAGCAGCGGCCTCTTCCCTCAGCTCAATGTCATCAGTGACTCCTTCCCTAGCTCCACCATGTCCTCCTGAGGATTCCCTCGAACTGTTTGACCACAGTGTTGGGTACATGCTCCAGGAGGATGCCCAGCGTTTGGAAGGCTCTGATGATGATACTGAGCTCGATGAAGGCAGTAACATGAGCACGGACAGAGGGGGTGCCCAAGAAGGACAGCAATCTGGCAGTCACGCTCCCCCTGCTGCAGCATACTGCCAGGTTTGCTCCAGTGATGAGGAGGGAGGGGATGATGAGGTCACTGACTCAACGTGGGTGCCTGATAGGAGAGAGGAGGAGGAGGAGGAGGCGGCACATCACCAACGAGGCAGGATGCCCTCCAGGGGCCAGCCTAAGGGCAGCACATTGACTGCATCACACCCCAAAGCTCCACATGTGCAGGGCGCTGCAGTCTCTGCGCGTTATTCAAAAAGTTCTTTGGTGTGGGCCTTTTTTGAGACGAGTGCATCAGATCGCACCGCTGCTATTTGCAACATATGTCTCAAGCGTATCTCGCGTGGCCAAAACATCTCCCGCTTGGGTACCACATGCTTGACCAGACATATGTTGACCTGCCATGCAGTTCGTTGGCAAGCATATCTAAAAGACCCACACCAAAGAACAAAGAGGATCTCTCCTTGCTCCTCATCAGCTGAGATTTCCAACCCCACTAGACCTTCAGTCCTCTCTGAGACCTGCAGTGAGAGGAATGAAGGTGTAGAATTAGGTGTGTCACAGCCAAGTACTTGTGGGCAATCTGCTTTTGGTACACCGACGTCAGATTGTACCAAGCAAATTTCCCTGCCCCAGCTGCTGCACCACCGAAAGAAGTTTGCTCCCAGCCATCCACATGCCCAGCGGTTGAATGCTAGCTTGGCAAAATTGCTAGCACTTCAACTGCTGCCTTTTCAGTTGGTAGACTCTGCCCCCTTCCGTGAGTTTGTGGAATGTGCGGTTCCTCAGTGGCAGGTACCCAAACGCCACTTTTTCTCACGGAAGGCGATTCCGGCTCTCTACCGGCATGTGGAAGGCAATGTCCATGCCTCGCTGGACAGGGCGGTCAGCGGTAAGGTGCATATTACCGCTGACTCATGGTCCAGCAGGCATGGACAGGGACGTTACTTAAGTTTCACGGCGCATTGGGTGACTCTGCTGGCAGCTGGGAAGGATGCAGGACAAGGTGCAGTAGTGTTGGAGGTTGTTCCGCCACCACGCCTCCAAAATGCTGATTGTGACACACCTCTCTCCTCCACCCCCTCCTCTTCTTCTTCCTCCATGGCCTCTTCCTCGGAACCAGCGGTGCTCCGTAGGCGTTCAAGGGGCTACGCAAGTACGCAGGCCAAAAGATGCCATGCGGTGCTTGAGCTGGTGTGCTTGGGGGACAGGAGCCACACTGGGGCAGAGGTTCTGTCAGCTCTGCAGGGGCAGGTTCAGAGGTGGTTGACGCCACGCCGACTTAAGGCAGGAATGGTGGTTTGCGACAATGGCACCAACCTCCTCTCTGCCCTCCGACAGGGACAACTGACCCATGTGCCCTGTTTGGCTCACGTCCTTAACTTGGTGGTGCAGCAGTTCTTGGGCAGGTACCCGGGCTTACAGGATGTCCTGAGGCAGGCCAGGAAAGTCTGTGTGCATTTCCGCCGGTCATATAATGCCAGTGCTCGGCTGACGGACCTCCAAAAGGAGTTTAACCTGCCCAAGAACCGCCTAATCTGTGACATGCCCACCAGGTGGAACTCAACGTTGGCCATGCTGCAGCGGCTGCACACGCAGCAGAGGGCCATCAATGAGTACCTGTGCGACTATGGCACCAGGACAGGGTCAGGGGACCTTGGTTTTTTTTCCCCACGCCAGTGGGCCATGATCAGGGATGCATGCACTGTCCTGTCACCATTCGAGGAGGCCACGAGGATGGTGAGCACTGACAGTGCATGCATCAGTGACACTGTCCCCCTTGTCCACCTGTTGGAGCACACGCTGCGTGGAATAATGGACAGGGCACTTGAGGCAGAACAGAGGCAGGAAGAGGAGGACTTCCTTAGCTCTCAAGGCCCCCTTTATCCAGACAGTGTTCCTGCGTGCCCGCCGATCACACAGGAAGAGGACGAGGAGGAGGAGGAGGAGGAAGATTGTGTCAGTATGGAGGTGGAGCCTGGCACTCAGCATCAGCAGTCTTTAAGGGATCAGTCCCAAGGAACACATGGACTTGTACGTGGCTGGGAGGAGGTGGCTGCGGACGTTGTTGTCCTTAGTGACCCAGAGGACTCCGGACCGAATGCCTCAGCAAACCTACGCTGCATGGCCTCCCTGATCCTGCAAAGCCTGCGTAAGGATCCTCGTATTCGTGATATCAAGGAGAAGGACCAATACTGGCTGGCAACCCTCCTTGATCCACGTTACAAGGGTAAGGTTGCGGACCTTATCTTGCCATCGCAGAGGGAGCAGAGGATGAAACATCTTCGGGAGGCCTTGCAGAAAGGTCTGTGCAACGCGTTCCCAGAGACTGGGAGGTTACAAACTCCTGTTTCTGGACAACGTGTTGCTGAGGCTTCGGTCAGTCAAAGAAGGAGCGGTGGAGAAGGTGGCCGTCTGACCGATGCGTTCAGACAATTTTTTGGTCCGCAGCCCCAAGGTATGATCGGTTCCAGCAACCATCGCCAGCGTCTGTTTTACATGGTGCAGGAATACCTAGGGGCAAGATCAGACTTGGACACCTTTCCCACCGAAAATCCTCTGGGTTACTGGGTCTTGAGGATGGATCACTGGCCAGAGCTTGCACAGTATGCAATTGAGCTACTGGCCTGTCCTGCATCCAGCGTTCTTTCCGAACGCACATTCAGTGCTGCTGGAGGCGTGGTAACCGATCACAGGGTGCGTCTGTCCACTGACTCGGTCGATCAGCTGACCTTCATAAAAATGAATCAGTCTTGGATCACCACCAGCTACCAAGCACCTGATGCTGATGTAACTGAATAATTTTTTTCAGATCCCTTCAAAGACTGCCTATGCTGATGCTGAGTGACTATCCCTGAGTAATTATCCTCTTCCTCCTCAATCATCACGCTGATAGCTTGTAAGAACATTTTTGGTTCTGGGCGCCACCACCAGTGCCTAAGGCACAATTTTTCAGCCCCTGTTTAACAGGGGCGTGTAATTACAATTTTTGATGTAATACTTTGCAGCAGGGCTCGTTCCTGCATTCCAACTAGAGTGTCTGTGAGGGGTTGCAGTGTTGTGGCACCAGCACCAGTGCCTAAGGCCCAATTTTTCTGCCCCTGTCTAACAGGGGCGTGTAATTACAATTTTTGATGCAATACTTTGCAGCAGGGCTCGTTCCTGCATTCCAACTAGAGTGTCTGTGAGGGGTTGCAGTGTTGTGGCACCAGCACCAGTGCCTAAGGCCCAATTTTTCTGCCCCTGTCTAACAGGGGCGTGTAATTACAATTTTTGATGCAATACTTTGCAGCAGGGCTCGTTCCTGCATTCCAACTAGAGTGTCTGTGAGGGGTTGCAGTGTTGTGGCACCAGCACCAGTGCCTAAGGCCCAATTTTTCTGCCCCTGTCTAACAGGGGCGTGTAATTACAATTTTTGATGCAATACTTTGCAGCAGGGCTCGTTCCTGCGTTCCAACTAGAGTGTCTGTGAGGGGTTGCAGTGTTGTGGCACCAGCACCAGTGCCTAAGGACCAATTTTTCTGCCCCTGTCTAACAGGGGCATGTAATTACAATTTTTGATGCAATACTTTGCAGCAGGGCTCGTTCCTGCGTTCCAACTAGAGTGTCTGTGAGGGGTTGCAGTGTTGTGGCACCAGCACCAGTGCCTAAGGCCTAATTTTTCAGCTCCTGTTCAACAGGGGCATGTAATTACAATTCTTGATCTAATATTTCACAGCAGGGCCCTGTGAGGGCTTACAGTGTTGTGGCCACAGCAACACCTAAGGCCCAAATTTCTGCTGAGTATATAGGGCAGGACCCTACTTTCAAACATCTAACTTACAAACGACTCCTACTTGCAAACGGAAGGAGACAACAGGAAGTGAGATGAAATCTACCCCTAGGAAGGGAAATTCTCTCCTGTAAGAGTTAATATGGGAAAACAATTTCTCCTTTCCACTGATGCTTTCCAATCCTTGTTCCACAAAAAAACCCAAATTTTCAAAAAACATTTTTCATTGGGACAAAATAGTGAGGTGAAATCTTCTGAAGAGGAGGAAAGACAGCAAAACAAATGTCACAGGGGTGATAACCCTTCCTTATGTTTTCCAAAAAGCTTAAAAAAGATTTTTTGGCTGGAGCTAAACACGTTAAAAATGTACCCGTTCAAAATTACAAAGAGATTCTACTTAACAACAAACCTACAGTCCCTGTCTTGTTTGCACCGCCTGTATACTGCTGTTCAGAGTATATAGGGCCTTTCCTTATTTTAATTTGGGTGCGGGGTTCCTCTTAATATCCATACAGGACCCAAAGGGCCTGGTAATGGACTGGGGGGGTACCCATGCCGTTTGTCTCACTGATTTTCATCCATATTGCCATGACCCGATATGACATTAAACCCGCAAGCAGTTTTAAATGAGATTTTTTCCTTTAAAAATGACATTTGGTGCAGGGACTGTTCTAAACATGGGAAACACGCGTCACTTTACAGGCATACTATAGACACCCCCCAGGTACGATATTTAAAGGAATATTTCACTTTTTTTTTTTTACTTTAAGCATCATTAAAATCACTGCTCCCGAAAAAACGTCCGTTTTTAAAAGTTTTTTTTGCATTGATACATGTCCCCTGGGGTAGGACCCGGGTCCCCAAACCCTTTTTCGGACAATACCATGCAAATTAGCCTTTAAAATGAGCACTTTTGATTTCGAACGTTCGAGTCCCATAGACGTCAATGGGGTTCTAACGTTCGTGCGAACTTTCGGTCCGTTCGCGGGTTCTGGTGCGAACCGAACCGGGGGGTGTTCGGCTCATCCCTAGTCATGAGGTATATTGGGGCAGACTGAGGTGAGTAAGGAGGAGGAATAGAGTTGCGCCCCTTTTGTGTGGCTTTCAAGTGCTCTTGCCAACGAGTGATGGGAGGTTAAATGCCGTGTCAAGTATGTGGTACACAAATGGCTGGTGTTTTTGCCACACTTGATGTGCTTGAGACAAAGGTTGCAAATTGCAACAGTGCGATCGGCTGCACATGTTCTAAAAATGGCCCAGACAGCTGAGCTGTGGGAAGTATGCCAGGAGATAACAGCTTCACAATGTGATGGAATAGGATGGATGCTCTCTACTCTTCCACGATGGCAGCCTCGTTGGGGTTGCACCTCACCCTTACTTTCCTTCATCTGGCACCCAAGTCACGTTAGTGACCTCATCTTTATCATCTCCTCCATCCTCATTACCACTGGAGACAACTTGGCAATGCACTGCGGATGGAGGACTGCCAATTAGTGTACCAGTGTTCTCCCCTCTCTGTAGGCTCATGTTTCTGCCTTCCTCAATCTCAACCTCAGAACCAACATCTGAATCAAGTAATGCCTGTGCATCATGAAGGAGCAAGTGGCTGATGCTGTGTTCAAATAATTTAGCTGACTCCTCCATGCCTGATGCTAGGGCTATGGCAGGAATAGCTGTGGACAAGGAGGCAGGTTTAGCCACTCTGGCAGCTGCGGTGAACTGTGCACCAGTCTCTGCTTGGGTGATGGAGGATGAGGATGATTTAATAAGCCAGTCCACCACCTCCTCTGCATGCTGTGGCTGGATAGCACTGGCAACATCACTAAACAGAGGAAATGATGCCCTGCCTGAGGACTGATCACGTCCATCTTTGCCTGTGGACACATACGCTGCTGGCCCCCTCACAGTGCCTTGGGAAGTTCTGCCTCTCCTTGTTGTCCTTTCAGACATGATGGGGTTGTGCTTATTAACAAAACGTAATAAAGATGTGGAAATGTGTACGTGGATGCACTTTAATCAATGGAAAGTGGTGTTTGGTGCACTTTAACGTGAGCACTCACTACACAGACTCCACTCCACTGATACACTATAATATACTGCAGTCAAATGTGCAGTAATGCACAGAAATATACTGTGTTAAACAGCACGTAACACACTGAAATATACGGCGTTAAACTTGCAGTAGCACACTGTACTATACTGCATTAAACAGAAGGTAAGGCACTGCAATATACGGCCTTAAGCTTGCAGTAACTCACAGAAATATACTGCGTTAAATGTGCACTAACGCACTGAAATATACGACATTAAACTTTCAGTAATGCACTGAAATATACTGCGTTAATTGTGCACTAATGCACTGAAATATACGACATTATACTTGCAATAACGCACTGAGATATACTGCGTTAAGTGTGCACTAAAACACTGAAATATGCAGCATTAAAATGGCAGTAACGCACTGAAATATACGGCGTTAAACTTGCAATAACGCACTGAAATATACTGCATTAAATGTGCACTAACACACTGAAATATAATGCGTTAAGCATGCACTAACACACAGAAATGTACTGAATTTAATGACACATAAGGCACTTTAATATACGGCGTTACATTTGCAGTAATGCACTGAAATATACAGAGTTAAACTTGCAGTAACGCACTGAAATATACTGCGTTAAACTTGCACTAATGCTCTGAAATATACTGCGTTAGGTGTGCACTAATGCACAGAAATTTACTGTGTTAAACGGCGCGTAACACACTGAAATATATGGCGTTAAACTTGCAGTAATGCACAGAACTATACTGCGTTAAATGGAAGATAACGTATTGAAATATACAGCATTAAACTTACAGTAATGCACTGAAATATACTGTGTTACGCATGCAGTAATGCACAGAAATGTACTGCGATAAATAGCACATAACGCACTGAAATATACTGTGTTAACCGTGCACTAATGCACAGAGATGTACTGCATTAAACAGCATGTAACGCACTGAAATATACAACGTTAAACTTGCACTAATGCTCTGAAATATACTGCGTTAGGTGTGCACTAACGCACAGAAATTTACTGCGTTAAATGGCACGTAACACACTGAAATATATGGCGTTAAACTTGCAGTAATGCACTGAACTGTATTGCGTTAAACAGAAGATAAGGCACTGAAATATACAGCGTTTAACTTGAAGTAAACCACTGAAATATACTGTGTTAAGCATCACCAACGCACAGAAATGTTCTTTGTTAAATGGCACATAATGCACTGAAATATACTGTTAAGCATGCACTAACGCACAGCAATGTACTGCATTAAATGGCACATAATGCACTGAAGTATACGATGTTAAACAGTCACTACACTCACACTGACTGAACTATCCCTAGATTTACACTAATGTAAAGATGAATGGTCACTCACTACACTCGCACTGACTGAACTATCCCTAGATTCACACTAATGTAAAGATGAATGGTGGTCACTATACTCAAACTGACTGAACTATCCATAGATTCACAGTAAACTGATATTCTACACTGACAATAGAATCAGAATAGCCCACTATAGAACAATAACTGTCTAATAGCATTGAACAGAGCTCTGTTCTATCTATCTCCATGCCAATATCACACTAAAAATGACCTCTATTTTACAGAATACATTTATAGTGTGGGGCAGGACTAAGAGCAATGAGCCATAATTGGATCAAGTCATCATGACAGCATCCAATAATGGCTCTGACAGTGCTCTGTGCCCTGATTGGGCAAAGCTTTCATTGCTTCAACCAATCAGGGCTTTCAATGCACTGTGAGGTGGGTATTTATCAAATGTGCGAACAGCCAATGTTCGGCCCGAACTCATGCTCGGGCCAAACCATTCACACATCCATAATGGAGAGGAATGCGGAGGGTATGGCAGAAGGCAGAATGTACAGGAGAGGAGTGTGAAATGTATGACAGAGGGTAGTATGTGTAGGATAGGAATGTGGAGGGTATGACAGAGGTCAGTACGTACTTGCAAGCACAAAGTTTCTGTGTCTATAATGTTAATTTCCTCTAGATGGCGCATGTGTGCATACTTGTTCATTTATTGCTCCCACCATGCATTATTACATTGCACTTCCTGTTTTTCTTGCAACTGAAAGGAGATTAACAGCACTGTCCACCCAAGGTTTAAAGTTTTTTTGTATGTGTAAAGTAAGACATCTGACTAAGAATCTTCAAGATACAAACCCCTCTCTTAGCTCACAAGCAGGCAAAAGTGGTATGTAGATTTATTTCTGTCTTGTTATGAGTTTCAAGTCATGTTTGTCCTTCATATTTGTCCCCTTTATTTAATTCTACGGTGTTGATGTAAGTATTGGTGTAAGAACTTGATATGTACATTGAAAATCTGTGAGACAAGAACCCCAGCCTTCTCATTGTCACTAAGAGTGGCATAGTAGAACACTTTGCTGCGTCTGTGAAGGCCATGAAACCGTGAAGCTGCATGCAGAATTTGGCTAGCAAGGAAATCCCTATGTTTGATAAAGGAAGTACAACATTAGAAACAATCACAATTAATTAACTGAGGCAGCTTGTCGCAAGTAAAGCAAGCAAGCACCTTTAATACGGAACAGATTAACATGTTAGACACGAGTGAAAATACAGTGCTGTCCAATAGAGAAGTCAGTCCTGCAGACCCTATTGCGCAGGATGTTGTCAATACAGAGCAAGCCAACCCACCACAGCAAGCAGAAATAGCAGCACAAATGCAACAACACAAAAGTCAACGTACACGCACACTCACCGAAAAAGGTAAAGCACCACAAGATGTTGAAGTGATTGAAAAGTCTAATTTTTTTCCTATAAAACTAACAAACATGTTATACTTACCTGCTCTGTTGCAGTGGATTTGCACAGAGCAACCCCGATCCTCCTCTTCTCGGGTCCCTCTTCTGTGATCCTGGCCCCTCCCTGCTGTTTGGTGCCCCCACAGCAAGCAGCTTGCTATGGGGGCACACCAGCGAAGTCACAGCTCCCTGTTTCCCTGGAGCCCTGACCCCCCCGCCCCTCACTCCCCTGATTGGCTAGTTGACTTTGATTGACAGCAGCGGGAGGCAATGGCGCCGCTGCTGTTTCTCAGCCAATCAGGAGGGAGAATCTTGAATGGCTGAGACTCTCGTGGATGTCGCTGGACAGAGAGTTTTGATTGTAGAGTTCATTATAGTATTCTGCAAACCTATTTGCTATGTATAATGGGTTAGTGAGTCTTTTCTTGTGTCTGTCTAGTAGGTAGTCTATTCTGCTTTTGCTGGCCCCGTGTTTAATCTGGTTCGAGAGATATGTGCCTATTTTGTTGCTTGCCGAATAAAAATGGAATTTAAGTCATTTTAAGAGAATGTCATGCTGAGAGATAAAGCATTGTGAAAGTTGATGACACAGATCTTTCAATTGTTTGTCTCTATCTGGGGAGTATTGAGTTTTGTTCTGGGATTCCAATGAATCTATAGATTTTGTAAGATCGGTGATGGTCTGCGTCTTCTTACATTTCGCCTTTTTTCACTGTTACAACACTGGAGACAATGGAATATATTTCCACGCATGGTGTCTTTTGGTATCTGTACCTACAGCTTTTAAATAAATACTTGCTTCTTTGGTGCTTTGTTTTGCTATGTTTTACTTTTTGTTACTTGCAGAATCCATACTATGTGTGATCTGTTGTGACTTTGACATTGGCTAGAGTATGATTCTGTTTCTATTCTTCAGGATGTGCTTTGCTTTATTATTTACAGGTTGGGAAATAGAAATGTACATAACGATATGATCGCTTCCTCTTAATAGGGGACCTCGGTGTTAACTTAATATACACAAACCTGGATCTGTAGAATCTGTTTCATTTGTATTTTAGGTTTAAACACTGGCTGCTGCGCTGAGAGATATTCTAATCTCTATTTGAATAAGTGTGTTTTCTGGCTTGCTAATTGGAAATAGATGGATGCTGGGCTACTCCCGGCGATGTCAATTTACCCAATTGCCTAGGATATTTAAATATGCTCATTACCCATCTTTCCATGATCTGAAGAAACTCAGGATCTGAGTGAAACATGTCAGCATGACGCCACCACACCCTGTGTAGTAGGGATACAGCCAGACTACCACGGACATTCCTTCACTTTGATATCCCTGGATGCTAATCGAGGCTTAGCGGTGATCCTTTGATGAGAGCGACAATCATCGCGTGATACACCAGCAGTACAAGCCTGGGAGTGAGAAGGCTTTCCTCCCCCCCACCATTTTTCATTCAATGAGGACATTGTTTCCATCCCAGCATGACAAATTGGACGTCTGCAGATTGGTGAGCTTTTCTTTTTTCTTGTTCCTGCAACTTATTAGAACCTGATCTCTCTCACCACAAATATTATCCAGACATATATCACTTTACTACCCGCTGACTGCGGTAAATGCCGAGGACTCTGTTTCTCAAAGGGAGTAGGAACCTGCAATAGCTGCAATTACTACAGCGCTCGATACACATTAGGAGGATCCCATATTGCCTCAGCACAGGGACTTTGCTCTGAGGAACAACCTAACCTCAGATTGATCAAATGTCCATTACTGGATCACACTTCTCTATCCTACTCTGAAGACTTAAGATGTACCATGTCTTATAACATACTGGGCTGCGCCCTATCTTTTTGAGTGGTCTCTCCTGCAACATAACAGATATCAACTTTATCATATAAGTCTATTTATATCTAGTTATTTAGGATGAGTGTGTGAAGTTTGAATGAATGTGGTAGCTACCTGTATCTTGACAACGTTGTCAAATTTTAAACAAATGTGGCGGAAGTGCAATTTTATCTAATTGTTGAATTTGAATTAGTTTTTTTCAATAAAGTGTTTTTTTCTATCACCGGCTGTTTCTCTTTGAAGATTCACTTTGGATTCTTATCAATGTTCTATATCTGTCTATGGCCAGGTCTCAGGGATGTTCCAGCGGGAGTAAGGTTTTGAATACTTGTAGGAGATATGGAACAATCTCAGGAGGAGAAATTGTTTCAGGGATACCTCTAAACTTGTGGTTATTTCTCCTGGAACGATCCTCTAAATCTGCAATTTTATTTTTCATCCACTGGATGTCAGCGTTGTGCTCCTGATAACAGTCCACTAATTCATTATGTGCTGTTACAGAGTCTTTTAGCTTAGTTTTCACTTTATCAACCCTCTCCTCAATCTGATCTACTTTTAATTGTCGATTGGTGATGCACTTACACAAATCTACTTGTAAATCCTGTTTTAGAGACATGAGAATTTATTTAAGTGTATTCTCTGATGTTGGTTGGTCAGTGGCAGGGAAGGAGGATAGTGTGTCCTGAGGCTCCTGTTGTAAGTCACAGTTCTCCATAAAATAGTTATATCTTTTACTCACATGCCCTTTAGATTGTGGTGAGGCAAATGGAGAAGACTCTTTTTCTCCCTGTTCCATGTCCTGGAGCTCTGTGTCAGATGTGCTGGAGAGCAACGCTATGTCTGTGTGAGGGAGAGGTGCATCCCTGCAGCTTCCAGCACCATCTTGTGTGTCCTCTCTGCCAGACCCAGGGAGAAAGTTTGTTAATTTTTTGGGCTGATGAGCATTGGAGGAGTGGCTGGAGTGATCTCCTCTTGTCATCCTGACTCTGGGCTGTGTCAGGCTGTATCCGGAGCTCGGTCTTGCGGGCTTAGGCTGCTGATTAGCCGCTTATGGAACTTACCTCACCTGGAGCTCTGGGATCAAGCGACCATTATCTTGAGCAGCCAGACCACGCCCCCTGTTTTGGCCCATTTTATGTTAAAGAAGGGAGGAAAGAGCTGAAGAGATACGGACTCTTGTTTACCTGTATGTGCTTGAGAGATGTCCATCGTGAGGTACTAGATGATCTTAGTACTGATACCTTCCTTAACGCGCTATTGTTTTATTTCTATATGTGTCAATGAAAGTCAACTCCATAGTGACCAAGGTACCAACTACATTGGTGCAAAGGAAGAGTTCATGGAATTAATGAAGGGAACAGACCAAGAATGTGTAAAAGAGTTAGGCTGTAGCTTTGTCATGAATTCACCTGCTTCCAGTCACATGGGTGGTGTCTGGAAAAGACAGATTAGGATGGTGAGGAGGAGTATCGTAGACTCCATCTTAGACCAATCTGCCAGGAGACTGGACAGTTCATCCATAAGAACATTTACAGTGTGTATGAAGCTATGGCAATTGTGAATAGTCAACCATTAACCTTAGAGATCATCAATGATCCAACTGGACCAGAACCATTAACACAAAATCATATACTAACAATGAAATCCACTATCATTGCACCACCACCTGGAGAGTTTATGAGGGAAGACATTTATCTTCAGAAAAGATGGAAGAAGGTTCAGTTCTTGGCAAATGAGTTTTGGACCAGGTGGAGGAAGAAATATCTATTGAACTTGCAACGGATAAATAAATGGAATAAGAGCAGACAAAATGCCAAACCAAACGATATTGTTCTACTCCAATATGACTTAGCACCACAAAATCAGTGGAAGCTAGCCAAAGTGGTAGAAGTCTTCCCAGGAACTGATGGCAGGGTCAGAAAACTGAAACTTCTTAGTGACACAATCATAGATATGAAGGGCGCACGCACAAGTAAGCCAGTGTATCTAGAAAGACCCATACACAAAACAGTGTTATTACTTCCTGATTAAGGGAAATAAGAGTAATCTCCTTGTACTGGTTTAATGTGTACAAAATGCTTATCCTCTAAATGTTTTATAGATTCATATTGAGTTATTTGTGATAACTTGGGTTCCAATAAGAATCACGTGTTGAGGAAACTAACATTATAGACACAGAAACTTTGTGCATGCAAGTACACTTTGTACTTGCATGCACAAAGTTTCTGTGTTTATAATGTTAATTTCCTCTAAATGGCGCATGTGTGCTTACTTGTTAATTTATTTCTCCCATCATGCATTATTACATTGCACTTCCTGTTTGTTCTTGCAACTGAAAGGAGATTAACAGCACTGTCATCCCAAGGTTTAAAGTTTTTTGTGTGTAAAGTAAGACATCTGACTAAGAATCTTCTAGATACAAACCCCTCTCTTAGCTCACAAGCAGGCCAAAGTGGTATGTAGATTTATTTCTGTCTAGTTATGAGATTCAAGTCATGGTTGTTTTAAATGTAATTCACTGTATGTCTGATGATTTGTCCTTCATATTTGTCGTCTTTATTTATTTCTATGGTGTTGATGTAAGTGTCCATGTAAGAACTTGATATGTACATTAACCACTTGCTTACTGGGCACTTAAACCCCCCTCCTGTCCAGACCAATTTTCAGCTTTTAGCGCTGTCGCACTTTGAATGACAATTGCGTGGTCATACAATACTGTACTCAAATGAAATTTTTATCATTTTTTCCCACAAACAGAGCTTTCTTTTGGTAGTATTTGATCACCTCTGCAGTTTTTATTTTTTGTTAAAAAAATTGAAAAAGACCGAATTAAAAAAAAAAATTATATTTTTTTATAAAATTTTGCAAACAGGTAATTTTTCGCCTTCATTGATGTACACTGATGAGGCGGCACTGATGGGCACCGATAGGTGGCAGTGATGGGCACTGATGGGTGGCAGTGATGGGCACTGATGGATGGCAATAATGGGTGCTGATTGTTTACACTGATGGCAGCATTGCTAGGTGGCACTGATTGGCACCACTGGTGGGCATTGATAGGTGGCACATGTGGGCATTGATAGGTGGCACTTGTAGGCATTGATAGGTGGCACTGTGGGCACTGGCAGGTGGCAATGGCAGGTGGCACTGACAGGCACAGATGAGGCATATGTGCCTCCTTCCTCTTTGGGACCGATGTCCCTTTAACATAAGCTGTTGATCAGCTTTCTTTTTCTCCTCACGCTGTCAGCCTGAGGAGAAAAAAAAACGATTACAAAGCTTTTTTTTACATCATGTGATCAGCTGTCATTGGCTGACAGCTGATCACATGGTAAGGGGCCGGGATCGGCCCCTTACTCGGTCTGTGATCATCTGAGTCTCCGTAACTCGGTGATCACAGCGCGTGCACTGGGGAGGACGTCCTATGATGGCCTCCCGGAAATTGCGCTGTGGCCGTCATTTGGCTATGGCTCAGACCTCAAGTGGTTAAACATCTGTGAGACAAGAACCCCAGCTTTCTCATTGTGACTAAGGGTGGCATACATTATGTACAGGAGATGAGTGCAGATGGCATGAAAGAAGGCAGTATGTACGGGGAGGAGAGTGGAGGGTATGACAGAGGACAGTATGTGCAGGAGAGGAGTGTGGAGGGTATGACAGTGGACAGTATGTACAGGAGATGAGTGTGGAGGGTATGACAGAGGGCAGTATGTACAGGAGATTAGTGTGGAGGGTATGACAGAGGGCAGTATGTACAGGAGAGGAGTGTGGAGGGTATGACAGAGGGCAGTATGTACTGGAGATTAGTGTGGAGGGTGTGACAGAGGGCAGTATGTACAGGAGAGGAGTGTGAAGGGTATGACAGAGGGCAGTATGTACAGGAGAGGAGTGTGGAGGGTATGACAGAGGGCAGTATGTACAGGAAACGAGTGTGAGGGATATGACAGAGGGCAGTATGTACAGGAAAGCGGTGTGGAGGGTATGACAGAGGGCAGTAAGTACAGGAAAGGGGTGTGTAGGATATGACAGAGGGCAGTATGTACAAGAGAGGAGTGTGGAGGGTATGACAGCGGCAGTATGTACAGGAGATGAGTGTGAAGGATATGACAGAGGGCAATATGTACAGGAAAGGATTGTGGAGCGTATGACAGAGGGCAGTATGTACAGGAGAGGAGTGTGGAAGTGTCAGAGGGCGTACCTCGGCAGGCAGGGTGCTCGCGGTGGTGTGCGGCAGGGTGCGTCGGCGCGCGTTGGCGCGCGCGTTCCTGTAGACCCCGCCGTGCGTGCTCCTCGCGGTGCTGGTGTGTGTATCCGGGGTCGTCCTGCTGTGCACGCCGGTGTGCGGGGGCGCGCGCGCGGGCGTCGGCGGGTGCGCGTGCCTGTGTGTGCCGGGGCACGCGCGTGCACGTCGTTTGGCGCCAAAAGCTGCATTTAAGCCAGCGTGCCCCTGTGACCAGTGCTGCCTGATCAACAGCTAGTCGTTCTAGTGCCTGACCTTGTGCCTTGTCCGTTCCTGATTACCTGCTGACCCGGCCTTGTCCCCCGATCTCTCTCTGAACTCTGCCTGTACCTGACTTCTGCTTGTTTGACCATCCGCTTGCCTGCTCCACTGTACCGCTGCCGTCTGCCTGTTAACGAACCCGGCCTGTCTCCTGACCATCCGTCTGCCTGCTCCCTTGGATCCAAGTTGCCTGTCTGTTATCTACCCAGCCTGCTTTCCAGAACTACCTGCTCAGTCTTGTGCCTGTGCTCCAGCCACCTTCAGTCTTCCCACCTGTTAACCCTGCAGTATCTGGACAGTGAATACAGGCTCTCATACCACTCCGTACTTTCGTGCCTTCTGTTTACTCTACCAGGGGCCGTCAGTCGGACGCGTAAGGGAGCCTACCCTCTGCCCGAGTGGACTCGCCGGTCTGGTAAGTCGGAGCCTGACAGGAACGTATGACAGAGGGCAGTATGTACAGGAGAGGAGTGTGGAGGGTATGACAGAGGGCAGTATGTACAGGAGAGGAGTGTGGGGGGGTATGACAGAGGTCAGTATTTTCAGGAGAGTAATTTATTACAACAGGCATTATGTACAGGAGAGGAGTGTGGAAGGTATGACAGAGTGCAGTATATACAGGAGAGGGATGTGGAGAGGATGACAGAGGGCAGTATGTACAGGAGAGGAGTATGGGGGGGATGACAGAGGGCAGTATGTACAGGAAAGGAGTGTGGAGGGTATGACAGAAGGCAGTATGTACAGGAGAGGAGTGGGGAGGGTATGACAGAGGGCAGTATGTACAGGAGAGGAGTGTGGAGGATATGAAAGAGGGCAGTATGTACAGGAGAGGAGTGTGGAGGGTATGACAGAGGGCAGTATTTTCAGGAGAGTAATTTATTACAACAGGCATTATGTGTAGGAGAGAAGTGTGTAGGATAAGGTGGAAAGTAGATAGCAATGGGCAAAATTCAAAGCTACTATCAGAGCTTAGGAAGCAGAAGGGAACTTGGAGGTCCGTATAATTGCCTGTATGGAAGATTAATTGCTGAAGTTCAGATGAGATGCGGGCAGTATGTACAGGAGAGGAGTGTGGAGGATATGAAAGAGGGCAGTATATACAGGAGAGGAGTGTGGAGGGTATGACAGCAGGCAGTATGTACAGGAGATGAGTGTGAAGGATATGACAGAGGGCAGTATGTACAGGAGAGGAGTGTGGAGGGTATGACAGAGGGCAGTATGTACAGGAGAGGAGTGTGGAGGGTATGACAGAGGGCAGTATGTACAGGAGAGGAGTGTGGAGGGTGTGACAGAGGACAGTATGTACAGGAGAGGAGTGTGGAGGGTATGACAGAGGGCAGTATGTACAGGAGAGCAGTGTGGAGGGTATGACAGAGGGCAGTATGTACAGGAGAGCAGTGTGGAGGGTATGACAGAGGGCAGTATGTACAGGAGAGGAGTGTGGAGGGTATGACAGAGGGCAGTATGTACAGGAGAGGAGTGTGGAGGGTATGACAGAGGTTAGTATTTTCAGGAGAGTAATTTATTACAACAGGCATTATGTACAGGAGAGGAGTGTGGAAGGTATGACAGAGGCCAGTATATACAGGAGAGGGATGTGGAGAGGATGACAGAGGGCAGTATGTACAGGAGAGGAGTATGGGGGGATGACAGAGGGCAGTATGTACAGGAAAGGAGTGTGGAGGGTATGACAGAAGGCAGTATGTACAGGAGAGGAGTGGGGAGGGTATGACAGAGGGCAGTATGTACAGGGGAGGAGTGTGGAGGATATGAAAGAGGGCAGTATCTACAGGTGAGGAGTGTGGAGGGTATGACAGAGGGCAGTATTTTCAGGAGAGTAATTTATTACAACAGGCATTATGTGTAGGAGAGAAGTGTGTAGGATAAGGTGGAAAGTAGATAGCAATGGGCAAAATTCAAAGCTACTATCAGAGCTTAGGAAGCAGAAGGGAACTTGGAGGTCCGTATAATTGCCTGTATGGAAGATTAATTGCTGAAGTTCAGATGAGATGCGGGCAGTATATACAGGAGAGGAGTGTGGAGGATATGAAAGAGGGCAGTATATACAGGAGAGGAGTGTGGAGGGTATGACAGCGGGCAGTATGTACAGGAGATGAGTGTGAAGGATATGACAGAGGGCAGTATGTACAGGAGAGGAGTGTGGAGGGTATGACAGAGGGCAGTATGTACAGGAGAGGAGTGTGGAGGGTATGACAGAGGGCAGTATGTACAGGAGAGGAGTGTGGAGGGTATGACAGAGGTCAGTATGTACAGGAGAGCAGTGTGGAGGGTATGACAGAGGGCAGTATGTACAGGAGAGGAGTGTGGAGGGTATGACAGAGGGCAGTATGTACAGGAGAGGAGTGTGGAGGGTATGACAGAGGGCAGTATGTACAGGAGAGGAGTGTGGGGGGGTATGACAGAGATCAGTATTTTCAGGAGAGTAATTTATTACAACAGGCATTATGTACAGGAGAGGAGTGTGGAAGGTATGACAGAGGGCAGTATATACAGGAGAGGGATGTGGAGAGGATGAGAGAGGGCAGTATGTACAGGAGAGGAGTATGGGGGGGATGACAGAGGGCAGTATGTACAGGAGAGGAGTGTGGAGGATATGAAAGAGGGCAGTATGTACAGGAGAGGAGTGTGGGGGGTATGATAGAGGTCAGTATTTTCAGGAGAGTAATTTATTACAACAGGCATTATGTGTAGGAGAGAATTGTGTACACTCTAAGTGGTGAGTTAAAACCAGAGGGAGAGTGAACAAGTTTTACTTTTTTGTTTGCTGGGTAGCATTTTTGGGGCTTTTCCTTTTAGCTTTTCAATTAGCTTTTTCTGTCACTTTTTAAATAGCTTTTTTTTTTTTTTTTTTTCTTCTTTGGTTCCTTCAGGCTATTAAGTAGGGGGAGGGGTGATTGCTCACAGGTGCCTGCAGTCTATATAACTGTGTGTAGGACTCATCCTGAGCCTGCTCATTGGGAGATTGCTGGAACTTAAACCAAGTGGAACTTTTCTAAGTGGTGAGTTAAAACCAGAGTTTAAAACAGGAGATTATAACAGGGGTCATAGTACCTGTGTAGTGTGAGTACATGAGTGTTGTCTGAGTAGTGTGTGTGGATCGTTAGTACTTGTGTATTGTGTATTGTATACTTGAGTATTGCGAGTGTACATAGGTCTGTGACTGTTCTGCGATTGCACGTAGGTCTGTGAGTACCTGTGTATTGTCTTGAGTATTAGTGCCAGGAAGCTAGCTGTTAGGTAATTTAAACAGGGTAAAATCCCCAATCCTCACTAAATTTAATAGGTACGATGCCCGGCGGGTGTGGAGAGGCGACTCTTTGTACATCTTGCCGCATGTATGCGTTCCTTGATCATCCAATCGAGGGCGAATACTGCTGTGCAAGATGTAAGCACATTGTTTCCCTGGAAGCCCAGGTTCTGAATCTGGGGAAGCAACTGTCAGCACTGAGAAGTCCCTCCATACTAAAGGAGAGCCAGGAACGTACACGGCAGGTGCCGGCAGGGGCCAGCACAGAGGCGGGTGGAGACAAAGAGGTGCTGGCACTAGCAAAGAGTAGATGGGTGACAGTCAGGAAGGGTAGAGGGGGAAGTGCCAGGGAGGCCGATCCAGGACTGGAGCATCCCAATAAGTACACTCCATTGAGTGACATTGGTGAAACCAGTCAGGGACCAGCAGTGCTGGAGCTGAGGGACTCTCCTAGCTGCCGGGGGAAGAACTCCTCCAGTGAGAGTGGGGGGGCAGTAAAGGGAAAGGAAAGACAGATTCTGGTGGTAGGGGACTCAATTCTTAGAAGGACAGAGAGGGCAATCTGTAACCAAGACCTGAAGCGCCGAACAGTATGTTGTCTACCGGGCGCTCGGGTTCGGCACATCACGGATCTTGTGGACAGATTACTGGGAGGGGCTGGGGAAGACCCGGCTGTCATGGTGCACGTTGGCACAAATGACAAAGTCAGAGGCAGATGGAGTGTCCTAAAGAACGATTTTAGGGACTTAGGAGCTAAATTGAGGAAAAGGACCTCCAAGGTAGTATTCTCAGGAATACTACCGGTACATCGAGCCACACCAGAAAGGAAGAGGGAGATTAGGGAAGTAAACAAGTGGCTGAAGAGCTGGTGTAGTAAGGAGGGGTTTGGGTTCCTGGAGGACTGGGCCGACTTCTCAGTTGGTAACCGGTACTATAGAAGGGACGGACTGCACCTAAATGAGGAGGGTGCAGATCTACTGGGAAGGAAGATGGCCAAAAAGTTAGAGGGGTTTTTAAACTAGGCGATGGGGGGGAGGGTCCAGAGGCAGAGATAGCCAGCGCGGAAGATATTCCAGAGGGTAGTATTGGGGGCATTAGTGGTAGGTTAACCAAAGCACAAAAACACAAGGTGAGTATAGTAGCAAGTCCTAGTTGCAATCTCGAAACACCCAATACGAAGACAATATGCGACCGGTCTAAACTATGTGGCATGTTCACCAATGCCAGGAGCATGTCGGACAAGATGGGTGAACTAGAGATACTGTTGTACGAGCAGGATTTGGATTTTGTGGGAATTTCAGAGACCTGGTTCAACAGCTCTCATGATTGACTGGCAAACATTCAAGGGTATACCCTATACCGCAAGGATAGAGAGGGTAAAAAAGGGGGAGGGGTATGCCTATATATCAAGAATAATGTACAAGTGAATGTGAGAGATGACATCACTGAGGGAGCTAGAGAGGAGGTGGAATCCTTATGGGTAGAGCTCCAAAGGGATAAAGCTAAGGGGAAAATAATACTGGGAGTATGCTATAGGCCCCCAAACCTGAGGGAGGAAGTGGAGACGGATCTCCTATCACAAATTGGAGTAGCAGCAAGGATGGGAAGTGTTATCATAATGGGGGATTTTAATTATCCAGACATAGATTGGGCGGAGGGAACCGCGCATTCATTTAAGGCTCGCCAGTTCCTTAATGTCTTGCAGGACAATTTTATGGGTCAGATGGTAGACGCACCAACTAGAAATAAAACATTACTGGATCTACTGATTACCAACAATACAGACCTGATCACAGATGTGGAAATGCGGGGCAACTTAGGTAACAGTGATCACAGGTCAATTAGTTTCAGTATAAATCACACAAATAGGAAACATAAAGGGAATACAAAGACACTGAATTTCAAAAGAGCCAACTTCCCTAAACTACAAACCTTGCTAAAAGGCATAAACTGGGATAAAATATTAGAAACAAAGAATACGGAGGAGAGATGGGTTTGCTTTAAGAGCATATTAAATAAGGGCATTAGCCAATGTATCCCATTGGGTAATAAATTTAAAAGAGCGAACAAAAGTCCTGGATGGCTTAACTCCAATGTAAAAATGCATATAAAAGCAAAGGAGAAGGCCTTCAAAAATTACAAGGTTGAGGGATCATCCCCAGCATTCAGACTTTATAAAGAATGCAACAGGATATGTAAAGGTGCAATTAGGACAGCTAAGATAGAACATGAAAGACACATAGCGGAGGAGAGCAAAAATAATCCCAAGAAATTCTTTAAGTATGTAAACAGTGAAAAAGGGAGGACAGACCATATTGGCCCCATAAAGAATGAGGAAGGACATCTGGTTACAAAGGATGGGGAGATGGCGAAGGTATTGAATTTATTCTTCTCCTCAGTCTTCACGAGTGAATCGGGGGGCTTCAGTAACCAAAACTGCAGTGTTTATCCTCATGACACAACACAGGAAGCACCTCCATGGTTAACAGAGGACGGAATTAAAATTAGACTTGAGAAACTTAACATTAATAAATCACCGGGACCAGATGGCTTGCATCCGAGGGTACTTAGGGAACTCAGTCATGTGATTGCCAGACCGTTGTTCCTAATTTTTACAGATAGTCTACTGACTGGAATGGTACCAGCTGATTGGAGAAAAGCCAATGTAGCACCTATATTTAAAAAGGGCCCAAAATACATCCCTGGGAATTACAGACCAGTTAGCCTAACATCGATAGTATGTAAACTCTTGGAGGGGATGATAAGGGACTATATACAGGATTTTAGTAATACGAACGATATCATTAGCAGTAATCAACATGGATTCATGAAGAATCGTTCTTGCCAAACCAATCTATTAACCTTCTATGAGGAGGTGAGTTGCCATCTAGATAAAGGAAGGCCTGTAGACGTGGTGTATCTGGATTTTGCAAAAGCATTTGACACAGTTCCCCATAAACGTTTACTGTACAAAATAAGGTCCGTTGGCATGGACCATAGGGTGAGTACATGGATTGAAAACTGGCTACAAGGGCGAGTTCAGAGGGTGGTGATAAATGGGGAGTACTCAGAATGGTCAGGGGTGGGTAGTGGGGTTCCCCAAGGTTCTGTGCTGGGACCAATCCTATTTAATTTGTTCATAAACGATCTGGAGGATGGGATAAACAGTTCAATGTCTGTATTTGCAGACGATACTAAGCTAAGCAGGGCAATAACTTCTCCGCAGGACGTGGAAACCTTGCAAAAAGACCTGAACAAATTAATGGGGTGGGCGACTACATGGCAAATGAGGTTCAATGTAGAAAAATGTAAAATAATGCATTTGGGTGGCAAAAATATGAATGCAATCTATACACTGGGGGGAGAACCTCTGGGGGAATCTAGGATGGAAAAGGACCTGGGGGTCCTAGTAGACGATAGGCTCAGCAATGGCAGGCAATGCCAAGCTGCTGCTAACAAAGCAAACAGAATATTGGCATGCATTAAAAGGGGGATCAACTCCAGAGATAAAACGATAATTCTCCCGCTCTACAAGACTCTGGTCCGGCCGCACCTAGAGTATGCGGTCCAGTTCTGGGCACCAGTCCTCAGGAAGGATGTACTGGAAATGGAGCGAGTACAAAGAAGGGCAACAAAGCTAATAAAGGGTCTGGAGGATATTAGTTATGAGGAAAGGTTGCGAGCACTGAACTTATTCTCTCTGGAGAAGAGACGCTTGAGAGGGGATATGATTTCAATTTACAAATACGGGACTGGTGACCCCTCAATAGGGATAAAACTTTTTCGCAGAAGAGAGTTTACCAGGACTCGTGGCCACTCATTAAAATTAGAAGAAAAGAGGTTTAATCTTAAACTACGTAGAGGGTTCTTTACTGTAAGAGCGGCAAGGATGTGGAATTCCCTTCCACAGGCGGTGGTCTCAGCGGGGAGCATTGATAGCTTCAAAAAACTATTAGATAAGCACCTGAATGACCACAACATACAGGGATATACAATGCAATACTGACACATAATCACACACATAGGTTGGACTTGATGGACTTGTGTCTTTTTTCAACCTCACCTACTATGTAACTATGTGTAGGATAAGGTGGAAAGTAGATAGCAATGGGCAAAATTCAAAGCTACTATCAGAGCTGAGGAAGCAGAAGGGAACTTGGAGGTCCGTATAATTGCCTGTATGGAAGATTAATTGCCGAAGTTCAGATGAGATGCTAGGAAGGGAGGTGAAGTTCTGCTCTGTAGTGAAAACACTGATGTGGTCTTCCATAAAAATGCCATCTGTGGCCGCTATTTTATTGGCAACCACAGCTGTTATCAATGCAGAGCACAAGGTGATGGGCAGAGTCAGGGGCATTGCTAGGGGGTGGCTATTGGGGCTATAGCCCTGAATCTGGGGCCCATAGCCCCGAGTCTCTTGCTGCAGGGTCCCTGCCTAACCAGCGGGTTGCGGCTGCTGCGGCGGGCAGGCTGGCTGCATGAGAGAGGCCGGAGGAGAGGAGAGAAGTGAGCAGGCGGATGAGCAGAGATGACAGCTCTCTCCGCCCGCTCCACATCAGCGCTCTTCACAGCCGGGCCTCTTCAATTTGGGAGCAAGGTGCGGTGAGCAGCAGAGGAATGACATCATCTCTCACTGCCCGTCACACATCAGCGCTCTTCCACCCTCACAGCACGGTGGAGTGGAGGTCACGTGCTTCCTGTCATCGTGGAGCTCCACTTTGCAGCCAGACGCCCTTGCTTCAATGTCGGAGGTGCAGCGGGGAGCAGAGAGATGACATCATCTCTCACTGCCTGCCCTGCATCACCGCTCTCCTGCTCTCACTAAATGGACCAGTGCTGTCAGCCTGCCACCAATGCAGCGTCAATGCAAATTTGGTGGCACTGGCTGGCATGACAAGTTACAATCCACATCAGTTGGCAAGTGACGTGGCAAGTGACAATCTGCAAATGGTGGCAGGAGATGTGGCAATCTGCAAATTGAGCCAGGAGAGATGGCAAGTGACAATCTGCAAATGGTGACAGGTGACGTGGCAAGTGACAATCTGAAAATGGTGGCAGGAGATGTGGCAATCTGCAAATGGTGGCAGGTGACATGGCAAGTTGCAATCTGCAAATGGTGGCAGGTGACGTGGCAAGTGACAATCCACACCTGATGCCAGGTGAAAGTGGCAAGTGACAATTCACATCTGGTGGCAGGCGACATGGCAAGTGACAATCCACATCTAGTGGCAGGTGAAAGTGGCAAGTAACACGCTGCATCTGGTGGCAGGAGATGTGGCAAGTGACATGCCCAGGGCTTCCACTGATTCTGCAGTATGGTGAGTTGAACCACTTCATTATATATTAGAATGTAACAATAGAAATAATGCACTTCAATCACCCTGACACCATATCAACCATGGTGCCATGATGATTGAAGCAACAACACCAGCCATCGCCCACGAAAAATTGCTTAGGTCTCCCCCCAACCCGGGCCTGCAAAAAGGTTGGTGACCGCTGCTTTGGGCTCTAGCCCCAGATCTTTGGCAGACCTAGCAACGCCCCTGGGCAGAGCTATGCTGTTGGCACACATTTCTAGATTTCTGTAGTAATGACAGCAGTTTTCCCAAATACCGGATTGTACTGGCTCAAAGAACACATATGACTGCCAATGGTGATATCACTTTCTCATTAAAACAACTGGCCAACCAAATAGACAATGTTGTTCTCACTTGAAGACTGACCCTCCTTGACATGTTTCACCCTTATGGGCTTAGTCCTAGAGACAGGGGCAGTAGGGAAAAGGGTCCTTACATATACAGCATATAATCAACAGGCACAAACACACTCTGGAAAATCACTTTGATCTTTTGCACTTTTATATTTGAAAAACTGGCTTAACCAGAAATGTACCGTATATAAACATAATCATACACACATACATATCATAAATAACTATAATAGCATATAAATATATATAATAAATATGGACTATTTGAATGTCTCTCTTAACATGGCATATACAACATTATTAGTAAATACCATCAACAGCCACCCCCCCCCCCCCCTTAAAAAAACTAAAATATAATTATGTTTAAAAACTGTATACAGTAGAGAAATCAGTTTTTGGTGATTGATATGTATGAAATATGCATATATAAAGCAACTAGTAAATCAATAATGGATAAAAATCCAATCATCCTTCCCCTAACTTATTATAAAAAAAAATAACAATTTATGTAATTATATTTAAACTCATATAGAGAAACCAAAAAAATTGAGTGATTGCAATTTTTCTGATTACCCAGACAGTGAGAGGGAGGGTGGAGATAGCTGTCTATTCACAATATATTATTATATATATATTATAAACTATAGGATAGGATCATAGTAATATAAACACTTATTGTCCAACTTACTCTGTGCTGGAATCCATGTTGTTCGGCTTTATTTATCTTCATGTACATTTCATGTAGAGCATGGGCCAGAACATATACAGCCTTGTATACATAGGAGTGCAGAGTTGTATAAGAAGACAATAAGGATGAAACATTTTTTACATCTGTACAAGGTTTTAAATTAATATCATGCAACGCTTGAAAATAGTAATTTTTTAATTTGCTTGGGGAACTACAGTGAAACCAATGAGCCCCAATTTCTTCCAGTAGGGGGTCATTTATGGAGCTGGAGAAGTTGACACCGTTGGTATAAACATCCAGGTTTAGTTTTTTTTTCTTGTGGCCACACAAATATGAAGCTGCAGTTAATTATGTTATAAATCGTATTATGTGAATTAGGTAATGTAATCCATGATGGTGGGAAAATGAATGTTATATCTTCTATACCAGAGGATAAATGAAGAACAAAATAGGAAAAGTTTATTATGGAAGTTCCGCACACTATGGCAATCCTAGCTGCTGATTTCCTAATAATTGTCCGACTATTACCTAACATATTTGATTTCCGTGTAATTATATACTCTGTACAGATCCCATGTTCTCTCATCATCTTACTCAGTTCTTGGGCCTCCTCATCACCGCTGCCATCCCATGATGTTATTATTCCAACCCAGTTCCACCCAAAATGCTGCAAAAATGTAATAATAGTTGCAAAACGGACCCGATCGTTTGGTGTCATATGGAATAAAGTTTGATACATTTCTCCATCACTCAGGCGAGGGTCAGTGACTTGATAATTGATCTGAATGATATGTTGGGAAATATTTTGATGGGATGTTAGTATTCAAACAATGAAATATGAGAAATGTAATAAATAAATGGCACACAAAGATCTCTTTATTATATTTATTTTTGCTGCTCTAATAAAAAGAAGTAATTGTCAGAATTTTTATCATAGAGACCTAAGTATAAGAGAGCCCACAATGCCTACTTACCTTCTCCACCCTCACATCCAACCCTTAAAGTGGTTGTAAACCCTTACATATACCCAGTGAAATGACTGGTCTCAGGTAATACACAGAGCTTAAACAAATCCTCCTATATACAGTAAGTTGTACCTGTTTATCTTTAGTCTTATCTTCTCTACATCCATTTAAAAAGTTCTGAAAAAATTGGGTGAAAAGCTGAAGTTACACTCTGCAGAGCTCAGTGAGGAGAGCTCTGAAAGCTGATTGGAGAGAAGGGACACACGCCCTCCACACAGAACACAGAAAAAGTGCTGAGGGTGTCAATCTGCTGGCACTCCCTCCCCTGTCACCATTTTTCCCTTGGTGTCAGGAAAACTTGTCAGAAGTGACTCCTGCAGATAGTGGAGAAAGGTGGCAGCAGACAGAAATAATACTTTAATTGCTTCAAGTGCTTTTACTTAAAACTAATACACACTATACAGAGATATGCATTGTTCATATTTCATGTCTGAAGTTTACAACCACTTTAAAGTATATGTGAACCCCTAATTACTTGGGATGGATGTGCTCTCATGCCTAGCTTGGTTTGCTTACAATAGCAAAAACTGAAAATTGTATACTCACCTTTCCATACTTTTCCTTTCCTGATGCATCTTATGGCAGCACACACACTGGGTTGTGACTCCGCCCCCACAACCTGATAGGACTGGTTAGCTATACGTTTTGAAGAGGAGTCTACCACAGCATTCTCTGTATCTATCACCTTAAATGGGTGGGCATCTGTGTGCTGCCATAAGATGCGTCAGGAAAGGAAAATTACGAAAAGGTGAGTATACAATTTTGCATTTTCCTGTCGCATCATGGCAGTACACACACTGGGAAAAAAACTCTCTATACGGGTGGGTTCTTAGAAGATATTCATTTTATTCACAGGATATGGAAGAATTAGCTTGAATAACTGTTCTTCTGAATTCGACAGTCGTTAATTGCGCAGGATCTATTCTGTAATGTGACATGAACATGGTTCTAGAGAACCGAGTTGCTGCCTTGCATATTGCCTCTGGAGACACCTTTCAATATGCTGCCCATGAGGTTGCCACTGCCCTGGTAGAATGAGCCTTTAGGTCATCAGGTATTGGAAGATGTTGTACTGCGTATGCTTTCTTGATGGTTTTTTTTAGCCATGAGGCTATTGTACAGGAAGACGCTGTCTGGCCTCTTTTAGCGCCGTGAGGTATGGCCAGAAGATTCTCAGCCTTTCTGAATGGGCTAGTAGCCTTTAAGTATTCAGTAATAATAGTTTTTATGTCCAATGGATGTGGATCTCCGTGGCTAGTGAGAAACGCTGGTAGGTTGATTTCTGGATTGAAGTGGAAAGCGGATGCTACTTTAGGTATGAATTGCTCCGAAGGTTTAAGCACAACTCTGTCAGGGTAGAAGACCAGATGAGGTGCTTTTATCAAAAGAGCTTGCAACTCAGATACCCTTTTTGCTGAGGTTATGTCAATTGGGAAGGTTCATTTCAGCATTAAATCCCATATGGATATTGACTCCATGGGAAAAAAAGGGGTTTTTGACAGTGCTCCCAAGACTATGGAGAGATCCCATGCAGGAAATCTTGGTTTCCTTGGAGGTTTTATTTTTAAACATGCTCTTTGGATCTGTATGATGAGGGGATTTGAAGCCCATTTGATTCTCATCATGGCCGATAAGGCAGAGACTTAAACCTTTAGAGTGTTAGAATCTAGACCCCTTTCTAGGCCTAATTGCAGAGATTCGAGACCTGGTGATACTGTGGGTGACAGTGGATCCCAGGATTGTTGCTGTGCGAATGAAGAAAACCTTTCCCACACTCTGTTGTAAGGGTTGTTAGTTGTTTTCCTCCTGGCCTGTTGTATGGTAGCTACAGAGCCGATCTGTCCCATACGCTCACTACACAAGCTGCGTAGGGCCCCGCCGCTGTGGGGGGGCCCCCAAGGGCGGATTGGCTCTGCTCAGGGCCGGACTGGCCTACTGGGATACCGGGACATTTCCGGTAGGCTGCCTGCCCTGGGGCCGCTTTGAGCTATGCGGTGGCTGCAGCATAGCTCAAATCTGAGTCCCGCTGTGTCACGGAGCTCAGTGTGAAGTCGTGCTGTGACAAAGGACCCGCCCTCCTCCTAGACCAGTTCGTGTGATAAATGCAGTGTTCCGTCTATCACACAAGCAGGTCTAGGAGGAGGGCGGGACTTTTGTCACAGCGCGACTGAACCTTTCACACTGAGCTCCGTGACACAGCGTGAGATGCGCGCTGTGCCTGTACATAATCCACTGGCTCTAATTGGTGAGGCGGCAATGATTGGCATGGTAAGACAGCAATAATGGGCACAGTAAGGCTACATTAATGGGCACAGTGAGGCGGAAATGATTGGCACAGTAAGGCTACATTGATTGGCACGGTAAGGCGGCAATGGTTGGCACAGTGAGGCGGCAATGATTGGCACAGTGAGGCTACATTGATTGGCACGGTGAGGTGGCAATGAGGGGCACAGTAAGGCTGCAATGATGGGCATGGTGAGGCGGCAATGATGGGTATAGTAAGGCTGCAATGATGGGCATGGTGAGGCAGCAATGATTGGCACGGTGAGGCGGCAATGATGGGCACAGTAAGGCTGCAATGATGGGCATGGTGAGGCGGCAATGATGGGCATAGTAAGGCTGCAATGATGGGCATGGTGAGGCGGCAATGATGGGCACAATAAGGCTACAATGATGGGCACGTGATGCGGCAATGATGGGCACGTTGATGCTACATTGATTGGCATGGTGAGGCGGCAATAATTGGCACAGTAAGGTGGCAATGATGGGAAAAGTAAGGCTGCAATGATGGGCACGGTGAGGCTACATTGATTGGCATGGTGAGGCGGCAATGATTGGCACGGTGAGGTGGCAATGATGGGCACGTGAAGGCTACATTGATTGGCATGGTGAGGCCGCAATGATGAGCACGGTGAGGCTACATTGATTGGCATGGTGAGACGGCAATGATTGGCACGATAAGGTGGCAATGATGAGCACAGTGAGGCTGCATGTATGGGCACAGTGAGGCTGCATGGATGGGCACAGTGAGGCTGCATTGACGGGCACAGTGAGGCTGCAATGATGGGCACAGTAAGGCTGCAATGATGGGCACAATGAGGTTATATTGATGGGCACAGTAAGGCTGCATTGATGGGCACAGTGAGGCTGCATTGATCTCTTGTACCATGTCTGCAGTCTCTGACCACCTCCTGTATCATGTCTGCATTCTCTTACCATCTTTAGTATCATGTCCTCAGTCTCTAATCCTCTCATGTACCATGCCCATAGCCTCTGACCATCTCCTGTACTATGCCCGCAGCCTTTAACCATCTCTTGTACCATGTCTGCAACTTCTGACCTTCTCTTGTCTTATATCATGTCTGCAGTCTCTGAGGGAGTCTGGAGAGGAGTCAAGAATGGGAGCACTGCCGGGATGGGTGTCATGGGAGAAGTCAGACATGTGTGGACTGTGGAGAGGAGACTATAAGATAAAAAGAGAGCCACCGAGCTGGAGCCAACTGACTGAGCTCTGCACGATGCACCTGAGAGGAGGTCAGTGACAGCACCGCCATGCTAGTCTTAGGGGGGTCACTGATGTAAGGGGGAGGTGAATACAGTAATGTAAAGGGACACTGATATAAAGGTTTCCCCCTTATATCAGTACCCCCCCTTACCTTAGTGTATTCTTTCTGCGGAAGGTGATCTCTGGTCACCAGAGCAGCCCCCCACACACATCCCCAGAGTCCCAGGTGTCCCCCTTGATGATTCCTTCACAGTTACTACTTTTAACTGAAATTTTCTGTTTTATATATATATATATATATATATATATATATATATATATATATATATATATATATATACATATATATAAAGCCCTATGTGCTTTCATATCTGTCTTATCTATATATAATACATTCTTCTAATGTGCTTTAAAATGTATGGTTTTCCCTTTTATGAACAAGCAAATAATGACGCTATGTTGTTGGGCTGGTATAATAATGCTATGGGGCTGGTATGAAAATATTTCCAGGGTTGGTTTTTATTCCCAGTCCAGCCCTGGCTCTGCTCCCGGAGCTCCAATCTGCTTGGACGACCCCCAGCAGCAGCAATCCCGGATAGCCTCTCCGTCCTCCTCCTCCTCCCCTCCCCCAGGTGCGCCCCTCATGGAGGAGGGCAGGGCCCCTCTCACCTGTCACTCAGCCACCCACTGGGCCTATCCAGGGACTCGCATCACTTCGGGGGCCACACGCTTCTCCCGGCTGCTGAGCAACCTACAGACTGGAGGCTTCCAGTCCGTTATCAACTAATGGGGGGGCCCCGAACTCAAAGACAAGGTGAGAGTGGGGGCCACAATTGGGGGTGGGACAGTGATGGGGGGTGTATATAATCAGCGGGGTGTCTGTATTAGATGTGGGGTGTATATTATGAATGGGGTGTCAGTATTGTATTTGGGCTGTATATAATTAGTGGGAGTTAATAGTATATGTGGGGTGTATGTTATCAGTGGGGGGGTAGTATTATATGTGGGGTGTATGTTATCAGTGGGGTGGCAGTATTATATGTGGGGTGTATGTTATCAGTGAGGGGTGCAGGCTTTGGTGAGCAGAGACCCCATTTACACCAGAGTCACAGCATTCCCCCTTAAATCAAGGTTCCCAGAACACCCCTTACATCAGATCCCCCCTTAAATCAGGATCCCCCTTTACATTAGAGTCCACAGAGCTCCCCCTTACAGTTTAAGTGGAATTTATGTGCAAACTCTGATGTAAGGGGGGTGGCTCTTTGCAGACTCTGCTGTAAGGGGGGCTCTGTGCAGACTCTGATGTAAGGGAGGGGGGTTCTGTGCAGACTCTGCTGTAAGGGGGGCTCTTTGCAGACTCTGGTGTAAGAGGGACTTCTATGTGGACTCTAATGTAAGGGGGGCCTCTGTGCAGACTCTGATGTAAGGGGGGGCCTCTGTGTGGACTCTGATGTAAGAAGGGCCTCTGTGCGGACTCTGATGTAAGGGGGACCTTTGTGCAGACTCTGATCTAAGGGGGAACCACTGTGTGGACTCTGATGTAAGGGGGACCTCTGTGTGGACTCTGATGTAAGGGGGAACCTCTGTGTGGATGTAAGGAGGGGCTTTCTGGGGACCCTGATGTAAGGGGAGGCTCTCTGGGGACCCTGATGTAAGGAGGGGCTCTCTGAGGACACTGATGTAAGGGGGGCTCTCTGGGGACCCTGATGTAACGAAGGGCTTTCTGGGGACCCTGATGTAGGGGGAGGCTCTCTGGGAACCCTGATGTAGGGGGAGACTCTCTGGGGACCCTGATGTAAGGAGGAGCTTTCTGGGGACCCTGATGTAAGGGGAGGCTCTCTGGGGACCCTGATGTAAGGGGAGGCCCCCCGGGGACCCTAATGTAGGGGGAGGCTCTCTGGGGACACTGATGTAGGGGGAGACTCTCTGAGAACACTGATTTAAGGGGGGCTCTCTGGGGACCCTGATGTAAGGGGAGGCTCTCTCGGGATCCTGATGTAAGGAGAGGCTCTCTGGGGATCCTGATGTAAGGAGGGGCTCTCTGGGGCCCTGATGTAAGTGGGGATCTCTGGGGACCCTGATGTAAGTGGGGGATCCGCACTCAGATATGTAACGATATATATATATATATATTTATGGTCGTGGCCCTAAGACCGAGACAAATGTGGATCACATAAACACGCGACAAGACTCACAACATAAATAGACCTGAGGTGTGGCTTTTGGTCGTCTAGTAGGTATGGCAAGAAAAGGGGCCATACCCAAGATAAGTAATGGATGATTGTGGAGGAGAATTTGCCGAGAAGTGCTGTAAAAAGGGGAATGGGAGGGAGGGTATTGTGCACTGGAACTGACAAAGAGAAAGGAGAAGTGGTCAGCTTAAATACCCTCGGGGCTCCTCCCAAAAATTCAGGCCAGCATACTGGCCTTCTAATATATATACACACACGTATATTATATACATGTCTGTTCTATATTGTTGTACTTATTCTTTGACTGTTTTGTTTAAAGAAGGGAGGATTGTATTGGGAGCACTGGTCAGGTGTGACTGTGTGGCAATGGAAAATGGTTTACAGCTCACTGCATCACGGGTCAGGTAGAGGGCCCCTTAGCAGAATTTTGCTTAGGGCCCCAGGGAGGTCAGGATCGGCGCTGGGTAGCTACCACCTTAAATGAACATCCTTGATTTAGTAGCCTAACCCTTTCAATTTCCATGCCATCAGGTGTAGTTTTTCTGGTGCTGAGTGCAGAAACTGGCCTTGTGAGAGCAGATCCAGTGTCACTGGAAAAGGTAATGGGTCCTCCGTACTCAGCTGGAAAATGGTTGTGAAACAAGGCCTCCTCGGCCAGAACGGTATTATAGCTATTACCTTGGACGTCGATCTTCTGAGTCTGGTCAGGAACCTTGCTATTAGAGGTATTGGGGGAAATATATATCCCAGTTGGAAATTTCAGGGTTGGTGTAGGCAGTCTATTCCAGCTGCTGTTGGATAGGCAGCTCCCACCAGGAATTTTGGACACTTGGTGTTCATTGGGGTTGCTGCCAGATTGATATCGGGAATACCCCATTTGTGTTTCAGGAGACAGAAGGCTTGATGACTCAAGGACCATTTGTTGTTCGAGATGAAGATTCTACTTAGATCGTCTGCGAGTTGGTTCTGTATTTCTGGAACGTATACTGCCTTCAGATCTGCCAAATGTATCTGAGCCCAGTCAAGGATAGGGTGTACTTCCTTCATAAGTGTACCGCCCTTGGTGCTACCTTGTCTCTGTATGTAGGCTACCGCTACTTTTTTGTCCATGCATAGTAGGACACTTTTCCCTCTGAGGAATGGACTAAATGCTAGGAGGACTTGAAAGGCGGCTCTGAGCTCCAGAATGTTTTGAGACTATGCCTTGTGGTTGGAAATGCCAATGTCCCTGGGCCGCTTGGTCCAGATAGTGAGCTCCCCATCCTTGCAGATTGGCATCCGACGTGATTATTTCTGGTCGGGGAGGAACAATATGCCAATGATGTTTGAGGCTGCGGACCTGGGTCCACCACCATACAGATAGTTTCACCATTTTTTTTATAAGGATTGGTTGAAGCATTGATGCTCCATCCCACTGCGTCAAAAATTTATTTTGAAATGTCCTCATGTGCCATTGGGCCCACTGGACCATTGGGAAAGTGGATGACATTGATCCCAAAATGCTCAGACATGCTCCGGCGAGTAGGTAAACTGCTGCCATCCATCTCTTTATTTTTGGAAATTAATGGACCTACTGTATCTTCTCCTGAGGAAGTTCCACCCTATTGGAGTTGGTATTCAGTTCTGCTCCCAAGAAGGTCATTCTCTGAGTCGGTTTCAAGTTGCTTTTCTTCCAGTTTATTATTCACCCGAATTGCTGTAGTGTGGATATCAGTATTTCCCGATGGTGGAGGGGAGACTGCTGGCTGTCGGCTAGAAGGATATTGTTGAGATAATGGTGGACTCTTAATCCTCTTTCCCTCAGGTATGCTATCACTGGTAATAGAATTTTCATGAAAGTTCTGAGGGCAGTTGATATTCCAAATGGCAGATTCTGGAATTGGAAGTGTTGTTTTATCGCAAAATGAAGGTATTTTTGAAAGGTCTGGTGTAAAGGGACATGTAGATAGGCATCTGACAAATCGATTGACAGCATCCAATCTTTTGCATTTATTGCCAGTAATATCGACTGGAGGCTCTCCATCCTGAAGGATTTGAATAGGATCTTCCTGTTGAGGCTCTTTACATCTAATACCGGCCCCAGGTCTCCCATCTTCTTTTTCACAAGAAAAAGTGGAGACTAAAAACCTCTTCCTCTCTGATCGAGTGGAACTTCTGCAATCGCCCATTTCTGTAGCAACTCTAGGGCATACTTGGCCACTTCGCACCCAGGCCAATTCTGACATTTCTCTCCTACATGTAAAATTCATCATTTTTTTGCTAGAAAATTACATAGAACCCCCAAACATTATATATGTTTTTTAGCAAAGACCCTAGAGAATACAATGGCGGTTGTTGCAACTTTTTATCTCGCATGGTATTTGCGCGGCAATTTTTCGTTTCATGCTTTAAAAAAAAACAAAACATTAAAGTTAACCCAATTTTTTTGCATAATGCGAAAGATGAAGTTTCAAAATTGCACACGCTCGTGGAATGGCGCCAAACTTTGGTACTTAAAAATTCCCATAAGCAACACTTTAAAAATTTTTACTGGTTACATGTTTTGAGTTACAGAGGAGGTCTAGTGCTAGAATTATTTCTCTCACTCTAACGATACCTCACATGTGTGGTTTGAACACCATTTTCATATGCGGGTGGGACTTACGCATGCGAGCACACGGGGACAGGGGCACTTTAATTGTTTTTTATTATTGTTAATTTGACTTTTTTTTTAGTTTGACACTTTAAAAAAAATAATAAAATTGATCACTTTTATTCCTATTACAAGGAATGTAAACATCCCTTGTAATAGGAATATGGCATAATGTGTTCTTTTTACAGTGAGATATGGGGTCAATAAGACCCCACATCTCACCTCTAGGCTGGGAAACCTAAAATCAAAAAACACCAAAAACGATCACGGCTTCCCAGCTGTGGCGGCGCCGTTTTTTTGAGTGCAGAGGCTAGGGGTGCACATCTTCATTGGCTCACGATTCAATTCGATTACGATTATCCGGTCCACGATTCAATTTGATTCCGCGATGCATCGCGATGCATCGCGATTACTACCCGAGTTCCCATGGTTTTCAACTTTTCATCAGAAAAATAAATTCAAGCAGTCAGAAATTAAAGAAATATATTTATTTGTATGTGCTGTTTAAACAAATTACACCAAGTTTTATTTGTGCAGCAGTCTTTTAAAACGCAACTTTTTGTGGAAAAGACACTTTCATGAATTTAAAAAAAAGGAAACAGTAAAGTTAGCCCTATCTTTTTGTATAATGTCAAAGATGATGTTACGCAGAGTAAATAAATACCAATGTCACGCTTTAAAATTGTGCACACTCATGGAATGGCGACATACTACGGTACCTAAAAATCTCCATAGGCGACGCTTAAAAAAAATGGTTACCAGGTTAGAGTTACAGAGGAGGTCTGGTCTAGTGCTTAAATTATTGTTCTCGTGGGTTGCCTTGCCTGCACAGAGTGCATGCGTTACATGTCACTCGAGATGAGACATCCCGGTTCTTCCAGTTCTAACGCTAGAGATTTATTGACACTCTTGAAAAAGTAATTATGGCTGTCTCTAATTAAGGAGGGCAAGTATTAATCAATCACACTGATTTAACCTTACATGCTGTGACCATTAATCTGCAAAGGAGCCTTTCTTACACAGATTTTTAATACCTTCTCATATTTTGTGTTTATAACGTACAAGGCATTTGAGGATCAGTTAATTTGCTCCAGTTATGAAGCCCGGAAGCACATCACGGTTAAAGATTTATGAAAGCAAAGCAGCAGTGAGTCAACTTAAAAAGAGGAGCTACAGGCTTTTCATTTGTTTCCTATTCACCTACTATTCAGGATATCATATTATATAATATAATCCCAAATAGTAGGTGAATAGGAAACAAATGAAAAGCCTGTACTTCTTCTTTTTAAGTTGACTCCCTGCTGCTTTGCTTTCATAAATCTTTAACCCTGATTTGCTTCCAGCTTCATAACTGGAGCAAATTAACTGATCCTCAGTTTACAGTACTATGTTGTCTGTGTGACAGTCAGTGCCTCTTCTCTTGTATGTGTACCTGTCCTGATGATGATGATGACGACTGTCTCCTCTCCTGCTGCCTGTGTGATGAGGACACTGCAGACAAGCCTGGCTTGCTCGGATCTCTCTCCTAATCCTGACTCCTGCAGCTGCTACGTGTGACTTGTGATTCAGTCGGGTGACGAGCAGCGGATGGTCTCCCCTGGCCTGTGTACAGCAGTGACTGCCAGTGCCAGTACTGTGACTCTGTGTGTCTGGCACTGGCCGAGGAGGATAGATGAGCGTGAGCTCTGGGGACTGGAGTCGGGGAACACATGTCTCCTCCTGACACACTCCACAGGGCGGCTGGGGATGACGTCAGCTGGAGGCGGGGAAAAACAGCGCAAATAGTTTGGCCATTTACGGCTCCACACGGAGACAGGGCATGGCGTGGCAGGACGGCGCGAGGATGACGTCATCACTAATTGATTTCTTAAAGCTGTAGCATCGATGCCACATCGTGGATGGCTGAATCCCGATGCATCGATGTTATGATTAATTTCCACACCCCTAGCAGAGGCCGGGCGTGACGTCATAACTTCGCGCCCAGCCTCCGAACGATCATAGAGGCTCTGGCGACTCTCTGGTCCGCCGGATATCTCTATCGTCACCGTCCGGGGCCAGCGGATCCGTTCTCTGACTCACCGATGGAAGCGGTGAATCGGTAGAAGCACCGGAGGGCGGCAAGAGGGGGGATGTCCCCTCCCGCCACCCGTAAGAACGATCAAGCGGTGGAACAGCCACTTAGATCATTCTTATGGTGCAGGCAATCGATGGCTGAAAGCGGCAATATCTGAATGATATCTGTAGCTGCAGGCATCATTCAGATATCACTGCACAATTCAAGGATGTTCCTGAACATCCTATGGGGGTGAAATGATTAAGAGCCTTCGCTTTTGAAGAGATGATGGATGCTTGGTAGATTGAAAATGATCTCTGGGAATTATTGTTTTTAATATTACTTGTTTTTTGTTTTAAATATCTCCACTTGTGACCTGAGCGGATGGTGGATCTTGTCCATGGATCTTTTATATGGTCTGTCCAGACCTGCGTGAATAGCCTGAGCCTGGCTCCCACTATTGCAGACTGGGTGGGCGCACCTTCAAAATGACTTTTGTTGATCCACTGCAATTGGGGGTTTTGATTTTTGTATCCTCAAAAAAGACGATTGTGAATTTCTCCAATTTTGCCTAAATTCTTTCCCTGGCCTATATGATCTTGCTTCACTATATCTCTCGGGAAGATTGCGTCTAAATGGTGGATTTTTTTGCTGCTTTGGTCTTCTGTTGAAAGGGATAAGGCCCGACTTACCACCTGTGACCTTTGAGATGGCTGAGTGTAGCTTTGAACTGAACAAATTTGTTCCGTCAATGGGTATTTTGCACCAGTTAGTCTTGGAAGCCACGTCCGCGACCCAGGGTTTTAACCACAGTGCTATTCTGGACATGGCTGAAGCCAACATGGCTCTTGCTGATGATCTTATTATATCCACTGAGGCTTCTGCCACAAAGTCTCCCGCTAGACTGAGCTCCTGAAGAGCGGACACTATTTTCTCTTGGTCGTCTGCTTCCAAAGCAGTTTTTCATCATTGGAAGTCCAGCTATCAATTGCTTTTCCCACTGCCGCTAGGGTGATCACAGGTCTGCAGGCACCTCCTGCTGCTGAGTAGTCATTTTTAAGGTCGAGGTAAACTTTTCGGTCTAATACGTTCCTAAAAGTTACTGTGTCTTCAATTGGCAAGGTCACATGCCTAGCCAGGCGCATTAGGGATGCATCCACCACTGGTGCCAAGATGAGTGGTTTTACATTTGGTTCCTTTAATTGGTATAATTTTGCTAGCCTATTATTAAGGCTAGACTTTTTGTCTGGTTTTAGCCATTCGTTTATCAAATCTTCTAGCTCGTCAATGAATGGGAAGGTCTCAGGATAGTTCTTTAAATTCGGAAAGTATTTTCTGAGCTTACGAGGGGTTTCCTTTGATTCTTCCTAACCGATCGCTTCTTTTACTGATTTTGCAAATGGGTCTATTAGGGCGAAGTCAAACCCTGTGGATGCCTGCAACTCTTCCTCGTCTGACAAATCGTCTGATTTTTGAAGAATACATGAAACAGCTGATGAAGTGCTCTGAGCTGGTCTATTTGGTTCTGCAGCTGAAACTTGTAGTATTAATAATTTTGTGGATTCTCTGATAATATTGGATACCTCCCTTGCATTCGTCTCTTTTTCTCTGGTTTTCTCTGGTTGTCTCCTCAAAGCAGGCCTGGCATGCCAACTTGTCAGGGAGAGCTCCGCATACCCAGCAAGCATTAGCGATGACTATCATGTGATCCATGAGTTAATGATGATTTCCTATGGGAATGAAGGTCACGGGAGGCTCTTGACCGACTTCTTCTCGAACGTGTGTGCCGTGATGGTGAACATTCTCTGTGTTTGGAGTGAGAAGACCTTAATGACCTGCCAGGGCTATCAGGATAAGATGATGTTAGTGGCATGGCTCTCTTTTCCTCCTCTTCTCTACTTACCAAGCATGACACCCCTTACCTAACAGGCTGTGTTTGGTCTGCTGGGGCAACGGCCTCCATTAGTAAAGGACAGCATTCACCTAGGTAATTCAAGATTAGTAACCAGTGAGGAAAAAACAAAAAGGTTTGCCAGAATGAGTTAGTGCAGGAAAAAATTGAATAAGCAGGCCTTACCAGTGTGGTATAGTGGAGACCGATTGACAGCAGAGGAGAGAGGAGATCATGCAGGCTTAAACAGAATGGAGAACAGTCTGTCAGTGTTTGCAAGAAAAAAAGCTGTATTTTAAAAACCATGCCGTTGCGGCGGAAGTGACATCGTACTCGCATGCACAGATCCAGCCAAGGCTGCCATCTTGTGAAGGGCAAAGTGATCGAGGAACCAGAAAGCCCAGCAACCGAGAGAAGACTAACAAGTAAAGAGAGAGATGAATCTGCAAGGCGTGCAGTCAGAGGGAAACATAAGGATAACAAGGAAGAATGTATGAGAAGGTAGGCAAAAAGTGGAGGTCGCTGCAGTTATTTTCACTTTGGAAAACGCTGCCCATTCATTTCAATCATTGGGCATTTCAGCCCCAAAGATGCTGCTTGCAAGACTTTTTCTAACATCCCGCAAACACTCTGCCCGAGTGTGAAAGCACACATTGCAATGAATGGGAGGCAGTTTTCAGGCACTTTTTAAGGCCTATTTCTAGCGCTAAAACACCTGAAAACTGCCTCAGTGTTAAAGAGGTCTAAGATATTCCTTACTACCAGTACTGTCTAGAATCATGTCCTTTGGCGATACTAAAAGGCACATAATTTCCCAATGAACTGCTCCATTCTTAGGGGAAATTGGCAGCAACTGGTTGTAATGGTGGTACATTTGCTTATGCACGTTTTTCTATACATATATGATAGAGCTTGGCTGTAATTATTTCTTCCTGATGAAGCGAGCAACGACCAGCGAAATGCGTCAAAGTCACAGCAAGTAACCCATCACCCAATCACAGCAGGGATGATGAGGAAACTACCAAACAGTATTATATATTTTTAACTGTAAATTTCCATATCAATTTTGTTATTGTCTATATAATTTTTAACTTTTGAACAAAAAAAATTTGATACATTTTATTATATTTGAGTAGTACCGTTAAAGTCCTCAATTCACTAGTTAGGGGTTTTTGTGTAGATTTTTCCTTAGGATGTTAGGATGTGGTACTAGACACATAAGGGGTTGATTTACTAAAGGCAAATCCACATTGCACTACAAGTGCACTTGGAAGATCCGAGGGGGACATGCAAGGAAAATCGAAAAAGAGCATTTTTGCTTGTACATGAGTGGATGACATAATCAGCAGAGCTTCCCCTCAGATGTACAGCGACTGCACTTCCAGTGCACTTGTAGTGCAGAGTGGATTTGCCTATAGTAAATCAACCCATGAGGGGTTTATTTACTAAAGGCAAAAAGACTGTGCACTTTGCAAAGTGCAGTTACACGCTGCAAGTGCAGTTGCTCCAGAGCTTAGTAAATGAGCAGCAGCTTTGCTGACTTTCATCATCCAATCACGTGCAAGCAAAAATGCTGTTTTTTTATTTTCCTTGTATGTGATAGGGTATTGTTTGCAAAGTGAACCTCATGTTACCTCATTTACCAAGCTCTGTAGCAACTTCACTTGCAAAGTGCACAGTATATTGGTCTTTACTAAATCAACCCCATAGTGTAATTTACTAAGATGGTCCCTACGGATATTTCTTCCTCCCACTCATTACTTTTATTATCTTTAACCTCCCTGGCGGTATTCCCAAGTGTGGCTCGGGGTTAAATTTCAGTATCATTAGCGGTAACACCGAGCCACACTCGGGATTGCATCTCAGGATCCTGGTCCAGGTTATTTACCTTGTCCCCAGGATCCTGCGATGTCCCCCCGCTGTGTCTGCAGGCTCTGTCCTCCGCCTGATGCCTCTGTGTGCCGGGCTCTGTTCCCTGCAAGCGTCACGATGCATGGGGGCAGAGCCCGTGGCAAATTCAAAAAGTAAAAAATTCATAAATCATACAGTACATTGTAATCTTACTGATTACATTACTGTATCAAATCATTTCACCTGCCTTTTGTCCCTAGTGCTTTTTCTAATGCCCTGCATGCACTTTTATATTATAGATACTGTTCTTTCTGCCTGAAAGCTTGAGATTGTCCATGGCAACCAAAAATTGTACCTTTACATCAAAAGCAGTTTTAGACCAGCGAGAAAACAGCGATTGGAAATTAGAAAGCAGCTGCTTTCGTTTTTTACTTGTACAGTTTGGTGCACTGTAGCACCCATCTAATGTGAGTACCCTCCTGGAGGACTTTTTTCATCCAATAAATGTCCTTGCTATATTACACTATGGAGTCCTTCTGTTTGTTTCTTCTATGAATGTGGATCTTGGCTTCACCTGTGAGGAGTGTTTTGTATCATTGTATCCTGAGTGAGCCCAGGAGTGGCCCCAATGCATATTTTGACACCGTTTAATTACTGTGTCATACGATTAAAGGTGAGCGCAAGCACATGTGGGGTGTCACGGGAGAGCACATTTTGCTTGTTGTGATTCAGACACCCATCAGAAGAAGCATGATGAATACTTATTTTATGGACACTATTTATTCACGTTTGTTTTCTGTGCTTTGTATTTGTTGATTAGGTTGAACACTCAAATGTCACAGGAAAGTGTTTGGCATTTATATTTCAGCACGTTGCACTTTCCATAATTATTATCACGATTGCACTTTTATATGCACTTGGTGATTTATTATTATATATAGGTACTTGCACTATATTTTACCTATACTGTTTCATATATATTTATTATATTCTAATATTTCCACACGGTATATTTTTTTATATGTGATATATATTTTTTATTTTTATATGTGACATTATAGTAGCGCGGGCACAATTACTATTTATGCATCATTTTACACGCAATGAAACGTGATTTAGTGCTTGCAGCTTAATTAGTTTACTCCTTAGAGGCATTAGTCCATTTGTGGCTCGCAAGAAACCTATATTTCGTTTGCACTAAAATAGTTTATTAGTAATTAAATACACTCAGATGTGACCAGGTAGAGGGGTGTTTGTACACAACCTCTATGTCTAGGAGTGGAGACAAACGCCGGGACCAGTAATGCTGTTAGATCTCTGCTTAGTCCTCCTTCACCTCCACCAGACAAAGTATGCAGCATGTCAATGTCTCGTCTGTCAGGGATCCCTCCACACATTATCTACAATCCCAGCTACTGTACCACCAAATTTTTGGATTCCTAGACAACATGTTTTGGGGGTGGATCCAACTTTTTTAAGCCTGTCTGTACCTAGGACAGAGCACGCTTAAAAGTTAAGTTCACCGTTTTAGGAAAAAATTCAGACAAGGGTCCCCTGTAGGTTAAAACACACTGTGGACCCACCCTGAGACCCCCCCCTTTTTTTCTCCCTCCCCTCCCCTTTGACTCTTCTTTGTTTTCCTCTCTTTTCCTTCTACCTTTTCTTTTTATGCATTTTTCTGAATATTATCATTTCTTCCTTCAATGAAGATATCCTGCACTAAAATGTTCTAGCAGTTTTATAGGTTTACCTGCGAACCTGCTATTTAAATTGTTTTTGAGAATTTTTCAGTTTGGATATTGTAGCTGCCACTGTTGTGGCTGTCTCAAAATGTATTTCTTGCATTATGATTGCTCTTCACTTGTTATGAACATAGTGCTCATATTCTTAAATTAGTTTTTTCTTTGTCTTTGGAAAAAATGATCAATACAAATTGTTATTTGAAATAATAAAATAAAACACACTGTGCAGTTTGGTATAATGCTGTTTAATGTACATGTCACACCAGTAGGCCATTTTGGCCCCCATAATTCTGTCTGAAAAACTCAAATTTTGTGTCCTGTCTTATCGCCATAACGCATTGGTTGTTTGCCCTCCAGCATTAGAGGAATGAGAGCTTTTCCTCATTTAAATCCCAGCACATGAGCAGTGTGCTCTCTCCCTGTCATCCCTAGAGAAGACATCTGTGCATGAGTGCATGCTGGCCCCACCCCCTGGGCACTATTGGTTGGCAACCCTCCTTGACCACCGTTACAAGAGGAAAGTCTCTGAACTCATCCCATCCCCACAGAGTGCAGAAGCTGAAATATATTGAGGACACTTTAAAGAGGAGTTTATCTAACGCTTTTCCAGACTCTGGTAGGTTACAGTGTCGTGGAAAACAAAGTTTGAGGCTTCTGTTGGTCAAGAGAGTAGCGGTGGAGAAGGCGGCCGCCTAAGTGATGCATTTTACAATTTTTTTTATTTCTCGCTGCCCAGGGCTGCCAGCTTCCACATCCCATTGGCAGCGTCTGCCTCACATGGTGGATAGTTATCTAGGGGCAAAAACAGAGATCGAGAGCTTTCCAGTCAACGATCCACTGGTTTACGGGGTCATGAGAACTTGCCTAGTATGCAATTGAGCCCTGCATCCAGCATGATTTCCGAATGGGCATTCAGTGCTGCTGGAGGTTTTATTTTATTCTATTACTGATAATAGAATGCATCTGTCCATAGACTTCCTGGACCGTCTGATATTTATCAAAATTAATCAGTCCTGGATTACCAGCAGCTATGAAGCCCCTGATGCCGATGTCACTGAATAAGTGTTTTTGGGATGTGGAATCTCTGCAGGACTTCTAGGTTGCCTAGCGTTGAGGGTGTTGATTTCATCTGGAAGAATTTTTTTGGTGTTTCATAGGCACAATTAACACCCAAAGACCAATATTTCCACACCTGTTTGACAGGTGCATATCATTGAAATTTTTGACAGCAAGGCCAATTCTTCCTTTCATTAAGAGTACCTCTATAGGGTTATGGTGTGAAGGTGACACGAACATCCAAATATCAATTTTATCGCACCTGTTTAAAAGGTGCATATCATTTCAATTTTTGACAGTAAGGCCAATTCTTGCTTTCATCAAGGGTATATCTATAGGGTTATGGTGTGAAGGCGCCACAGCCATCCAAAGACCAATTTTTTGGCAACTGTTTAACAGGGGCATATCATTGCAATATTTGACTGCAAGGCCAATTCTTGCTTTCATCAAGAGTCACTGTCAGGAGCATTTAGTGCTCCTGTACCTCATTCCAGCATCTGGGTTTTGGCTATGACACTCTCCTTGTCTGTCTGTCCATCTGAAGGCTGATTATTGTGATCAGCCTTGGGTGAAAACCAAGCCTGTTATAAGCCAGCTGAACGCTCATTTGGATGCTTGTGATAGGCAGTGATATGTGTGTTGTTCCTGATCAAGCTCCCTGTCTGTCTGCCCTGCTCTGCTAGATTACATTTCCCTGTGTATGACTTTGGACTGGATTTTGGTCTATTTCCTGAACTCAGCCTGCCTTTTACCTGGACTGTCATAGAACCATGCTATCTGTCTGCTAACCGCAAATATCTATTTGCTTTGCTCAGTTCGCATCTGCCCTGGCATGGTGGCCAGGCACTATAGCATTGTGTATAGGTCCTGGGGGCAACCAATTACCAGTAGGCCTGCTTGCCTTATGGGAAATGGGGCTGTTATAGGTGAAGAACACAGTAGCCAGCTATAGTGTCTGACCATCTGCGTTGGGGTAGACGTGACAGTACCTCTACAGGGTTACGGTGTGAAGGCGTCACCGACACCCAAAGACCAATTTTTCGGCACCTGTTACTAACCAAAGTCTGTGGAAGAGACACCAGAATTTATCCAAAAAAATTTGAATCTTGTTCCCAGTGCACTACATTGTGGCCTCATCATACAGACTTGCTCTGCAAGCCGTTACTTACAAAATAAAGAAAGCTTGCAGGGAAAATGTCATTTTTTTGGCTTTATAAATGCAATTATTGCTGCAGCAGCTTCTATACACAGTACAGATGTGCCACTTTACAGGCAGACTAAAGGTAACCCCTAGGCACTATATTGAAAGGAATTTTTCATTTTTTATGCTTTCACTTTAAGCATCAATAAATCACTGCTCATTTAAAAATGAAATTTTTTACAAACTTTTTTTTCATTTATGCATTTCCCTAGGGCAGTACCCAGACCCCATAACCATTATATGCCAAATTACTTGCATATAAGCCCTCAATGGGAGCACTTTTGATTTTTCCAGTTGGGGTCCAATAGACTTCAATGGGGTTCATTATTCGGTTCCGAACTTTTGCTATGTTCAAAAGTTCTTGTGCGTATCAAGCAGGGGGTTGTTCAGCTCATCCCTAGTGCCCAGCCTGAGGACAGACAGTGTCCACCTTTGCCTATGGACACATTCGCTGCTGACCCCCTCATAGTGGCATGGCAACATTGACCTCCCAAACATGATGGGAGGCTTATTACTCAAATATTATAGATACTGAGAAATGTGTAATTGGGTGCACTTTATTCACTGAAAAGTTGTGGTTCATATGTCAAAACTGGGACACGAGCAATGCTCTCATTACTGGTAGCCCATTTACACATTCTAATTTTGATATACTGTTCCATATTTAGCATTATTACAAGTGCAATTCTGAGTATTGTGTCTATATCCTCAAATGTCTGTGCAGTTTAAACTAACTCAACAAAAATACCATACCTTTAGGCATATATTTCAATATCACCGTAGAGGCATTAGGGTTCACTTTAACATGACAAACCTGTAGCTGTTCATTTCATAAACTGTCACCACCAAAAACATAATCTCTGTGGCATAGTAATTAATCATGTTCCCAGAATTCATTGGGCTCCTCCGACTTCAGAGTGAGGAATATTGGATTCACATCTTGAAAAAGGTTTCCTCCAAATGGCATAATACCACCTTAAATGATACCTTCTTATCTGCTAAAACTTGCATAGATTGGGGGGGGGGGGTAGGTCCACCCCCCTGCCCTGCCCTGTACTAGCCCCATATGATGACACCAGACACTCACTTGCAGTTACCTTTCAGCGGGCGGAGTGGTGATGTGAATGGCGAGCTCTGTTCCCATTCATAAATGGGGCTTCTCTCAGCAGCAACATGCATTACTTACATGCACTAATGCTGTCACTTGATTGGTTTATTTGTGCTATATTTACCTCTTGTACTATTTGGCCCTGCTTCTCATCACAATTTATGGGTCTTTGTGCTGTCGCAAATTCCCATTAATGTTATGTCTCAGGAAACCAACATTTTTACTGCAAGTAAATTGATGTACTGGCTTCTACTTTATCTTCTTGGATCTGTGATCCCTTTGCTTCTGCCCCCCTCCTCCCCTATGTGTAGGCTGCAAGGGAGACACAGTCTGGGTTGGACTTTGCTTAAAGCCACCATCCAGGGATGGTGAAATTCCAAATCGGAAGCAATGGTGGCACCTGGTGAGGATGCTTAATTGTGAAGGAAGTCACTGACAACTATACTGAGTTGTATGTCCTGTAGAGATTCTGCACATGAATACATTAATGTAGGCAGACATCCAGATACATTCAGTTTGATCAGTTTAAAAGCAACTACTTAAAGAGGTCCAAAACAAATGGCACAACTTGTTTTCTTACAGTTCCTGATTGTGCTAATATTCTGGGCATTAGATCCAAAACACCAGAAAACAACTTAAAGAATCGACTAAAGGGACATGATTGGATTGGGCCAACTAGATTGTAGACATGTGCACACTGAAATATTTTGTTTCGGAATTTCGTTTTCGTCTGAAAAATAAATTTATTTAGTTACTCCCGAAATTCGTTTTTATTTATTTCGTTTTTCGTTAAAAATTGCATTCGTCCGAAAATCCAAATTAAGGTAGAATCTGTCATTGAAGGCTTATGGTGTCTGTCGAATGTTCAAAGAAGATTCGACGGAGTAGCTAAACTGTACAATGCCGTATAGTTTACCTGCTCCGTCGAATCTTCTTAGAACTTTCAACAGACACCATAAGCCAAAGTATGTGTGTACTTAGTTCTAGCTATTTTACTGCTCCACCTCTTTGGTTACAATCAGCCAATAACATTAATCATCATCATTATTTTTATTTATCTTTTCTCCCCTACGTCGAATCTTTTCTCCCCCACGTCGAATCTTTCCTCCCCTACGTCGAATCTTTCCTCCCCTACGTCGAATCTTTCCTCCCCTACGTCAAATCTTTTCTCTCTATGTAGAATAATCTTGGACTAATAGAGCTAAGGTTAGGCACATTCGACCACAGGTTTGATGGACACAGATTGTTATTGTCATCATCATGTCGAATCTCCTATCTATATCGAACTGTTGTAGCAACGAAAACGAAAATAAAGCATTTGTTTATGTCGGATCTTTCGTTTTTCGGACTCTGCACTTTCGTTATCGTTTGGTAAAACGATAACGAAAATACCTAAAATTCGGACGAAAATGCATTCGGACGAAAACGAATGCACATGTCTACTAGATTGTTCTGTCATTCAAGCAATTTAAACTGTTCAGTAAAGTGGTGGGACTGAGTGGACTGTCAGGATAATGATTACCGAATAATGTGCCCATGTTACAATGTTTTGTGCAACTGAATTATTCTAGAGAAGCAAGGCTACAAAAATTCCACATAGACTGTACTAAGCAATCTATTGGACATACCATATTACATACAGTACATAATATATTACAGTGATTATTTACCTGTGTGTACTGATACAGACTAAGTAACTGGGCCATTGCATGATTTGAATGGAAAGTACTGTCAACAATAAAACCAGCCACTTCTCCGTGTCCCTTACAGTAATAGTTAAGAGTTTCATTTTCTCTAGACAATATCTTTGTGACATATCCCAAAGTAGTCCTTGGATCATTACAAGTATCAAATATATGATAGCCCAGGGTAACATTGGGCAGAAGATCGGGGTCCTTGTTAATCTTTTTGACAGCAAACATCATCACCAAGATGCTTTTGTACTCTTCAATGTCCAAGCTGCAAGATATTGAGAGGATTGAAAATTAAATAAAAGGGTTACTTATGAGATTACAGTTTGGCCACATCCCACAAAACTAACACAAAAATGTTTCACATGAAACAATAATGATTTAAATTAAGTGTTGAATATATATATATATTTTTTAACTAGATTTATTTATTGATTTTAATGTGGCGTGGATAACCAGGAGGGTATGAGTGGAAGAATATTAGCATATGGATGTGCATCTCTGATCTTGAATTCACGGTTGACACAATTGAAGAAACTTGGACATGGTTAGATGCACTTTTGCACATATAGATTCATATAGGAAGTGATCATTCAAGATTATGATTATAAAAATCAATAAAAATTGCGCTATAAAAAACTCAGACTAAAGTCCATATGTGTACTTGTTTAGTACACATATGGACTTTAGTCTGAGTTTTTTATCACGCAAATTTTATTGATTTTTATACATTGTTTGAGATTGTGTTGCACAAAATTATTGCTGCTTATTCATATATTTTTATAGGTGTAGTTGTTTAGCGCATTATTAAGATTATGATTGTGATGACTTCCGAAAAGAAAGGAGGAGTCAAATTTTCCCAGCGCCTTGCTATAGGCAAGCATGCTGAAAAGAAAGTGTGGGGGTCATTTACTATAGCACCGCGGCACTAATTAGCGCTAATTACCACAAAATAGCACTAATTAGCACTAAAACGATATTCACTATAGTGCTGGTGAGAAAATACTCCCAAAATCAAATTTACTATAGTTCCCTGAAACCAAATAGCGCCCAAACCCTTACTCTGCTAAAACCTGGAGAATTGCACATGGAAATATTGTTTAGAGCATGATATAATTGCCTAAATAGTACTGAAATATGCGGTATATTATTTAAAGATAATCTGCTTTTAAACTGTGTGAAAAAGTGATTTCTACACTGAAATATCTTTAAAAGCCTGAGAAGAGATAAATTCCCCGTCCAACTAGGTGCCAACACAACTGAGCATGCTCAGACCTGCAAATAGCTCTCATTTTAGCTCCAGTGTCTTTTTTCCAAACGCTATAGTAAATACCGAAATGGGTGCTGTGTTAAAGAACATTTTTTGGAATTGAAAATCGGCGCCATTATAGTCCAATGCAAGTTTTAGCCATTGATTCTAATGGAACAATTGTAACTTCACAAATAAATCCTTTTAATGTTGAGATGAAATGTATCTTTCTATATGACAAGATGTTTCAACCTAAACACCCCTCACCGACGTGGAATCACATATATCTACAAACTCATCACCGATACCTGCCACACTTCTAAGACCGCAAGGATGCTAAAATTGGAATGCCTACTACAAAGCTCCCACACCCCCCAACAATTGTACCGCCCACTCTAAATGCCTTTGAAAATCTCGAAATGTATCCTACCCTGGGAAACTGTCCAAAAGTTAATTCACAACTGGTACCTTACACCAACTAAACTTGCCCGCATCTACCCATCTTCTGTTGGAGAAACTGCAGGACTCCGGGAACCCCACTACATATTTGGTGGAACTGCCCAAACCTCATTGCGTTTTGGACTATGCTTTCCAGATTCCTCCTCTCCATCCTACCAACCCCTGTATCACACCTCAAATGGGGCTATTGGGTCTGGACATGGATACCCGGCCCCAACCTTCCGACACAGTCATCTACCATGTATTTATTGCTACTCGACTAGCTATTGCCAAATATTGGAAAAACCCCCAACCTCCCACAACCCCCTTATAGCTCAGAGCTAATTTCTCTTCTGAATAACCATTGCCTGATGGAATTTATGCACGTCAAAGCCCACCTACAAATTCCTGAATTCCAAAAGCACTGGGATCTTTGGCTCAAACATCCTAAATGCGCTATATAGAAAAGGCTGCGCTGCTAATATTCAGTGAGTGTGATCATGATTATTTAGTATGACCACAACTATAACACCCTTATGCAGTAAACAACAATGAAGAAAAAATTATATTGCTAATAAACAATAAAAACTTGGATCTCACAGGTTGAACTAATACAGTTAATCCTTAGGATATGGACAGTCAAAAGCCAAGCAGAATGAGCAAAGTCCATACAAACAGAGGTTCTTGCTGGAAAAATCTTTCATAAAAAAGAGAGAAAACACCACTCTTCAAACGGTGTGAGGCATGCAAATGTTGTCACCCTGGGGAGCGTGATGATAAGAAAATTCCTCCACCTCAAAACAATCTGCCCCTTACCAGATCACTAGATCTCCTGTCACAGAGATCATACGAGCAAGTGGCTGTATCCCCCAGCCACTGGGTCTCTGTTGGGAATATATCTCCACAGGTCACCGCTCAGGGGGTCCACTGAACGCTCAGATCCCAAGGACAAATGTAATAGAAAAAGCAAACAAACTCAGCTACTGACTTGAGTTTCTACTGAGAATTCCAGCAATAAGATCTCACACCAGACCTCTCAGCTCTGCAGCAAGCACAAATACAGGACGCTACCACATATTTGAAACCCTAATGCCTTGTCCACACACAATTGACCATATCTCTGACTAAATATCCATCAAACACAGCACAGAGCCAATGTTTGCCTTTAATTGCTAAACCTACGTTAGACATATTTAAATGCATCTTAAGTGACCCATGTATACCTTTTGTTGCTACAATAACCTATTCCTCATTTGACTGTTGATATGTTAATCAACTATTCAACCTTGTGCTTTCTACTCTGTAAAACTTACAATAAAATTAAGTTAAAAAAAAAAAAATCTCCCTATAGCAGCCATTTTCAGTGTGATTTTTGGCATGGAGAGACATAGAGCAGGGCTCTGTTTAGTGCTACTAGCTAGTTAGTGTGCTATACTGTTCTATAGTGATTTTATTGTCAGTGTAGTAGAATATCACTTTAGTGTGAATCTAATGTTAGTACAACATGAGTATAGTTTGACCATTCATTTTTACTTTAGTGTCAGTTTATTTTGTCAGGGCAGGTTTTCATCAGTATATTTCAGTGCTTTACTCCACATATAACGCAGTATGTGCGTTACTGCACATTTAACACAGTGTATTTGAGTGCGTTACTGCGCGTTTAACGTAGCATATTTCAGTGCGTTACTGCACATTTAACAAAGTATATTTCAGTGCATTACTGCTGGTTTCTCGTTGTATATTTCAGTGCATTACTGCCCGATCAATGCAGTATAGTTCAGTGCGCTACTGCATGTTTATTGCTGTATATTTCAGTGCGTAGGTGCGCGGTTAATGCAGCATATTTCAGTGCAGTATATTTCAGCACATCAGGGCACATTTATCACAGTATATTGGTATATTGCAGTGCGTCAGTGCAGTTTTACTGCAGTATATTGTAGAGTTTCAGTGGAGTGTGTCTGTGTAATGAATACTCAAGTTAAAGTGCACCAAACACCACTTTCCTTTGATTAAAGTGCATCCACGTACACATGTCTACATCTTTGTTACATTTTGTTAATAAGCTCCCCCATCATGTCTAGAAGGCCAACAAGGAGAGGCGGAACTTCCCACGGCACTGTGAGGGGGCCAGCAGCATATGTGTCCACAGACAAAGGTGGATGTGGTCTGTCCTCAGGCAGGGTATAATTTACTCTGTTTAGTGATGTTGCCCGTGCTATCCAGCCACAACATGCAGAGGAGGTGGTGGACTGGCTTAATAAACCATCCTCATCCTCCTCATCCTCTGTCACCCAAGCAGAGACTAGTGCACAGTCCACTGCAGCTGCCAAAATGGCTTCTTCTGCTTCCTTGTCCACAGCTACTCTGGTCATAGCCTCAGCATCAGGCATGGAGGAGTCAGCTGAGTTATTTGAACACAGCGTCAGCCACTTTCTCCTTGACAATGCACAGCCATTAATTGATTCAGATCTTGGTTCTGAGGTTGAGGAAGGTAGGAACATGAGCCTACAGAGAGGGGAGAACACTGGTAAACAACCTCCTCCATACACATGAGTGGCACTGCATCAAGACAGCTCGGTAGCATCTACCCAAAAGAGAAAGGAGTTTGCTCCTATCACCCAGGCATTACGAGACCACAGTATCATATATCTCTGGCACTTCCTGTCAAAACTACTGGTTATGTATCAGAATTGGGGATGAGCCAAACACCCCCCCGGTTTGGTTCGCAGCAGAACATGCGAACAGGCAAAAAATTTGTTCGAACACCTTTAAAGTCTATGGGACACGAACATGGATAATCAAAAGTGCTCATTTTAAAGGCTTATATGCAAGTTATTGTCATAAAAAGTGTTTGGGGACCTGGGTCTTGCCCCAGGGTACATGTATCAATGCAAAAAAAAGTTTTTTGCATTGATAAGTTTTTTCGGGAGCATTGATTTTAATAATGCTTAAAGTGAAACAATAGTGAAATATTCTTTTATATTTCGTACCTGGGGGGTGTCTATAATATGCCTGTATTGTAGCACATGTTTCCCGTGTTTAGAACAGTCCGAGAGCAAAATGACATTTCTAAAGGAAAAAAAGTCATCTAAAACTACTCGCGGCTATTAATGAATTGTCGGGTCTCTGCAATACACATAAAAGTAATTGAAAAAAACGGCATGGGACTCCCCCACAGTCAACTACCAGGCCCTTTGGGTCTGGTATGAATATTAAGGGGAACCCCGAAATAAAAAAAATAATAAAAAAATGCTTGGGGGTCCCCCTAAATTCCATACCAGGCCCTTCAGGTCTGGTATGAATATTAAGGGGAACCCCGTGCCAAAATAAAAAAAAATGGCGTGGGGCCCCCCTCAAAATCCATACCAGACCCTTAAGGTCTGATATGGATTTTAAGGGGAACCCTGCGCCAAAATAAAAAAAAATGGTGTGGATTCCCCCAAAAAATCCATACCAGACCCTTATCAGAGCACGCAACCTGGTAGGCCACAGGAAAAGAGGGGGGATGAGAGAGCGCCCCCCCTCCTGAACCATACCAGGCCACATGTCCTCAACATGGGGCGGATGTCCCCATGTTGATGGGGACAAGGGCCTCATCTCCACAACCCTTGTCCGGTGGTTGTGGGGGTATGCGGGCGGGGGGCTTATCGGAATCTGGAAGCCCCCTTTAACAAGGGGACCCCCAGATCCCACCCCCCCATGTGAATTGACACTTTGGGACAAGTCCTTTATTAAAGATGAAAAAATAAAAATGTCCCGCGATGTAAATCAATCTTACGCCGCTGACGAGCTGAAAAAAAAAGCTGCAACAGCTCCGCCTTCATGGGAGGCTTCCGCCGAGTGATGCTTCTTCTTGGTGACAGTTTTTATATAGCTGAGGGTGGGGCCACTTGGTGACATAAACTGGCGACCCCGCCTTCCTCTGACATCACGTGGCGTCAGGGGGGCAGGGTCAACCACTTACGTCACCGAGTGGTCCCGTCCTCAGCTATATAACAGCTGTCACCGGGAAGAAGTGTCACTTGGCTGGATCCTCCCATGGAGGCAGAGCTGTTGCGTTTTTTTTCTTTTTTCGGTTCATCGGGCGGCGTGATAGAAGATGAATGGACATCGTGGGACATTTTTATATTTAATAAAGGACTTGTCCCAAAGTGTCTTCTGTCTTTTTTACTATTTTTGACACTTTTTTTGTGAAATGGTAGGGGTACAATTTACCCGTTACCAACTCACATGGGGGGGAGGCAGGGATCTGGGGGTCCCCTTGTTAAAGGGGGCTTCCAGATTCCGATAAGCTCCCCGCCCGCAGACCCCCACAACCACCGGGCAAGGGTTGTGGGGATGAGGCCCTTGTCCCCATCAACATCAACATGGGGACATTAAAATAACTGCTCTCGAAAAAACGGGCATTTTTAAAACTTTTTTTGCATTACATGATACATGTCCCCAGGGGCAGGACCCGGGTCCCCAAATACTTTTTATGACAATACCTTGCATATGAGCCTTTAAAATGAGCACTTTTGGTTTTTCATGTTAGTGTTCCATAGACTTTAACGGTGTTCCACAGCTTTTGAATTTTCCACGAACACCGCATAATGTTCGTTGTTCGCTGAAGGTCCGATCAACCAAAGTTCGGCCCAAACTTATGAAGGGGGCCCCTTAGATGGACGCTCATCGTTTTACCCTACATTACACAAGGACTGGGTAAGAGAGTTCCCACCTAGCGCTATTCCTTTTGCAAATATTTATTGTCATTCAAGTTCTTTCAAGTTCAAGGACACTGTTCAGCATAGGCGTTTGTAAGCAGCACATGTGCCAAAGACCTTTGAGTGCTGCAGTCTGCCATGCTAAATTACTTCCATGAACACTGCCTGCAGGTTACCTGACTGAGGCAACCCCTGCAATGCAGAATTCTGTAGCTACTATTAACCTAAGTTCAAGCCATTTAAGGAAACTGCTTTCCCTCTAAGTTCAACTTCATTATTTTAAGGTAAATACATCCTACCTTCTTTCTCCCCCCTCTTAAAGTGACTCTTGCTTTCAACCTCATATCTTAAAGTGAACTTATCCCATTTATTCACCACATGTTAAGGAGAACTCTGTAAATCATTTTGCCGCCAAAAAGGGAATCATCCTGTTTCTTCACATCTTAAAGCAACAGCAACTTTCATTCTGCACCAACTTAAGGGCCCCAGCTAATCTGGCAGAAGAACCAACCTGCGTAGGATTTTAACAAACTTCCTACTGTGTAAACCTAGACCCTTCAGACTGAGTGAGTTAGTTACCCTTAGTTTCTTGTTATTCCTCTTCATCTCAATTTGGGAGTATCTCCCAGTCTGGGGCTGTTGTTTATATTCCCAGTCCTGCAGGATGGGTGGGCATGCCCTAAAGGGGTATTGTACTGCATTGCATTGTTCCTGTGCTGAAACGTATTGTTTTATTAACTCTTGTCAACTGTAAAATTGCTGCTGTACACTTTATTGAAATCAAAGAGGTTGTAAACCTGAGGAAAAAAAAACCCTTCAAGACAAAGGCATAATGAGCTAGTATGCATTGCATACGTACCTCAGAATGATGCCCTGAATCGGCACTCCAAGTACATGGTCGACATCTTCCACTGCAGTTACTTCCGGGTTCGCGGCTCCGGTGCTGTGATTGGCTGGAGCCGTGATGACATCACACCCATGCATGTGTGTGGGAGCCGCCGGTCACGGCACAAGTCCTGAAGAAACAGCACCAGCGAGCCGTTTCTTCAGTGTGCCTGCGCCAATGATTTCGGCAGCAGAGCATATACTAAACTGTGCAAGTTTAGGAGATATTCACGGTACCTACAGGTAAGCCTTGTTATAGGCTTACCTGTAGGTAAAAGTGGTGTAACAGAGTTTACAACCACTTCAATACAACCTACTGACTTATTTTAAAACAGTGTGTGCATATTTTCCTGTGTGACAGTTGGGGGGAATCCCTGGCCATGGTATTTTGGTGGTGTCAGTAGGGGTGAAGCTCTGTCTAGGGCCTAATGTTGAACAGAGACATAAATTCACTAGTGGTTCCATGTGGGGGTAGCCACATGAGTCACAAGTGAGAGAGGAGATGGAACCTACTGCTGTCATTAAATGGTGTTGGAAAGAGAATGAACACCCGGGCTTGTGTGTGGTCTTAAACATTCCAGGTGGAACTTGCATTGAGGGACAGGTCAAGCAGATGTTAGCCACGCATTTTCCAGACCAATGAGTGTGTATCCTAGACCTGAAGGGCAGCCTAAGGAACCCTATCTACTACCAGTCATGGTTATCAGAAATGGAGAATATTTTCCGATAAGACCCCTACACCCTCTTGAGAGGATGACTTTAACACCTGGATCGATCAGGCCATCCAGGTGGTGGAGGAGTGGGAGGTAGCTGATACTGTGAAGAGACAGAGGATGGTTTAGAGCTTGTGAACCCCGGCTTAAGACATTGTTTAGAAATTGAAACGAGACAAACCAGGGGCACTGTTCCTGAAAAGTCCTGAACTGACATACCTGTTTGAGCACACTTACAAATGAGAGAGGGTAAAGCTATCCAACTATGTTAGGAGGCTGGGCAGGATCCTTCACCAGGTGATAGTGCAAGGAGGCGTGAAAACAGAGGATGTCAGTGAAGCTCCTTGGGAGCAATTGCAGAAAGGGGCTCAACCCCTTGACCCTATTGTGCTGAAGCTTTGGGTTAGAGACCCAAATGACCCAGTAACATACTCCAAACTGTTAAAGACTATTCAGGAGAAGGAAGCTCTGATTGGGGCTAAGGCCAAAAATGCTTAAAAGGAAAAAGCTAATGGCTCCTACTTACCTAGCCCAGATGGCATCTGATGATGAAGGAAAATAAAGCCTCAGTTCCAGTGGATGCCATAGCTCAGGCTCTAACACAACTAGTCCAAGCTCACGCCACTTTTCAACAAGCTTTCTATGAGATCAAGAAGGCCATAGGGCAGCTCATGAAAGCTCACACTGCAATGCAGAAAAATATGATTGAGACAAACAACGTCAGCCCCGATGGCAAAGAAGGGAGACCCTATTGTGGGTTCCACCAGATAGTGCTGTCAGTGTGGAGAACTGGGGCATTTCCAAGCTCAGTGTCAACATGTAGGTATGGCTGCTAATCTCACCGTGGAGGCAAAACAAGCTTTGAACCAGTTGTTCTTTCCAAAGCTGGCGGGAAACTTCTGGGGGACTGAGAGAGTGAAGGAGCCAGCCAGTGGCGGCTGGTGCTCCATTTTTTAGTGGGGGGCAGCCAACAAACCTCCCCCCATCACTCGGTCAATCGCCCGCAATAGGGCCTATAGTGGGGTATGATCCCAGTCCCCCCAGTACATACCGGTATAGAAGAATCCAGCAGCAGCCATTTGCTTGGGGCTGGGCCTGGTGTGTTGCGGCCAGTTGTGGAAGGTGCCCATGCGGCCGGTCATATCCAGTAGCTCGGGGTAGACAAAAGGGTCCTCGTTCACCTACTCCCTGGACAGTTGGCACAACCTCAGCTCAGTGTCCATCCGGTGGGTCCAGTTGCTGGGGCATATGGACATTGCTGGGCTCAGTTCCCTGGAGGAAGGGATGGATAGGGAAGTATTTGCAGTGCTGGTATCAGGCCAGTCCCCGGGCTCCCAGCTCAGGAAAAGCACTGGACCTGGTGCCCAGATAGAATTACCCGGCTCAGGCCAGGTGATGGGGGGACACCGAGTACGACCAGTCACTGGAGCAGAGGATGTTCTGGAAGAGCTTTTTCTGATTGGCCAGGAGGAGAAGCAGGAAGACAATAGCGACTATTAATTTGCTATTGTCACACAAGTGGGTGGGCTTGGGGCGCCCCGACCACACCCGTTTTGAAGCCAGTTAGAGCCTCAGACTCTAATCATGTGCTTTTAGAAAAAAAAAAACATTGAAATCCATATATCCGGCGCCCTGGATTAGGGGACGGGCAGATGGAGATTAGGAGGGCAGCGCCCCTGTGCCCCTTATGGACCGGCTACCACTAGAGCCAGCTGAGTACCCAAAGAAAACTTTTTGCTCCACTTCTCAAGGAACACAGACTTGGGAATCTAAAACCACTCAAACATCCTCCAGTGATGGGGCAAAATAACAATATTAACTAATAACCAAAGGGTGTATAAATAGCATAGAATGAGCAAGCAATGCAAATAAAACCGTAAAAAGTCATTTCAGCCAGTAGTGATTTTGAAACATTCAAAATGCCCAAATCCTTAAAATAACATTCCTGGGGGGTGCCCTGATCCTGCCTGGGAAGAAATGCATATCTGTGATGTACAGAAAGTGCTACGGCAACACTGACATTTACAAAGGAATGAAGTGTTTAAACTTGCTGCCAAATGACATTTATTTATTTATTAATTAGACTTTAATTTGTTGGTAAATGGTAACCGATATCTCCTGATAATTTTACTTTTATTATCAAAGGAATACTGGCCCAAAATAGTCAACAAAAAATTGTCTGTATATTTCTTGCTTTTCCATAACTTACCATTGCTTCTGATGATCGCAGCGATACCACATATGTGTTCGTTATTAGTTGTTTGTACCCATAGTAGGTCCTAGAATCAATAGTGCACATTTTGTTTTGTTTTTATTCTTCCTAAAACACAGTGACACTGATGCTGAAACTAATTTAAATAATTATTTTTATACACTTTTGATTGTTGACATATTCTTCCCTGCAAGGAGAGAACCATGCAATGCATCTTTCCCTTCATTCAGAGGAGGAAAAAAAAGGTTACTGATCACTATGATAGCCAATCAGAGGTTATTACAGTGATCAGGTGACCAAGAAACGAGAGTCACAGTTCCTGATCGTTAGTATAAGACCTGGGGCTCTCATTGAGCATGCTCCCAGCACAAACACAGGTACACATACAGTGGAACCTTGGATTACGAGCATAATCCGTTCCAGGAGAATACTTGTAATCCAAAGCACTCGCATATCAAAGCGCGTTTCCCCATAGAAGTCAATGGACACGAAGATAATTCATTCCGCATTGACTTCTATTACATGCAATACCACATGTGGCAGGAGGTGGGGGGCGCCGCAGAGCCTCGGAAATACTCGGGGACAGCTCGACTGAACTCGGAAAACCTCAAAAAGGCTCAGAAACACTCAGGAACAGAGTATTTCCGAGTGTTTCCGAGTATTTACGAGTTATTCCGAGTATTTCCAATCGGCTCCAAACTGTTCCGAGTGTCCCCAGCGCCCCCGCACCCTTTTGGTTAAATGTGGTACTGCACCGCCCATTAGCTTGAATTCTGCTTGTTTTGCGAGACAACACTCGCAAACCGAGTCAGAATTAAAAAAAAAAGTTGCTCGTCTTTCAAAGCGCTCATTATCCACGTTATCCGTAAAGCAAGGTTCCACTGTATATGGGGCCTCACAAATAAAGACCCTGCATATACAGTATACGTGTACAGCCACTGCAAAGGGGTTAAACTGTATCAAATTTTTCTTTGTAAATGTAACACATCCTACAGCAAGGTTGAAAAAAGTCTGATTCTTTTAATCTGGTAAATAATAAAAAAAAATGCAAAGGGTCCCCCCTAAAAATTTGTACCAGACCATTAACCTATGCATACAGCCTGGTTGACTTGGAAAGGGACGAGCCTTCCTCCTGAACCATACCATATCAGGACAACTCCAAGCAAGCATGGGTCTTATTAGGATCTAGAAGCTCCTTTTAATAATAAGAAACCCCCAGATGCTGCCCCCCCATGTTAAAGAGTATGGGGTACATAGTACCCCTAGTACTTCACCATAGATAAAAAGGGGAGATGTAACCTAAAAATATAAAAAAACAAAACATTTTACAAGTCATTTTTAAAAAAAAATTAAAATCCCCAAAAATGTCCCTTGTTGTAAATCCATAATCAATCAACATGCCAGCTGAGTCATCGAAAAGAAAACCCGATGTACCTGGCACAGAACATGGATCATGCCGCTACTCCCCACCAAATGGCAGCTCCCTGAGCTTTCATCAGTTATACAAGGGAATAAGAGAAGAGAGTGGTTCCACCATTTAACAAATATGGTCATGTAAGGCATTGTTCATTAATGCCAACAGTTCCTAGGGATGTGTCAGGTGCCAGCAGCACCGTTAAATATAAAAAGGGTGCAAATACAACTTTGTGAAACATGGTGGTGGCAGCATAATGTTGTGGGAATGCTTTTCTCCAGCAGGGACAGGGAAGATGGTCAAAGTTGATGGGAAGATGGATGGAGCCAAATACAATCTTAGAAGAAAACCTGTTTGCAAAAGACTTGAGACTGGGATGAAGGTTCACCTTCCAGCAGGACAACGACCCTAAACATACAGCCAGAGCTACAATGGAATGGTTTAGATCAAAGCATATGCATGTGTCAGAATGGCTCAGTCAAAGTCCAGACCTAAATCCAATTGTGAATCTGTGGCAAGACTTGAAAATTGCTTTTCACAGACGCTCTCCATCCAATCTGACAGAGCTTGAGATATTTTACAAAGAAGAATGGGCTAAAATTTGACTCTCTAGATGTGCAAAGCTGGTAGAGACATCCCCAAAAAGACTTGCAGCTATAATTGCACTGAAAGGAGGTTCTACAAAGTATTGGCTCAGGGGGGTGCCATACAAATGTACATCACACTTTTCACATATGTATTTGTAAAGAAAATTAAAACCATTTATAATTTTCCTTCCACTTCACAATTATGTGCCACTTTGTGTTGTTCTATCACATAAAATACATTTACGTTTTTGGTTGTAACATGACAAAATTTCAAGAGGTATGAATACTTTTTCAAGGGATTGTACATGACATGGTTATTTATCAGAAATCCCAGCATGGCCTGAAGACAAAATATGATGGAAGATAAATGTATTCATTGTATATTGGTGCAACACAGACTGTAACCAAATCATGAAAACATATATAAAACGTCAGTAAAAACAGCTTTAAATGTTCATAAAATATTACAGTGCAAACAAGGAATTATATTTTCCTTTTGTTGAGTTTTATAGAGAGAGCAAAGATGAGAAAAAGAGACTTACCGTCCACACATGAAAGAGCCTGGTATAAGAGTAAAAGCATACTTTTGAAAAAATAATTTGTTATTTCGGCTTTCCACATGAGCAGAGAATAATCCTCCGATAATGACATCTCCCTCCTGGTAATATTCATACTCAAGGAATGGCTTTAGAATAGTAAGTCTACAAGGAGAGTCTGAGCTCTGGGTCAACACGACTCCATAGTATGTGATGGGGATGACGAGTATCAGAAGATCTGATACACACAGAACAGAGGAGAACATTTTATGTCACACAGCAGATCCTCTCAGTCACCGGCATTTCTGCTCAGGAGGAGACACAATCACCAGAGCTTTATACACATCGACTGACACCAATTTTCACTACAGAACAAAGAACAGAATAATAGTAACACCAGTCAAACAAATAGAATATCTATTTCTAAAAATTGAACTAATCTAATATAGTTGGTTTATTCTTTTATTTTTATATCCAATACACTTCCAGTAGTTAAATAGAATTATTCACTGTCAAAATACAGCATGCTTCTCAGAGAAATATGTTTTTTGTTAAAATAATTTTTTTTTACATCATAGGATGGGATGTGAATGTCCAATAGGGGTGAACGAGTCATTCATAATTCATTTTTGGACCCCAAATTCACCATGCTAGCAAAAATCAACAACATAAATTGGTAAATCAGTAAAATGAGTTCCTATGGTGTTGAAGGAGTTTGGGGGGCATGTTGATGCATCTGTATTTGTAAGGAATTACTGAACCCCACAGCACCCCATTGTACAGGATTAGAAGATAATTTCTGAAGTCTTTCTTTTGGAATAGGATGTGTGTTGGGGGTGAAACTCTCCAACATGGACAAAGCACTACAACATTGAACTATTGTCCAAACTGTACAAAGATGGGTTCTCATTGCTGTCTATGTCCCTGTAGGAGAGATTACCTTTCTCTTTATTTCCCAGTCAATGTTATCACCATGGCAGGAAGTAAAGGGACATTTCTCAAACTTAGATTCAGTCAGAATAAAGACCTGACATAAAGGGGTGCATACATGGGGCAGAGCTTGGCAGATGTGTGGCCCACATATCTCTGCTACATTCCAGCCACAAAACCTGGCAGAGGCAATGCACAGGGACCAATGGTGTGGCAGACAGAGCTTACTATAGTCTACAGCTGCCTCCAGATCAATGTATGGTGAAGGGAGGCCCATGGTGACAGGACAAGGGGAAGGTAGGAGGAAAGGGAGGAGAGGGGGGCAGCAATATAAGCAGAGATCTCTTAATTTCCTTTTCCTTGCAATGAGGAATATTTGGCTGATCACACAGCTCTCACTCTACGCAAAACAACAGAGATCTGGGAGATGCTGAAGGAAATTAGATTACTGCCCCTGGATCTTCCTTTCGTGTCTCCTCTGTCATACAACCACCACAGCCTGAATATTCAGGAGACCCTGGTAATTTATCTAGATTCTCTGCCGTGCTGGAACAGGGTCTTAACAAAACAGACCTTCTTCATGTGGTGGTTAACCCACCAACACCAGGCACTTTCACTGCCTTCCTGCCCAGGCCAATTTCCAGCTTTTGGCACTGTCACACTTTGAATGAACAAATAAAAAAAAGTCCGGACATTTTGAAAATAAATGTTTTTCTCCTTCACTGATGTAAGCTGATGAGGCTGCACTGATGGGCACTGATGTGGCGGCACTGATGGTCATTGATGAGGCTGCACTGATATGCAGCACTGATACATAGCACTTACAGTAAGGGCACTGATAGGTGTCACTGACGGACATTGATAGCCGCTGATATGCCGTACTGATGGGCACTGATAGGCATCACTGTCAGAAACCATGAAATCAGGCCAAGACAGAAGTACAGTTAAATCACACTTGTTTAATAATAAAACTAAAAAGAACAAACATAGTCAAAACATAGCCAAAGTTCAGTAACCAGAACGGATAGTCAGCCAAGCCAGAAGTCATGGATCAATGTAGGGCAGGGATATGCAATTAGCAGACCTCCAGCTGTTGCAAAACTACAAGTCCCATCATGCCTCTGCCTCTGGGTGCCATGCTCGTGGCTGTCAGAGTCTTGCTTTGCCTCATGGGACTTGTAGTTCTGCAACAGCTGGAGGTCTGCTAATTGCATATCCCTGATGTAGGGGAACAGCAAGTAGGATCTGGAGCCAGAAGGGAGGTCAGCAAAGCAAGTCTTGAACAGGATCGCAGGAGATAGTTTCTGTAATGTGACCAAGGCGAAGGCAGAGCTCCTCTGGACTGGATGGCTTAAGTAGGCAGGACTGACGAGCAGGATATCATCAACAGCTGAGTAACTGTGGAGAGATAGGAGCTGGCAATTAGCTGACAGCTGAGTGGCCAGCTCAGAGAAGGAAGGGCTGAGCCCAGACCTAACAGTCACTGATTGCCACTGATAGGCAGCACTGATGGGCACTGACTGGCACTGATGGGCACTGATTAGCACTGATGGGGCTAAACTGATAATCAAGGCACTGATTATCAGTGTAAAAGTGTTCTGTCACAATTGCCAGTTACCGACTCTCCTCTGCTGTGATAGCGCATGAGGAAAGGAATGTCGCTAATCGTCATGTTTGTTAACATGTGATCAGCTGTGATTGGACACAGCTGATCACAAGGTAAAAGGCCACTGTGATTGGCACTTTCCTGCAAACTGTTATCAGCTGTGTCTGAAGGACACAGAGATCACAGAGAGTGCTGGATGCGCACCCAAGGGAGCGCGCGGGGGGGCGTGATTCTGAGAGGACGTCGATGGACACCCTCCTAGAACTGGACGGCCACATTGTAACCATGGTTGGGAATTGATTAAACAGGGGCATGTATGGGGTACATTATTTTATTAGGGAGATGGGGCTAGTGGATGCTACTTACCTGTCGAATAAATTGGACATGGCTCAGGCAGAATTGTTTCACTGGCACCAAATTTCCCACTACCTTCATGGTTTATTGAAAAAGGCCACAGGTCTGTGTGCTATGACAGATTTTGAATACTGGTGTCTGTGTTACCCAGGCTCTAGGGCAGTGATGGTGAACCTTGGCACCCCAGATGTTTTGGAACTACATTCCCCATGATACTCATGCACTCTACAGTGTAGTTGAGCATCGAGGAAAATGTAGTTCCACAACATCTGGGGTGCCGAGGTTCGCCATTACTGCTCTAGGGGAACCATTTTTTGCAATTTATAACCAAATAGTTCATTCACTCAATAGGCTATCACAACTTTTAGCCTTGGAACATGACTGTTACTGTTGTGGAAAAAGAGGACTGGTCCAGGTGGATTGGTATAGTTTTTTATTTTTTTTAAATCAAATAATTTTTGTATTTCTTTTATATACAAACAACCATTTTTGTGCTATAAGCTTACGAGCCTGAAATAAACTTCTATTTATTGATACCATGTATTCCCCCGGAGTTCTTAGTTCTTCCATGATACCCAGGAGACATCCCCCAATTTCTATAGACATCTTAATCTCAAATACATTATTAATCATAGATACCACCCCGTACCAATAGCGATGAAGTTTAGGGCATCTCCATATCATGTGTAGGTTGGCTGCCCTCCCTTTACATCTAGGGCATTGGTCTGTATCCCTCCGTTTCCATTTAAATAATTTCTTGGGTGTATAATGTACCCTATGTAGGATGAATAGATGTGTTAAATTTTGAGTTGGAGTTAGAGAAGCCAAAGTTATTGCCGACAGTGCCAATGCCCACTGTTCATCAGAAATTGGCCCTATATCACCAGCCCATGCTGATCTTGCAGGTATATTCACATCATCCTTTAGTTTTCTCATATATATATCATATAATTGTTATATCAAACCCTTTTTTCTTTCCATCCTATCGAGCAAGGCTATTACCACTGATTTATTAAACTTCAATTAATGCGATCAAACCTGTGCTTTTAATGCATGCCTAAGCTGTAAAGATTGAAAAAGTCTTTAGTTTGGGATATTATATGCATTTCTTAATTCACTAAAGGTTTTCATTTCATCTTTCTGAAATAACTGTATCATGTACCTTAGTCCCTTCTGCCTCCAAATTTCAAACCCTTCCAGTTTCAACAGTTCCGTATAGCTACTATTGTTCCATATGGCAGTATATGACATATATCCCTTTATTCCAGTAATTCTCCTCATTTCCTGCCATACCTTATCAAATAATATTCCCGTAAAAAATCCTTTATTGGACAATTGATTTCTCGACTCTAATAGGGAAATTAATGGGTAGTCTTCATAAACTGATAGTAACAACCTCTGTATAGGATCAGAGTCTGATACTGTTGTCCAACCATAAAAATGTTGTAATTGAGAAAATAATTTTTGGCATGGGGGATCGCCAGTCCACCTTCTTTATTGGTTAGCATTAATGTAGTTAACTTTATACGTGGTTGCTTTTTCCTCCAAATCAGCTCTCTAAATAGAGATTCTATTTTTCTGTAATCCATATAGGTGAATTATTAAACACATAAAGTAGTTGCGGGGTCCAAATAATTTTAAAAAGATTTGCTCTACCTATCACCGTCAGGGGTAACTTACACCAGCTACGGCTTTCTTTCTTAAATTTTTTTAATAGAGGTTTCAAGTTAATATAGTCTTTTACATCCCGAGAGATCTCTATCCCCAGATATTTCACAGTATCCTTAATTTGAATTTTGGAGGCTTGATTTAATAGAGGGGTTTTTAACTCATCTAGGGGTAATAATATGGATTTATCCCAATTAATCTGGAAACCAGAAAATAGCCCTAATATGGAGACAAGGCTCATAAGTTCCGTTGATGAGTTTGAGGTGTCCCCCAGGAAAATATAAGCGTCATCTGCATAGAGGGCTATTTTATCCTCTCTTCCTGGCTGATGGAATCCTATTATTTCTGTTGATTGTCTAATGGCAAGGGCAAGAGGCTCCACTGCTATAGCGAACAATAATGGGGACAGGGGGCAGCCCTGCCTTGTCCCTCTTGATAGGGTAAACGGACTGGATAGTGTATTATTAAATCTTACCCTTGCTTTAGGGTCCCTATATAGTATTTTGACCCATTTTAAAAATCCGGGGCCTATACCAAATGCTTCCAATACAGCCCATAGGTATTCCCACTCCACCATATCAAGGCTTTTTGGGTGTCTAAACACAATATTGCTCTAGATCTCATATTTTCCATAGGTAATTACAAGTTCAAGAATAACCTGCAAATGTTTGTTGATGCAGCTCTCTTTGGAATAAAACCCATTTGATCCTCATGTATCAAACTGTTAATGTAATTTGATAACCTGTTTGCAAGAACCCTAGCCAGAATCTTGACATCTGAGATGAGGAGAGACATAGGGCGATAAGACTCAGGTAACATTGGGTCCTTTCAATGTTTAGGAATCACTATTATTATCGCTTCCTGCATTGATTCTGGAAGTTTTTGTTTTTCAAACATGTCGTTTAGTACCTCTAAAAGTTCTGTTAGCAGAATCTTATCAAATTTTTTATATATCTCTGTCAGTAGTCCATCCATCCCTGGTGCTTTATTATTATGGGTTTGTGTAGTCTTAACTCTTCCAGGGATATAGGACTATGGAGATTCTCTATCCTCCGTTTTAAGTTTTGGGAGAACCAATTTATCCAAAATTTGTTTGGTTTGGTTCATTGACTTCGACACCTTTGACTCATAAAGTGAGGTGTAGAAGTCAACAAACATCTTCTAGATGCTACCCGTATCATGCATCACAGCTCCTTCCGGGTCTTTGACCGCTGCAATAGTTATCGGGCCATCTTGTGCCCGAGCTATCACCGCCAACATACGACCCACCTGTTCCCCATCTCATAACGTTTTTGCGTTTGAAAAAATCTGCTATTTTCTGCTTTAGTTGAGGCTAAAGTTTTATAAATTTCCTGGGCCTCCTGCCATGCTGACCGCTTTTCTTCTATGGAATCCATAATGTAATCCTGCTCTGTTTGAGTTACCTTTTGCATTACTTCCTCCTCTCGCCTCCTAGATGAACTCTTAATTTTATTAATTTCTTTAATCATTATTCCCAGCATAAATTCCTTCATAGTATCCCAAACAACTAATAAAGATGTCGACTTTTTTTTTTTTTTTTTTAATTCGATCAGCTGTAGATCTAACTTGTGTTCCTCTGTCATTAATAATAGCCATTGTGGATTAATTTTCCAAGGAAGAGAGAGTGTCTGTCCCTCAAACTGTATGCTCATTATAGGTGGGGAATGATCTGAAAGTCCCCTAGGACCGTATTGAATTGCCTCTACCCAAGGGAGAAAGTTATCATTTCCCAGAGCCAGATCTATTCTTGACAGAGAGCCATATGTGCTCGAGCAACATGAGTATTCTCTTCTTAATGGGTATCTAATTCTCCACAAATCTATTAACCCCATCTCTTGCAGTTGTCCAGCAAACCTTGTTCTCTTCAGTTTTTGTTTACCTTTTTTGGTGCTATATCTAGCTTCCTCCTCATTCATGTTATTAAAATCTCCCATTACTAGGCTTGGTAAGTTCGGCCATTGTGTCATTTTACCAAAAACATATTTCAACACTTCATCATTATAAGGGGGGGGATATAGGTATTCACCAACAAAAAGTTTTGGTCGTTTAATAAACACCGTAGCAAAATGTAACGGCCTTCTGGGTCTAGAAAACTCTCTTTGCATGAGAACCGTACTGAGCAAGAGATCAAGATACTAACACCTCATGAATAAGTAGTATATACAGCATGGAATTGATACGGAAATCTTGAAATTTCAAAAAGCATTGTGTTCTCTTGCTCAAGATGAGTCTCCTGCAAAAATATTTAGGGTTTGTAGAACTCAAAAACTGCCTATTTTTGTATTTTCCTGTCTCCCAACCCCCTCACATTCCATGACAACACCATTATTTTCCTATTCATTATTCCATCGAAAAATCTGGGAAGAAGGCGATCTTATTACCATTATATTCAATATTTACTATTTGACGTGCTTCGGAAAGAATTAAATCTCTATATCTGTAATTTAACATCTTAATAATCATTGTTCTGGGTTTGCTTGAGGAGGGAATTGGGCGGCTGGGAATGCGATGGGCCCTTTCAATTGTATAAAGCTTTTAAAAACCCTCCATTCCCAATGTGTCCATTATCCATTAAAAAAAAAAAAAACGTCGTTGATTGACCTTCTTCATGTTCGGGAAAGCCCAAGATACGGACGTTGTTACGTCTTTGCCTATTTTCCAAATTTTCCAATCTCTGGGCTTGATCCTTTACTTAAACTTTGGTTTGTTGAAGTTCCCTTTTTAAAAAAGGCAAGGCATCCTCTGTTGTACTGACCCTATTTTCCAGGTCTGTTGTATGTTCACAAATGTTTTGATTTCTTGTCTTATAACCGTAATATCCCTTTTTAAATCTAACATTTGATTTGTTAGAGATAATAAAGAGTTATTGCATGCCTGTATAGCAGAAAAAAAACATCACTCAATGTTGGTTCCTTTATTGTAATTTTGCCCACATTGCTGCCGTATTGATTTAAGCTTCCAGCGGCTTTATTCCCTCCTATACTCTGTTGGTCGCATTCCTTCATTCTTTCTTGTTGCTCTTGGATCTGATCCTCATTGGAAGTGATGTCTGGTGTCATATCCGATATACATCTTCCCTCCATACCTCAGGATACCCGGGGAACCCTCGGGGGCTGCGTTTTATTAAGGTCCTCCTGTATATTATCCTTTGAGATCAAGTCTTTTACATCCCTGGGTCCCAACCTGGACATACTGCGGGTTTCAGGCATCAGCTTTGTCATATCCTCTCCCACACCTTTTTTAAGGATATCCAGCATTTGTATTTTATTTATACTCCCAATGCTTTCCTGGAATTGTTCTTCCCCCACATGCATTTTCTTTTCATCTTTTTTTTCCTCCTTATTCCCTCTTTTGCTTGACATCTTTTGAATTAATACTTTCACCTTCTCCTCTTAGTTTAAGTCAAATATAAGCGCAACTCTATCTTTCCCTTTCCTTTTGCCTCCTCTCTCCTCCCTCCACTCCTCTCTGCTCCACCCTTCCCCAACTTCACCTACCCCTCAGTATCTCCAGACTAGCCTGTTGGTTCTACCCCGAGATCAGGCTGTTTTATTTTATTTTTTTAAAGTAATACTCGTTCAGTGATACTTTCAATATAGTATTCAAAATTCCATATTCAGTGCTGTATACAGTATTGATATATATATTTTTCTATTTTTAGTAATCACTACTCAGCACTGTACAATGTTCATAAGCAATGACTGTTCAGTATTCAATGTTCAGCTTTCAGTATACGTTATTCAGCGTACAGGGATCTACAGAGTAATTATAACCGTACGTTATTCAATGGAGTATTCCAACATCCAAACACAACTTAATATTCCTTAACCGTGTCCTGTTCAGTTTCCAATGTTCAGTACTCAACACGGTAATCTGAAATAATCTCCATTTAGTATTCAATACTTAACATTAATATAATCTATACTGTCCATCCAGTCTGCTATATTCAGAGCTCTGTACCACACTCATTTATAATATAGTTTTGGTGTTCAGTTATCCATCACAATGTATAATGTCAGTGCCAGTTCTGAATTCACTATTCAGAAAACCGTATCAACCTCACTAATGGGTTTATTTCAATATACAGTGTTCTTTATCCCGCACAGTATTTAGTGTCCATGCCAGAACAATTTTTATTGTTTAAAGGGAGGTTCAGTGCAAACAAAAACCCATCAACAGTTTATATAATCAAAGCCTGTTTGGATATTCACAGTGGATTCCTCAAAGGATTTCTCTTAACCTGTGTAAGTCCTTGGTAATGTCAAGGAAAATCTAAGCTTCTCCCTATAAGCATATCATTTCTCTGCGCTTAAAAGCACAAAAAGCTCTCTTATATAATCCCGGGAAAGCACACCTCAAACAGACGTTGGTGTCACCTCAAGCTCAGTATAAAATCCTGAGCAAAATAGCCAAGCTGCTTTTATTTATACTAAACACATGGATAACAAAAGAAGGTAGTGACTTCAGAATCAGCCAATCAGACATTTGTATTCATTCAAAAGAACCAATGATACACATGCATATAATCAAATAGAAATACAGTAGTGACGTGTGCAGACGGTGGTGTGCAAAACCATGCGGCAAGCACATGGTTTTGAATACAACCATGTGCACACTCCCACTGCTACCAGTGATGCGAACCGTACTATACCAAGGCCCATTGGGCCATAATTTTGTATGGTTATGCTATGGTTCCCAAAGTACGCAGACTTGCTTACTTAGGAGTTGAAATGCAGTCGCCATGGAGTGGCCAGTTCCTTGGAGAGGCATAAACAGACATCCTTAAAAGAGCAAACAGATCCACCCTGTCCACGGGAAGGTTTCCGCATCCAATGGTCTTCCACCAGCGTCAGTGTATGCGAATACCCTCACATGAGAGTATTGCAGCAAAACTGACACTGGGGGGCATCTGACAACATGCATTAATAAAATTTTCCACAACAGTAAGTTCCCTGGGAATTTTAGACTGCATCCATTCAAACTGTTTTGAAACAAGTTTATACAAACAGCAACCCACAGTCTATTAACACACCATTCATGAAACAGCTGGGTTGTGACTATCTCATTTAGTATGTTATGTCCCCTGTGGGTAGATACAGATATATAGCTTCCCAACTTATTAGCCCATGCGCGGGTGCCAGAGTGCTCCACATAGACCAGCAAACTGACATGCAAAAATAATGAAAGCGAATATCCAGAAACAGATCGCAAAAATATAGCATGAATCCTTAACTGCAACTATATAATGTAAGGCCACGGTTCTGAACTTCTATGTTCTTAAATAGTGCAGGATTGTTATGTAGACAGAGTTGTTACTGTGCCATATAAAATGCAGTCCAATATGATATGATACTTTTGCACTATATAGTTCTTACATTCCTGATTAGCTTTCTGGATAGCAGTAAATGATAATATAATAATATAGACAGGATACACTGATAACGGTTGTAAAGTAGTATACTCAGTCTGTAGTGTACTGTAAGCTGTGCAAGTCTCTGACTTTCACTCCCTGAATCCGATCCTCCAGACACTGCTTTGTTTGTTTAACACAAGCAGACTCTCATGCTGACACATTGTCAGCAGAACCGACTAATCAGGCAGGCAGACTCCTCTCCTCACTTCTCCCCCTCCTCCTGACTTTCGGAAATCAACTTCAGACAACTTCAACAATGGCTTCAATTTCCAGCATAGGATTGTAAAAAAGTCTCTTATGTTGTGGAGATATGGAGGACACGGAGAGGCAAGTAAGTAAAGAGCAAATAAAAAGCACACTGCACAGGACACAAAGCACGGAGCTTACAGTTAATTTCAAGTCCATTCCGCTCCGGTCTGCTCTAAGTACACTCCGCTGCACTGCACATTCTCTGAGTGGATTCCTGACATATCCGGATATCTTACCGGGCTGCAGTGTTGCCGTTCCTCTCCAAACCCAGATGGATCCTGGGTGGCACCTGGAAGACTCCTGGTTAGTAAGCCGGCGATCCACTTGCACTTACATTAGTGCTTCTGCTCTGCCGACAGGATCAAGGAGGTTTAGAGCAGGCTAGGTTAGGAAAGCAGGATTAGTGCTTCAATACTCCGGTGGCATTCATCCTTTCAGGATGGGAATGACAGCACAGCATGAACTGTTGGAAACGCCCACTCACATTGCTTCTGTCTCTGACCACCTCCCCCCCTATATATAAGATATAATTTTTTTAAACTGTTCCTGGTGGAAGCAAACTGTAAAGTTTTCTCTAGACAGTATCTGGTACCAATTGCTACATGCTACATGTATGGTGGCAATGCCAGAAGGTGAAATCATTTTAGACCCACATTTTCAGCATCATATCATGGTTATACAGTAAATGTACTGAAAACAGCTAGGACAGCCTTACCAAAATCCTCTGAGAAATGTATATATTTTTTTCTTCTAGCTGCCAATATAGTAATTGAAAAGGCATTGTATACCTCAGACAGATTGGAGTTTTTAAAGAATAAAATATCTTGGGTAATGATTCATGAAAAAATATCCAGTATACTTAATGATAAGCAATTATTCTTTGAGAGGACATGGGATCCTTGAACTAATTAAATTAAATTTCAGTCTTGTAGAAATGGGAACTCCCCAGTTTGGGGGTTTCAGGGGATGCGGCCCTGGGTTGGACCAGACAGATGAGCTGGCCTGGTATTCCCCATTCGGGTCCTAATCATCTTCTTTCTCCTCTCTTTAATCTCTTTTTTTTTTTTAACCAAAAAGATTTTTATTTAAGAAAAGAACAATAACAAATCCAGCAGAAAGAGTCATCATACAATCGTCAAGGTATCATGGAACATTGATATTTGTATTAAGAACAGATGAGTCTAAGATAAGGTGGTTGTACAAGTCTCAAATGCATACATTTCAACACATATAGAGTGGATAAGAACCATATCTAGTGGAAGAAGATAAACGCTGAGGGTAATTTTAGGGAGCACGTTTCCATATATTGAAGCATATTGTAACATTTTGGAGTATGTCTAGTGAGAGAGGTTCCAGTTCTTGGGTTGTTTAAGTTTGTATGATAAGATAGTCCATACAGCGTGTGCGGTTGTTGGTCGGGTACTCATATTAGTGGATAGTGGAGTAGGTTAAATATGTGGGACATTTCGTGTCGTGAAACTACATAAGGAAAATGATGGCTTATGGACTCCCATACTCGTCCCTTGGTTAGGGGTGGGAGACCAGGCCATCTGTAATATAAAAGGAAGGAGGGAGAAAAAAAAAGGGGGGGGTGTATGAGGGGGTGATCTGGAGAGATCAGTAGGAGTTTAACATACGTGTGCACATCTTTAATTCAGGATTAATTCAGTAGTGATAGATATCTGTCAGTTGTTCGAAAGTAATTCCAGCATGCCCAGGTCTTTGAAAATTTGGCTGGGTTGTCTCGTGAGATGGAAATGAGTTCTTCCATTTCAGCTGTTTTGTTAATCTGTTTAAACCATTCTGGTATAGTCGGTATGAGAGGAGAGCCCCAATGCCTCGGAATGCACATTTTTGCTGCGTTGAGAAGGGGTAAGATCAGTGTCTTACGATAGTAATGGGTAGGCACATCTGAGTGATGGAAGATGCATTGGGCTGGTGAGTGCTTTAAGGTGTAGGTGGATATTGATTCGGTGAGTTCTCAGACTTGGGTCCAGAATGGTTGAATTTTCGGACATGACCACATAATATGTAACAATGTGGCTGGCTCTTCGTCACACCTCCAGCATTTGTTGGGGTATGAGGGGTTAATTTTTTTTCAGAATAGCTGGAGTTTTGTACCATAGTGTTAGGGTCTTGTAATTTGGAAGAGCATGAGAGTGTGGGCAGGCACCAAGACTTTATAGGCACAATAAGGATACTTATATCATTAAAAGTCTTATTTTTATTTCAAAAATATAGTATTAAAAACGGGGAAAGACAAAAATTGGATAAAAGCTGAAGATGATATACAACGTTTACAGAATATGCACTCCATACACAGTAAGTAGGAAGACAACGGAACTACAGGATCAGTAAGAGACAAAAACAGCTTATTGATCTATATAGTTACAGTACATATCGTTGAGTCAAACGCTATGTGATGGTGGTAGTCAAATTCTGTATAAGCTCATAAGCTCGACATGTTACGCGCCTTAGCGCTTCTTCAGGAGCATGAAATACGACAACTGTAATGAATAATACACTATTATCAGAATTTCCAAAATATTTTTGTTTGTGTATAATATAAACATTTCCATGTACGTCAAAAAATAATAATATATGGAGGCTGTTTAGGGAAACACCAGGGGAACATCAGTACTGCAAGAACATCAGGTGGAGAAGGGGCAATGTGGGGACGAATGTAACATGGTACAGATGTGTAATATGAATTAAGGAGGGTAGAAAGATGTGATATAACCTCATAATAGGTAAGGTGAAAGGGGGAAGGGGGAGGGGAGAAAAAAAAGGGAAAGAAGAAAAGAAAGGAAAGAAGATAAAAGAAAGAAAAAAGGGGAAAGGGGGAGGGTAAAGGGAAGGGGGGTGATAGAGAAGGAAGAACAGCAGTGAAAAGGGCGAGGGGGGGAAGGGAGGAAGGGGGGGGGAAGGGGCGGAAAGAGAAGGAAAACGGGGGAGGGGGGAGGGAGGAGGAAGGGAGACGAGGGGGGGGGAGGGGGGAGAGGAGACAAGGGGAAGGGAAGGGAAAGAGGGAGGAAAGGGGAACAGAGGGGGGGGGGGAAGGAAGCAAGGGAGGGAGGAAGAAGAACAAACATGGGGGGGGGGAAAGAGGGGGGGAAAAAGGGAACAGGGGAGGGAAAAAGAGGAAAAGAAAAGAACAAACCTAAAGGGGGAAGGAGGGGGAGAGGGGAAGGGGAGGGGAAGGGGGGGAAGGGGAAAAAGGTGTTTTAGTTTATATAATTTTACCAGAAAGACTATGAAATGTGTATAAGGTAATTAATATATGTGTATATATATGTATATGTCTGGTAGACAATGTATATATATATGATTCCCATTGCACCATAGTGGAAATCACATATCTATCAGAGGGTAACTAATTGGGGTAGAATAAAACTTACCCTAGTCAATGTAGAGACTATAATTACAGAATGGGGGAGGATGGAAAACAAAACCTCAGCCGTCTCCTTAGTAGATAAAGGTAATTCCCAGCATTTTATTAGGTGGAGCAGGGGAAAAAAGGATGTCGGTCACAGACTGACTTATAGGTTTCATCAAGGTGTATTAATAGTTCCTTAGGACGCTGTACGGTTCAGCCCCCAGTCTTGCTGAGTCTGTTAGGTAGGTAAAAGAGGTGATCATATGAGATAAAGTCTGAGTTGGGTAAGGTCAGAGGGAGATACTACCGAGATACACTTACCTAATTGTAGAGCATGTAGATATAGCAGTTGGTGGTGGAGCGTTATACCGCCATCGCACCACGGATAGTGGTTTGTGTAGAGCGTACAACGAGAGACGCCAAGACGGCGTCTCTTGTACACCCGCCCCGCCTGTAGTCACCAATCGGCGTAGCCGATGTGACGTCATTCAGGCCGGCCGCTGATGCGTACTGCGCATGTCCCAATTCCCGGCGCAGATCAGAGAACTGACAGAGCGCCGGGAAGAGAGACGGCAGTCGCGTCCAGGTATCCAGGCAACCAGAGAGGGCCGGGCCCGCCGCACCGACTCGTCATCCCCCAGTGGACAGAACACCCAGCAGCGCAAGGAGGGGAGGGGGGAGTAGGGGCGGTGACGTACCGAGCATCCCAACCACTTAGGGATGCAGGGAGGTCCAACGCCAAGACCCCTCCCCTCCAAGGCCGCCGATGGGCGTCCGTCCACAAGATGGAGAGGGGGAGAGGAGAACAACGCAAGCACGCCCGCGCCATCATGGCAGTCACGGAGTACCTGATGCGCCAACATCTACAGGCTGAAAACAGTGCAGATGTGGCGCTGGGCGGCCGCACATTACCCATGAAGGCCCACCCGAGTAATGCAGAAGGGAGATATGCCCGTGATGTTTAGGACAGCCTCCATAGTACATCTGTAGAAAAACAAAAAACAAAAGACAAAAATAAACAAATAAACAATTACTATACAAGAAAAAATTAATATTCACATAGGTATGGATTTAAATACCGGCATCTAAGGATCATAACAACAATTGAGTTAGAGAGAGCGAAAGATAAGGGGCAAAAACAGAATATACAGTATATAGCAGTACCTTATGTTTTGCTTTGGTTCTTTTGGACAGTGTATAGGTTGATGTATATTACCCTGATATATATACAGGGGCATAGAGAGAATTCTAGGTTAGCCAGAGCCAGTAAGTCGGGCTCTAGGGCAGTTTAGTTTCAGTGAATAGATGAGGACAATTTAGTATACATGTATCTTTTCTATATATTAACGTTGAGTATACTAGAATTTAATTTAAAGAAATGGTTTGTATGACTGGGCCTCATTAATCCCAGGGGGAAGGGTAGCCCCCAGGCGCTCGATCCATAATGTTTCTTGTTGGCATACTTTTTTGTCCCACTCGCCACCCCTGGGATCCGGTGGGATAACTGTTAATGCAATAAATGAGACGAGGGAGGTATTAAATTTGTGATAGAGGTCAAGGTGCCTGCTGACTGCCGTTATCATTTTTCCTTCCCCAGAATAATAGATGTGATCCCTAATTCTACAGCGTAGATGTCTAATGGTCTTCCCTACATAGAATGCGCCGCATTGGCACGTCATTAAGTATACCACACCTTTCGTGTCACAGTCTGCATGAAACTTGGGTATAAATTTTTCCCCATTTGGTAGTATAAAAGAATTTCCTTCTTTGATCCATGGGCAGAAGGAACATTTGCCACATTGAATCATTCCTAGTTTAGAATGTTTGGTCTTGGGTGTAGCAGAAAAGTGACTTGACGTTAGTTGGTCACCTAGAGACCTAGTTCGTTTAAATGTGATTTGCGGGAAGGGGCTGATATATTTGTTTAGAATAGGGTCCTCCTGAAGGATCGGCCAATGTTTATTCAATATGTCCCTAAGTTTATGATGTTGTTGGGAGAATTTAGTGATGAATCTCACTGGAGCATTGGTCAAAACCTTTTTCTGTTTAAAAAGTAAAGAGTTCCTTGACTGGCGAATGGCTTTATTGTATGCACTGCGTAGTATGGTTTTCTTATAGCCTCTTAGTAATAATCTCTTGCGGAGTGCTAGGGCTTGAGCTTTGAATTCCTGCAGATGTGTACAGTTACGACGTAATCTGAGATATTGTGCATAAGGAATACTCTTAATAAGCGATCTAGGGTGAGCACTGCCCGCATGTAATAGGGTGTTTCCTGCCGTTTCTTTTCTGAACAGGGTGGTTGCTAAACAGTTATCTTGATCTTTAAAAATAGTTAGATCTAGAAAGGTTATTTGGTTTACATGAGTAGAGATAGTAAACTTAAGGTTCATCAAATTGTAATTAATTGTCTGGATGAAATCATCCAGCAGCTTACGAGTTCCTGTCCATACTAGGAAAATATCGTCTATATACCTCCGCCATATGAGAATCTGGTCGGTGTATATAGTCAAGTCCTCCTGTGAGAAGATGTCGCGTTCCCACCCCCCCAGGTACAGATTAGCGTAGGCCGGCGCGCAGCAAGTGCCCATGGCCACGCCCTGTACCTGGAGGAAGTGGGAATCTTTGAAGCAAAAGTAGTTACGGGTCAATACAAATTGGAGTAGTTCGAGTATAAATTCACAAAATTCCCAACTGTAATGATCTTGTTCCCTTAAAAAGGTGCGTATCATCCCGATGCCCTGATCGTGCGGGATGCTAGAGTACAGGGACTCGACATCCAATGTCACGAGGAGGGCATCGGGAGGGACAGGCAAACCCTCTATTTGTTTTAGCAGATCCAGTGTGTCACGTGTATAAGACGGAAGGCTAAATACATGTGGCATTAATATAGAATCTATGAAACGGCTAGCATGTTCAGACAAGGAGCCAATACCGGAGACGATTGGTCGGCCTGGGGGCAATGTAGGATGCTTATGTATTTTTGGTAGGGCATAGAAAGTAGCCTCTTTAGGGTTCCTGACATTGAGGTAATTGTAGATATCTTGGTCAATTAGGCCCTTTTGAAAGGCTTTACCAATGGTCTCCAGGTATTCTTGCTTAAATGCTAGAATCTGTGTCTCAGGTAAAGAGCGGTAGCAATGTTTGTCCGCTAGGATTTTGGTAACCATAGTTTCATAGTATGTTTTGGTCATCAGGACAATGTTCCCTCCTTTATCTGCAGGTTTTATTTCTAGATCTGGTTGATTTTTTAGAGCTAAGATGGCTTGTCTTTGTGAGTAGGAAAGATTTCCTGGGGTTATTGGCATAGTAATCTCTTTTATATCTTTAATGGTTCCAATAAGGAAGGCCCAGATATGTGCATTTGTAGTTAGTTCTGGGAACCGCTGTGATTTAGGTTTGAATTTTTTGATATTGGATGTATATACAGTAGGTGTTTCTGTCTCTTGTGTGGAATTGGAAGGTTCGTTTTCCTCTAATAAGAGTATGAGGTCTCGGAGAGTTCGAAAATCTTCCATAGAAAAATGTTTAACTTGTTCTGATATCGCCTTATCTTGTTTAGATTGTATTACATCTTTGTCAAAGAGAAATTTGTATGTTAGATTACGTGAAAAAAGATAGACATCTTTTATTGTCTCATATTTGTCAATGTTTGTTGAGGGGCAGAAACTTAGTCCGAGCTTAAGGACCTCAAGTGTCTCCCTCTCGAAATGATAGGGTGTTAGGTTAATGACTTCCAATCCTGGAGTCATGTCGGCATTGTCATGTTCGTGGGTATTTGAAAATTTGACTGTGTCTGTGGAATTTGGATATGTGCATCCAGTGTGCTCTGTCTAGTGTTGGGTGCTCGTTGTGTCAACAGTAGAGGGGTACTGGGGGGGTTTATGCCCATATCTATAGGGCCTAAAGTGCTAGATTGTGTCGAATTAGGTGTTTGAGATTGATTGTTCAATATCTGTATTGCTTGTAAGGCAGTAGCTCCTAAGTATTTAGGTTGTGCTGGTGTTTTCCCATTAGATTGTGATGTGTGTCCTTTGGTTTGTGAATGTGTTGGGAATCTCGTGTCTGCTTTTGGGGGACGTTTAGAAGACGGTGTATATGGGTCCCCGCCGTAATCTCTTTTTTGTGCTGTAGTAGTGTTTCGGGACTGATGTGGGTTGTGTCTCGGGGCAGAAGATGTTGATCTGAATGAGGAGTCTGATTCAGTATCTTCATCGGTAGTCACATGGTTGTTAGTTTTCGTGACCCGTGATGGTTCCTAGAGCCCTTACGTAGCATGCTATTCTGCCAATGATATGCGAAGCCTTCAGAGAAGGCTAGTCGATCTTTTGATAGTTTATTTTGTTTCTTATAGATGATGTCTTTGGTAATCTTTGTTATGTAATCTTTCGTTTCTTGGACTCGTTTGGAAAAAAGGGTGTGTTCTCTAATGGTTTCATTAGATGTTTGTAATTGGAGGATCTCCTGGTCTAATGTATTCAATTCTGTCTGGTAGTGGAGTATCAACAGTTTCATTAATTCCATACTGCATTGTGTCAGTATGTTTTCCCATTTGAGTCTAAACTCTGCAGATGTTACTTGGAAAGAGGGGTAAAGTTGAATCCTGAGGCCTAAAGGGTTAATAGTTTCCCGTACATATTTCTGGAGGAATTCAATGTGCCAGTGCAGGTTGGCTTTCTTTTTAAGAACACGTTTGAGTTTGGCCATATATTGGTTTATGCCAATTTCTTGTTCAGTGTCTGTGTTACAGGGTCTTGTAATTGTTTTCCTGGATAGATACGTTTAAGGAACCTTTGTGAGCAATCGTAAATATACGTTCCCATTGGTCTTCCGATAATTCTAGTTGTGTTTCTCTTTCCCATGTTTTGTAAGCTTTTCCGTCCTTAGGGGAAATCTCCGCAAATAGCATGGTTTATATATTGGAGATTGAGTGTTGTTGGGGGTTGGTTTGGGAGCAGAGGTGTTCAAATGGAGTGAGTGACCTTTCGACGGAGGCATCGCGATTGATCTCCTGCAAGAAGTGGCGAATTTGAAAGTAGGTCCAGAGTGGAAGAGGGCTGTTTGTGAAGGTAGGTGTTAGTGCTAGGCGTTCTAGGAGAGTCCCGTTGCGAAAGAAGTGGTGTGCTAATATGTCTGGGTGTTGCCATTGTTGAATTAGGAATTGTGTGGACATACCGGGAAGGAAGGCAGGATTGAGTCTTATCGGGGTTAAGGGTTCTGGAGAAGAGGAGATGTGTAGTTTTAGGCATGTTTCTCTGAAACATCGGAGTGTCGGTTCAATGAGAGGGTGTTTTCTAAGAGCAGGAGGGATGTGTTTAGTTGACAACCAGGGTGTCATTCGTAGTGGTGAGGGGGATAATGAGTCTTCCAGTCTAACCCAATCCTTGTAGTGACTGTGTATTGACCAATCTCCAATTCTATTAAGATGGCATGCCCAATAGTATTTTTGGAGATCTGGGAGACCAATACCCCCCTTCAATTTTGGTCGTGTTAAAAGGTTACCGGTATATGAAATTCTCAGACGTTTTTGTTTCCACAAAAATTCTGAACACATCCTTCTGTAAGATAGGAAGAAAGACAAGGGAAGTTTTATGGGAACGGTTTGTAATATGTAGAGGATACGCGGAAGGATATTCATTTTGAAAACTGTGGTTTGTTCCATTTGTTGAGGTCTTCAGATATAGTTTTGAGTATGGGTAAGTAATTTTTAGTGAAGAGGTCTGATAAGTTTGCTGTAAGATAGATCCCTAAATATTTAATTGCATCATGACGCCATTGGAAGGGGAAGTTAGTTTCACATTGTGCAACTGTCTCTCGTGGGATGGTAACATTGAGGACATGAGATTTAGCAAAATTGATTTTGAAATTAGAGAGGTGTTGGAAGAGTTCAAAGTCTTTCAGTAGATTTGGGATTGAGATATGGGGTTCGCTAAGGGAAAGCAATATGTCGTTGGCAAAAGCTGTTAACTTATATGTACGACCTGCTATGGGTATGCCCTTAATATTTTCGTTATTCCTGAGGCAGTTTAGTAGTGGTTCCAGGGTTAATACAAATAGGATGGGGGAGAGGGGGCATCCCTGTCTCGTTTCGCTCCATTATGGAGAAGGCGTTCGACAGATGGCCATTCGTTCGAACTCTAGCAGTTGGTGTTGTGTATAGGGACATGATCGAGTTGAACATATAATCCTGAAGTCCTATGTGTCTTAGTACTGTTCCCATGTAGTCCCAGGCCAATCTGTCGAACGCCTTCTCCGCGTCCAACGACAGGAAGAACCCTTTGTGTTCGTTGGTTGTCATCCAATGGTGGAGGTTTATGGCTTTGATAGTGTTATCCCTTGCTTCTCTTCCTGGAATAAAACCAACCTGGTCTAAACCTATTAGGGAGGGTAGAAGAGGAAGCAGGCAGTTCACAAGGATTTTGGCAAATAATTTTATGTCGATGTTTAGGAGGGAGATCGGCCTGTAATTGGTAACCAGTGTTGTGTCCTTTCCTTCCTTTGGTATGACGGTAATGTGTGCTTCAAGTAGCCTGTGGGAAGGATGCGTGGCGGAAGATAGGGAGTTGAAGGCTTTGAGGAAGGGACTTCTGTGAAGGTTTTAAAATAGGCAGCTGTGAGTCCATCTGGGCCGAGGCTTTTGCCTGCTTTTAATTGTTTGATCGCAGTTTTTAGTTCATCTTCGGAAAAGGGATTTTCTAATTGGTGCGCATCTTCTGTGTTGATGGGTTTGGGGCAGTAATCTTTCAAAAAGTTTTGGATAAGGGAGCATCTAGTGTTGTCTGTAGTGGGGCTTTTCTTTTGCCTGTTCAGGTTGTATAGATTAGCGTAGTATGCTTCGAATTGGGAGGCTATATCTGGGGTAGTGACTTTAGACCTGCCCTGGGAGTCTTTGATAGTGTGAATGTTGGTGTGAACTTTGTTCCTTTGAATGGCTTTGGCTAGGTATTTACCACTTTTGTTTCCAAATTCGTAAAATAATTTCTGTTGTAGGAATAAATTTACGTTTTGTTTTGTGGGACAATTCTGCGCGTAGGAGTTCTCTAGTTTGCGTGAGATCCTGGTATGACTGCTGGGCGTGGGTTTGTTTATGTACTCGTTCTAGAGTTTTGATCTTGTGTATCAGATTTGTGATTTTGGCCTGGTGGGCCTTTTTCTGCGCCATCTTAAGAGCAATGAATTTGCCTCTTAGGACACACTTATGAGCCTCCCATTGTATTAGTGGGGTTGTCTCTCCATTATCGTTGTCTACAAAAAAGTTGTGTATGGTTTGCCTAATGTCTGTAATCTTCCGAGGTCAATAAAGAGGAGTCCAATCGCCAAGTCTTCGAGGCGGCGATGTGATCTGGGAAGGTCAATGTCATTGTGATTGGGTGGTGGTCGGATAAGAGCTTCGGTTCAATTGTTGCGTGTGAAAGAAAAGGAAGATCAGTCTGGGAGAGGAAGAGGTAATCTATCCTCGAATATTTATTATGTGGGGCGGAAAAGAACATGTAGTCTTTTTCATTTGGATGAAGAGTACGCCACGTGTCATGTAAGAGTAGTTCTTGAAATTGCAGTTTGATATGACGTAGGGTTCTGTAGGGTAATGATGTGGTGCCTGAGGACGTGTCCAGTAGTGGGTATAAAGCAACATTAAAGTCACCTCCAAGTATGGTTAGTCCGGCACAAAAACCTGCCAAGAGTTGGGATATTTGTTTGAAGAAGCTGGATTGTGCTGAGTTGTGGCTATAGATATTTGCCAAGGTTATGGGTCGACCGAGAGCTTTACCTTTTAACCACTTGCCGACCGCCTAACGCAGATATACTGCGGCAGAATGGCACGGGCAGGCAGAGTCACGTTCCCATACGTGACCTGCTTCCCGCGGGTGGGGGGTCCGATCGGAACCCCCCCCGGTGCCAGCGGCGGTCGGCTTTGCACTGGGAGCGTTGGGAGGCGAGGGGGAGACCATCCGATCGTGGCCCCCCCCTCGCGATCGCTCCCAGCCAATGGGAATCCTCCTCTGCCTGTGTGTAGTTTCACACAGGCAGAGGATGTGATGTCATCTCTCCTCGGTCTGGCAGTTTCCGTCCCAGCGCCGAGGAGAGAAGACAAGTAAGTGCACACAACACAAACACACACAGTAGAACATGCCAGGCATACTTTACACCCCCGATCCCCCCCCGATCGCCCCCCGATCCCCCCCCAATCACCCCCCCCCCCCCGTCACAAACTGACACCAGCAGTTTTTGTTTTTTTTCTGATTACTGCATAGTGTCAGTTTGTGACAGTTACAGTGTTAGGGCAGTGAGTATTACCCCCCTTTAGGTCTAGGGTACCCCCCTAACCCCCCCTAATAAAGTTTTAACCCCTTGATCACCCCCTGTCACCAGTGTCACTAAGCGATCATTTTTCTGATCGCTGTATTAGTGTCGCTGGTGACGCTAGTTAGGGAGGTAAATATATAGGTTCGCCGTCAGCGTTTTATAGCGACAGGGACCCCCATATACTACCTAATAAATGTTTTAACCCCTTGCTTGCCCCCTAGTTAACCCTTTCACCACTGATCACCGTATAACCGTTACGGGTGACGCTGGTTAGTTCGTTTATTTTTTATAGTGTCAGGGCACCCGCCGTTTATTACCGAATAAAGGTTTAGCCCCCTGATCGCCCGGCGGTGATATGCGTCGCCCCAGGCAGCGTCAGATTAGCGCCAGTACCGCTAACACCCACGCACGCAGCATACGCCTCCCTTAGTGGTATAGTATCCGTACGGATCAATATCTGATCCGATCAGATCTATACTAGCGTCCCCAGCAGTTTAGGGTTCCCTAAAACGCAGTGTTAGCGGGATCAGCCCAGATACCCGCTAGCACCTGCGTTTTGCCCCTCCGCCCGGCCCGGCCCAGCCCACCCAAGTGCAGTATCGATCGATCGATCACTGTCACTTACAAAACTCTAAACGCATAACTGCAGCGTTCGCAGAGTCAGGCCTGATCCCTGCGATCGCTAACAGTTTTCTTGGTAGCGTTTTGGTGAACTGGCAAGCACCAGCCCCAGGCAGCGTCAGGTTAGCGCCAGTAGCGCTAACACCCACGCACGCACCATACACCTCCCTTAGTGGTATAGTATCTGTACGGATCAATATCTGATCCGATCAGATCTATACTAGCGTCCCCAGCAGTTTAGGGTTCCCAAACAGGCAGTGTTAGCGGGATCAGCCCAGATACCCGCTAGCACCTGCGTTTTTCCCCTCCGCCCGGCCCAGCCCAGCCCACCCAAGTGCAGTATCAATCGATCACTGTCACTTACAAAAGACTAAAACGCATAACTGCAGCGTTCGCAGAGTCAGGCCTGATCCCTGCGATCGCTAACAGTTTTTTTGGTAGCGTTTTGGTGAACTGGCAAGCACCAGCCCCAGGCAGCGTCAGATTAGCGATGCATATACAAGTGTAGCGCTATGAGTTAGGAAACTTATGAGATTATAAAAATAAAGATGATAAAAGATGAAGGTAAAAAATAACTGTATCAAACCCCAACATTTGCAATATAAGAGGCTTGACAGATATATAAAATAAACAAAAACAATAATAAAGTCTCTGGTATTTCTTCAGATGTTTTAAATGCTTAAAAGGCTGAGGAGGACTGATGTTAGTCAAGAGGTATATAAAGTCCCTTATTCACCACGTGGATAACACATGCAAAAATGTGATGGACCCTCCACACACGGACAAAATGAAGGCTTACCAGAGGGATTGAACTCATAAGAACATACGTTCAATGAGTCAATCAAGCTTGTGACCCCAATGGGTAATCAAAGAGAGGGAACTTCACAACTGGATGGTGGTAAAGCTTCAATGCATATCCATACTTCTGACGGAATTCAAAATGAAATGGCAAACCTTCCCGCGGGTCATCTCAGATAGACAATCCATATAAGAATGAAGAAGGGAAGCCACATAGCATAATACCGTTTAAGAAAACAGATTTATTAAAATAAGTATTCAACTTACATTCCAGTAATAAGAAAAGCGCTTCAAGTTAAAATTATGGCAGGCAGTGGAGTCTCCCGACGCGTTTCGTCTTAAAAGACTTCTTCTGGGGTGCTCACTCACTGCTGCCATACCCCTTAATATAGGAAACTAAGCCCCCTTAATGAGGATACAGCTCGTGTCCAAATTTCAAAAGTACTTCCGGGTTTAGCCAAAATGGCGGACCCGCGTGCGTTCCACGCCTCAGTTAAATGTGTGTACATGCGTTCCAACATATATACTGAGAGATTCCTGTAAAGTGTAATCGGATTGTGAGTGTAGGGACAAAATAAGAATGTAATAGCAACGAAAGTCATTTCATAGTGAGAATGTTTCAAATATATGGCTGTTATTACTCACTATATAATCGTGAGGAAAAGGAAGGGACGAGATACCGGACATGCGTCACCCATTCCGATGGGGTAAAACCACGTCACTTCCCTTTACACAGACCGCAATAGATAGGTAGCGGTTCAAGCCTCGTTTTGAAGCTTAACAACCTATCCGTGAGGATAGGAAGAACGGGATACCGGATGTGCGTCACCCATTCAAATGAGGTGAACACACATCATTTCCCTTCACATGTAACGCTACAGATAGACAGCGGTTCAAGCCTCATTTTAATGCTACAGTGGGACATATATTGCCACATCAAAAAAGGGGCGGAAGTGTGTGCCGCCCTATCACATAAATGATTAAAGGAATATATAAACCTGAAATCAGGCCTAATTTTAGTGACGGACAACATAGTGACATCAGTAAAGGACCCTATGTGGACAACAGTGGAGAAAAACAATGTGCAATGGCATAAAATCTAAGCCACAGAGTATGTTAGTGAATAAATGAATAAAAATTGGATATACTAACTGTTGATATAGATAGTGACATAGTGATAGAAAAAACAAAAATTGAAAATTAAAATAAAATAAAATAAAATTGAATTGAAAAATAACCTTAAAATTAAAAATAAAAATAAAATAAAAATAAAAATAAATATAAAATTAAAAATAAAAATAAAAATAAAAAAATAAAATAAAAAATAAGAAATAAGATATAAGAAATAAAAAATAAAAAATAGAAAATAAAAATAAAAATAAAAAAATAATAATAAAAATAGAAAAAGTAAATCTGAAATAAAATAAAAATAAATATAAATAATGAAAATAAAAATAAATATAAAAATAAATAAAATTAAAAAAAAAAATAAAAATAAAAAAAAATAAAATAAAAATATAAATAAAAATAAAAATAAAAATAAAAATTAGAAATAAGAAAGAAAAAATAAATAAAAAAGAGAGGAAAGAAGAAAGAGAACAAATAAAGGTGAATGGGAATGGATGTGCAGTAGTGAAAAAAATTTACATAAAAATCTTCAAATATTATAATGTGAATCAAAATTGTGAAAAGTCATCAATGGTGACATATCGGTGAAGCCTTTGTATATATGTGTACAAAAGATTTTTCTTGTGCACAAAAAAATTTTCTTTTGACCTCAATGGACCCGAGATATACTCTCAAAAGAAGTTCATTACAGTTAAAGACCAATATACAAAACTAATGCTTACTCCAAAATAAAACTAGGAATCATTGATAAATGCATTGATGTCAATTTCCATATTCATACCCCTTGGGGAGAGGGACTGTAGCTCATGTATCCAGAAAGTCTCTAAGCGGGAGACACCCCTGGTCTTAGCACCGCCTCTCCAGGGTGGAGTGTATTGGTCAATGACTAAAAATTGTGAACCTAGTGGGTTACCGTTATGGAATTCTTTGAAATGTCTAGGTACACTATGTTTGGACTTCCTCCCTTTAATTAGGGCAATATGTTCACCAACTCTTCTAGTAAAAGTTCTCGTTGTGCGGCCAACATATTGTTGGCCGCATGGACATGTAATCAAATATACCACATATCTAGAGTTGCATGTGCAGAAAGGCTTGATGGTGTACCTTTTCCCTGTAACTGTCGACATAAAATATGTGGTTTTACGTCCCATTAATGTATTGTGCTGGCATACAACACATTTCTTGCATGGAAAAAATCCAGTTAGATTGTGAAAAAAAGAGGGACGAACTGGAGGGTTCGTGACATTAGGTGCTACTAGGCCACGTAGGGATGGTGCTCCTTTAAAAATTAGTTTGGCTTGTTCCGGTAACATTTTAGCTAGAATATTATCTTGCTTCAACACCCCCCAGTGCTTTTTTACAATATTTTTGATTTGTTTGTGTTGCACTGAATATGAAGTTAACATTGCCCACTTATAAGTGGAATCTGGTTCCCTGTCGGTTTTAACTTCAAACAGGGTATTTCTATCGATACTCATAACCCTCTGAAGGTCCAATTCCAGAGTGGTATTGTCATACCCCTTGTCTAGAAACCGTTGTTTTAGAATGTTTGCTTGTTCTATGAATACTTCCACATTTGTACAGTTCCTACGGAGACGTAGAAACTGGCTACGGGGAACTGCGTTAAGCCAAGATCTGTGGTGACAGCTGTCTGTGGGGATGAAACTGTTCCGATCTGTTGGCTTAAAATAGGTGTTGAATTCGAATTGGTTATTAACAATCCTGATTTCTAGGTCTAAGAAGTGGATTACCTCTTCACTCGCTTCATATGATAAGGAAATACCTATATCATTAATGTTAAGATGTTCAAAGAATTGTTTCAATGATTCTGGAGTACCACTCCATAGGAGGAGGATGTCGTCTATATATCTAGCCCACAAGACTAATGAAGTAGTCCCATAGGTGTAGACGACATCCTCCTCCCACTTGGCCATGAAGAGGTTCGCGAGGCTCGGAGCGAATTTCGCTCCCATGGCCACTCCACGTTGTTGCAAATAGTACTTTTGATCGAACCAAAAATAGTTGTGTTTGGTCGCGAATTCAAGCAACTCTATTAAATAATCGCACTGAAAAGAAGCCAGGGATTCTTCGCGGTATAAGAAGTGTCTAACAGCCTCTATGCCTCTTTCGTGTGGTATGCACGTGTATAACGAGGCCACATCCGCTGTGGCCATAATAAAACCTTGCTGCAACTGAATCCCCTCCAGACGTTTAATAGTAGAGCTGGTATCTTTCAAAAAAGAAGGTGTCTTTGAAACAATAGGTTGCAAATAAAAATCAATGTATTTGCCTATTCTAGATGTAATAGAATTAATCCCACTCACAATGGGTCTCCCTGGAGGGCACGTCGGATGTTTGTGAATTTTTGGCAAATAGTAGATGGTGGGGATTCTTGGTGCAGAAGGTACCAGGAAGGCTTTCTCTTTTTTGTTTAAAATCTTGGAATCGTAACCCTTGGTTATAAGGGTCTGTAGTTGCTTCTTATAAATACTCGTGGGATTATTAGAGAGTTCTACATAAGTTTCAGGTTCTCTTAGTATTCGATACATCTCCTTCACGTATTGGCTTTTATCCAACACCACTATACCTCCTCCTTTATCCGCAGGGCGGACAACTAAATCCTTCCGTGCGCATAAGGATTGTAATCCTTTTTTTTGCAAGGATGAATGTCGAATATGTTTTTCTGGCAGTCTTGCGAGATCATCAAGAACGAGATCTCTAAAGATTTTCACTGCAGGGGTAATAGGGACCGGAGGTACGAATAAAGAAGGGTTAGATAGTCCCGAGTGTACAGTACCTGAGGTAGCTGCTGGGTATTCAGTTCGAGTGGGATTAGAAATCAAATACCTTTGGATGTTGATTTTGCGTATGAATTTATGAACATCAATAAATGTATGAAATTTATTCAGTTTCTTGGGGGGGGCATATTTGAGACCTTTATCAAGCACTGATATTTCAGCCTGAGTAAGTGCCTGGGTGCTCAAATTAAATACTCCTTGTCCTACTACACTCTTTTTCTCTTTTCTTTTCTGTATTCTCCTCCCCCCTCGGCACCCTCTCTTGGGTCTGGACCCCGTTTTGTGGTGTGTCGGTCCTCGTGAAAAACCTGATTATGGTAGGTCGTAGGGTTTTGAATATATGGAGGGTCGACATAGCTGACTCTCCTGGTGTGGATATCCCTGAGGGGTGAGTATCTATTATAGGTACGAATTGGGGAGGAAGGGTACCGATAATAGGGACTTTCGTCATAATAAGGAAAATTGGGACGTGTCTCGTGTCTTGAAGATGAGGGGCGCTGTGACTGATTATCATACTCCCAATGGGGACGTGTGGCAGAGTGGTGTGTATCCCCTCTGGGGTTTCTCCTACCTCCACGCTTACCTCTATGATTGCCCCTACCCCTTGAGAAGTTATTGGGAGTATGTGGGCTGTAGTGACGGACTCTTGGTTGAGATTTGTAAAAGTCTTCATTGTACCTTTCTGTGTCTCTAGAGGGTCGACCCTTGGTGGCAAGGGGATGGGAGGCTAGAGTTGTTGGAGGTATAGAGGCAGTTGTTGATATGGTCGCTTCACTGGTGCCAGCTGAAACTTCCATGGGTGGAGCAACCAAAAAAAGTTTCTGCCACCCAAAAACCCCATTATTTCTATAGTCTCCAACATCTCTGGAATATTTCTTCTGTTTTTTAAATTTCTGATCTCTGTCCTCCTTCTCCAGATGACTCTGGAGATTAGAGGACAAAGAGTTATATTCCTGAGTGTTTTTATGCGCTAGTAATTTGTCTTTCAAATCCTTGATCTCCCTATCTAGGGAGACCAATCTATTCTTTTTCTTAGAGATGAGTACATTCAAAAAATTGATACCAGCGTCGTTAAAATATTTGAACCAGGAGTCCAAATCCGTTTCACCCTGTTGAGGTTGGACTTCCCACCTGAGGCTTCTTGGTACCATTTGTTCAGAGATATATTGTTGTAAAAATACTAAATCCCACTGGAGATGGAGTTCCGTGGTCAAGATGTTTTTTAATCTTAAGAATAGACCTCCAACCTCAGTGTCACTCCCGGTTGTGACAAATACTCCCTCGGTGTTAACCTTATGGGCGGCTCGGTAGTCGAAAATATCCATTTTGGCAAAAAAAGCCACTAATAGATAAGGGCAGCTGCAGTGTTTGTTCCAAAATAGCTAGTAAACCAGAAAAGATAAAAATATAACCCTGCGCTTACCCAATATGGAAGCAGCTCACACAACAAATTAGGATTTTTGTCAGATTACAAATGCATATACAAGTGTAGCGCTATGAGTTAGGAAACTTATGAGATTATAAAAATAAAGATGATAAAAGATGAAGGTAAAAAATAACTGTATCAAACCCCAACATTTGCAATATAAGAGGCTTGACAGATATATAAAATAAACAAAAACAATAATAAAGTCTCTGGTATTTCTTCAGATGTTTTAAATGCTTAAAAGGCTGAGGAGGACTGATGTTAGTCAAGAGGTATATAAAGTCCCTTATTCACCACGTGGATAACACATGCAAAAATGTGATGGACCCTCCACACACGGACAAAATGAAGGCTTACCAGAGGGATTGAACTCATAAGAACATACGTTCAATGAGTCAATCAAGCTTGTGACCCCAATGGGTAATCAAAGAGAGGGAACTTCACAACTGGATGGTGGTAAAGCTTCAATGCATATCCATACTTCTGACGGAATTCAAAATGAAATGGCAAACCTTCCCGCGGGTCATCTCAGATAGACAATCCATATAAGAATGAAGAAGGGAAGCCACATAGCATAATACCATTTAAGAAAACAGATTTATTAAAATAAGTATTCAACTTACATTCCAGTAATAAGAAAAGCGCTTCAAGTTAAAATTATGGCAGGCAGTGGAGTCTCCCGACGCGTTTCGTCTTAAAAGACTTCTTCTGGGGTGCTCACTCACTGCTGCCATACCCCTTAATATAGGAAACTAAGCCCCCTTAATGAGGATACAGCTCGTGTCCAAATTTCAAAAGTACTTCCGGGTTTAGCCAAAATGGCGGACCCGCGTGCGTTCCACGCCTCAGTTAAATGTGTGTACATGCGTTCCAACATATATACTGAGAGATTCCTGTAAAGTGTAATCGGATTGTGAGTGTAGGGACAAAATAAGAATGTAATAGCAACGAAAGTCATTTCATAGTGAGAATGTTTCAAATATATGGCTGTTATTACTCACTATATAATCGTGAGGAAAAGGAAGGGACGAGATACCGGACATGCGTCACCCATTCCGATGGGGTAAAACCACGTCACTTCCCTTTACACAGACCGCAATAGATAGGTAGCGGTTCAAGCCTCGTTTTGAAGCTTAACCACCTATCCGTGAGGATAGGAAGAACGGGATACCGGATGTGCGTCACCCATTCAAATGAGGTGAACACACATCATTTCCCTTCACATGTAACGCTACAGATAGACAGCGGTTCAAGCCTCATTTTAATGCTACAGTGGGACATATATTGCCACATCAAAAAAGGGGCGGAAGTGTGTGCCGCCCTATCACATAAATGATTAAAGGAATATATAAACCTGAAATCAGGCCTAATTTTAGTGACGGACAACATAGTGACATCAGTAAAGGACCCTATGTGGACAACAGTGGAGAAAAACAATGTGCAATGGCATAAAATCTAAGCCACAGAGTATGTTAGTGAATAAATGAATAAAAATTGGATATACTAACTGTTGATATAGATAGTGACATAGTGATAGAAAAAACAAAAATTGAAAATTAAAATAAAATAAAATAAAATTGAATTGAAAAATAACCTTAAAATTAAAAATAAAAATAAAATAAAAATAAAAATAAATATAAAATTAAAAATAAAAATATATAATAAAACGCAGTGTTAGCGGGATCAGCCCAGATACCCGCTAGCACCTGCGTTTTGCCCCTCCGCCCGGCCCGGCCCAGCCCACCCAAGTGCAGTATCGATCGATCGATCACTGTCACTTACAAAACTCTAAACGCATAACTGCAGCGTTCGCAGAGTCAGGCCTGATCCCTGCGATCGCTAACAGTTTTCTTGGTAGCGTTTTGGTGAACTGGCAAGCACCAGCCCCAGGCAGCGTCAGGTTAGCGCCAGTAGCGCTAACACCCACGCACGCACCATACACCTCCCTTAGTGGTATAGTATCTGTACGGATCAATATCTGATCCGATCAGATCTATACTAGCGTCCCCAGCAGTTTAGGGTTCCCAAACAGGCAGTGTTAGCGGGATCAGCCCAGATACCCGCTAGCACCTGCGTTTTTCCCCTCCGCCCGGCCCAGCCCAGCCCACCCAAGTGCAGTATCAATCGATCACTGTCACTTACAAAAGACTAAAACGCATAACTGCAGCGTTCGCAGAGTCAGGCCTGATCCCTGCGATCGCTAACAGTTTTTTTGGTAGCGTTTTGGTGAACTGGCAAGCACCAGCCCCAGGCAGCGTCAGATTAGCGCCAGTACCGCTAACACCCACGCATGCAGCGTACACCTCCCTTAGTGGTATAGTATCTGATCGGATCAATATCTGATCCGATCTATACTAGCGTCCCCAGCAGTTTAGGGTTCCCACAAACGCAGTGTTAGCGGGATCAGCCCAGATACCTACTAGCACCTGCGTTTTGCCCCTCCGCCCCGCCCAGCCCAGCCCACCCAAGTGCAGTATCGATCGATCACTGACACTTACAAAACACTAAACGCATAACTGCAGCGTTCGCAGAGTCAGGCCTGATCCCTGCGATCGCTAACAGTTTTTTTGGTAGCGTTTTGGTGAACTGGCAAGCGCCAGCGGCCTAGTACACCCCGGTCGTAGTCAAACCAGCACTGCAGTAACACTTGGTGATGTGGCGAGTCCCATAAGTGCAGTTCAAGCTGGCGAGGTGGCAAGCTCAAGTAGTGTCCCGCTGCCACCAAAAAGACAAACACAGGCCCGTCGTGCCCATAGTGCCCTTCCTGCTGCATTCACCAATCCTAATTGGGAACCCACCGCTTCTGCAGCGCCCGTTCTTCCGCCATTCACATCCCCAACCAAATGCAGTCGGTTGCATGAGAGGCATTTTCTTTATGTCCTCCCGAGACCCCTACCCAGCGAACCCCCCCAAAAAAGATGTCGTGTCTGCAGCAAGCGCGGATATAGGCGTGACACCCGCTATTATTGTCCCTCCTGTCCTGACAATCCTGGTCTTTGCATTGGTGAATGTTTTGAACGCTACCATTCACTAGTTGAGTATTAGCGTAGGGTACAGCATTCCACAGACTAGGCACACTTTCACAGGGTCTCCCAAGATGCCATTGCATTTTGAGAGACCCGAACCTGGAACCGGTTACCGTTATAAAAGTTACAGTTACAAAAAAAAGTGTAAAAAAAAAAAAAACACATACAAAAATATAAAAAAAAAAAAAAAATAGTTGTCGTTTTATTGTTCTCTCTCTCTCTATTGTTCTGCTCTTTTTTACTGTATTCTATTCTGCAATGTTTTATTGTTATTATGTTTTATCATGTTTGCTTTTCAGGTATGCAATTTTTTATACCTTACGGTTTACTGTGCTTTATTGTTAACCATTTTTTTGTCTTCAGGTACGCCATTCACGAATTTGAGTGGTTATACCAGAATGATGCCTGCAGGTTTAGGTATCATCTTGGTATCATTCTTTTCAGCCAGCGGTCGGCTTTCATGTAAAAGCAATCCTAGCGGCTAATTAGCCTCTAGACTGCTTTTACAAGCAGTGGGAGGGAATGCCCCCCCCCAACGTCTTCCGTGTTTTTCTCTGGCTCTCCTGTCTCAACAGGGAACCTGAAAATGCAGCCGGTGATTCAGCCAGCTGACCATAGAGCTGATCAGAGACCAGAGTGGCTCCAAACATCTCTATGGCCTAAGAAACCGGAAGCTACGAGCATTTTATGACTTAGATTTCGCCGGATGTAAACAGCACCATTGGGAAATTGGGAAAGCATTTTATCACACCGATCTTGGTGTGGTCAGATGCTTTGAGGGCAGAGGAGAAATCTAGGGTCTAATAGACCCCAATTTTTGCAAAAAAGAGTACCTGTCACTACCTATTGCTATGATAGGGGATATTTACATTCCCTGAGATAACAATAAAAATGATTTAAAAAAAAAAAATGAAAGGAACAGTTTAAAAATAAGATAAAAAAATAATAATAATAAAGAAAAAAAAAAAAAAAAAAAAAAAAAAAAAAAAAGCACCCCTGTCCCCCCTGCTCTCGCGCTAAGGCGAACGCAAGCGTCGGTCTGGCGTCAAATGTAAACAGCAATTGCACCATGCATGTGAGGTATCACCGCGAACGTCAGATTGAGGGCAGTAATTTTAGCAGTAGACCTCCTCTGTAAATCTAAAGTGGTAACCTGTAAAGGCTTTTAAAGGCTTTTAAAAATGTACTTAGTTTGTCGCCACTGCACGTTTGTGCGCAATTTTAAAGCATGTCATGTTTGGTATCCATGTACTCGGCCTAAGATCATCTTTTTTATTTCATCAAACATTTGGGCAATATAGTGTGTTTTAGTGCATTAAAATGTAAAAAAGTGTGTTTTTTCCCCAAAAAATGCGTTTGAAAAATCGCTGCGCAAATACTGTGTGAAAAAAAAATGAAACACCCACCATTTTAATCTGTAGGGCATTTGCTTTAAAAAAATATATAATGTTTGGGGGTTCAAAGTAATTTTCTTGCAAAAAAAAATTATTTTTTTATGTAAACAATAAGTGTCAGAAAGGGCTTTGTCTTCAAGTGGTTAGAAAAGTGGGTGATGTGTGACATAAGCTTCTAGATGTTGTGCATAAAATGCCAGGACAGTTCAAAACCCCCCCAAATGACCCCATTTTGGAAAGTAGACACCCCAAGCTATTTGCTGAGAGTCATGTTGAGTCCATGGAATATTTTATATTGTGACACAAGTTGCGGGAAAGAGACAATTTTTTATTTTTTTTTATTTTTTTTTGCGCAAAGTTGTCACTAAATGATATATTGCTCAAAAATACCATGGGAATATGTGAAATTACACCCCAAAATACATTCTGTTGCTTCTCCTGAGTACGGGGATACCACATGTGTGAGACTTTTTGGGAGCCTAGCCGCGTACGGGACCCCGAAAACCAAGCACCGCCTTCAGGCTTTCTAAGGCCGTAAATTTTTGATTTCACTCTTCACTGCCTATCACAGTTTCGGAGGCCATGGAATGCCCAGGTGGCAAAACCCCCCCCCAAATGACCCCATTTTGGAAAGTAGACACCCCAAGCTATTTGATGAGAGGTATAGTGAGTATTTTGCAGACCTCACTTTTTGTCACAAAGTTTTGGAAATTGAAAAAAGAAAAAAAAAATTTTTTTCTCGTCTTTCTTTATTTTCAAAAACAAATGAGAGCTGCAAAATACTCACCATGCCTCTCAGCAAATAGCTTGGGGTGTCTACTTTCCAAAATGGGGTCATTTGGGGGGGGTTTGTGCCACCTGGGCATTCCATGGCCTCCGAAACTGTGATAGGCAGTGAGGAGTAAAATCAAAAATGTACGCCCTTAGAAATCCTGAAGGCAGTGATTGGTTTTCGGGGCCCCGTACGCGGCTAGGCTCCCAAAAAGTCCCACACATGTGGTATCCCCGTACTCAGGAGAAGCAGCAGAATGTATTTTGGGGTGCAATTCCACATATGCCCATGGCCTGTGTGAGCAATATATCATTTAGTGACAACTTTGTGCAAAAAAAAATAAAAAAATAAAAAATTTGTCACTTTCCCGCAACTTGTGTCAAAATATAAAACATTCCATGGACTCAATATGCCTCTCAGCAAATAGCTTGGGGTGTCTACTTTCCAAAATGGGGTCATTTGGGGGGGGGGGTTTATGCCATCTGGGCATTTTATGGCCTTCAAAACTGTGATAGGTAGTGAGGAGTAAAATCAAAAATGTACGCCCTTAGAAATCCTGAAGGCAGTGATTGGTTTTCGGGGCCCCGTACGCGGCTAGGCTCCCAAAAAGTCCCACACATGTGGTATCCCCATACTCAGGAGAAGCAGCTAAATGTATTTTGGGGTGCAATTCCACATATGCCCATGGCCTGTGTGAGCAATATATCATTTAGTGACAACTTTTTGTAATTTTTTTTTTTTTTTTGTCATTATTCAATCACTTGGGACAAAAAAAATGAATATTCAATGGGCTCAACATGCCTCTCAGCAAATTCCTTGGGGTGTCTACTTTCCAAAATGGGGTAATTTGTGGGGGTTTTGTACTGCCCTGCCATTTTAGCACCTCAAGAAACGACATAGGCAGTCATAAATTAAAGGCTGTGTAAATTCCAGAAAATGTACCCTAGTTTGTAGGCGCTATAACTTTTGCGCAAACCAATAAATATACACTTATTGACATTTTTTTTACCAAAGACATGTGGCCGAATACATTTTGGCCTAAATGTATGACTAAAATTGAGTTTATTGGATTTTTTTTAGAACAAAAAGTAGAAAATATCATTTTTTTTCAAAATTTTCGGTCTTTTTCCGTGTATAGCGCAAAAAATAAAAATGGCAGAGGTGATCAAATACCATCAAAAGAAAGCTCTATTTGTGGGAAGAAAAGGACGTAAATTTCGTTTGGGTACAGCATTGCATGACCGCGCAATTAGCAGTTAAAGCGACGCAGTGCCGAATTGTAAAAAGTGCTCTGGTCAGGAAGGGGGTAAAACCTTCCGGGGCTGAAGTGGTTAAGAAGATGTATCTGCCTTCCTTGTCGATAAGTGAGTCGGTGAGTTCCCAATTTAAGTTTTTGGAGATCAAAATTGAAACTCCTTTAGTTTTAGCCTGTGTGTTTGTAGAGTGGTAAGAAATTGGAAACCAGGGGTTAGTGAGCTTGGGAATTTTGTCAGTGCGGAAGTGCGTTTCTTGTAGGAAGGCTATATCGGTTTTCAGTTTGTGCATCTGTGAGAGAGTTTGGCTGCGTTTCTCTGAGATGTTGAGCCCTTTCACATTCAAGGATGTCACTTTCAATGTAGTATGTTTTGTGGTGGTTTTTATACGTGACATATTGATTGGTTGGGTCGGGCTTTGGCTAGGTGAGGGGGTCTTAACTTTTGGTTTGTAGGTACCCCTAAGTCTTATACAGGGTGGGCTGTGAAACTTTGGTGTCTTTGTTGGAGAGGTTTGAGCTATCAATATGAGAGTGGCAGAGACCGAGGAGGCGGGGTAGGGAAGAGAATCGGAAAGAAAGAGGGAGAATCAATAAGAATGGGTATAGTAGGGAGGAGTGAAGGTGGTCAGGGAAGAGTACAGAGGGTATGGAGGGAGGTCAAAGGGGGAGGGGGAGCTTTTTCCTTTTGGGGGGGACGAACTAAGAGAAAGGAGGGGAAACGCTCCGGAGATAAGGAGGGATTCAGGGACCCTCCTTACAGGGTGTTACGTATTCCGGTAGGGGTCGACGGGAAAGAAAAAATTCCCGTCTCGTGGAGAGGTGGGAGGCACCATTGTGCCCTGAGTTGAATGGACTGTGGAGTCCTCTAGTCTTCAGAGGTGGAGGAATAATAGGGATGAGTAAGGAAGCCAGTAATTCATGTCAAAGCTCATTAGGACTATGGGTCAGCAAGGGGAGAGCTTATTCGTAACGTGTTAGGTAAATGTAAGGTAGAATATCTAATGAGGTTGTATGAGGGAGGAGGGCACCTCAGCTTACTTTGTGGAATGTTGAAGTTGGTGTCATGGGGATAGGTACTAGTTAACTGTAAATACATCATACATCGTACATGAGTTTATTGGCAACATGGGGGGATCCTGTGACTATAGGGATTGCTACGCTACACCATCTAGGCAATCGGCTATAAATATGTATACCTTGTTGCAGCATCCAAACATTTCCTAGATGGACCTCTGGCGTGTGAGGCCAAGTCCCATTTGGTTTTTGAATGGATTTCCGGGAGTTGATCGTGACAATGAACCAGCAGTAATCGCTTGGTTATGTGTTTTGGATAAATGGCGATGAATTGGGATAAGCATTGCAAATGGGATTTGGGAACCAGCCTCACCTGCCCCAGGCCCCCTGAGGTTCTGCTGTGTATTTGCTCAAGAAAAGTATCGTTAACCAAAAAAGAAAATTATTAAACAGATTAGTTGAAACCTTTTACAAAACAGGTAAACCATTTATGTGAGATTGAATATTCAGTGGATAGCTGAGTATGGCAGGAGAGGGAGATAAAACTTTCTTCAACAATACGAAACAACAAAAAGCACCAAAAAATATAAAAAAGGAAACAATAGCAGAAAATGTTACATCATGGTGTCCCCTCTCAGGATGTTCGGTTAGTCCGGGGGTTTTGTCTCACCTGGAGATCCTAGGTAGGTAACATGTGGAAACCAGTAACTAAGTAAATATATACATTTGGCGACTCCGCATGGAACCCACGTTTGCGTATGTATCTGTAATTAGAGAATAGCTTTTTTATGGGAAATTATATTGGTGTAGGAACCTCACGGCCTGTACTCCTTTGTTGGTCAATTTGGGGGCGGGGTGGTAGTGAGTTGATGAGCAGAGAGAAGGTCTCATTGTGAGGTTGCAGGGTTGTTTGGGATTGAATAATAGAGGATAGGGTGGTAAACGGAAGTAAACTCGAGTTCCATGAGAAGTCGCCCCTCTGGAGGGAGGTCTGATTACATAGTATACATTTCTGGCCTTCAGTCAGATGGTTTCTGGTTGTAATGGGAAGGAAAGAAGCCTTATCTTGAGGGTCTTTTGTTTATGTTCCAGGGTGAGCAATAACCTTCTTACAGGGGGGTTAAGTGGAAATTATAGGGAGTTAGATAAAGGGGTGTGGGGATGTGGAAGTGAAAGGGGTATGGGGATATGGAAACTGAAATATGGGCTGTTTGCAAGACTTGGAAATTATTCCTCTCCTTGTAGTTGAATAGATATACTTGCATGATAATGTAATGTTCAGGCTGGCTGAAGTCTGTCGGCGATGTACAGGTTACTGTTTGTTACCTTTGATGAGGGTGTTCAGTCGTCGTGAAGAATCTCATCGACTGGTTGGCTTTCATGTATCGAGTATGTGGAGGGCTTGAGGACTGACTTTCGGTGAATCCTGGTGTCGAAGTGGGTGTCCACGGATGTATTCAGTATGAAAGGAAGCTGTGGACTGGGCATTTGAGATGCGATATGTATCCTCTCTGATGTCGAGGGCTCAAATATGGATACCGTCTTCACAATATCTTTGGGCGCAGAGCCGCTTTATGGGTTATTTGTTGGGGGTTAGGATTGGGGATTCCTGATGAAGAACAAAAAGGGGGTGAGCTGATCTTTTACTCTGTATCACCATGGTGGGGTCTCCTGTGAGCTGGAGAGGCCGTAGGACTGTTGTTTACGGTGTTCCTATGTCCCGCGGAGGTGTTGGTTCTGGGTGAGTTGGATCTGCGCCTTCTGATATGGAAGTCGTCACGTACTGGGATGGCATCCATTGAGGTAGATCTTCTGATATGAGGGGTTCTAAGAGGTCTGTACCATTCAGGTATATCAATGCATGGTATATTCAATGCTTCGCAAAATGCGGGGAGATCTTCCGGGACCCTCAGATTTGCCGTGCGCCCTTGTGATGTGGCTGAGAGGCAAAAGGGGAATTTCCAGCAGTATTGGATTCCGTTTGTGCGTAGTAAATCAAGGAGGGGGCATAAGTCTCTTCTATTTTGGAGAGTAATGGGTGATAAATGTTGAAAGATTTTAATCTCTGTGCCTTGAAACATTAGATTGCGGCGGTCTCTGGCCCTGCGCAGGATCTCTTCTTTTAGTTTAAAGTTGACCAGGCAGCATACTACATCCCTGGGAGGGTCAGTGTCTCTTCCCCTTGGTCTGAGGGCTCTGTGCAGGCGTTCGCAATCAATGGGGGTCTCTGGGGGTCTGCCTAAGAGATCGTTAAATACGGCTATGGTGGCCTGTGCAATTTGAGTGTGATCGATCGCTTCTGGCATACCTCTTACTCGCAAGTTGTGACGCCTGCCGCGGTTGTCCAGGTCTTCCATGTATCTGTGTAGGTCTCTCAGCTGGGTATTTTGTGTCTGTGATGATAACTGGAGCTGTTGGATGTCACTTGCATTGCGGCCTGCTGTTTCTTCAATATCCTCCATGTGCTACCGCCATAGATTGGATGTCTCTTCAGAGGTCCGTGATTGCTGTAGCAAGTGCAGCTTTTATGTCCTCTGCTACTGATCTCAGCTCCCCTATGTTAACACGCTGTGTCTGGCATGGAAGATTGCGCTTGGTGCCTGCCAGACGGGCTGAGGCTGGAGGAGCGCGCTGTTGAGGAGTAGGCCCGAGATGAAGCCGGGGCCTTGCCTGGCTGTGTCCAGAAGATCTCCGGGATGCTGCTCGTTGGTTGCGAATCGGGCCTCCTCGGGGATCGGGATCGGGATGAGGATGTGTTCCCCTTCGTTTTCCCCATGTCTGCGGGTGTGTTTGACTTCGCTCAGGTTCTGAAAGAACCTCTAAAGACCGGAGCACGGGGATCAGACGTCCATCAGAGTCCGGTGCCAGATCACAGCCCCCTCTTTAATCTCTTTTTGTTATTTTTCTTATATCTTTAATGCTTTGTGCAGTGTCAGACCTTTCTGTACTAGATCATCTCTTTGGATACGGGATTAACGAAAGTCCTCCATAATGTTGGGAATTATGGTACAAATAATACACTCACAATACTTGGTTGTGGATTCAGTTTTCTTGTTAAAGGGGTTGTAAAGGCATTCTATGCATTAAGATAAAAAGCCTACTGTGTGTAGCAGCCCCCCCCCCCCCCAGCACCCCCCTAATTACCTACCTGAGCCCCTTCCCTCTCCAGTGATGTCCATGATCCCCTCAGCCATCCAAGACACTGCTCCTGAATGGCTGAGACAGAGCAGCGGTGCCATTGGCTCCCACAGCTGTCAAATCAGTTAGCCAATCAGGGGAGAGAGGGGGGCGGGGCCAGGTCGGGGCTCCATGTCTGAATGGATACACTGAGCTCTGACTCGGCTTGGGTGCCCCCTGTAGCAAGCTGCTGGCTGAGGGACACTCAAAGGAGGGAAGGGCTAGGAGCAGCAAAGAGGGACACGAGAAGAAGAGGATCCAGCCTGCAAAACCAACTGCACAGAGGAGGTAAGTATAACATGTTTGTAAATTCTCGTTTAATAACAATCACTTTAGTGCAGGCTTTTATTAGAAATTAGAGATACAACCACATCATTTATACAGTATATATTGTGATATGGGGAATATTTAGCTCAGTGGTAGAAGTGTTTTTTCAGTGAGTCCACGGTAGTTGGCACTTTGGATTGAGAATGTGGCAGACAGTATTTTTTTTTAGAAGGAAACAAAAAGAAAGTTCTTATAACAGCAGGTTTCCTTCTTTAGTAAAAAACAAACAAATAAATTAAAAAAATAGGATTTTTATAACAGCTTACCCGTAAAATACATTTCTTGGAGTACATCACGGGACACAGAGCAGCCATAGTAATTACTTTCTGGGATGTCCCAGAGCAATGCCACCTGACGGGAGGGGACACAAACAAAAGTAGGGTGCAATCAGACCTGAGGACCTATACTGCCGCCTGCAGTACACTGCACCCAAAGGCGATATCCTCATGCCTTCTTACATCCACCTGATAGAATCTGGTGAATGTACGGACTGAAGACCAAGTTGTGACCTTGCAGATTTGAGCCATGGAGGCCCGGTGATGCACTATAAAAAAAAAAAGAGATCTGAATAAAAAAAAAAAAAAATATATATATATATATATATATATATATATATATATATATATATATAAACAAAAATTCTAAACATTATTATGGAGATCTGACGAATAAAAAAAAAAAAATTCATTTTTTCACAAAAAATAATAAAGAAATCAGTTTGTCAGAACTCTGTGTGAATATTAGCAGCAAAACATTTGCAGCGTGACGAATCTCCATTACAAACGCTAGTTTTACCAGAACGAGCACTTCCATCTCGTACTTGATTGAGAGCATGCATGGAACTTTGTGCGTCGGAATTGTGTATACACAACTGGAATTTGCGAGAAAATTTGTCGGAAAATTTGAGATCCAGATCTCAAATTTTGTTTGTCGGAAATTTTGACGGAAAACGTCAAAAAAAAATGGAGCCTACACACGGTCGGAATTTCCAACAACAAGCTCCCATCGAACATCTGTTGTCGGAAAATCCGATCGTGTGTACGCGGCATTAATATATAGTTGTATTTGGTTTGTGTGCATTACAATTAATTTTAAAGGGGACCTCATGCCATTTTTTTTTAAAGGGGCAGTGTACAAGTTTTGTAAACAATGTGTACTGTTCCTTTACAAAAAAAATTAATGATGGACTGGTTTGGATTTTGATGAGAAAGGTGGTACGACACCAGCAGGGGCGTTGCTAGGTCTGCAAAAGATCTGGGGCTAGAGCCCATAGCAGCGGTCACCAGCCTTTTTGCAGACCGGGGGGGGAGATCGCCGGTGGTAAACAATTTTTTGCGGGCAAAGGCTGGTGTTGCGTTTCAATCATCATGGCACCATGGTTGATATGGTGTCAGGGTGATCGAAGCGCATTGTTTCTATTGTTACATTCTAATATATAATTACATAATGCAGAATCAGTAGGAGCCCTAGGCGTGTCACTTGCCACATTTCCTGTCACCAGATGCAGCATGTCACTTGCCACCGTCGCCTGTCACAAGATGCAGCTTTTTAACTTGCCACCGTCACCTGCCACTAGATGTGGATTGTCACTTGCCACATCACCTGCCACCATTTGCAGATTGTCACTTGCCACCATTTGCAGATTGTTAATTGCCATGTCACCTGCTACCATTTGCAGATTGTCACTTGCCACGTCACTTGCCACCATTTGCAGGTTGTCACTTTGCACATCACCTGCCACCATTTGCAGATTGCCATGTCACTTGCCATCATTTGCAGGTTGTCACTTTCCACGTCACTTGCCACCATTTGCAGATTGTCACTTGCCACGTCACCTGCCACCATTTGCAGATTGTCATCTGCAATTATTTGCAGATTGTCACTTGCCACATCACTTGTCACATCACCTGCCACCATTTGCAGATTGTCACTTGCCACGTCACTTGCGACCATTTGCAGATTGTCACTGAGTCATGATCCTGAGTCATTTTAGGGACACGCCCATTAATAGGTAACATTGGCGCTAGTCCAGGGAAGCATTTGTTTTATTAAAATGGCAATCACCGATCGCGCATGTTAGATGCGACGGCAGTAACCAGGCAACAGAGACGCTGTAGTGGCGGTGACCAGGCAACAGAGGCCGCTGCATTGTTGGGGCCACCAATGTCATAGAAACGAATGACTCTGGCTGGCTCCGCCCATCGCGGCAGACTACATCCAATCGAGGGAGGTGAGGAGGAGGAGTAGATGTGGGCAGCGTGAATGATATGAGACGAGAAGAGCAGGAAGTGGAAAAAACTAAAGAAAGAGAGAGAAACACGGAGGGAAGAAAGGGGGAGAGTCGGGGCTATTGGCTCCAGATTCGGGGCTACAGCCTCGATAGCCACCCCCTGGCGATGCCCCTGGACACCAGTATTTTTTTTTTCCATGAGTGCATCATACTGGTGTAAAACTTTACTTTACTTTAATTCATCCCCAGAGCATTTTTTTAAAGTTTTTTTTTTAAATTTTAGTTTCCCCTTAAGCCCCAGTAAAAGACCCACACCCTGCTGTTTTTTTTTTTTTTTTTTTTTTATTGGTACATGTCCTGATTCTACAGCCAGTCAGGTAGGGCAGTGGCCCTCAACATCAGGAAAATGGCACTTTGCAAGGGGGGAAAACTTTGCTGCCCTCCATACAAGGTCTCCCCAATATTGAAAGGTATCTGACCTGGTCTGGTACAGGGAGTAGGGGCTGTGTGCTCACTGTCCTCCTGATCACCCAGGGTGCATGCCTGGATAAGGGTTTGGTTGGAGGATTAATGGGAACCCCACAATTTGTAGGGCAACTATTTTGTGTGAGCCAAGCTACCCATAAAAAAAAAACACAGCCAAATATGCATTTCCAGTGTGTGCAGTTGCTGAGACTGTCCATGAAAATTGTACTGTTCCATACAGCTTTAAGGTAGCTCACAAGCATTTCATCTAAAGGATTTGTTGCATTCACAGCCAAAAGAGAAGACCTTCTTCCTGCTTTATGATTGATATGAATTTAGTATCAACATTCACCACTTATAGACTTCAATAAGGTCAGAGTTTGTGAACCCCCACCAACCACACCAGGTCAGATTCACTCCTCTTAAAAAAATAATAATATATATATATAGATATATATATATATATATATATAGATATATATATATATATATATTTATATATATATATATATATCTATATATATATATATATATATATCTATATCTATATCTATATCTATATCTATATCTATATCTATAGATATAGATATAGATATAGATATAGATATAGATATAGATATATATATATATATATATATATATATATATATATATATATATATATATATATATATATATATATAGATAGATATCTATCTATATATATCTATATAGATATATATATATATAGATATATATATCTATATATATAGTAATGTGTGTTGTTGATCTGTATTATGTATTGCACCTTATGGGGGTAAAAGACATAAAAGCTGCAATAACTGGATGTTCAACACCAATAGCAAACTATGGCTGTAATGTACACATTGAACATCACTTCAGTTAGTACAATCCTATCATTTATTTGTATAATGCTAGTTATAAAAAATTAAAAAAATATGTATAACTAAATATTATTAGTAACCGGCTTTACTAGTCTGCTGCAATGTTGGAAATACTGTCATCATATGGTAACCAGCCTCCAGAATATCACCTATCAGGGGAATCCAACACAACAGGGATATGAAAATATTTTTCTGCATAGAATACAAGAAATACAACATTCTAAATGTGACTTCAGTGATCAGGGGAAGAATAGTAAATTCAGATTCCATCCCCTGAGAGATTATACAGAAACTTTCATCCAATAGAACAAACTCCGGCTGTTCCCTGAAGAAGATGTCTAATAATACTTTACTAAAGAACTGCTTTCCAGTATCAGCAATGCCGAGAAATAAGTTATAAAATGTAGTCGTTTCTTTTGCTGGATATTCAGTATACAGTATATTATATTTAAAATATAGATGCAAGTATACAAAATATTGTAATTGTTATCAGCATGTAAAATATTGAATATCTTTAATCTTTTTAGCCATTTCAGTTCTCACACCTACATCCCACCTATGGGCCAGGGCAATGTTTACTTTCCAATATGAATCTATTAATTTTTATTAATAATTATTTTAATTTTTTAATAATTATTTTATAATAATAATTTTATTAATTTTTATTTGAATCTAATAATTATTTAGCAATAACTTTATAATAACAAAGTAATACATATATTCTTTTTTCTTAGGAAAAAAATATACGGGATACATGTATACCAATTCTATATATGACGCTCAGCTCCCCCTGAACAGGGGGCTGAATGGGCAACAGTTCGGACATTTGGACGAACTCCCGAACAACCAAAGTTTGGTCCAAATCTAGGTTTGTACTGAAACATCAGCTCATTCACATTCTTCACCCATAAGTCCATCCCTGCACTCCACCTTTATGTGGAAGGTAAATCGCTTCACCATGTGGTTAGTAGGAGAGTCAACCTGATCACAGATACATGGTCCAAAAATGAGATGTTATATATTGTTCATCACCCACTGGGTAACTCTGCTGGAGCCAGAAAAAAATGTAGGATGACATCAAATGCCTACAAACTCTTTGATTCTGCTTCATAGGATCCTCTAAAACAAGGGTACCTTTCTAGGAATAGCTGCACTACCAGGTTGAGGACTTGTACCAGACAAGGCATGAACTTTCCCTACCATACATGTTGGTACTGTTATTAGACATGACCTTTCCTGGAGTAAGATGGGATTCCGCTTCTGGGCCTGACCCTTCAGAGTTTTTGGAATTTCTGCCCCAGTGTGGAACTTGTCCCCTAGACTTACCAGCTACAACACTGCATGGCATCATTATACCTAAACACGCTCAAAAGTTGTGGCAACAATCTGCTAATATGTACCACCTTGGTTCATTCTTGTAAAAAAATAAAACATATTTATTTTTTCTAGTTGCAGCCTACTTGTTCTATCTCTAAGAAAAGGTGGCCTGGCCAAAAAGGATTACACGCTCACATGTCACATTTATCTTTATTCAGTCTGTGTAAAAAGAAGCCAATTTTTTAGTTGCAGATGCAATCTATTCACTCACTCCCTCATAAATTGTGGTCTATTCAGTGAAGGCCTGAAAAGTGTGGTGCAATTCTGTTCAATGTTAATGTTTTCAATTTAAAGCAATAAGAATTGAATGATTTAGTTCCAGATGTAAGATGTCCAATCGAATCACTCAGAAGTTGAAGCATTCCCATACACACTTAATATCAGTGGTGGAAATATCTAACCTTTTCCCATCTTCAGTCTCCATAGAAAGACACATTTTTTTTTCATTCCACATATAATTTGCTTATTCTCTACTTCAGAATTTGTGGCCTATCCAATAAAAGCTTCAAAGCTGTGCTGCAAATCTTTACAATTTTTTTCTTTAAAATTTGAAACAAAAAGGCATTCAAAATTTGCAATCTGCTCAATAGGGCTTAATATCTTTTCTGTAAAACTGTAAAATTTTGCCTTGTCAGTCTCTGAATTGAAACACAATTTTTTTATTTCCAGATTTAATATTTCTGCCTAATCACTCAGAAATCGCAGCCGTACAAACTTAATATCTGTTGTGCATATGTGTAACGTTTTTCCACCTTTAGTCTCCTTAACGATAAATTTTTTTAACCACTTCAATACCAGGCCCAGGCCAATGTGCAGCTTTCAGGACTGTCGCGCTTTAAATGACAATTTCGAGATCATGCAGCACTGTACCCATATGAAGTTTTTATCATTTTTTTTAGACAGATATAGATTTATTTTGGTGGTATTTAAACACCACTGAATTTTTTGCTAAACGAATGATAAAAGATTACAAATTTTGAAAAAAAAATTTTTTTTTGTTTCTGTTATACAGTCTTGCAGATAAGTAATTTTTCTTCTTCATTGAAGTACACTGATGAGGCTGCACTGATGAGTACTGATAGGCTGCACTGATGGGCACTGATAGGCTGCATTCATGGGCTCTGATGAGGCTGCACCGATATGCTGCACTGATGGGCACTGATATGCTGCACTGATGGGCACTGATATGCTGCATTGATGGGCTCTGAATGAATGAATGAATGAATGATTTGTAAAGCGCTGCAATTGCGAACTGAATCGCCTCTGACATGCTGCACTGATGGGCTCTGATATGCTCTGATATGCTGCACTGATGGGCACTGATATGCTGCACTGATATGCTGCCCTGATGGGCACTGATGTGGCTGCACTGATTATCAGGGCACCGGTTATCAGCTTTCATTTCCTCAGACACTGACAGTGCTGAGAAAAGGAAATGCCAATAACTGGCATTTGTTTACATGTAAGCTGTGATTGGACACAGATGATTACATGGTAAAGCACCTACATCATCGGCTCTTTACCCTTTTGCAGTTGCAATTGCTATTATATTGATTTCAATGGGGTTTGGATTCAGGATCTGAACTTTGATAACTTTCATCGAACCTGCATTGAACCAAACCCAGGCATGTTTGGCTTATCCCTAGTTACTGGTTGCTGGGACGGCCACACGGTATTTGCGCGGTTAAACACACATTTTTGGCAAAAAATGCACTTTAATGAATTTTAGTACACACAAACACAATATAATACCTATTTTTTTGGTAAAATATAAAAGATGATGTTACGTAAAGTAAATAGATACCTAACATGTCACGCTTTAAAACAGGTTACCAGTTTAGAGTTACACAGGAATTCTCTCTCTGTCATTCGCCATGATACCTCACATGTAAATAAAGTCATGTACCCTATACAGCACCTTATTTAACCATCACTTGATATCTGTGGCAGCGCCTCAATAAGACTGCAGTCATCTCTGCAATATATACATTATCTCACAAAAGTGAGTACACACCTCACATTTATTCCAAAATGGATTAAATTCATTATTTTCCTCAAATTTCTACAAACAATATCTCATAATGACAATGTGAAAGAAGTTTGTTTGAAATCTTTGCACATTTTTTAAAAATAAAATACAAAAAAAATCCCATGTACATAAGTAATTTTGGGACTGGGCAATGAGGGATCAGAACTAGGTACCACATCCCAATGGGTGAATGAGAACAATTGGTAAAGAACAAGCAGGACTTTAAAGGTACCAAAATAATATGCAAAAAGGTTTATAAAAATATAAATTTTATTGGATGTATGTTTCTTTAAATGTCAATAAATGTTCAAAAGCATAATGTTCATACAACATGTGCAACCACTTCTTACTCTACATGTTTCGCTCATAAGAGCTTCCTCAGGAGCTTTTGAAAGTGTTGCATGAAGTTAAATATTACAAAAGAAACGGACAATAATGAAAAATTGTACTTAAAGATTATTGTGACAATTGTGTCAAAAAATGCTCACATATGTAGGAAGTCTCAGCTATTCATATAGAAATTCCTACTAAAAGAAAACAATTTGTTTTTCTCCTAGGATTTTGCTGGCTGATTTCCCCGGAAAACAGACTTGGCAACAGAAGTGCTGTTGGTCTACACCTGGGTCTTGTTAAGGCGCAGCAAATACCTTCTGCTGTTCTTCTACCAGAACATCCCAGCAATAAACCCTTTTCCCCTGTTTTGGGGACAAAAAAGATTGCATTGGTTCTACACTGTTGCAACTTTGAATAAGGTCAATTTTGCTTCACTTTAAAATTACTAGATAACCCTTTTTATGATCCTGGTCTAATCAATTAGGGCCATAGAAGCTAATAAACTTACATGTGGATTTTATACTTTTCTGAATCTTTATCATCTCCCTATGGTTGCATCTCTGCCCCCTTAACTCAGGCTCCAGTCTAGGAATCAGAATTTTCCAATTAATTCAAGTATCATTGCAAATAAAAGCATCTGGTAGGCATGCATTCTCAGCTCGTTGTTATTATTTTTTGTAAAATGTATACAATCATGATTTATGATGTGTTATGTAATTTTTTTGACACGATTGTCACAATAATCTTCAAGTACAATTTTTTATTATTGTACGTTTCTTTTGTAGCATTTAAATTCATGCAACACTTTCATAAAATGTATGTTTTTATAAACCTTTTTGCATATTATTTTGGTACCTTTAACCACTTCCCGACCGCCGCACGCCGATGTACGTCCTAAGTTTGAACGGGGATATCGTTGTTATGGCAGCAGCTAGCTGCCATAACCCCGGTATCCCCGTTTTCGTGCGGCGGCCGGCTTTCAGATAAAAGTGGTCCCTGCGGCGGATTCGCCGCGAGATCACTTTTATCGGTGGCGGGAGAGGCCCCCCCCCTCCCGCCGCGATCCGGTGCCCTCCGCCGCTTACCGGAGCCGTCGGTAGCGCCGGAGGCGATCGCGTCCTGCTCTCTGGTGCGTCTGGAGACGAGTGAGGCTAAGATGGCGCTCACTCGTCTCCATGACACTGCTGGGCGGAAGCGACATCAAAACGTCACTTCCGTCCACGCCTCTTAAAGGCATATTTTTTCAAATGTCATTTTTCTAAATGACTTTTTTTTTTTTTTATTGCATTTTAGTGTAAATATGAGATCTGAGGTCTTTTTGACCCCAGATCTCATATTTAAGAGGTCCTGCCATGCTTTTTTCTATTACAAGGGATGTTTACATTCCTTGTAATAGGAATAAAAGTGACACAATTTTTTTTTTTTTAAACAGTGTAAAAATAAATAAAATATTGTAAAATAAATAATAAAAATAAAAAAAAAAATGTTTAAAACCCCCCTGTCCCGACGAGCTCGCGCGCAGAAGCGAACGCATACGCGAGTAGCGCCCGCATATGAAAACGGTGGTCAAACCACACATGTGAGGTATCACAGCAACCGGTAGAGCGAGAGCAATAATTCTAGCCCTAGACCTCCTCTGTAGCACAAAATATGCAACCTGTAGAATTTTTTAAACATCGCCTATGGAGATTTTTGAGGGTAAAAGTTTGACGCCATTCCACGAGCGGGCGCAATTTTCAAGCATGACATGTTAGGTATCAATTTACTTGGCGTAACATTATATTTCACAATATAAAAAAAAAATTGGGCTAACTTTACTGTTGTCTTATTTTTTTATTCAAAAAAGTGAATTTTTTCCAAAAAAAGTGCGCTTTTAAGACCGCTGCGCAAATACGGTGCAAAAAAAAGTATTGCAATGACTGCCATTGTATTCTCTAGGGTGTTAGAAGAAAAAACATATATAATGTTTGGGGGTTCTAAGTAATTTTCTAGCAGAAAAACCTGTTTTAAACATGTAAACACCTAAAATCCAAAACGAGGCTGGTCCTTAAGTGGTTAAAGTTCCGCTTGTTCTTTACCAATTGTACCCATATACATAAGTATTCACTGCCTTTGCCATGACACTCAAAATTGAGCTCAGGCGCATCCTGTTTTCACTGATCATCCTTGAGATGTTTCTACAACTTGATTGGAGTCCACCTGTGGTAAATTCAGTTGATTGGACATGATTTGGAAAGGCACACACCTGTCTATATAAGGTCCCACAGTCCACAGTGCATGTCAGAGCACAAACCAACTCATGAAGTCCAAAGAATTGTCTGTAGACCTCCGAGACAGGATTATATGGAGGCACAGATCTGGGGAAGAGCACATAAAAATGTCTGCAGCATTGAAGGTCCCAAATGAGCACAGTGGCCTCCATCATCTGTAAATGGAACCACCAGGACTCTTCCTAGAGTGGGTCGCCAGGCCAAACTAAGCGATCGGGGGAAAGGGCCTTAGTCAGGGAGGTGACCAAGAACTCGATGGTCACTCTGACAGAGCTCCAGCGTTTCTCTGTGGAGAGAGGAGAACCTTCCAGAAGAACTACCATCTCTGCAGCACTCCACCAATCAGGTCTGTATGGTAGAGTGGCCAGACAGAAGCCACTCCTCAAAGGCACATGACAGCCTGTCTGGAGTTTGCCAAAAGGCACCTGAAGGACTCTCAGACAATGAGAAACAAAATTCTCTGGTCTGATGGAACAAATAGAAGAGAACAAGAAGACCTGGACAGCCGCACACCAGAATGGATAAATCAGTCTTTTTATTCAAAATACAGGATCATGGGGTACACAACACGACTGTGGGGTGGTACAAAAATAGCCGACGCATTTTGCACTTACACCAAGTGCTTACTCATGTCTGGAGGAAACCAGGCACTGCTCATCACCTGGCCAATACCATCCCTATAGTGAAGCATGGTGGTGGCAGCATCATGCTGTTGGGATTTTTCAGTGGCAGGAACTGAGAGACTAGTCAGGATCAATTGAAAGATGAATGCAGCAATGTACAGAGACATCCTTGATGAAAACCTGCTCCAGAGCACTCTCGACCTCAGACTGGGGTGAAGGTTCATCTTCCAACAGGACAACAACCCTAAACACACAGCCAAGATAATAAAGGAGAGGCTACGGTACAACTCAGTGAATGTCCTTGAGTGGCCCACCCAGAGCCCAGAATTGAATCCAATTGAACATCTCTGAAGATCTAAAAGCTGTGCACCAACGCTCCCCATTCAACCTGATGGAGCTTGAGAGGTCCTGCAAAAAAAGAATGGGAGAAACTCACCAAAAATAGATGTGCCAAGCTTGTAGCATCATACCCAAAAAGACTTGAGGCTGTAATTGGTGCCAAAGGTGCTTTACCAAAGTATGGAGCAAAGGTTGTGAATACTTATGTACATGGGATTTTGTTTGTTTTTTATTTTTTACTAAATTTGCAAAGATTTCAAAAAAAGCTCTTTCACGTTGTCATTATGGGGTATTGTTTGTAGAATTTTGAGGGAAATAATGAATTTAATCTATTTTGGAATAAGGCTGTAACATAACAAAATGTGGAAAACGTGAAGCACTGTGACTACTTTCCGGATGCACTGTACATTTGCGGATTTTTTTTCCTATGACATCATAGTGTACAGGAATTTTTCTGAGTTGTCCTTTAGCTTAGTACATATACAATACACTGCACAGAATGCCACTCACATTATTTTATTTTTTATTTGAATTCATATATAATAAAAATATAGGGGTGTGGCTTTGTTCCGTTCCAAGATGAACGCTTAACCCCTCAGCTCCTGCTCATAGAGGTTCGGTTAACAGCCTACAGCAGTCATCCAGTGAAAAAACTATGGGGAGCACACACTGGAGTGCCTCAGCCACTCAATCCCGCTCTCCCAGGGATCAGGACTCGCAGTTAAGCCGCCAAATACCGGAGATATTTCGGACTCGATCCCAGGGAAGCACGCTGGCTTCACAGGCCTCAGATCTCACATCCCACTCAGACAGCAGAGACCGGAGCCGCAGCCCTCCCCTTTCACCTGATATGCAGGCTGCTTCAGTGCTGAGTCTTGCCGACCTGCAGACAGTAGTGGCAGACATCAAAAACACACTGTCTGCTGCTATATCTGACCTACGATCGGACATCCAGGCCATAGTCCTGTGGGTGGAGGAAGTGGAGGAGACACAAGCCCGCCATGATGCCTCACTCTGTCACATGCAGCAGGTGACTGAATCCCATGCCGTCCATCTAAGAGACATCAACAGTCACATGGAGGATCTTGATAACCGCGGGAGACGCCGCAACCTTAGGGTAAGAGGCCTTCCTGAATCCTTTGACTCTGTCCAGCTCTCCCGCACGGTTACGGCCCTTTTTAATGAGCTACTGGAAAGACCCCCAGAATCACCTATTGCTATGGAGCACATTCACAGAGCACTACGCCTGAGGAGAAAGGACACAGACCCACCAAGAGACATAATCTGCTGCCTGAATGATTTCCTTCTCAAGGAGGAAATCCTACGTAAAGCTAGAGGCAGAATACACTTCACCTTCTAGGGCTCTGACATTAAACGTTTTCAGGACCTGTCTAATATAACACTACATCGGAGAAGAGAACTGAGACCTCTACTTGACGTACTAAGAGCCAGAAACTTAGTATATCGTTGGAAATTTCCTTTCTGTCTTTCAGTGTCTCAAAATGGTCACACAGATAACCTCAGGGTGCCGGAAGACTTAGAGCATTTTTGCACCTCACTTAACATCCCCCTGGTGGATCTGCCTGATTGGTATAGTGACTTCTGTCTCCCTCCACTGCGCAGAGCCTCTTCCATGGAAGGCATCACTGAGGCGGGTAATTTCCGTATTAGACACCGCCGCATGCACCCTCCACTTTCACCTTCCCAAAACTCGGGGATTACAAAAAATGGCAGCCTTACAGCATCCCCAGACCATCGCAGAGCTCGCCGCTCATAAGTGAGGTGAAGGGGGCCCCTCTTTCCCTTTCTTCTCTTCGGCTCTCAGGAACATGTTGCATGACATGAGGCCATCACCTCTCCTTTCCCTCTAACAAGCAGAACTCTAAAACAGGCACCATCTTTCTGTATGCCTCCGACTAAAGAATGTCATAATCACAGAACGAGATAATCTCGAGACCCAGATCACACAGTGGAAAACCAGATGAACACTGTAATTAAATGGGAAACACTCACCCCTAATCTATGATGCAGCCTATGTCTAACTCAAAACCGAAAGCTAACCCGCTTAGACCATACTACCACATTTCTACAGAGGCCTAGCAAATCCTTCCGGCAAAATCCCTTCTCCTCTGAGATTGCACCCTCAGCAGACCTGCAAAACATTTGAAACTGACTGGATAATCCTCACGGACTTACCCGAGATGACCCTCTCCATCACACCCCTACTGGAAATGCAGAAGTGACTGATTTAGAACTTATCGCTGACCTTCTCTTTCAGAGTAAAATATCTCCATTCACTGAAGAGACAAACTAACGATCAGGAAACGTTCCAACCCCCCAAGAACCCAACTCCTACCCTAAGGGCATGGTCCTATCATAGGCACTTTATCCCAACTGGGGGGCTACCCAGTGTGATCTATTGACTAACCCACTTTTTATTACAGACTATTCACCTATCTCTTCAATAGTTGCCAATGACTATAGGACAACACCGTGAAGGAACAAATAGAATACGAACTGTACACAGACCTTACCAGGTAAGGTTTGGAAGAAGATCCCCCCTTGGAAAGGGAGAGGACACTTACCTTTAAACGGCCAGTGGTAAAGTACACCTACTTACCTTGAAGAAGCACTATCACTGACTTGTACATAAACTTACTATGACCATCTCACAAAGGTATGAGTGTGGCACATGCAGGACACAATTCCCTTTTTCACATCAGGCCAATTATACCTAAACTTCGTTCCCATGACCACGTTTTGTACGCCTTGCAAATTCCCTTTAGACCAAACACAGGACAATAATTTTATACCAAATGCCGAACACTAACTTTACAGCCAAACCCAACAGACCAAATAACCAAGAAAGATGTCGAATTAACTGCGTAACAAAAAATAAAATATTAGCCATCTATGCTGCAGAGTCCTATATATGACACAAACACACAAAAATCGAATGGGAAAAAAATTGACTCGCGCTTAAAACAAAAAAAAGGGCTAACGTGTATAAGGTTGAAAAATCCCAGCCTGTTTGTGATAATTTAAACATTGAAAAATGTGGTAAAAATAGATATCAGGTTGGGAGATTAGTCCCACCTCCCCTAAAAAGGTATGTATGACCAATAGCAACTCAAATTGGTACATAAACCAAAACAAAAACACTTAAAGGTTGCAAAGTAAATTGACTGATATTAGGAAAAGTATAAAAAAGGAAGTCCATATACAAAAATACCAAACGTGCTGTGATTAAATCGTGTCCAATTGTATACAGTCCCAATTGTGTGGGTCCACCACCATGAATGAAGTGCCTGGCCGCTTACCGGAACCCCATGACCCCCCGTTACAGAGGGTCTAAATGGGCATTGAAGTCCTGCTGCTTCCGACAGCCTGGGGACCCGAAAGGAGACTGGATTGGAACCTCTGGAGTTTGTGGTGCTGTAAAAGCTGTGTTACAGGTAGATCTCTGGGGAAAAGGCAAAGCTCAGCCCTCAATGGAATATAAACATCATGTGGGGGAAACAGAAGGAGGCTCCCATAGTGTAAAATCACTTGATATTTATTAAAAGAATATAGTAAACACTCACATTGAAAAAGCAAATAACCAACCTAATAATAAATAAAATCAGGTGCGCTACTGGTGCCAAACACACTGGTGAAAGGTTCACCTCCAAACTAAGTATAAATATTCAGCATAATCCGAATATTAAACGTGAATACAAGCAATAGATAAATTAATTCAATAATGTGCAGTCCACCAAAAGAACAAATAGTTAATAAAAAGTCCTTGAAATGATCCCAAACGGTGTACACTTTTCCTATATAAACAATCCTTTCTTCAAATGTGGAATACAATCTTCATTGTATTAAACAAGCCAGATAATGGTAGAAAAGGCCGCTTACCACATGCGTAGGACCCCTATTACGGGGGTCTTCAGGGCTCAGGTATGTCAGATCTTGTAGGCAGGGACAGCTGGTTTTGATTTCACACAGAGACTTCAATCCACCTTAGACCCTTCTCGAGCGCTGTGGTCACAGTGTAATGTACCTCTGCGGGATCACTCGTGATATGTGGGGAAAAATTACAAGAACAGGAGGTACCCCATAGTGTAGTAAATTAAAACTTCTTTTATTAAAAAACGATGGGTAGCTGACATCCAAAGATATAGCAGAAAACACAAAACGAAACTAACAGCCCAGCCGCGCTGAAGCTAGCCGGCTGATGTGTGGTGACGCCAGGTCCCGTAGCTCCGCCCGATGCTGTGTTTCTCCGTAAAAGGCATCGACTGGGAGAGGAGACTGGGAGAGGAGACTTTCACCAGAGTGTTTGGCAGCAGTAGCACACCTGATTTTTTTTATTATTTGGCAAAACTGAATATTCAAGTTTTTTTAGGTTGCAGCACTTTTTGCCATCACTATTTCTCACTGCTCTCATTTTATACCACAGTGTTGTAGTTGGTTAGGGGTAGCGCAGACTGTTCGTGTTACAAATAACCAACCTCCTATGCTCACAAAATTGTCCGTCCAAGTGCCACCCTCATACCCAAATGAGCTACCCCAATACCCCACAAATGTACATGTAGTTAGCACTGTTAAGGGGGTGGTGATGCCTTGTATGTCATGAAAGATAACGTTTACTCTGAAGTCGATATCCTACCAGTTATTAATGCTTCCTCACTCAATGTTGACATTTACTGTTTTACTTGAATATTCCGTTATGCTAAAAAGGGATACAATTCCCCTTCTCTACTGCCTCACACATGGTGGTAGTTAGGAAATACTCTCATTTGGACTATTTACTGCACCCCATAGTTTATGAAGCAATACACATGACAAGCCCAACACAATCTGTAAGTTATCTAAGTTGTATAGGACTCAATAGAACAATATTCTATATATATCCTTAGGAAAAAAGACTACTTCCCCCATCTAACTAAACAGAAATCACATCATTGACCTAACACAACTCCGACAAGGAGGCGATTCCCATACACCAACCTACTCCTATACCCATGATACTACTTACTGCTCATCCTTTTAATTATCCCCGTATCTAACTGTCGAGATACAATGACTCTCACAAATGGCACCTAGACCTCACAGGAACGTGAGACCCTTTCCTCTCAGGAACCGTAACCAACCACCCTCACACACAGCAGACTCTACGAATACCAGCTGACCCTTATGGGCTTACTGTCTTACGAAGTAAGGACACGTTTCCTTATTCGTTATAAGCCCACATGACCACCCCCTCTCTTTCTCTCCCCTTATTTACCCCCCTACAGTACATATCCCCACTACATACACTACTGACCACCTACCCTCCCCCGCTCCGGACATCTGCCTTATCTACTCAACCTCTCCCCTCTAACTCCCCTTTCCTACCACCCTTAACCAAACCACCCTCTCTTGCTTCTCTCCCCCGGTCAATTCTCAGCTGGGATAAGTATACCCTTAACAAACATGGCATCACCCAAAACCACAACAAAGAATACCACCCTCAAGCTGATCTCTTTAAACACCAAAGGCCTGAATAAACCCGAGAAACGTTCCCAAGTTCTAACCAGTATGAGATGCATGAAGGCAGACATAGTGTTCTTGCAGGAGACTTACTTCTGTTCGGAGGCTACCCCAAAACTTTCCAACAAGCACTTCCTGCATAGCTTTCAATGCTACATCCCCAGGCTCTAAAACAAAAGGAGTCACAATTCTTTTATCCAAGAACACTACCTTCCAGGTATCACACACACTGATCGATACACAGGGACAATACATCTTCTTAAAAGGTACCCTTCAGAAACAAACCAATCACCCTGGCTAACATTTACAGTCCAAATACATCTCAAGTCCCATTCTTCTGAGAAGTCCTAGGCAAAACTATCCTCTTTCCAAACTGGAATGTTGATTCTGGGTGGAGACTTTAATGTCCATCTGGATCCTCTCCTCGACACCTCCATGGGAACATCCAGCCTTCCATATAGGGCACTACGTAAGATAAAACTTAGTATACAAAACCTTTTACTCCTGGACACATGGTGGACGGTCAGACCATAAGAAAAGGACTTCACCTTTTTCTCGGCACCACACAACCAATACTCCCGACTCCACTATCTCTTCCTTACACAACGTGATCTCCCCTTTCTGAGAAAGGCAACTATCGAACCCATGACTCTCTCGGATCACCACCCAATTTCGATCCTTCTAACCCTATCCGACAAAATCACGTACTCCCAAATTTGGAGACTTGACCCATCTATCCTGACTGACAAACTCCACACAACTGAATTTAGTAAATGCCTAGATGATTACTTCTCAGAAAACGACACACCAGACACAACCAGTATGACACAATAGGAAGCCCATAAATGTGTTATTCGGGGAAAACTTATCTCATTGTCGGCCAAAATTAAGAGAGAAAAATGAAAAAGACTCACAGAACTTTTCACCAAACTCCAGACACTCGAAACACTACATAAGCGTACATTAGCCCAACACGCGTATCAAGAACTCATTGAAACCCGCACATCGATACAAGATAAACTAGGACTTACAGTGAGGAAAAATTTCACATTATCTCAAAAGCTCTTCTACGAATTTGGAAACAAAAGTGGACACCTGTTAGCCCAAGCTTTACATTCAAGAAGAGCTATAACAATGGTACATAAGTTACACTCCCCCACGGGAGAAACATACACGAAAAACACCGACATAGCCCAACAGTATGAAAGATTCTACTCCACTTTATACAACTTAGAGACACCAAACTCCCCAAAACTCCCTCCAGACTCCAGGCACGCCAAAATCACAGAATTCCTGGAAAGATTCTGCCCCAAATCAATTACCCCAGAATCGGCCAAAAAACTAGAAGGTCCAATCACACACCAAGAATGGAAGAGGCTGTCAAGAATTTAAAATCGGGCAAAAGCCCTGGCCCGGATGGCCTATCGGCCACCTACTATAAAACCTTTATGGAAAAACTAGTATTCCCTACCTAAAGGCTTTTAATTCCATATCTCAATCCAACCCACTTACACCTGGGATGCTTGAAGCTCACATAACCGTAATTCCCAAAGATGACAAAGATCCATCACAAGCAGCAAATTATAGACCGATATCACTCTTAAATGTGGACATCAGAATTTTCTCAAAAATCCTGGCCAATAGACTCCTCACAATACTTCCTTCACTTGTCTCCTGTGACCAAGTTGGCTTTGTCCCTGGAAGAGAGGCCAGGGACAACACCATCAAAGCCATAAATTTACACCATCACATAACCACATCAAACCAGAAAGGCTTCTTCCTTTCCCTGGATGCAGAGAAGGCATTCGACAGGGTGGCTTGGGATTACATGAAAGTGGTCCTGCAGGCTATGGGCATTGACCCTTATATGCTTGCCCTTATCCTGTTTCTATACGCTGGTCCCTCAGCCCGGATTAGAGTGAATAACACCCTGTCGAGTGCCTTCCTTATCTGCAATAGGACATGACAGGGTTGCCCCCTATCTACCATCCTTTTTGTCCTTACCCTAAAACCCCTCCTCTGTTGCATTAGGAACAACCCTGATATCAGAGGCATCAAAGCCAATGACACAGAGTACAAGCTCGCCGCCTTTGCGGATGATATTCTGTTGTTCCTAACCAACCCTCACACTACACTGCCAATACTACTAGAAGAATTAAAAAAATTCAACTTAATTTCCAGCCTCAAAATTAATTTTGCCACATCGTTCGCCCTCAACATATCTGTCAGGATATCTAATTGACCAGACTGTGTGGACTGCACAGAGGAGACCAGAAACACATGTAAGTGAAATGGTGTTTATTAACAAGTGATAAGTGACAGGAACAAACAGTGCAAAAACCCACACACCAACCCACTACAAACAACAATGTATAAATATATATAAGTAAAGGGATATACCGTAATCGTAAACAAGCCAAGCCAAGGTCATACACAGGGAAGTCAGCATAAGGGTAAGGACGGGAACCTGAACAGGACAAGGAGAGGATGGATGGATGGGGTTCAGGGCAGGGATCCAAGGGAGCCAGGAACAGAAGGGACAGGACTAGGAAGGCCTCAGGATAGGGATTGGATCAGATCAGGACAAGGCAGATAGCAGGCTCAAGGTCAAACAGGCAGCAAGGTCAGAACGCAGGGGGAGAGAGAGAGAGATACCAAGGCAAGCCTATGAGGGCTTGCCGGGTATTTGTAAGGCTGTGGTAATTGACCTCACGTTACAGCTGAGCGCAGTGTGACCTGTTTGCTCCACACTGCCAGAGTGCACCCGCTGGTTGACGCCGGTACTACGGCCCAAGGATGCAACAGTGCCACCAGCAGGAAAGACCTCTTACTGCAGGTCCTAGGTGTTGGCAGACACCTGCTGATGGACACTGGTACTGCGATCCCAGAGACCGATAGCGCCACCAACGGGTAGACCTGACAATATCCTTGCCATCACAACTAGTATCACAATGTAAAGACAACTTCCCCTTTAAATGGCAAACAAACGAGATTACCTACTTAGGAATTCAACTCCCTGCCAAGCTGGAAGACCTATATTCAAAAACTACATACCAATCCTGAATAAATTGACAGCAGATCTCAAACAATGGGACAAACCAATATTCTCCTGGTTTGGCAGGGCAGCGATACTTAAAATGAATGTACTACCAAGACTACTATATATCCTACAGACAGTTCCTATACACACAGCGTTCTTCAAAAATTATAGAAGTCTCTGTTCTAAATTTCTCTGGGGAAAGCACAAACCCAGGATCAACCATAATCAACTGACTCGGCCCAAACACCTAGGTGGGATTGGACCTGATGAACTACCATAAAGCGATACACTTGACTAGAATATTCGACTGGCACTTACATGCCACCACCAAAGACTGGGTCAGATTAGAAGAGTCCTTCACAAAGTTATCCCTCAAATCACTCCCTTGGATAATGGAACACCATACACTTCCAGAAGTCAACTCACACCCACTAATCAGGCCCACATTACAAAGCTTCCGCTTTGTCTGCAAACACACCTCACTATCGACTGCCAGGCCCAATGACCCCGATAAGACTGAACCCAGACTTCCCCCCAGGTATGACTAGGGATTTCCTCACACAACATTGGTCAGAGGAACAGATTTTGGCTCACCACTTTTACGAGCAAGGAAAACTTCGCACCACCTCCCAACTTGCAACACTTATGGAAAAACCCATAATTCCACCGTGGACACACTTAATGATCCCGCGCATTCTGGGATCCCTAGACAGAAAATCCACTGTCACCAGACAACTAACAACATTTGAAAGACTGTGCGCACTCACATCCCCCCAAAACCACTTGATCTCCTCTAACCACTCCCTCCTCTTTTCGGAATGCAAACCAAACGACTCCAACACTTGTGCAGCGTGGGAAAAAGATCTTTCCCTATCCCTAACACTGGAAGAATGGGAAAAAATATACTTATACATACATAAAGGTTCCATAAATGTATCTATGCAAGAGAACTGGTACAAGGTCCATTCACGCTGGTACCGCACGTCGTCTATACTGCAGAAATTCAAACCAACGCTATCAGATGTATGTTGGAGATGCCATGAACAACAAGGCTCCCTGATTCCCATTTGGTGGTAATGCCCCCGTATCCAAATCTTCTAGGCAGAGGTACATCGCATCACCTCCATGTTACATCCTATAACCTGGAAAGAACACCTGCTCAGTTCCTCCTGCATCATTCACCCCTCCCACACAAATCTTACCATAAATCATTAGCGACGCACATGATCAATGCAGCAAAACAATGCATACCAATTCACTGGAAATCTCAAAAAATCCCCTCTATTAAAGAATGGTTTAGTAGAATCAACAGGAAGAACTAATCCACATTGCACATGACACACCCAAAAAATATGGTATCAAATGGGCTTGCTGGAAATACTTCCAGACCACATTTGAATTTGCCACCTCAACTCGTCTCATACTTAGATACCTAGATTTTAACATTCCTGAAACCCAAAGTTCAGAGCTAAAATTCATCAATCTTGCATTCAAATCTGGAACCCTACTAAATGAGGGTCGCCCTTCCTCCTACACCTAAACCCAAAATCAGCAACGATAGACCTCAGGGGAGGGAAGCAAAAGATGGCCCAATACTACTTTAGCACCTACACTCTTCTTATCTTACTCCCCCTACCACTTCCCTCTTCTCTCCCCCTCCACCTTTTCCCTCCCTCATCCCTGTTAACCCATCCACCTCGTGCTCACCCTTTTAGAAGTTGTACACCCACCCCCCACAGACAGGACTTTATGATCAGTACAAAACACCATTGACAACACCCCCCACACACCCCACCCTAGATTTCCTTGCAGCATAATTAACCCACCATGTTAACAAAAGGAGACCTCCACTGGACGTGAGACATCTCACACCATCTGTGACATTCGCATCATATCAGATTCCTCCAACCTCACGAATATTCCACCACCCACGGTTTTTCAGTTATACCACACATGGACAACCTTGACAACTCCTATGGGGCCAGCCCCACCTGTTATAAAGTAATCCAAACAGAACGTACGCATTGGTGGGACAAGGGTCTTTCCCTTTTTTCTCTTCCTCTTCTCTTTGTTAAGGTCCTAGTGGGGCAAATGGAACAATGAATGTTCCTACATATACTTTGCTCTTTGCTTAATGTACTGTTCATGTACGATATTTCTGTACAATATTACCTGTTAACCTGTTTGTTTCTGTAAAAAATAAATACATTTTTTCTGGAAAAAAAATAATAATATAAGTAATGTGTGTTGATCTTTATTATGTATTGCACCTTATTGGGGTAAAAGGCATAAAAGCAGCAATAACTGGATGTTCAACAGCAATAGCAAACTAGGGCCGTAATGTACACATTGAACATCACTGTACAATCCTATCAAATATTTGTATAATGCTAGTTATAAGAAAATATATATAACTAAATATTATTATTAGTAACCGGCTTTACTCGTCTGCTGCAATGTTGGAAATACTTTCATCATATGGTAACCAGCCTCCAGAATATCTTCTATCAGGGGAATCCAACACAACAGGGATATGAAAAGATTTTTCTGTATAAGATACAAGAAATACAACATTCTAAATGTGACTTCAGTGATCAGGGGAAGAATAGTAAATTCAGATTCCATCCCCTGAGAGATTGTACAGAAACTTTCATCCAATAGAACAAACTCCAGCTGTTCCCTGAAGAAGATGTCTAATAATACTTTACTAAAGAACTGCTTTCTAGTATCAGCAATGCTGAGACATAAAAGTTATAATGTTTAGTTGTTTCTTTTGCTAGATATTCAATATATATTACATTTAACATTCAGATGCAAGATTACAAAATTACTGTATTTATCGGCGTATAACATGCGCCGGCGTATAACACGCACCCCAAGTTTAGGAGGGAATTATAAGGAAAAAAATGTTTTAAGGAAAAAAACTTACTTTTAAATGCCCAATAATGCAGCCTTGCACAGCGTCCATCTGCATGCTTGTCCAGTGTCATTTGCAGCCTTGCAGTCATTTGCAGCCTTGCAGTCAGCAGCCTTGGTATCATTTGCAGCCTTATCAGTGTCCATTTGCAGCCTTGCAGTTTTGTCAGTGCTGATCTGCAGCTTTCTGTGTCCATTTGCAGCCTTGCCCAGGCTGCAGTTAAACTGCAGTGACTTTTCATTGTCACTGCAGTTTGAAAATGGCGCCGCCTGGTGCCGAAATACACAGAGCCGGTCCTCGGCTTTTCTCGGCGGCTCTCGTTCACTTTCGGCCACTTTCGGCTCCACTCGTAGTCCCGCCCGGGATGGGCGTGACTGTGAGCGGAGCTAGCCGAACCTAGCTGAGTACACTCGGCTAGGTTCGGGCAGCGCTCGAGTAAAGCCGAAAGTGGGCGAGAAGAGCCGAGGACCGGCTCTGTGTATTTGGGCACCGGCGGCGCCATTTTCAAATCGCGGTCGGCGATCGCTCCGCTCAGTCAGCGGGGGATCGCAGGGGATCGGCGTATAACACGCACCTGCGATTTCCCCCTGATTTTAAGGGGAAAAAAGTGCGTGTTATACGCCGATAAATACGGTATATATTTATTATTAACATGTGAAATATGGAGAAAATGTATATGATACTTAAAGATAAAATGTACTGTTCAATAAAATGTCAATAATAATAATAATAATAATAATAATAATAATAATAATAATAATAATGAAGATAATTATAATAAACACTATGGGGGTTATTTACTGAAGGAAAATCCACTTTGCACTCCAAGTGCACTTGAAAGTGCACTGAAAGTGCACTTGGAAGTGCAGTCGCTGTAGATCCGAGGACATGCAAGGAAAATAAAAAACAGCATTTTAGCTTGCACATGATTGGATGATAAAATCAGAAGGGCATCCACTCTTTTCAGATATACCCCTTAGATTTAGAGTGACTACACTTACAAGTGTACTTTAAGTGCACTTTTTAAGTGCACTTGCAGTGCAAAGTGGATTTGCCTTTCGTAAATAACCCCCTATGAGTAAAATACTTAAGATTTGTGAAGAAAGGTTAAGTAATATCTATGGACGTTTTGTTCATTAAATGCATCTACAGGGATAAATACCTTTAATCTTTTTAACCACTTCAGCTCTCACACCTGGACCCCAACTATGGACCTGAGCAATGTTAACTTTCCACTATTGATTCAGCAATAACTTTTGTATATATACATATATATATATTGTTTTTCTTAGAACAAAAATATACTTTTATTGCTCATATTATTCAAAAATAGTTTCTATTTTTTATGCAATCCATAGACAAAAATAGCCAATCTTAAAGTCCTACTCCAGGATAACTGTATTGAAGCAGTAGAAATACCAATTCTATATATGATGATCGGTTCCCTCTGAACAGGGACATGACAAGCACAGCCCAGGCTTGTGGGGAAGACAACATGAGGACAAGGTGCTTTGGGGTAGCAGACCCTTCAGGTGGAGTGGACTGGGGGCATGCTATTTTCTTCTTTATTTTTTTTAAATTGTTGGGTGTTGGCAATTGCAATTACGAGTCAATTTAAATGTGATTTGACTCAGTTTCTATAGAAATTTAATTTTTGCTGCAGTATGTTGTATACTTGCTACAGATGCGCCACTTAACAGGCAGAATAAGGGGACCCCCCCAGGCACTATATTTAAATTAATTTTTCATTTTTATTGTTTCACTTTAAGCATCATTAAAATCAAAGTAAAACCAAACTGCCAGAACCTGCCAAAAAACGAATCTCAATGCCTAAATAAGACTGGTGTGTGACCAAAAGGTCCACAGACAACAGTGCTAAAGAACGTTGTATGCAATCCAAGTCATCAATACAATCTATGCTATTTACCTTCAAGGTTCATCTGGCAATCTCACAAAAGGGGTCAAGTAGGACTTCAGTCAGGGTCCTACATCAGTGGAAGATGATATATTGGAATGCCGTTTCTTCAGCTGTAAGTGCAAACGGAACATCCTGGTAGCATGCCATAAAAAACACCTACAATGCTGCCTTAATTAACACAAAGCCTACAAAGAAAAAGTCCCTGGGATAATTGCCCTTCAGGGAAATACTGTAATAAATAAGTGTCTATAAGGGATCCGTGAGGCACGCCATCCAATCTGGCAAGGTCTGCAGTGTGTGTGCAGCAGTGAAAGGTCTTATATATGGTGCCGGAGTGTGGCGGGTCTGACAGTGAGTGGTATGTACAGGAGAGGGGTGTGGAGGGTATGACAGGGGGCAGTATATAAAGGAGAGGTGTGTGGAGGATATGACAGTGGCAGTATATACAGGAGAGGAGTGTGGAGGGTATGACATGTTGAATCAGTTGTTTATAGTATGCTAAAGGCTATGACATATATGGATGAAAAAGACCTTTCTACCTTTCATGGTGAAGATACTGGCAAGAATTTCCACTGCCGCTTTGTCTGGATAGAAGATCTGATAAACACTGATGTCAAGCTGACTCTATCTGAACCATCGTGTGGGGGTATATGTATATGTTGGTATACCATTCAGGTGTAATTGTGGACTGAATGATCCAAGTAACTGCTCTATTGAAGGCAATGAGGGGTCGGCCTACAGCAAATTACAAAAGAAAATTGTGACTGGCAATCAACAAAGATGGACTCATGAATGTCAAGTGCAAGAAAATAGTTTGCAGCACAGTTTTTACTGCCATATCCAAACCTTTTCTACCTTGAAAGTGAGTGCTGGTACATTGATAGTTCTTCTTACTATAAAGATGAAAGTAGAGTGTTTGCGTAAAAGCATCTTTAAAAATGGAAAGCTTGAGCCTGGAGATGAAAAAATCCTGGACTTATGTGGATTGGAGTTCCCAGAGCATACCAAGTTTACTTTCAGTGAGATGGTTAGAGATGTGATGAAGTCAGACCAAAGGATGGACTGTGACATCAGCTCGTCTTTGCGCAATAATCAAGATCTTGATGTGATATAATAAGGCCTAACAGCTATATGGGCCACTGATGTTTACCAAATCCTTTTCTAGTCATGGTCTAAAAGTTATATTATCTAATAACTGTTTCATGGGGATATTTTAGAGGCTGGCGAAGAGAGATGTAACCAGTTTCAACTTCATATTTTATATGAGCCATTGTAAAGCATCCAGTACCTCAAATCTTAATGATATTTTTTGTTGTTTGATTTATGGGTCAGTTCTAGTAGTTAGAACCAACCCAAGTGGGGGTATATGTTGTATATGTTGTAATATGTTCACCGATTTATGTGGGACATTATATTATATGTATGTACACATACAGTCAATATTGACCAGACCAGAATTGAATTGACAATGGTTGGTTTGTCCAAGTCAACTGAATGTTACCATATCAAGGGGACAGCTGAAGACTCTTTGATGTGTTGATCTTAGGCAAGTCTACCTAGGTGTGTGAGGTGAGGTATGGTCTGGAAACCTAATTGAACATTTCAAAGGGTACATTGTTTAAAGGACCATAGAAGAAGTATTTATTGATGGTAATTAGACTTGAGGGGGTAACAATAAGATCAAAGAGTATTTTGGGTTGACCTAGCAGAAACTCCCTCCTAGTGGACTAGTATTTCATAGAGGACATTCAAGCTGGCATTTAGTTTTTAAGTTAAGCTTGTCTGTGTATGAAGGCACATCTCTAGGAACATGGTATTCTGAATTATATTTCCTCTGCCGGATCTTTTGTCATCTGTGGACTTTGGACTTTGTTCTGTGTTGGAAGTCAATAAAGTGCATCTCTCTGGAAGAATTGGGTTGCTGCGGAAGTGTACTTACTAATTAATTATCATACCCACGATACCACTATCCACCCAATACATATTCGATCACTACATGACAGTGGGCAGTATGTACAGGAGAGGAGTGTAAAGGGTATGGCAGTGGGCGGTATGTACAGGAGAGGAGTGTGGAGGGTATGACAGTGGGTGGTATGTACAGCAGAGGAGTGTGGAGGGTATGACAGTGGCAGTATATACAGGAGAGAAGTGTGGAGGGTATGACAGTGACAGTATATACAGGAGAGGAGTGTGGAGGGTATGACAGAGGGCAGTTTGTATAGGAGTATAGGAGAGGAGTGTGGAGGGTATGACAGTGGGCAGTATGGACAGGAGAGCAGTGTGGAGGGTATGACAGTGGGCAGTATATACAGGAGAGGTGTGTGGAAGATATGACAGGGCGATATGTACAGGAGAGGAGTGTGAAGGGTATGACAGTGGGCAGTATGTACAAGAGAGGAGTGTGAAGGGTATGACAGTGGGCGGTATGTACAGGAGAGGAGTGTGGAGGGTATGACAGTGGGTGGTATGTACAGCAGAGGACTGTGGAGGGTATGACAGTGGCAGTATATACTGGAGAGAAGTGTGGAGGGTATGACAGTGACAGTATATACAGGAGAGGAGTGTGGAGGGTATGACAGAGGGCAGTTTGTATATGAGTATAGGAGAGGAGTGTGGAGGATATGACAGTGGCAGTATATACAGGAGAGGAGTGTGGAGGGTATGACAGTGGGCAGTATGGACAGGAGAGGAGTGTGGAGGGTATGACAGTGGGCAGTATGTACAGGAGAGGAGTGTGAAGGGTATAACAGTGGGTGGTATGTACAGGAGAGGAGTGTGGAGGGTATGACAGGAGAGGCGTGTGAAGGATATGACAGTGGCAGTATATACAACAGAGAAGTGTGGAGGGTATGACAGTGACAGTATATACAGGAGAGGAGTGTGGAGGGTATGACAGAGGGCAGTTTGTATAGGAGTATAGGAGAGGAGTGTGGAGGATATGACAGTGGCAGTATATACAGGAGAGGAGTGTGGAGGGTATGACAGTGGGCAGTATGGACAGGAGAGGAGTGCGGAGGGTATGACAGTGGGCAGTAAGTACAGGAGAGGAGTGTGGAGGGTATGACAGTGGGCAGTATGTACAGGAGAGGAGTGTGAAGGGTATGACAGTGGGCAGTATGTACAGGAGTGGAGTGTGGAGGGTATGACAGTGGGCGGTATGTACAGGAGAGGAGTGTGAAGGGTATGACAGTGGGTGGTATGTACAGGAGAGGAGTGTGTTGGGTATGACAGTGGCAGCATATACAGGAGAGAAGTGTGGAGGGTATGACGATGGCAGTATATACAGGAGAGGAGTGTGGAGGGTATGACAGAGGGCAGTTTGTATAGGAGTATAGGGGAGGAGTGTGGATGGTATGACAGTGGGCAGTATATACAGGAGAGGCATGTGGAGGGTATGACAGTGGGCAGTATGTACAGGAGAGGAGTGTGGAGGGTATGACAGTGGCAGTATATACAGGAGAGGAGTGTGGAGGGTATGACAGAGGGCAGTATATACAGGAGAGGCGTGTGGAGGATATTACAGTGGCCAGTATATACAGGAGAGGAGTATGGAGGGTATGATAGTGGGCAGGATGTACAGGAGAGGAGTGTGGAGGGTATGACAGTGGGCAGTTTGTACAGGAGAGGAGTGTGGAGGGTATGACTGAGGGCTGTATGTACAGGAGAGGAGTGTGGAGGGTATGACAGTGGGCAGTATGTACAGGAGAGGAGTGTGGAGGGTATGACAGTGGGCAGTATGTACAGGAGAGGAGTGTGGAGAGTATGCCAGAGGGCAGTATGCACAGGAGAGGCATGTGGAGGGTATGACAGAGGGCAGTATATACAGGAGAGGTGTGTGTAGGATATGACAGTGGCAGTATACACAAAGCCTACAAAGAAAAAGTCCCTAGGATAATTGCCCTTCAGGGAAATACTGTAATAAATAAGTGTCTATAAGAGGTCCGTGAGGCATGCCATCCAAACTGGCAAGGTCTGCAGTGTGTGTGCAGCAGTGAAAGGTCTTATATATGGTGCCGGAGTGTGGAGGGTATGACAGTGAGCGGTATGTACAGGAGAGGGGTGTGGAGGATATGACAGAGGGCAGTATGTATAGGAGAGGAGTGTGGAGGGTATGACAGTGGGCAGTATGTACAGGAGAGAAGTGTGGAGGGTATGGCAGTGGGCAGTATGTACAGGAGAGGAGTGTGGAAGGGAATGACAGTGGGCAGTATGTACAGGAGAGGAGTGTGGAGGGTATGACAGAGGGCAGTATGTACAGGAGAGGAGTGTGGAGGGTATGACAGAGGGCAGTATGTACAGGAGAGGAGTGTGGAGGGTATGACAGTGGGCTGTATGTACAGGAGAGGAGTGTGAAGGGTATGACAGTGGGCGGTATGTACAGGAGAGGAGTGTGGAGGGTATGTACAGTAGAGTCATGTGGAGGATATGACAGTGACAGTATATACAGGAGAGGAGTGTGGACGGTATGACAGAGGGCAGTATGTACAGGAGAGGAGTGTGGACGGTATGACAGAGGGCAGTATGTACAGGAGAGGAGTGTGGAGGGTATGACAGTGGGCAGTATGTACAGGAGAGGAGTGTGGAGGGTATGACAGAGGGCAGTATATACAGGAGAGGTGTGTGGAAGATATGACAGGGCGATATGTACAGGAGAGGAGTGTGAAGGGTATGACAGTGGGCAGTATGTACAAGAGAGGAGTGTGAAGGGTATGACAGTGGGCGGTATGTACAGGAGAGGAGTGTGGAGGGTATGACAGTGGGTGGTATGTACAGCAGAGGACTGTGGAGGGTATGACAGTGGCAGTATATACTGGAGAGAAGTGTGGAGGGTATGACAGTGACAGTATATACAGGAGAGGAGTGTGGAGGGTATGACAGAGGGCAGTTTGTATATGAGTATAGGAGAGGAGTGTGGAGGATATGACAGTGGCAGTATATACAGGAGAGGAGTGTGGAGGGTATGACAGTGGGCAGTATGGACAGGAGAGGAGTGTGGAGGGTATGACAGTGGGCAGTATGTACAGGAGAGGAGTGTGAAGGGTATAACAGTGGGTGGTATGTACAGGAGAGGAGTGTGGAGGGTATGACAGGAGAGGCGTGTGAAGGATATGACAGTGGCAGTATATACAACAGAGAAGTGTGGAGGGTATGACAGTGACAGTATATACAGGAGAGGAGTGTGGAGGGTATGACAGAGGGCAGTTTGTATAGGAGTATAGGAGAGGAGTGTGGAGGATATGACAGTGGCAGTATATACAGGAGAGGAGTGTGGAGGGTATGACAGTGGGCAGTATGGACAGGAGAGGAGTGCGGAGGGTATGACAGTGGGCAGTAAGTACAGGAGAGGAGTGTGGAGGGTATGACAGTGGGCAGTATGTACAGGAGAGGAGTGTGAAGGGTATGACAGTGGGCAGTATGTACAGGAGTGGAGTGTGGAGGGTATGACAGTGGGCGGTATGTACAGGAGAGGAGTGTGAAGGGTATGACAGTGGGTGGTATGTACAGGAGAGGAGTGTGTTGGGTATGACAGTGGCAGCATATACAGGAGAGAAGTGTGGAGGGTATGACGATGGCAGTATATACAGGAGAGGAGTGTGGAGGGTATGACAGAGGGCAGTTTGTATAGGAGTATAGGGGAGGAGTGTGGATGGTATGACAGTGGGCAGTATATACAGGAGAGGCATGTGGAGGGTATGACAGTGGGCAGTATGTACAGGAGAGGAGTGTGGAGGGTATGACAGTGGCAGTATATACAGGAGAGGAGTGTGGAGGGTATGACAGAGGGCAGTATATACAGGAGAGGCGTGTGGAGGATATTACAGTGGCCAGTATATACAGGAGAGGAGTATGGAGGGTATGATAGTGGGCAGGATGTACAGGAGAGGAGTGTGGAGGGTATGACAGTGGGCAGTTTGTACAGGAGAGGAGTGTGGAGGGTATGACTGAGGGCTGTATGTACAGGAGAGGAGTGTGGAGGGTATGACAGTGGGCAGTATGTACAGGAGAGGAGTGTGGAGGGTATGACAGTGGGCAGTATGTACAGGAGAGGAGTGTGGAGAGTATGCCAGAGGGCAGTATGCACAGGAGAGGCATGTGGAGGGTATGACAGAGGGCAGTATATACAGGAGAGGTGTGTGTAGGATATGACAGTGGCAGTATACACAAAGCCTACAAAGAAAAAGTCCCTAGGATAATTGCCCTTCAGGGAAATACTGTAATAAATAAGTGTCTATAAGAGGTCCGTGAGGCATGCCATCCAAACTGGCAAGGTCTGCAGTGTGTGTGCAGCAGTGAAAGGTCTTATATATGGTGCCGGAGTGTGGAGGGTATGACAGTGAGCGGTATGTACAGGAGAGGGGTGTGGAGGATATGACAGAGGGCAGTATGTATAGGAGAGGAGTGTGGAGGGTATGACAGTGGGCAGTATGTACAGGAGAGAAGTGTGGAGGGTATGGCAGTGGGCAGTATGTACAGGAGAGGAGTGTGGAAGGGAATGACAGTGGGCAGTATGTACAGGAGAGGAGTGTGGAGGGTATGACAGAGGGCAGTATGTACAGGAGAGGAGTGTGGAGGGTATGACAGAGGGCAGTATGTACAGGAGAGGAGTGTGGAGGGTATGACAGTGGGCTGTATGTACAGGAGAGGAGTGTGAAGGGTATGACAGTGGGCGGTATGTACAGGAGAGGAGTGTGGAGGGTATGTACAGTAGAGTCATGTGGAGGATATGACAGTGACAGTATATACAGGAGAGGAGTGTGGACGGTATGACAGAGGGCAGTATGTACAGGAGAGGAGTGTGGACGGTATGACAGAGGGCAGTATGTACAGGAGAGGAGTGTGGAGGGTATGACAGTGGGCAGTATGTACAGGAGAGGAGTGTGGAGGGTATGACAGAGGGCAGTATATACAGGAGAGGTGTGTGGAGGATATGACAGGGCCGTATATACAGGAGAGGTGTGTGGAGGGTATGACAGTGGGCAGTATGTACAAGAGAGGAGTGTGGAGGGTATGACAGTGGGCAGTATGTACAGGAGAGGAGTGTGGAGGGGTTGACAGTGGCAGTATATACAGGAGAAGAATGGTAGTATATGCAGGAGAGGAGTTCAAATGGGGATGATGACTGCATGCAGGCAGGAAGTGCAGATGGTATGAAGGCAGTTCATATTAATTTTAGGTCACTTTCACACTGTAGTTTTAGCTGCGCTTTTTGGCCGCTAGCGGGGTGCTTTAAACCCCTGCTAGTGGCCGGAAAAGGGTTAAAAGTGCAGCTGCTGAAGCTCTTTGTAGGTGCTTTGACAGCGCTGGCCATTGCTTTCAATGGGCAGGACGTTTTGGGTCCTAAACCACCCCAAAGATGCTGCTTTTTTTATGTCCTGCAGGCGCACCGCCCTAGTTTGGAAGCACTTGGGCTTTCACACTGGGGCTGCAGAAGAGGCAGTTTACAGGCACTTTTAAGGTGCTATTTTTAGAGCAAAAACACCTGTAAAATGCCTCAGGGCAGGGGTGAATAGGGAGGGGTGAATAGAGAGGGGTGATGGGAGGGGTGAATAGGGAGGGGTGATGGGAGGGGTGAATAGGGATGGGAGGGGTGATGGGAGGGATGATGGGAGGGGTGAATAGGGAGGGGTGATGGGAGGGATGATGGGAGGGGTAAATAAGGAGGGGTGATGGGAGGGATGATGGGAGGTGTGAATAGGGAGGGGTGATGGGAGGACTGATGGGAGGGGGGAATAAGGAGGGGTGATAGGAGGGATGATGGGAAGGGTGAATAGGGAGGGGTGATGGAAGGGATGATGGGAGGGGTGAATAGAGAGGGGTGATGGGAGGGATGACGAGACGGGTGAATAGGGAGGGGTGATGGGATGGATGATGGGAGGGTTGAATAGGGAGGGGTGATGGGAGGGGTGATGGGAGGGATGATGGGAGGGGTGATGGGAGGGGTGAAGGGAGGGTTGATGGGAGGGGTGATGGGAGAGATGATGGGAGGGTTGATGGGAGGGGTGATGGGAGAGATGATGGGAGGGTTGATGGGAGGGGTGATGGGAGGGGTGAATAGGGAGGTGATGGGAGGGTAGGGAATGCATTGGGACTGTTCCGGCTCTCGCTGGTTTTTCATGCTGGAAGCATAAAGGGTGCACACTCTAAGTACAGAAAAGTTTGCATTTAGGGCACATATATATATGCATACAGCCAGTGGAAAGTGGTTATGGACTATTTCATTTATAGAGTGTTTAGAAAGGTGGTGAGTTTTGGGTTGTACTGAGTTTGAATAACACAAGGGTTAAATAGGATGGTCATAATTTAAGTTCACAATAACCTGACAGAGTGATTGGGGTTTGTTTATATAGAGAGGGCTGCCTGTCAGTTTGGGAAATGTCTGTCAGCTCGGGGGGGGGGGGGGGGTTCTGCTGACTCTAACCTCCACCTCCACCCCCCCTCTTTTCCAGTTCTCCTTGTCACCTAGGACCCTTCACTGCAAAACAATTCCTCCTAGCAGAAGCTTTTCAGCTTACCTCCCCAGACTAAAAGACAATCCAATAAATATACTCATAGAAAGAAAGCAATAGACAAACATGTGCTCAATGATTATATCAGTCCCCCCCTCCTTATATCAGTGCCCCCCTCCTCATATCAGTGTCCCCCCATAAATATCAGTGCTCCTCTCTTACCTGAAAAAAATAGACCTTTATTATGGGTCCTAACAAAATAAAGAGGAAGGCAACGCTGGATAAACTGGTGAAATGGTGAGTCCAAGAGATCAGGAACAGCAGCAGATGACATATATGTCCCCAGGCTGTGGTCATACAACAGCCTGCATCTTTTGCCAGACCAGACTGAACCCAGGCCATCACACTCTTGTCTTCCTTAGACGCTTCCTTCCAGGCTGTGGCTCTGGTGTTGGAGTTGTGGCAGGAGGAGGAGGACGATGGTCAACCTCCTGGCTGCCACTTAACCCCCCACCTCCTGGCTGAGGCTTTCCTGTGTATGAAAAAGGGACATCGTTTTAGTTTTTCGTTCATCAGTCACACACAATTGTGAGCTCATGACTGTTGCAAATTGAATGTCAATAAATAGAAAAGACTATCATTGTGAGCCCAGCATTTTTCATTCTTGTCCCAATCCTTTTTGGCCACTACTGTCTATTGATATGTAAACCACTTTGTTAAATCAGAAATTAGTGATCAATAATAACATCTAGTTAACATCATTAATTTTACGACAAGAAATATGTTGAACAATGCTCTACCTAGTGGTAAGATATATAAATACAGCACTCACAAACAAAAACCCATAGTGAGTGATAGCAAAAAATATAAAGTCCATACAAAACTATGAAGGTGCTTCACAAATGGTGTGTAAAAATGCAGGGAATGTTTCACATCTGGTGTGCAAATAGTGCAGAGAAAATGTTGCAGAAAAAAATTTCAGGTGTACCAAGACACCCCCACATGTGTCCCCACTCACCAAATCACAATGACATCCAGCTTTTCAGTCTGGGAGTGGGTAAAGGCTTGTAACGATATCCAAATAATGTTGCAGGATGGCAGATTCACTGATGGGATGATAAACGATCCTTCCACGTTAATACTCAGCCATACAAAAAACAGGTACCCAAAAGGAAAGAAAAAGGGGGGACCAATAGTGAGGTATGCTAAGATTGAAAATGTATTGCACATGGGGGGGCGTGGCCGACCAGAGCTGAAGATGGACGCCTGATCTATCAGCTCGTTACCCAGGGGAAACCATAGAGCTACTCAGGCCGCACAGACACCTCAATCCGGAGCCATCCTCATCCCTGAGGCACCAGAGAACATGGCCAGTGGGTCTAGAAAGAGAGTCCCGGACTATAAACCTAAAAAACTCACCGAGTTCTCCTACAAGCCGGCGGAGCAGGTCAGTGCTTTTCAAGATGGCGCCGGCTCGGCCGCACCACGGGATTCCTACACAGATCTCCCGGATGAAATCCCGGCAGATTCTGCTCCCTCAGACACCCCAGCATCACCCCCTCACCCTCCGGAGGGTCATCCTCTCCTTAATAGCCCTGCACAGGCTAAAATGAGGCTAGATGCGCCGCCACAGCGGCCCCTCACAGCACAAATTGAGGCCCAGGCTTTCAATCCCCTTCTCATCAACCAGGCCCTGCACTCATCCATGGCATCTTTTCCTACCTCAGGACAGCCTGTGATGGACACTACACTAAAGGACATGCTATTGTCACTACAGACCTCCCTCATGACAGATCTCTCCTCATTATTTACTAAAATTTCCTCAGACATCCACTCACTTGATGATAGAGTGACAGAAGACAGAATACACAGAATTGCTAAGCCGTCCCACCTTGCTGCCTCCATCCCCAGAGATGTTTTAATGAGAGTCCACTTCTTTCATATCAAAGAGAAACTCTTGCTGGGGGTCAAAAATAAATCACTGCTACCTGCTCCTTACACGGGGATCCAATTTTTCCCAGATCTCTCTAAGTATACACTCCAACTAAGAAGACACCTGAACCCGATCACCAAAGGTTTCCAAAACCATAAAATACCATACAAATGGCGTTACTAAGCGACTATCCTAGTCACAAGAAATGGTCAGTCCCACACCATAAGTGACCTAGACAAAGGAATGCACCTCCTCCACAACTGGGGAATAATTCTGGAACCTCCCAAGACCAACTCACCGCACAACAGACCACCTCCAGCCCGCAGACGCATGGATCATCATCGCAGATGAGGGGCCCCAACATTTACTATCGTGATAGGCCTAACTACTTCATCTCAACTCCCCTGGGACATGACGAATTGTTCCCTTAGTTTCTCAGCTCCCTTCGTTACTAACTGTTGATACCCCCACTTAGAGGTTGAAGCGGTGTTCTACACCACCTCTACATACCCTTCTACAGTTCAGCAGAGTTACTTCACCGGCAGTTTGCTCATTAGTTTGTTATTGTCATGTGTGATTAACATTTTGCTCTATCTGCAGCTCTATTATCCACCCTGCTGTCAGGTCCACGGACTCAAGCCCACCCTACATCTGGCACTTATCCCGAGCTCTTCCACACCTTGGACCGATACGTCTGACCGTAAGTGTTACCTCACCCAATCCTTCTCTTCTAAACCTACACAATGCCACTAAACATCTTATCGCTAAATGTCAATGGCCTGAACCATCCAGCTAAACGCCATTCACTATGGAAAACCGCCAAGGCTTTCCAGAGTGACATTCTCTGTATTCAAGAGACTCATCTATTACCGTCAGATTCCTCTCTATGCACCAACTGCCAGTTTCCACATATTTTTCAAGCCTGCCACCCTACTAAATCTAAAGGCGTCATGATAGCAATCAAAGATACAGTGGACTTTCAATCATCCAAGTTACTAATGGACCCTGAAGGTCGATACATAATTGTAGTGTGTACCATCAACAAAGTTTCTTATACCCTTATTAATATTTATGCCCCGAACACCCACCAAATGAAGTTTTTGCATGAAGTCCTACGTTTAGCCAAACCGATTCGGAAAGGTCACTTGATTCTTTGTGGGGACTTTAATATTGCCCCCGACACCAGCATGGATACTACATCACCCGCGAAGAGGCGAATTTCACCATTGAAAAAATGTTTATCCTCTCAGGACTTGTTTGATGTATGGCGCTGCCATCATGGCTCTGAAAAAGACTTTACCTACTATTCTCCCAGGCACAATTCATATTCAAGAATTGATTTATTTGCAACGGATAAATGGCTCCTTCAGAAAATATGTCAATCTGTGATCCACACCATGACATGGTCAATCCACGCCCCAATATCAATCTCGATTACAGACTCCATTCCACAACGTAACACGTTTCTCTGGCGTGCAAACAATTATATACTCCAAAACGAAAAATAAATAACAGAGATCTCAAATCGCCTCACAGAATTTTTCTCTATCAACAAAGGCTCAGTGTCTGACCATGGAGTGGTGTGGAGTGCCTATAAAGCCTATATAAGAGGTATGCTAATAAAACTAAGTTCCCTTCACAAAAAGAAGAGAATGCAGCGTATAGATGAACTAACCTCCCAAATTACCAATCTAGAACAACAACATAAAGCCAATCCCCAAACTCCACAAACCCACCAGTTACTGTCCCTTAGACAAGAACTGAAAACCTTGCTTCTTCATTCGTTCAAATTTCTTCAACGTAAACTAAAAGCTACTTCATACGCCACCTCAAACAGGGCAGGGAAGACCTTAGCAATGAAACTCAAGGGCAGAAGACTTAAAACCCAAATCTCTCAGATACTTCACCCCCACACGAATATCCCCCAGTCCAACCCTCAAGACATAGCCAACGCATTCAGCGACTACTATAGTGACCTATACAACCTCAAACACGACCCTAAGACCCCGCAACCATCCCCAGACGAGATTAACCAATTTCTTCAACCTATTCAGTTACCATCCCTGACTGGGAACCAATTAGAAAACCTCAACAAACCGTTTACAGAACAGGAAGTCAAAGCATCAATTGACTCCCTACCCAATGGGAAAGCCCCAGGTCCTGACGGCCTAACAGCCGAATAATATAAACAGTATTCTTTACAAATTATCCCACATATTACGGAACTATATAACAACGCTGCCTCCTCTTCTAAACTTCCCAATGAATATCTGAACGCATTAATAGTTACGATACCGAAGCCAGGGAAGGAACCTAACACCCCCAAAAATTTCAGACCAATATCCCTTCTCAACCTTGACCTAAAAATTTATGCTAAGACTATTGCAGCACGATTACTAGACATTATACCCACCCTCATACATAGAGATCAGACAGGTTTCACCAAAGGCAGACAAGCACCAGATGCCACCAGAAGAATGACAACCTGATCCACCATGCTGAATGCACCGGAACGCCTTCTCTGCTCCTATCTTTGGATGCAGAGAAGGCGTTCGATAGGGTCCACTGGACTTACCTTAAAATGGTCCTCCACAAATTTGTATTTAGGGACCACATCCTTAGAGCCATTTTAGCAATGTACACCACTCCTTCGGCCCAGGTATTCCCAGAAGGTATGCTTTCTAAACCATTCCCTATTACAAATGGCACGCGTCAAGGCTGTCCGCTGTCCCCACTTATCTTTAATTTGCTAATGGAACCTCTGGCGCAACACATCCGTTCCAATACTACTATATCTGGATTACAGATAGGCAACGTTTGCCACAAAGTAAGCCTTTTCGCGGATGATGTTATACTTATACTCACCAATCCAACATCTTCCCTGGCAGCGGTACAAGCTACACTAAACTGGTTCAGTAATGTCTCATATTATAAGCTAAACATGACTAAATCATTTATTCTTGAAATAAATCTCGACGCCACAACTAAAAATTTGCTTCAGGTACAGTACTCCTTCGCATGGGCAGATAAGGAAATCACATACCTAGGAATTCAATTGCCAAAAACAATCAGAAATCTTTACTCATCTAACTTCCTTCCACTCCTTCACAAAATCCAAAATGACACACAACAAATAACAAAACACGAGCTCTCCTGGTCGGGAAGACTGGCGGCCTTCAAAATTACATGTCTCCCTCAACTATTGTACTTCTTCCGAACATTCCAATACCCTCCTCATTTTTCAGGTCCCTTCAAACAATATTTAACAAATTTCTTTGGAAAGGGAAAAAACCAAGATGTGCTCATACAAAAATAATTAAACATAGGTTGGCGGGAGGCACAGGATCCATAGATTTTAGGGACTACTATTTAGCGGCCATACTTGCTCAACTTCCTGAATGGTTTCAACCTCATACTCATTCCCTCTGGGCCCAGATAGAGATGTTCTCACTCACATGTCCTAACCTAAAAAACTGGTTACTGAGCACCCCTCTAGGTTCTTACGTTTCCCCCTCCCTCTCCCCGACCATGAAGGCTTCAGTCTACGTCTGGAAAAAGATGATCACCCTCTCTGACTATATTTCCCCTATGGCGCTCTATAATATTCCCTTAGAGTCTCTCCACCATCTGACACCAGATCTTATGCCGCGTACACACGGTCGGACTTTTCGTCTACAAAAGTCCAACGGACGCTGACGGACTAAAGCTGGCTGGTAATCCGATCGTGTGTGGGCTTCTCCGGACTTTCAACATACTTTTTTAGCCTCAAATCCGACGTACTTTAGATTTGAAACATGCTTCAAATCTTTACTTCGTAACTACGACGGACCCCGAAATCCGCTCGTCTGTGTGCTAGTCCGACGGACAAAAAGCCACGCTAGGGCACCTATTGGCTACTGGCTATGAACTTCCTTATTTTAGTCCGGTGTACGTCATCACGTAAGAATTCGATGGACTTTTGTGTGATCGTGTGTAGGCAAGTCTGTTCGTTAGAAAGTCCGCCGCAAGTCCGTCGAAAGTCCGCCGAAAGTCTGCCGGAAGTCTGTCGGACAGGCTGTCTGACTTTTGTAGACGAAAAGTCCGACCGTGTGTACGCGGCATTAGACTCTCCCAATGGACCCTCAAAGGTATACATTCACTACATCACCTCATACAAGGAAACAAACTAAAATCTTTCTTCCAACTACAAGCAGAATATGACCTGCCCACCACTGAACACTTCACATTCCTCCGCATTCACCACTGCCTAGGTAAAACACCTCTCCCCCTCTACAATATCCCCCCAAAGACCTGGGACTTTCTCACAAACCCTGCACCAAGAACCAACGGCATATCTTACTTTTATACCCTTCTTCGGGGGAAACAGTCCTTCACTAAGATGACCCCACATCATCAATGGGAAGCAGACCTTACCAGTACTTTATCAGACGCACAATGGCAATTAGCTCTTAAGTCCACTTAAAAAGCCACCCAATGTTCGACATTATGGGAACTCACCCAGAAAATTTCGCTCCGTTGGTACTTGACCCCAGCTAAACTGGCTTCCTTCAGTCCCCATACTCCCAACACATGCTGGAGATGTAAATCCACCAAAGGAGACATGTTCCATATTTTCTGGTCATGCTCCTTCATCCAGAAATACTGGATAGATACATTTAATCTTATTTCCAACATCACTAAAATATCTATCCCCCCTCACCCGAACTGGCGCTTCTAAATCTAAACATAGAAAACGTACCTGACCCCCTAAGACACACAACAACCCATGTCCTCTTGGCTTCCAGACTCAACATAACAAGGCATTGGAAGTCAGATACTTCCCCAACTATAACACAAACAATAGACCTGGTTTCACTACACTTCAGCTACGAGACAATGATGGCTGCCAGCAATGGTCAGGCCACAAGAACCAGTAAACAATGGCAACCCTGGATAAATTGGTCTAATGCTGCAATCCCTACTCAAAATCTCAAAAACACCCTTACACATTCTTGACCGAGCAATATGTTCATCTTATCCTAGTACTGTTTGATACACTATGACTATAGAAGAGGAATAACACCTCAATCTACAAAAAATTGATTGTAATCTACAATTACTCATTGGGTCCTTTCTCCCTTTGCGGCACAAAGAGCTCCCAATAGGGGTGCTGTGACGGGAAAAAGGGCCCTATATGTATGTATCTATAACTATAAACCTATACAACTTTATTTGAATTTAATCCAATGACAGACTGTTGGTTGTTAACGTATAGTTTCTTTTTGAATATCTTATGTTTTAAATTTAATCATAACGTCGTTGCACGACGTACAATACCTAAATTGTACCTTGTATTTTCTTGTGAAAAATCAATAAAATAATTTGAAAGGAAAATGTATTGCACATAAAAGGTTATACTTACAAAAGTAAGTTAAAATCAGGGATTGAAACAATCAGAGGATGCAGCAAACACCATTAACAGCGTCCCCACGAGACAGGAAATTACGTCAGAACCGGAAGTGTGTCATGTCAATGCATTTCGCCCTCCCACAGGGCGTCATCAAAGGATTTTTTTGCCACCCATTTTTTTACCACCCATTATAAAAAAAAATTTCAAATAATTTTTTAACACCATCACCGCGAGTTTATATATTTAGATTATATATTTTCCCAATGCTCTACCTGACTCAAGCTGGGCTCCTCCACATCTTCCTGCCTGGAAGGCCCAGGTTGGACATCGGAAGCCTCAGCTGAGGTGGAAGTAAGCCTTGAAGGAAGAGTGGAGAGTGCTGGCCTGGGTTCACTCTGGTCTGACAGAAAATGCAGTCTGTCATAGTACCACAGCCTGGGTACATAAACATCATCTGCTGCTCCTGATCTCATGGAATCCTGGACCTTCTTTCGCTCCCTAAGATAAGTACTCCTCATGCCACCAATTTTGGCCTTCAAACAGTTGATGTCTGCTGTGGGGATCATCGGCTTCACAAATTCAAGCAGTTTTTCCAGCGGTGCCTTCCACTTTCTTAGCTTATTAAAAAACGGGTGGTTCACCTGCCACAGACAGGGCAGCTACCTGAACATGTTAATGAATATTGGTAGAAATTCCCTATCATTGAATGTATCAATTTTCTCTGCAAGACACAACACAAGACAAACCCTAATGTCAGGCTAAATTTTCCTAATCTTGTCCCAATATAGGCCTCAATCTATAAGCAGTATAGACCACTGATGCACCAAGTTAAATTTGTACCTTCATTATCACGATCGGTGCGTCCGCTACTCCTTCCTCCGCTCACAGATCGTACGTACGAGGCACGCATGTTGTGCTTTATATACACTGCGCATGCGTGAAACTCTGCCCACCCCTGACCTATCTAGTATATTCCCCACCCCTTCTCTTTCGGCGCAGTGGGAGAGCACATGGCGGAGAAAGAGCAAGTGCATGCAGACAGCAGCAGCAAAGAAGAAAGCCCGGAGCCACGAACGTCTCGATCCTGGAGGAGATATAAGGCCTCAAATATGTCCTTTGTAGAGATGATGGAGATGGTGGACATCTTGAAGAGGGCCGACTATGATGGGAAGCATGGACCTTACCCATACCCAAATGTGAGAAAGGCCAAGATCATGGCTAAAGTTGTGAAAAGTCTGTACAGGAATTTTGGGTTATGGCGATCCAAGCATCAATTTGAGGAAATGCTGGTCAGACCTGAAATTGAGGGAGCAGGATCAGTAAAGAAAGATCAGGAAACTGCTTCTAAAAAGTAAGTATTTGTCCTGTGTTTCTATTATTATTATTACGTTTGTGCTGCTCCATGTGTTTTTCTTTACTGTTGTACAGTTTAAAATGGCAACTTTCAGGTTCGTGGGCACAGTAATCGTTCGTAGTAAACATTGTTCGTTCGCCCACTAATAAGATAATTGATTATGTATTGTATTTCTTTCCTCATTTCCTAATTACCATGATTGTAATATCCTCTGAATGCCCCCTTTGTTCTCATGCATGCTGGGTTTTTATTTAATTATTTTTGTTGTCCTTCATACATATTTGCCTTAACTTACCTCCCCAGCATGCTCTCCTGGCCCTATATTTACCTCATGTAGTCACTTAACAATGTATTTTATCAGCTTCATAGTAGTGCTTTACCCCAAACACCCCCTAAAATGTTTTTAAATGTGATTTGTGCTTTAAATTAAGGCAGAGTGCCAGAGGTTTTTTTTGGGGTCCCCAAATCATTTTTAACCCTCCCTCCCCCCAACTGCTAAGTCAGCTGATACCAATTCTCTATCTATCCTCAATCATCTATCTGGTGACTTTGCCAAACCCATACACACTATACCCATCTCTTTTGTGGTCAGATGTATGGATGAATTCCCCAAAGCATGTAGTGCAAAGGCCTGCCTGTATACTTTCAAATGGTACTGTTGAAAGTTTCTTTTTTCTATTATTATCTTGATAGGTAATAGCAGAATGTCCAAATGTGCTCACATGTGTACAATGTGTATTTATATCTTTGTATTATGACACTTCTTACCTGTCCAGTGGGCTGTCAATAGTGTAACTAAGGAGGGGCTGTTCAAAGTAATAAACATTATTCAGGCATTCATCTCTCAATGAAGTGGAGAGGGTTACCTGACCAAGAGCCCCCTCCCTATAATGTTAGAAATGGCCCATGAGAGGGGGGGAGGGGGGATCTGATAGGTGTACCTTATACTTTGGTCTTTAAAAACTCCCTCAAATAAATGTTATCTTGATGTTGGCCAAGAATGTTTGTGTCTAATCAGCTTTCCCTGTTTATGTGCAAAATGACTAATTTTTTTTTTGTTTGACTCCACAGTTTCCTTCCACGCCACAGGAATAGCAGACTGTGGCCTCCCACTTTGCCCAGTGGTGGGACTTTCCTAACTGCGGAGGGGCAATTGATGGAAAACACGTCCACATTGTCCCACCCCCCCAACTCGGGGTCATACTATTATAATTATAAGGGGTTCAATAGTATTGTGATGTTGGCGGTGGTGTCGGCTACTTATGGGTTCCTGTATGTGGACGTGGGGAAGAATGGCCGGATGTTCGATGGTGGAGTCATCGCCCAGATGGAGTTCTACAGGCGTCTCCAGAATGGCAGCTTGGACTTGCCACCTCCAGAAGACAATGTGGAAGGACTCCCATTTGTCTTTGTTGCGGATGAAGCGTTTGCGCTGGGGACCATCTTATGCAGCCATTCCCGATGAGGACCCTCACCCCAGACCAGAGGGTTTTTAATTACCGGCTGGCCAGAGCCAGAAGAGTGGTGGAGAACACGTTTGGAATCATGGCCAGCCGGTTCCGCCTATTTCTTACACCCATACACATGTCGGAGTACAAACTGAATCATATTATCCTGGCGTGCTGTATTCTACACAACTTTTTACGGCAACATTCTGCCAACTATGCTGGCTCAGTTGGGCCTGAGGTTGGACTTCAAAATCAAACAACCCTGATGGCGCTTGAAAGTGGCTGTCCTGGCTTGCCCCCCCTGAGTGCCCGTGATGTCCGGCTAAGATACCTTGAATTCTTTGCAGGTAGGGGCGCTATCAATATGCCAGACAATGTCTGAAACCTTTTTCAAATTTAAAAAAACAAATAACTTCTCAAATCTTTGGTGACATTTACTGCTTGTGTTTGTTTTAACTGACCCTGACAGAAATGTGATGAGTCCTGAAAATGGCGTGATTGTGTAACATTACAAAGCATTGTTGGGTGTTATTTACTAAAGGCAAAGACACTTTGCACTACAAGTGCACTTGAAACTGCACTTGTAGTGCAAAGTGGATTTCCCCTTCAGGAAATAACATTCATTGTCACAGAAAACACCAATTAGAGCACCACAAAAGTGTTGGAGCGTTGAAACAATAATCCACAGATTCTTGATTAACAATCTTTTTAATACCAGCACAATCACATGTGCATTTAGAAAAGGTTTTTAAAACAAACCAACATGTTTGTTGTATAACAATTTTTGGGGTCACATTAGAAAACGTAGAAATGTCCATTTTAGATAAAACAGGCATGTTTAAAACCAACAAGAAAGACACAAATCTTCAACTTACAAAGTTCACATTTGGTAGAACTCGAAGGCAATATCAGACATGAGTATTTACAAACTGTGTTTGATATTGCGTTCAGATGGGGTGAAGTCACCCCAGGAAAAGCCAAATTTTGAAGATGCACACCAATTGCCGAATGTCAGCATGTGCTAGCTGCCATCACGGGGGGATCAAGGGACATGTTTTGGGGGTGCAACCCCTTCCTCAGAGCTACTTTATTATTGAGGAAGGTGTTGCACCCCCAAAAAAAGGCGTCCATTGATCTCCCGTGATGGCAGATAGCACATGTTGACACACTGTGTGCATCTTCAAAATTTGGCTTTTCTCAAATTTGACAAAAATGTCAAAAATTTTTAGCACACAAAAAAAAGAAGGGATTTTGAGGGGTTTTAAACTCTCCCTAAAACATCAATGATGTTCTTCATTTTTTGAAGAACATCATTGATGTTTTCCTGGATCTTTTCCAAGTCCCTATTACACCCCATGATCTCCCCAATCAGGATCTGTGCACTTTCCGAGGTGAAAGGATCTGGATCCACAACATCACGATCACCTAAAAAGATAGAAACCAAAAAACACCATGTATTATAAATATGCCGGCATCCATCTCTTACCTGAGCCTGTGGTCGCAGACACTCACCTATTGTGGTGCCAATTTCCACCGCGTCTTCCTCCTCCTGCTCTGCTTGTTCTGGGTGGATTTCCCCTTCTTCCAGAGGTGGGGGGTCTCTGGTCTCCTCGGATGAGGGGTGTCCTCCGAGTCTTTTCTCCCCTATGTAAAAAAAAATAGGTCTACTTAGCACACAGATATTTGATGGCAGAACTATAAATATGAAACATTGCTTGGAAGTGGGGTACAGATGTCTGTTTTGGCAGAGTTCCAAGATGTTGCATTTTTCTTGTCCTTTGTGAAGCTTCAATACTTACCTGTTTTGTACAAGCTTCACAGATGGAGACACCCCTATAGTATACACTGGAGCACCTGTGTGGGCCCCCTAATAAAAAGGGTGTTCTTGTGTCCCACACTAGTGCTCCAGCGTCCAGATGTGTAAACAGCTGCTGAGTGTCCTCTCCTTACACAGAATCTAGTTTGCATTTCATTCTAGTAACAAACCCATCTACACAACCAAATTAGTTTCACACAAGTAGACCCTAAAACATGTGGGCAAATGCATATGGCCAAAACAATGGTGTTTTATAGGCCGAAAGAAAAATGTTTGATACGAACGAATAATGTGCCCATTAACATGAAAGTTGACATTTTAAACTGGATAACAGTTAAGAAAAGCACATGGAGCAGCACGAATGTAATAAACATAAAAAGAATACGAACACAGCACAACTACTTACTTTTTTGCAGCACTCTCCGGATCTTTCTGTACTGTTCGTGCTCTCTTAATTTGAGGTCCGACCACCGCTTCCTGAGCTGATCTTTCGATCGACGTACCCCGAAATTCCGGTGCAGACTTTTGACCACTTTTGCCATGATCTTGGCCTTTCGGACATTGTGGTTGGGGTAAGGTCCATACTTTCCATCATAGTCGGCCTTCTTCAGGATGTCCACCATCTCCAACATCTCCCCAAAGGACATATTAGATGCCTTAAATCTTCTCCTTCTGGATCCAGACGTTTTTGGCTCCGGGCTTTCCTCCTCCTCCTCCTCGTTGCTGTAATTAGCACGCACCTGCTGTGTCTCCGCCATGTGCTCTTCCCCCACTGCGCCAAACGAAAAGGGGCGGGGAATAGACTAGAAAGAATGTCAGGGGCGGGCGGAGTTACACGCACGCGCAGTGTGTATAAAGCGTAAAACATGTGTGCGTAGTACGTACGATCTGTGAGTGGAGGAAGGAGTATCGGAGGCGTCGATCGTGATAACGAAGGTAAGAGCAAAACTTGGGCCTATACTGCTTCTAGATTGAGGCCTATATTTTAACAAGATTAGGAGAGTTTTGCCTGACATTAGGGTTTGTCTTGTGTTGTGTCTTGCAGATAAAATGGATGGTTTCAATGACCACAACTTCCTCCCCCTGTTCATAGACAAGTACAGGGAGCTGCCCTGTCTGTGGCAGGTGAAACATCCACATTACAATAATAAACAAAAGAGGAAAACAGCGCTGGAGAAACTGCTGAAGTTGGTGAAGCCGGTGGTCCCCACAGCAAACATCCCCTATTTAAAAGCCAAAATTGGTGGCCTGAGGAGCACTTATTTAAGGGAGCGCAAGAAGGTCACGGATTCCCAGAGATCCGGAGCTGCAGCAGATGACGTTTATGTCCCCAGGCTGTGGTACTATGAGAGACTGTGATTTCTGTCAGACCAGACTGGAGTCAGGGAATCCCTCTCAACCCTTCCTTCCACCCTATCTTCCACCCCAGCTGAGGCTTCCGATGTCCAACCTGGGACTTCCAGCCAGGAAGAAGTGGAGATGCCCAGATGGAGTCAGGTATAGCATTCTTCTACAGATTTCTGGTCAATAAATAAATTATGTTTACTAGATGTTATTATTATGGATGAGCCGAACACCCCCCGGTTCGGTTCGCACCAGAACCCGCGAACGGACCGCAAGTTCGCACGAACGTTAGAACCCCATTGACGTCTATGGGACTCGAACGTTCGAAATCAAAAGTGCTCATTTTAAAGGCTAATTTGCATGGTATTGTCCTAAAAAGGGTTTGGGGACCCGGGTCCTACCCCAGGGGACATGTATCAATGCAAAAAAAACTTTTAAAAACGGCCGTTTTTTCGGGAGCAGTGATTTTAATGATGCTTAAAGTAAAAAAAAAAAAGTGAAATATTCCTTTAAATATCGTACCTGGGGGGTGTCTATAGTATGCCTGTAAAGTGACGCGTGTTTCCCATGTTTAGAACAGTCCCTGCACCAAATGTCATTTTTAAAGGAAAAAATCTCATTTAAAACTGCTTGCGGGTTTAATGTCATGTCGGGTCCTGGCAATATGGATGAAAATCAGTGAGACAAACGGCATGGGTACCCCCCAGTCCATTACCAGGCCCTTTGGGTCTTGTATGGATATTAAGGGGAACCCCGCACCCAAATTAAAATAAGGAAAGGTCCCTATATACTCTGAACAGCAGTATACAGGCGGTGCAAACAAGACAGGGACTGTAGGTTTGTTGTTAAGTAGAATCTCTTTGTAATTTTGAACATTTTTAATGTGTTTAGCTCCAGCCAAAAAATCTTTTCTAAGCTTTTTGGAAAACATAGGGAAGGGTTATCACCCCTGTGACATTTGTTTTGCGTCTTTCCTCCTCTTCAGAAGATTTCACCTCACTTTTTTGTCCCAATGAAAAATGTTTTTTGAAAATTTGGGTTTTTTTGTGGAACAAGGATTGGAAAGCATCAGTGGAAAGGAGAAATTGTTTTCCCATATTAACTCTTACATGAGAGAATTTCCCTTCCTATGGGTAGATTTCATCTCACTTCCTGTTGTCTCCTTCCGTTTGCAAGTAGGAGTCGTTTGTAAGTTAGATGTTTGAAAGTAGGGTCCTGCCCTATATACTCAGCAGAAATTTGGGCCTTAGGTGTTGCTGTGGCCAAAACACTGTAAGCCCTCACAGGGCCCTGCTGTGAAATATTAGATCAAGAATTGTAATTACATGCCCCTGTTGAACAGGAGCTGAAAAATTAGGCCTTAGGCACTGGTGCTGGTGCCACAACACTGCAACCCCTCACAGACACTCTAGTTGGAACGCAGGAACGAGCACTGCTGCAAAGTATTGCATCAAAAATTGTAATTACACGCCCCTGTTAGACAGGGGCAGAAAAATTGGGCCTTAGGCACTGGTGCTGGTGCCACAACACTGCAACCCCTCACAGACACTCTAGTTGGAACGCAGGAACGAGCACTGCTGCAAAGTATTGCATCAAAAATTGTAATTACACGCCCCTGTTAGACAGGGGCAGAAAAATTGGGCCTTAGGCACTGGTGCTGGTGCCACAACACTGCAACCCCTCACAGACACTCTAGTTGGAACGCAGGAACGAGCACTGCTGCAAAGTATTGCATCAAAAATTGTAATTACACGCCCCTGTTAGACAGGGGCAGAAAAATTGGGCCTTAGGCACTGGTGCTGGTGCCACAACACTGCAACCCCTCACAGACACTCTAGTTGGAACGCAGGAACGAGCACTGCTGCAAAGTATTGCATCAAAAATTGTAATTACACGCCCCTGTTAGACAGGGGCAGAAAAATTGGGCCTTAGGCACTGGTGCTGGTGCCACAACACTGCAACCCCTCACAGACACTCTAGTTGGAACGCAGGAACGAGCACTGCTGCAAAGTATTGCATCAAAAATTGTAATTACACGCCCCTGTTAGACAGGGGCAGAAAAATTGGGCCTTAGGCACTGGTGCTGGTGCCACAACACTGCAACCCCTCACAGACACTCTAGTTGGAACGCAGGAACGAGCACTGCTGCAAAGTATTGCATCAAAAATTGTAATTACACGCCCCTGTTAGACAGGGGCAGAAAAATTGGGCCTTAGGCACTGGTGCTGGTGCCACAACACTGCAACCCCTCACAGACACTCTAGTTGGAATGCAGGAACGAGCCGTGCTGCAAAGTATTACATCAAAAATTGTAATTACACGCCCCTGTTATACAGGGGCTGAAAAATTGTGCCTTAGGCACTGGTGGTGGCGCCCAGAACCAAAAATGTTCTTACAAGCTATCAGCGTGATGATTGAGGAGGAAGAGGATAATTACTCAGGGATAATCACTCAGCATCAGCATAGGCAGTCTTTGAAGGGATCTGAAAAAAATTATTCAGTTACATCAGCATCAGGTGCTTGGTAGCTGGTGGTGATCCAAGACTGATTCATTTTTATGAAGGTCAGCCGATCGACCGAGTCAGTGGACAGACGCACCCTGTGATCGGTTACCACGCCTCCAGCAGCACTGAATGTACGTTCCGAAAGAACGCTGGATGCAGGACAGGCCAGTAGCTCAATTGCATACTGTGCAAGCTCTGGCCAGTGATCCATCCTCAAGACCCAGTAACCCAGAGGATTTTCGGTGGGAAAGGTGTCCAAGTCTGATCTTGCCCCTAGGTATTCCTGCACCATGTAAAACAGACGCTGGCGATGGTTGCTGGAACCGATCATACCTTGGGGCTGCGGACCAAAAAATTGTCTGAACGCATCGGTCAGACGGCCACCTTCTCCACCGCTCCTTCTTTGACTGACCGAAGCCTCAGCAACACGTTGTCCAGAAACAGGAGTTTGTAACCTCCCAGTCTCTGGGAACGCGTTGCACAGACCTTTCTGCAAGGCCTCCCGAAGATGTTTCATCCTCTGCTCCCTCTGCGATGGCAAGATAAGGTCCGCAACCTTACCCTTGTAACGTGGATCAAGGAGGGTTGCCAGCCAGTATTGGTCCTTCTCCTTGATACCACGAATACGAGGATCCTTACGCAGGCTTTGCAGGATCAGGGAGGCCATGCAGCGTAGGTTTGCTGAGGCATTCGGTCCGGAGTCCTCTGGGTCACTAAGGACAACAACGTCCGCAGCCACCTCCTCCCAGCCACGTACAAGTCCATGTGTTCCTTGGGACTGATCCCTTAAAGACTGCTGATGCTGAGTGCCAGGCTCCACCTCCATACTGACACAATCTTCCTCCTCCTCCTCCTCCTCCTCCTCGTCCTCTTCCTGTGTGATCGGCGGGCACGCAGGAACACTGTCTGGATAAAGGGGGCCTTGAGAGCTAAGGAAGTCCTCCTCTTCCTGCCTCTGTTCTGCCTCAAGTGCCCTGTCCATTATTCCACGCAGCGTGTGCTCCAACAGGTGGACAAGGGGGACAGTGTCACTGATGCATGCACTGTCAGTGCTCACCATCCTCGTGGCCTCCTCGAATGGTGACAGGACAGTGCATGCATCCCTGATCATGGCCCACTGGCGTGGGGAAAAAAAACCAAGGTCCCCTGACCCTGTCCTGGTGCCATAGTCGCACAGGTACTCATTGATGGCCCTCTGCTGCGTGTGCAGCCGCTGCAGCATGGCCAACGTCGAGTTCCACCTGGTGGGCATGTCACAGATTAGGCGGTTCTTGGGCAGGTTAAACTCCTTTTGGAGGTCCGTCAGCCGAGCACTGGCATTATATGACCGGCGGAAATGCACACAGACTTTCCTGGCCTGCCTCAGGACATCCTGTAAGCCCGGGTACCTGCCCAAGAACCGCTGCACCACCAAGTTAAGGACGTGAGCCAAACAGGGCACATGGGTCAGTTGTCCCTGTCGGAGGGCAGAGAGGAGGTTGGTGCCATTGTCGCAAACCACCATTCCTGCCTTAAGTTGGCGTGGCGTCAACCACCTCTGAACCTGCCCCTGCAGAGCTGACAGAACCTCTGCCCCAGTGTGGCTCCTGTCCCCCAAGCACACCAGCTCAAGCACCGCATGGCATCTTTTGGCCTGCGTACTTGCGTAGCCCCTTGAACGCCTACGGAGCACCGCTGGTTCCGAGGAAGAGGCCATGGAGGAAGAAGAAGAGGAGGGGGTGGAGGAGAGAGGTGTGTCACAATCAGCATTTTGGAGGCGTGGTGGCGGAACAACCTCCAACACTACTGCACCTTGTCCTGCATCCTTCCCAGCTGCCAGCAGAGTCACCCAATGCGCCGTGAAACTTAAGTAACGTCCCTGTCCATGCCTGCTGGACCATGAGTCAGCGGTAATATGCACCTTACCGCTGACCGCCCTGTCCAGCGAGGCATGGACATTGCCTTCCACATGCCGGTAGAGAGCCGGAATCGCCTTCCGTGAGAAAAAGTGGCGTTTGGGTACCTGCCACTGAGGAACCGCACATTCCACAAACTCACGGAAGGGGGCAGAGTCTACCAACTGAAAAGGCAGCAGTTGAAGTGCTAGCAATTTTGCCAAGCTAGCATTCAACCGCTGGGCATGTGGATGGCTGGGAGCAAACTTCTTTCGGCGGTGCAGCAGCTGGGGCAGGGAAATTTGCCTGGTACAATCTGACGTCGGTGTACCAAAAGCAGATTGCCCACAAGTACTTGGCTGTGACACACCTAATTCTACACCTTCATTCCTCTCACTGCAGGTCTCAGAGAGGACTGAAGGTCTAGTGGGGTTGGAAATCTCAGCTGATGAGGAGCAAGGAGAGATCCTCTTTGTTCTTTGGTGTGGGTCTTTCAGATACGCTTGCCAACGAACTGCATGGCAGGTCAACATATGTCTGGTCAAGCATGTGGTACCCAAGCGGGAGATGTTTTGGCCACGCGAGATACGCTTGAGACATATGTTGCAAATAGCAGCGGTGCGATCTGATGCACTCGTCTCAAAAAAGGCCCACACCAAAGAACTTTTTGAATAACGCGCAGAGACTGCAGCGCCCTGCACATGTGGAGCTTTGGGGTGTGATGCAGTCAATGTGCTGCCCTTAGGCTGGCCCCTGGAGGGCATCCTGCCTCGTTGGTGATGTGCCGCCTCCTCCTCCTCCTCCTCCTCCTCTCTCCTATCAGGCACCCACGTTGAGTCAGTGACCTCATCATCCCCTCCCTCCTCATCACTGGAGCAAACCTGGCAGTATGCTGCAGCAGGGGGAGCATGACTGCCAGATTGCTGTCCTTCTTGGGCACCCCCTCTGTCCGTGCTCATGTTACTGCCTTCATCGAGCTCAGTATCATCATCAGAGCCTTCCAAACGCTGGGCATCCTCCTGGAGCATGTACCCAACACTGTGGTCAAACAGTTCGAGGGAATCCTCATGAGGACATGGTGGAGCTAGGGAAGGAGTCACTGATGACATTGAGCTGAGGGAAGAGGCCGCTGCTTTGCCAGACAAAGCACCCTGGGCATGGGTGAGAGAGGATGAGGAGGATGAGGACGGCTTGGTCATCCACTCGACCAAGTCTTCCGCATGTTGCGGCTCAACACGGCCAGCTGCCGAAAAAAAGGCCAAGCGTGTCCCATGGCCACGTGCTGATGAGGATGCACCGTCTCCACGACCAGCACTAGACACAGAGCCTGCTTGCCCTCTCTTATTGGCTTGTGACTGTCTGCCTCTCCTTCTTGGCCTTCCAGACATACTAATGGCCTGTAGCTGCACTAAGCTGGGATAGAACACCTGTAATTTTCTTCAGGTAGCTTTATATACTGTAACCAGACAAGCCTGCCTGTCAGTAGGAAGATAACAGGAACGGATCTAGCTGAACACTGTGAGCAGGACACACTGTACTAAATGTAAATAGTCTAGCTGCCTGACCGTGGTACTAATAGGATCAAAAAGAACACCTGTAATTTTCTTCAGGTAGCTTTATATACTGTAACCAGACAAGCCTGCCTGTCAGTAGGAAGATAACAGGAACGGATCTAGCTGAACACTGTGAGCAGGACGCACTGCACTGAATGTAAATAGCAGGAACGGATCTAGCTGAACACTGTGAGCAGGACGCACTGCACTGAATGTAAATAGCAGGAACGGATCTAGCTGAACACTGTGAGCAGGACGCACTGCACTGAATGTAAATAGCAGGAACGGATCTAGCTGAACACTGTGAGCAGGACGCACTGCACTGAATGTAAATAGCAGGAACGGATCTAGCTGAACACTGTGAGCAGGACGCACTGCACTGAATGTAAATAGCAGGAACGGATCTAGCTGAACACTGTGAGCAGGACGCACTGCACTGAATGTAAATAGCAGGAACGGATCTAGCTGAACACTGTGAGCAGGACGCACTGCACTGAATGTAAATAGCAGGAACGGATCTAGCTGAACACTGTGAGCAGGACGCACTGCACTGAATGTAAATAGCAGGAACGGATCTAGCTGAACACTGTGAGCAGGACGCACTGCACTGAATGTAAATAGCAGGAACGGATCTAGCTGAACACTGTGAGCAGGACGCACTGCACTGAATGTAAATAGCAGGAACGGATCTAGCTGAACACTGTGAGCAGGACGCACTGCACTGAATGTAAATAGCAGGAACGGATCTAGCTGAACACTGTGAGCAGGACGCACTGCACTGAATGTAAATAGCAGGAACGGATCTAGCTGAACACTGTGAGCAGGACGCACTGCACTGAATGTAAATAGCAGGAACGGATCTAGCTGAACACTGTGAGCAGGACGCACTGCACTGAATGTAAATAGCAGGAACGGATCTAGCTGAACACTGTGAGCAGGACGCACTGCACTGAATGTAAATAGCAGGAACGGATCTAGCTGAACACTGTGAGCAGGACGCACTGCACTGAATGTAAATAGCAGGAACGGATCTAGCTGAACACTGTGAGCAGGACGCACTGCACTGAATGTAAATAGCAGGAACGGATCTAGCTGAACACTGTGAGCAGGACGCACTGCACTGAATGTAAATAGCAGAAACGGATCTAGCTGAACACTGTGAGCAGGACACACTGCACTAAATAGTCTAGATAGAAGATAACAGGAACGGATCTAGCTAAACTGAATACAGTGTATATATATATATGCAACACCTGGGATGCATATATATACACAATACACTGTAAGTGCAGCTAACTGACTGACTGTTCTGCCTAATCTATCTAACTCAAATCAAATGACACTGTCTCTCTCTCTCTCTATCTCTCAGCACACCGGAACACACACTACACAGGGCCGCCGTGCAGGCGGCCTTATATAGTGTGGGGTGTGTACTAAATCCCCTGAGCCATAATTGGCCAAAGCCACCCTGGCTTTGGCCAATTACAGCTCTCTCTACTGACGGCGCTGTGATTGGCCAAGCATGCGGGTCATAGTGCATGCTTGGCCAATCATCAGCCAGCAATGCACTGCGATGCCGCAGTGAATTATGGGCCGTGACACGCCACACGAATTTGGCGCGAACGGCCCATATCGTTCGCAATTCGACGGACGGTCGAACAGCCGATGTTCGAGTCGAACATGGGTTCGACTCGAACACGAAGCTCATCCCTAGTTATTATTGATTACTAATTGCTGATTTAATACAGTTTTTTACATATCAATAGACAGTAGTGGGCAAAAATAATTGGGACAAGAATGAAAAATGCTGGGCTCAGAAGGATAGTCTGTTACATTTGTTAACATTCAATTTGCAACAGTCATGAGGTGAAAATTGTGTGTGATTGATGAATAAAAAACTAAAACTATGTCCCTTTTTCATACACAGGAAGACCCCAGCCAGGACGAGGCTCTGGAATGTGGCACATAGGAGGAGGCTATGGAATGTGGCAGCCAGGAGGAGGCGGGGTTAGTGGCAGCCAGGAGGAGGCGGGGCTAAGTGGCAGCCAGGAGAAGCCTGGGACCAGTAGGAGCCTGACAGAATCGCAGGTTCCTCCCCTCCACCTTCCAAACAAAAGACCCAGGAAGGGTAGTCACAAGCAGGATTCAGCACTCAGGCTGATTCAGGAGGCTTCTGCATGCCTCAGAGCCTTACCCACTCCTGAAGTGGCCTTTGCCTGCATGGCTGCCACCAAACTGAAGGGCATGCAGGAGGGTCAACGCCTCATGTGTGAGAAACTTCTTTATAAAGTCCTAACTAAGGGGGTGAGTGGCGAAATCACACCCAATACTGACATGATTGAGTTGGACCATCCTCCTCCTCCTCCTGCCACAACTACACCACCACAGCCATAGCATGGAAGGAAGCGTGGAAGGAAGACCAGAGAGTGATGGCCCTGGGTTCAGTCTGGTCTGACAAAAGTTGCAGGCTCTTGTATGACCACAGCCTGGGGACACAGATGTCATCTGCTGCTTTCAGGATCTCTGGGACTTCTGAACCAGACTGTACTCCCTTAGATATGGACTCCTCAGGCCACCAATTTTGCTGGAAAATAATTGATGTGTGCCCTGGGGGCCAAAGGCTTCGCCAATTTCTGCTGTTTGTGAGGAGGCAGGTACATTAGTAAACTACAATGTGAAATTAACAAGGGACACCAACACCAAGCAACCTCCTTGAGATTAAATAATACAAGATAATAATGGTGTTGTGGTAACTTGACACACAAAACACACACAAAAATATTATGGAGTAAAACCCAAAAAAACTAAAAAAATACATCAGTCTGGAAAAAAATACAAACACAAAACAAAAAAATAATCAGCCTTGAAAAAAATACAAAACAAAACTAAAAAAAAATCAGCCTTGAAAAAAATACAAAACAAAAATAAAACAACAAAAAACAAATTTGGTCAGATGTGACAAATCAAAATATATTGAGGGAATCACAATAAATAATAAAGAAAGAAGTTTGTGAGAAGTCTGTGTGAATATGAACAGCAAAACTACTTCATTCTTCTCACATTATAAAGAAGAAGAGAGTGCGCTGTATTAAACAATTTAAAACATTGCAGTGTGACGAAAGTGCTGTATCCATTCCGAACGCTAATTTTACCAGACCGAGCTGTTCCGTCACGGAATTTCTTCTGAGCTACACGCAGTCGGAATTGACGCGATCGGATTTTGTTGCCTGCTCTCAAACTTTGTGTGTCAGAAAATCCGATAGAAAATGTCCGATGGAGCCCACACATGGTCGGAATTTCCAACAACACGCTCCGATCGCACATTTTCCGTCGGAAAATCCGACCGTGTGTTCGGGGCATTGCAGTAAAGAACCCTCTACAAAGTTTAAGGTTAAAGTTTAAGGTTAAACCTCTTTTCTTATAATTTTAATGAGTGGCCACGTGTCTTGTTAAACTCCCTTCCACAAAAAAGTTTTATCCCTATTGTGGGGTCACCAGGACAGTATTTATAAATTTAAATCATATACCCTCTCAAGCGTCTCTTCTCCAGAGAGAATAAGTTCAGTGCTTGCAACCTTTCCTCATAACTAATATCCTCCAGACCCTTTATTAGCTTAGTTGCTCATCTTTGTACTTGCTTCATTCCCAGTACATCCTTCCTGAGGACTGGTGCCCAGAACTGGACAGCATACTCTAGGTGCGGCCGGACCAGAGTCTTGTAGAGCGGGAGAATTATTGTTTTATCTCTGGAGATGATCCCCTTTTTAATGCATGCCAATATTCTGTTTGCTTTGTTAGCAGCAGCTTGGCATTGCATGCCATTGCTGAGCCTATCATCTACTAGGACCCTCAGGTCCTTTTCCATCCTAGATGCCCCCCGAGGTTCTCCCCAGAGTGTATAGATTGCATTCATATTAATGCCACCCAAATGAATTAGTTTAAATTTTTCTTCATTAAACCTCATTTGCCATGTAGTTGCCCACCCCATTAATTTGTTCAGATCTTTTTGCAAGGTTTCCATATCCTGCGGAGAAGTTACTGCCCTGCTTAGCTTAGTATAGATCATCAAATACAGACATTTAACTGTTTACCCCATCCTCCAGGTTGTTTATGAACAAAATGAATAGGATTGGTCCCAGCACAGAACCCTGGGGGGACCCCACTACCCACCTCTGACCATTCCGAGTACTCCCCATTTATCACCACCCTCTGAACTCGTCCTTGTAGCCAGTTTCAATCCATGTACTCATCCTATGGTCCATGCCAACGGACCTTATTTTGTACAGTAATCGTTTATGGGGAACTGTGTCAAATGCTTTTGCAAAATCCAGACACACCACGTCTACAGGCCTTCCTTTATCTAGATGGCAACTCACCTCCTCATAGAAGGTTAATAGATTGGTTTGGCAAGAACGATTCTTCATGAATCCATGCTGATTACTGCTAATGATACCGTTCTCTTTACTAAAATCTTGTATATAGTCCCTTATCATCCACTCCAAGAGCTTGCATACTATTGATGTTAGGCTAACTGGTCTGTAATTTCCAGGGATATATTTTGGGCCCTTTTTAAATATTGGTGCTACATTGGCTTTTCTTTAATCACCTGCCACCATTCCAGTCAGTAGACTGTTAGTAAAAATTAGGAACATTGGTCTGGCAATTACAAGACTAAGTTCCCTAAGTACCCTCGGATGCAAGCCATCTGGTCCCGGCGATTTAATAATGTTAAGTTTCCCTTTTTTACTGTTTACATACTTAAAGAATTTCTAGGGATTTTTTTTGCTCTCCAACGCTATGTGTCTTTTGTGTTCTATCTTAGCCGCCCTAATTGCACCCTTACATTTCTTGTTGCATTCTTTATAAATTCTGAATGCTGATGATGATCCCTCGACCATGTATTTTTTGAAGGCCTTCTCCTTTGCTTTTATATGCATTTTTACATTGGAGTTAAGCCATCCAGGACTTTTGTTTGCTCTTTTAAATTTATTACCCAATGGGATGCGTTGGCTAATGCCCTTATTTAATATGCTCTTAAAGCAAACCCATCTCTCCTCCATGTTCTTTTTTCCTAAGATTTTATCTCAATTCATGCTTTCTAACAAGGTTTGTAGTTTAGGGAAGTTGGCTCTTTTGAAATTCAGTGTCTTTGTATTATCCTTATGTTTCCTATTTGTGTGATTTATACTGAAGCCATTTGACCTGTGATCGCTGTTACCTAAATTGCCCCGTATTTCCACATCCGTGATCAGGTCTGCATTGTTGGTAATCAGTAGGGATGAGCCGAACACCCCCCGGTTCGGTTCGCACCAGAACCCGCGAACGGACCGAAAGTTCGCACGAACGTTAGAACCCCATTGACGTCTATGGGACTCGAACGTTCGAAATCAAAAGTGCTCATTTTAAAGGCTAATTTGCATGGTATTGTCCTAAAAAGGGTTTGGGGACCCGGGTCCTACCCCAGGGGATATGTATCAATGCAAAAAAAACTTTTAAAAACGGCCGTTTTTTCGGGAGCAGTGATTTTAATGATGCTTAAAGTAAAAAAAAAAAAGTGAAATATTCCTTTAAATATCGTACCTGGGGGGTGTCTATAGTATGCCTGTAAAGTGACGCGTGTTTCCCATGTTTAGAACAGTCCCTGCACCAAATGTCATTTTTAAAGGAAAAAATCTCATTTAAAACTGCTTGCGGGTTTAATGTCATGTCGGGTCATGGCAATATGGATGAAAATCAGTGAGACAAACGGCATGGGTACCCCCCAGTCCATTACCAGGCCCTTTGGGTCTTGTATGGATATTAAGGGGAACCCCACACCCAAATTAAAATAAGGAAAGGTGTGGGGCCACCAGGCCCTATATACTCTGAACAGCAGTATACAGGCGGTGCAAACAAGACAGGGACTGTAGGTTTGTTGTTAAGTAGAATCTGTTTGTAATTTTGAACATTTTTAATGTGTTTAGCTCCAGCCAAAAAATCTTTTCTAAGCTTTTTGGAAAACATAGGGAAGGGTTATCACCCCTGTGACATTTGTTTTGCGTCTTTCCTCCTCTTCAGAAGATTTCACCTCACTTTTTTGTCCCAATGAAAAATGTTTTTTGAAAATTTGGGTTTTTTTGTGGAACAAGGATTGGAAAGCATCAGTGGAAAGGAGAAATTGTTTTCCCATATTAACTCTTACAGGAGAGAATTTCCCTTCCTTAGGGGTAGATTTCATCTCACTTCCTGTTGTCTCCTACCGTTTGCAAGTAGGAGTCGTTTGTAAGTTAGATGTTTGAAGGTAGGGTCCTGCCCTATATACTCAGCAGAAATTTGGGCCTTAGGTGTTGCTGTGGCCAAAACACTGTAAGCCCTCACAGGGCCCTGCTGTGAAATATTAGATCAAGAATTGTAATTACATGCCCCTGTTGAACAGGAGCTGAAAAATTAGGCCTTAGGCACTGGTGCTGGTGCCACAACACTGCAACCCCTCACAGACACTCTAGTTGGAACGCAGGAACAAGCCCTGCTGCAAAGTATTGCATCAAAAATTGTAATTACACGCCCCTGTTAGACAGGGGCAGAAAAATTGGGCCTTAGGCACTGGTGCTGGTGCCACAACACTGCAACCCCTCACAGACACTCTAGTTGGAACGCAGGAACGAGCACTGCTGCAAAGTATTGCATCAAAAATTGTAATTACACGCCCCTGTTAGACAGGGGCAGAAAAATTGGGCCTTAGGCACTGGTGCTGGTGCCACAACACTGCAACCCCTCACAGACACTCTAGTTGGAACGCAGGAACGAGCCCTGCTGCAAAGTATTGCATCAAAAATTGTAATTACACGCCCCTGTTAGACAGGGGCAGAAAAATTGGGTCTTAGGCACTGGTGCTGGTGCCACAACACTGCAACCCCTCACAGACACTCTAGTTGGAACGCAGGAACGAGCCCTGCTGCAAAGTATTGCATCAAAAATTGTAATTACACGCCCCTGTTAGACAGGGGCAGAAAAATTGGGTCTTAGGCACTGGTGCTGGTGCCACAACACTGCAACCCCTCACAGACACTCTAGTTGGAACGCAGGAACGAGCCCTGCTGCAAAGTATTGCATCAAAAATTGTAATTACACGCCCCTGTTAGACAGGGGCAGAAAAATTGGGTCTTAGGCACTGGTGCTGGTGCCACAACACTGCAACCCCTCACAGACACTCTAGTTGAAACGCAGGAACAAGCCCTGCTGCAAAGTATTGCATCAAAAATTGTAATTACACGCCCCTGTTAAACAGGGGCAGAAAAATTGGGTCTTAGGCACTGGTGCTGGTGCCACAACACTGCAACCCCTCACAGACACTCTAGTTGGAACGCAGGAACGAGCCCTGCTGCAAAGTATTGCATCAAAAATTGTAATTACACGCCCCTGTTAGACAGGGGCAGAAAAATTGGGTCTTAGGCACTGGTGCTGGTGCCACAACACTGCAACCCCTCACAGACACTCTAGTTGAAACGCAGGAACAAGCCCTGCTGCAAAGTATTGCATCAAAAATTGTAATTACACGCCCCTGTTAAACAGGGGCTGAAAAATTGTGCCTTAGGCACTGGTGGTGGCGCCCAGAACCAAAAATGTTCTTACAAGCTATCAGCGTGATGATTGAGGAGGAAGAGGATAATTACTCAGGGATAGTCACTCAGCATCAGCATAGGCAGTCTTTGAAGGGATCTGAGATTTCAAAAAAAATTATTCGGTTACATCTGCATCAGGTGCTTGGTAGCTGGTGGTGATCCAAGACTGATTCATTTTTATGAAGGTCAGCCGATCGACCGAGTCGGTGGACAGACGCACCCTGTGATCGGTTACCACGCCTCCAGCAGCACTGAATGTGCGTTCCGAAAGAACGCTGGATGCAGGACAGGCCAGTAGCTCAATTGCATACTGTGCAAGCTCTGGCCAGTGATCCATCCTCAAGACCCAGTAACCCAGAGGATTTTCGGTGGGAAAGGTGTCCAAGTCTGATCTTGCCCCTAGGTATTCCTGCACCATGTAAAACAGACGCTGGCGATGGTTGCTGGAACCGATCATACCTTGGGGCTGCGGACCAAAAAATTGTCTGAACGCATCGGTCAGACGGCCACCTTCTCCACCGCTCCTTCTTTGACTGACCGAAGCCTCAGCAACACGTTGTCCAGAAACAGGAGTTTGTAACCTCCCAGTCTCTGGGAACGCGTTGCACAGACCTTTCTGCAAGGCCTCCCGAAGATGTTATATCCTCTGCTCCCTCTGCGATGGCAAGATAAGGTCCGCAACCTTACCCTTGTAACGTGGATCAAGGAGGGTTGCCAGCCAGTATTGGTCCTTCTCCTTGATACCACGAATACGAGGATCCTTACGCAGGCTTTGCAGGATCAGGGAGGCCATGCAGCGTAGGTTTGCTGAGGCATTCGGTCCGGAGTCCTCTGGGTCACTAAGGACAACAACGTCCGCAGCCACCTCCTCCCAGCCACGTACAAGTCCATGTGTTCCTTGGGACTGATCCCTTAAAGACTGCTGATGCTGAGTGCCAGGCTCCACCTCCATACTGACACAATCTTCCTCCTCCTCCTCCTCCTCCTCCTCTTCCTGTGTGATCGGCGGGCACGCAGGAACACTGTCTGGATAAAGGGGGCCTTGAGAGCTAAGGAAGTCCTCCTCTTCCTGCCTCTGTTCTGCCTCAAGTGCCCTGTCCATTATTCCACGCAGCGTGTGCTCCAACAGGTGGACAAGGGGGACAGTGTCACTGATGCATGCACTGTCACTGCTCACCATCCTCGTGGCCTCCTCGAATGGTGACAGGACAGTGCATGCATCCCTGATCATGGCCCACTGGCGTGGGGAAAAAAAACCAAGGTCCCCTGACCCTGTCCTGGTGCCATAGTCGCACAGGTACTCATTGATGGCCCTCTGCTGCGTGTGCAGCCGCTGCAGCATGGCCAACGTCGAGTTCCACCTGGTGGGCATGTCACAGATTAGGCGGTTCTTGGGCAGGTTAAACTCCTTTTGGAGGTCCGTCAGCCGAGCACTGGCATTATATGACCGGCGGAAATGCACAGAGACTTTCCTGGCCTGCCTCAGGACATCCTGTAAGCCCGGGTACCTGCCCAAGAACCGCTGCACCACCAAGTTAAGGACGTGAGCCAAACAGGGCACATGGGTCAGTTGTCCCTGTCGGAGGGCAGAGAGGAGGTTGGTGCCATTGTCGCAAACCACCATTCCTGCCTTAAGTTGGCGTGGCGTCAACCACCTCTGAACCTGCCCCTGCAGAGCTGACAGAACCTCTGCCCCAGTGTGGCTCCTGTCCCCCAAGCACACCAGCTCAAGCACCGCATGGCATCTTTTGGCCTGCGTACTTGCGTAGCCCCTTGAACGCCTACGGAGCACCGCTGGTTCCGAGGAAGAGGCCATGGAGGAAGAAGAAGAGGAGGGGGTGGAGGAGAGAGGTGTGTCACAATCAGCATTTTGGAGGCGTGGTGGCGGAACAACCTCCAACACTACAGCACCTTGTCCTGCATCCTTCCCAGCTGCCAGCAGAGTCACTCAATGCGCCGTGAAACTTAAGTAACGTCCCTGTCCATGCCTGCTGGACCATGAGTCAGCGGTAATATGCACCTTACCGCTGACCGCCCTGTCCAGCGAGGCATGGACATTGACTTCCACATGCCGGTAGAGAGCCGGAATCGCCTTCCGTGAGAAAAAGTGGCGTTTGGGTACCTGCCACTGAGGAACCGCACAACCGCTGGGCATGTGGATGGCTGGGAGCAAACTTCTTTCGGCGGTGCAGCAGCTGGGGCAGGGAAATTTGCCTGGTACAATCTGACGTCGGTGTACCAAAAGCAGATTGCCCACAAGTACTTGGCTGTGACACACCTAATTCTACACCTTCATTCCTCTCACTGCAGGTCTCAGAGAGGACTGAAGGTCTAGTGGGGTTGGAAATCTCAGCTGATGAGGAGCAAGGAGAGATCGTCTTTGTTCTTTGGTGTGGGTCTTTCAGATACGCTTGCCAACGAACTGCATGGCAGGTCAACATATGTCTGGTCAAGCATGTGGTACCCAAGCGGGAGATGCTTTGGCCACGCGAGATACGCTTGAGACATATGTTGCAAATAGCAGCGGTGCGATCTGATGCACTCGTCTCAAAAAAGGCCCACACCAAAGAACCTTTTGAATAACGCGCAGAGACTGCAGCGCCCTGCACATGTGGAGCTTTGGGGTGTGATGCAGTCAATGTGCTGCCCTTAGGCTGGCCCCTGGAGGGCATCCTGCCTAGTTGGTGATGTGCCACCTCCTCCTCCTCCTCCTCCTCCTCCTCTCTCCTATCAGGCACCCACGTTGAGTCAGTGACCTCATCATCCCCTCCCTCCTCATCACTGGAGCAAACCTGGCAGTATGCTGCAGCAGGGGGAGCATGACTGCCAGATTGCTGTCCTTCTTGGGCACCCCCTCTGTCCGTGCTCATGTTACTGCCTTCATTGAGCTCAGTATCATCATCAGAGCCTTCCAAACGCTGGGCATCCTCCTGGAGCATGTACCCAACACTGTGGTCAAACAGTTCGAGGGAATCCTCATGAGGACATGGTGGAGCTAGGGAAGGAGTCACTGATGACATTGAGCTGAGGGAAGAGGCCGCTGCTTTGCCAGACAAAGCACCCTGGGCATGGGTGAGAGAGGATGAGGAGGATGAGGACGGCTTGGTCATCCACTCGACCAAGTCTTCCGCATGTTGCGGCTCAACACGGCCAGCTGCCGAAAAAAAGGCCAAGCGTGTCCCATGGCCACGTGCTGATGAGGATGCACCGTCTCCACGACCAGCACTAGACACAGAGCCTGCTTGCCCTCTCTTATTGGCTTGTGACTGTCTGCCTCTCCTTCTTGGCCTTCCAGACATACTAATGGCCTGTAGCTGCACTAAGCTGGGATAGAACACCTGTAATTTTCTTCAGGTAGCTTTATATACTGTAACCAGACAAGCCTGCCTGTCAGTAGGAAGATAACAGGAACGGATCTAGCTGAACACTGTGAGCAGGACGTACTGCACTAAATGTATATAGCAGGAACGGATCTAGCTGAACACTGTGAGCAGGACGCACTGCACTGAATGTAAATAGCAGGAACGGATCTAGCTGAACACTGTGAGCAGGACGCACTGCACTAAATGTAAATACCAGGAACGGATCTAGCTGAACACTGTGAGCAGGACGCACTGCACTGAATGTAAATAGCAGGAACGGATCTAGCTGAACACTGTGAGCAGGACGCACTGCACTGAATGTAAATAGCAGGAACGGATCTAGCTGAACACTGTGAGCAGGACGCACTGCACTGAATGTAAATAGCAGGAACGGATGTAGCTGAACACTGTGAGCAGGACGCACTGCACTAAATGTAAATACCAGGAACGGATCTAGCTGAACACTGTGAGCAGGACGCACTGCACTGAATGTAAATAGCAGGAACGGATCTAGCTGAACACTGTGAGCAGGACGCACTGCACTGAATGTAAATAGCAGGAACGGATCTAGCTGAACACTGTGAGCAGGACGCACTGCACTGAATGTAAATAGCAGGAACGGATCTAGCTGAACACTGTGAGCAGGACGCACTGCACTAAATGTAAATACCAGGAACGGATCTAGCTGAACACTGTGAGCAGGACGCACTGCACTGAATGTAAATAGCAGGAACGGATCTAGCAGAACACTGTGAGCAGGACGCACTGCACTGAATGTAAATAGCAGGAACGGATCTAGCTGAACACTGTGAGCAGGACGCACTGCACTGAATGTAAATAGCAGGAACGGATCTAGCTGAACACTGTGAGCAGGACGCACTGCACTGAATGTAAATAGCAGGAACGGATCTAGCTGAACACTGTGAGCAGGACGCACTGCACTGAATGTAAATAGCAGGAACGGATCTAGCTGAACACTGTGAGCAGGACGCACTGCACTGAATGTAAATAGCAGGAACGGATGTAGCTGAACACTGTGAGCAGGACGCACTGCACTAAATGTAAATACCAGGAACGGATCTAGCTGAACACTGTGAGCAGGACGCACTGCACTGAATGTAAATAGCAGGAACGGATCTAGCTGAACACTGTGAGCAGGACGCACTGCACTGAATGTAAATAGCAGGAACGGATCTAGCTGAACACTGTGAGCAGGACGCACTGCACTGAATGTAAATAGCAGGAACGGATCTAGCTGAACACTGTGAGCAGGACGCACTGCACTAAATGTAAATAGCAGGAACGGATCTAGCTGAACACTGTGAGCAGGACGCACTGCACTGAATGTAAATAGCAGGAACGGATCTAGCTGAACACTGTGAGCAGGACGCACTGCACTAAATGTAAATACCAGGAACGGATCTAGCTGAACACTGTGAGCAGGACGCACTGCACTGAATGTAAATAGCAGGAACGGATCTAGCTGAACACTGTGAGCAGGACGCACTGCACTGAATGTAAATAGCAGGAACGGATCTAGCTGAACACTGTGAGCAGGACGCACTGCACTGAATGTAAATAGCAGGAACGGATCTAGCTGAACACTGTGAGCAGGACGCACTGCACTGAATGTAAATAGCAGGAACGGATGTAGCTGAACACTGTGAGCAGGACGCACTGCACTAAATGTAAATACCAGGAACGGATCTAGCTGAACACTGTGAGCAGGACGCACTGCACTGAATGTAAATAGCAGGAACGGATCTAGCTGAACACTGTGAGCAGGACGCCCTGCACTGAATGTAAATAGCAGGAACGGATGTAGCTGAACACTGTGAGCAGGACGCACTGCACTAAATGTAAATACCAGGAACGGATCTAGCTGAACACTGTGAGCAGGACGCACTGCACTGAATGTAAATAGCAGGAACGGATCTAGCTGAACACTGTGAGCAGGACGCACTGCACTGAATGTAAATAGCAGGAACGGATCTAGCTGAACACTGTGAGCAGGACGCACTGCACTGAATGTAAATAGCAGGAACGGATCTAGCTGAACACTGTGAGCAGGACGCACTGCACTGAATGTAAATAGCAGGAACGGATCTAGCTGAACACTGTGAGCAGGGCGCACTGCACTGAATGTAAATAGCAGGAACGGATCTAGCTGAACACTGTGAGCAGGACGCACTGCACTGAATGTAAATAGCAGGAACGGATCTAGCTGAACACTGTGAGCAGGACGCACTGCACTAAATGTAAATACCAGGAACGGATCTAGCTGAACACTGTGAGCAGGACGCACTGCACTGAATGTAAATAGCAGGAACGGATCTAGCTGAACACTGTGAGCAGGACACACTGCACTAAATGTAAATAGTCTAGATAGAAGATAACAGGAACGGATCTAGCTAAACTGAATACAGTGTATATATATATATGCAACACCTGGGATGCATATATATACACAATACACTGTAAGTGCAGCTAACTGACTGACTGTTCTGCCTAATCTATCTAACTCAAATCAAATGACACTGTCTCTCTCTCTCTCTATCTCTCAGCACACCGGAACACACACTACACAGGGCCGCCGTGCAGGCGGCCTTATATAGTGTGGGGTGTGTACTAAATCCCCTGAGCCATAATTGGCCAAAGCCACCCTGGCTTTGGCCAATTACAGCTCTCTCTACTGACGGCGCTGTGATTGGCCAAGCATGCGGGTCATAGTGCATGCTTGGCCAATCATCAGCCAGCAATGCACTGCGATGCCGCAGTGAATTATGGGCCGTGACGCGCCACACGAATTTGGCGCGAACGGCCCATAACGTTCGCAATTCGACGGACGGTCGAACAGCCGATGTTCGAGTCGAACATGGGTTCGACTCGAACACGAAGCTCATCCCTAGTAATCAGTAGATCCAAATAAAGGAAGAAAAAGGTCAAGAAAAATCAGTAAATCCAGTAACGCTTCATTTCTAGTTGGTGCGTCTACCATTTGAACCATGAAATTGTCCTGCAAGACATTTAGGAACTGGCGAGCCTTAGACGAATGTGTGGTCCCGTCCATCCAGTCTATGTCTGGATAATTAAAATCCCCCATTATGATAACACTTTCCATCCTTGCTGCTAATCAAACTTGTGATAGGAGAATCGTCTCCCCCTCCTCTATAGCATACTCCCAGTAATATTTTCCCCTTAGCTTCATTCCTTTGGAGCTCTACCCATAAGGATTCCACCTCCTCCCTAGCTTCCTTAGTGATGTCATCTCTCACATTCACTTATACATTATTCTTGATATATAGGCATACCCCTACCCCTTTTTTACCCTCTCTATCGCTGCAATAAAGGGTATACCCTTGAATGTTTGCCAGCCAATCATGAGAGCTGTTGAACCAGGTCACTGAAATTCCCAAATCCTCCTTGTACAACAGTATCTCTAGTTCACCCATCTTGTCCGCCAGGCTTCTTGCATTCGTGAACATGTCACGTAGTTTAGACCGGTCACATACTATCCTCTTATTGGGTTTTCCGAGATTGCAACTAGGACTTGTTACTATACTTTCCTTGGGTTTATGTGCTTTAGTCAACCTACCACTATTACTACCATCTGGAATATGTTCTGTGCTGACTATCTCTACCTCTGGGCCCTCCCCCATCGCCTAGTTTAAAAACTCCTCTTTTTGGCCATCTTTACTCCCAGCTGATCTGCACCCTCCTCATTTAGGTGTGTGAGCACTCTTCTTATCTCCCCCTTCCATGTGCATTCTGTAGTGGATCATGGGGGATGTAGTCCTGGATGTAGTTCTGAAGGAGCATTGTACAATGAGATTATGGGCTGCAGAACTAACATACCCACACACACCCTGCAAACAGGAGGAGGAGAGAACAGGATTTTTTGTGGCTTATGTGTTGTAGATCGAGGCAGACGTGCGGGGAAACCAGACTGTTCTAATCTGTTGCTAAACATGCCTGCTCTGGGATAGAGCCCATGGAGACCGGAGCTGTGTGCTGCATCCAGGGAGACTGTGGACTGAGCTATAGAGAGCTTCTGACAATGCTGACTATGGGGAACAGACCTGCTGTTCTTACCTGTCTCTCACCTTCAGGGAGACTGATCCTGAGAGAGCTGGTGAGAGTCTCACGTAGGGACTGAGCCTTCTAGGACAACAGACCACCAGGAATATGGAAGCAGGAGTGGTGAATGAAACTACAGAACTTTATCCCATACTGCCCACAGTTATTTTAATAGAGACTGATCCTTACTTAACAGCCCATCAGGCATCCTTTGTACACAGCCTTAAAGAGACAGATTCACCTGCATCACCTTACAGAAAGGCCCCAAAGATAGCCAGCTAATTCTGACAATTAGGCACCAGGTAATTGTAATCACCTGAAAGGGTACCCTTTGTCAAGAACGCAACACTGCACCCTTCTAAAAATGCACAAAAATCTGGAGAACTCCCTGCCCTAGTGGGACCAATATCGGCAGGCAATGGCAGTATCACACGGAATATCAATCGAGTCATGAGTTTACATCTCAAACCCTGTGTTTTGAGCATGCCGTCATATATTAAGGATACCATTAATTTTTTACAAATTATTGATGACCTGCACATCCTGAGCAGTGCATTGCTGGTTGCTGTTGATGTAGAGGTTCTCTACATAGGAATTGATAGGATATAGGTACCTCTATAAAGGTATTGAAGTAATATATTTTTTTCTATGATGACGATATCAGGAACAATGGGACTAGTGACTTAATTTTAGAGGCCCTTGCTTTCATCCCATACTACAATATCTTTAGTTTTGGGGGATCCTACTATCTCCAGGTGCAGGGAGGGTGATGGGCACATATTTTGCTCAATCATATGCAAACCTTTACCTGGGGGGTGAGATCACCACATTTGGATGATGGCTTGTTGATGCACCTGTATCACATATATTTTAAATCTCAACTGGAGAACCTTTGGAAAAGTTTGAATTCAAATCATTTCAATTTAAAGCGGCGTTGCACCCAAAAATGGAACTTCCACTTTTCGGAATCCTCCCCCCCCCCCGGTGTCAAATTTGGCACTTTTCAAGTGGGAGGGGAGAGCAAATACCTGGATAATCCAGGTATTTGCTCCCACTTCTGGGCATAGATATCCGCAGGTATCCACGGAGGTTTCTCAAGGTCTACATGCTGGGATGCAGAAAGAGTTGGGAAGGTAATTTGAGAGAAGAGTGCGGTCGCTTGGGCTTCATTGAACTGTCCCAGAGCGGAATACAGGGCAGTAAGGTGTTTGCAGAACACTTGGAGTACTCTTAAAGGGTTACTGGAGCAGGAGTCTATGGTGAGTTTCAAGCAAATGGGTTTATGGGTTACTGGAGCAGGAGTCTCTGGTGAGTTTCAAACAAATGGTTTATGGGTATGGTCCAGTCTGCAGAATACCAGGGCAAGGAAGGTGTCTGGTTTGTTGGCTTTCATATATACCCCTTGCCTGGACCTATACAGCACCTTTTCCATGGATTCAGCTAAAAAAAGATCCAACTCAAGTCTAGCCTTATCCAAGTTTTGACTATGAGTAGGTGTAGGATCAGCTTGGAAAGCTGCATGAGCTTGCTGGAAAGCAGCTTCCAATGAGGAGACGTTTCTCCTTCTTGAGGTGGGATGCCTGACTGATACAGATCGCCCAAAGCACAGGCCTATGAACCTTCCATAAATTTAAGAAACGTCAGCCTTGGTATTATGTGTAAGATAGTCCTTGAGGGCCAGTTCAATGTCCATCTTGTGATCCGGATGGGACAGGAGGCTATTGTCAAGGCACCGTGTAGGGTTGCTTTGATGGGAAACTAGGGAATCCAGGGATGTGAGGACAGCATTGTGGTCTGTCCATGTATAAGGAAGAGAGGTGAGCCAGGGACTTTTTAACAGTCAAGAAGATGTGGTCAACATGTAAGAAGGTTGTGTGGGGAAGGTAATAGTGAGTGTACTGCCACCTAGCTGTTGTAGCTTCTCGCTAAGATTCCAATAGGGAGTGGCGATGTAGTAATTGCTTAAATGATAGTTTGCTCAGACTGGAAGAAGCTGGGACATGTGACTTACCCAGAAAGGAGTATACTACTTGGTTAGAGTCCCCACAGATCAGCAGGGTCCCCTGTTTATGGGTTTCTACAACTTGAAACAAGTTGAAACAATTTGGAGAGAAACAAGGTTGGGTTTTCGGTTGGGAATGAGTCAGAAACTGTGGTGACCTCAGAGTTGAGGAGCTGACCAGTTAAAATAAGCTAGTGGCCTTCTGGGTCTCTGACCTCCACTCAGAGAGCAAATGGAGTGGTACATTGAAATGCCCTGAGGACTTCTCTGAATTTGGAGTCTGCAGAGGTTGTATAAACCTAGGGGTATGAGGTACTGATAAACATAGGAATATGATAACTAGTGCGGTGGGTCTCCTGTAAACAGATCACCTTGGTTAAAGCAAATGATTTAAAGGCCCTGTCCTATTTGTGGAGCGAATTTAGACCTTGGATATTGAGAGAGAGTACATTCAGTGGAGCCATTGGGTAAGATTGGTATAGAGCATGAACTAAGGTGTTTCAGAGGTCCATGAATAGCGTGGGCTCTAAACTGACACATTAACATTCAAGAGTAAACTTAACAAGAAACAAGTCAACAGCTTACAAGTAACAAAATCAAAACCTCATGGAGGGAGACAGCAGCATCAAAAATGTGTAACTCATGGCGAGGTAGAGCCATAATGGGAGTATCAAATAACATAGACCTCATCACCCAAGAAGAGTGATGAGGGACAGCAAGAGATCAAATAAAATTACCATTTGGATGACATCTATACTGTTTGCATTTTGAGCAAGAATTAGGGCATAGTTCTCTGAAAGAACTATGAAAGACCATGGGTCCCAAGGAATGCAGCACAATCTGATAGACTCTAATGAAATCATATATGACAGAATAATATAAATATGGAATAGAAAAAAGGGGGGAGGGTTGGTTCTGGGAAGGAGAGGGGAAAGGGGAGAAGAGAAAGGAGAAGGGGGGAGGAGAGGGCCAAGGGGAGGAAAATCTTTGTAGGGGGGGTTACGAACAAAAAGCAGGTGTAGTGCAGTAATAACAAATATAACTTTTATATGAAGAGGCAGAAAAGCCTCATCCAGTGGCAGCTGGGAAAACTATGGCTTTTCTAGCCTAGGTAAATAGCTGGTAGGCTGCCGCAGTAAGGAGTTGCTCTTTGGTGAAATAAAAATGCAGCTTTGTGACTATGTTGTGTGGAGGGCTCTCTAGTTTGTGTGGGGTCAAAGCCCTATGTATCCGGTCCATCTCAAGATGTTCTATAGGGATGGATGGGCCCAGTTCTTGGAAGAGAGCCCTTACAGTAGATTGGGAATCAATGACCAATTCTGAGATACCACGTATATGAAGACTGGAGCGGCATGCCCGGTTTTCATAATCCTCTAAAGGGGATTGAAGGGAAAGATTTTCCTCTCTGAGGGCTTTAAGCTCCTCCACGTGATTGCCAAGCAAAGCCTGTAGATAACCCATTCTCTGCTTCAAGTCAGTAGTAGGGATGGGCTGGCTGTTCAAGTCGAACATGAGTTTGACTCAAACATTGGCTGTTTGATCAATCGACGAAGATCGAACATTATGCATTATGGCCCGTGACGCACCGCTCAAATTTGGCACGTCACGGGCCATAATGCACTGCGTCATCGTAGTGCATTGCTGGCTGATGATTGGCCAAGCATGCACTATGACCCACATGCTTTGGCTAATCACAGCGCCACCAACGAAGAGAGCCATAATTAGCCAAAGGCAGGGTGCCTTTGGCCAATTATGGCCCAGGGGGTTAAGTCCATGCCCCACAATATTTAAGGCCGCCTGCATGTCGGCCGTGTGTAGTGTGTTGGTGGCGTTGTTAAGAGAGAGACAGAGAGAGACAGAGAGAAGCAGAGAGAGTGTCATTTCATTTAGTCTGAGCAGGCAGTTGATTCAGTTAGCTGCAGTGTATTTCATATATATATATATATATATATATATATATATATATATATATATATATATATATAGTCAGTCTAGTATATATTATATATATATATATATATATATATATATATATATATATATATCCACTGCATACAGTTTAGCTAGATCTCACTGCAGACCGTTCCTGCTGTACTGTTTCTGATATACTTTAGGTAGGCAGTTGATTCAGTTAGCTGCAGTGTATTTAGTATATATATATACATCCCGGCTTTGTATATATATATATATATATATATATATATATACACTGTATACAGTTTAGCTTCATCTCACTGCAGACCTTTCCTGGTGTACTGCTCCTAATATACTTCAGGCAGGCAGTTGATTCAGCTAGCTGCAGTGCATTTAATTTACATATACAGACTTGTTTATATATATATATATATAGTCTAGCCAAGCCTATACCTGACTGTAGGCCATTCTTGGAGTGCGTGTTCAAAGACACTTTCAGGCAGGCAGGTGACTCAGTGAGCTGCAGTTCATAAAATATATATCCACTGCATTGTAGTCCAGCCAAGCCTATACCTGACTGTAGGCCATTCCTGGGGTACTGTTTTTAGTAAACATCAGGCGTTGTTTTGCTAATCTAATTGTACAGTATGTCTGGAAGGCCACCAAGGAGAGGCAGACGCTCACAGGCCACTAAAAGTGGGCAAGTAGGCTCTGTGTCTACAGCCAACAGTGCTGGTCGTGGACACGGTGCATCCTCAGCACGTGGCCGTGGGGCACGCTTGTCCTTTTGTTCAGGAGCTGGCCATGTTGAGCCACAACATGCAGAAGAGTTGGTAGAGTGGATGACCAAGCCGTCCTCATCCTGCTCATCCTGTGTCACCCAGGCTCACGGTACTTTGTCTGCCAATGCAGCTGCCAAAGCTGCCTCTTCCATCGGCTCAATGTCATCAGTCACTCCTTCCCTAGCCCCACCATCATGCCCTGAGGAGTCCCCCGAACTGTTCAACCACAGTGTAGGGTACATGCTGCAGGAGGATGAGCAGCGTTTTGAAGGCTCTGGTGATGGTACTCTGGTTGAGGATGAAGGAAGTAACGTGAGACCAGAGAGAGGGGGTGCCCAAGAAGGACAAGAAACTGGCATGTTCCCCCAGCTGCAGCATACTGCCAGGTTTGCTCCAGTGGGGAGGAGGGAGGGGATGAAGAGGTCACTGACTCTACGTGGGTGCCAGATAGAAGAGAGGAGGAGGAGGAGGCACATCTCCAATGAGGAAGGATGACTTCCAGGGGCCAGCTTAAGGGCAGGCAACCGACTGAATCACACCGCAGAGCTCCGCATGTGCAGGGCACTGCTGACTCCGTGCGTTTTTCCAAAAGTTCTTTGGTGTGGGAATTTTTTTGAGACATGTGCAGCAGATCGCACCGTTGCTGTTTGCAACATATGTCTGAAGCGTATCAAGCATGGCCAAAACAGCAGCCGCTTGGGCACCACATGCTTGACCAGACATATGTCGAGCTCCCATGCAGTCCATTGGCAACAGTATTTAAAAGGTGCACACCAAAGAATAAGGCAGGCCTCTCCTTGCTCCTCATCAGCTGGGATCTCCAACCCCACTATAACTTCAGTCCTCTCAGAGACCTGCACTGAGAGGAATGAAGGTGTAGAATTAGGTGTCCCAAGTACTTCCGGGCAAACTGCTAGCGGTACACCAGCATCCAATTGTAGCAGGCAAATTTCCCTACTCGAATTGCTAAACCAGCAAAAGAAATTTGGTCCCAGCCATCCACATGCTCAGCGGCTGAATGCTAGTTTGGCTAAATTGCTAGCACTCCAACTGCTGCCTTTTCAGCTGGTAGACTCTTCCCCACTTTCGAGAATACCTGGAATGTGCGGTACCTCAGAGGCAGGTTCCCAAATGCCATTTTTTTTTCTTGGAAGGCCATTCTGGCTCTCTACCGACATGTGGAAGGCAATGTCTTGGCCTCGTTGGACAGGGCGGTTAGCAGTAAGGTGCATATTACCGCTGACTCATGGTCCAGCAGGCGTGGACAGGGACGTTACCTTTTTTTCACGGCACACTGGTTAACCCTGCTGGCAGCTGGAAAGGATGCAGGACATGGTGCAGTATTGTTGGAGCTTGTTCCACCACCACGCCTCCAAAATGCTGGTAGTGGTGATTCAGCCACACCTCTCTCCTCCACCCCCTCCTCTTCTTCTTCCTCTATGGCCTCTTCCTGTGCAGATTTGTCCTCGGAACCAGCGGTGCTCCGTAGGAGTTCAAGGGGCTACGCAAGCAGTCAGGCAAAAAAGATGCCATGCGGTGTGCTTAGGGGACAGCAGCCACACTGGGGTAGACATTCTGTCAGCTCTAAAGGGGCAGGCTCAGAGGTGGTTGACGCCATGCCAGCTTCAGCCAGGAATGGTGGTTTGCGAATATGGCACCAACCTCCTCTCCGCCCTCCGACAGGGACACTTGACCCATGTTCCCTGTTTGGCTCACGTCCTTAATTTGGTGGTGCAGGGGTTCTTGTGCAGGTAGCCAGGCTTACAGGATCCCCTCAGGCAGGCCAGGAAAGTCTGTGGGCATTTCCACCGGTCATATAATGCCAGTGCTCGGCTGGCTGACCTCCAAAAGGAATGCAACCTGCCCAAGAACTGCCTCATCTGTGACATGCCCACCAGGTGGAACTCAATGTTGGCAATGCTGCAGCAGCTGCACATGCAGCAGAGGGCCATCAATGACTACCTGTGCGAGTTTGGCACCAGGACATGGTCAGGGGAGCTTGGCTTTTTTTTGCTACGCCAGTGACTCATGATCAAGGATGCATGGACTGTCCTGTCACCATTTGAGGAGGCCACGAGGATGGTGAACAGTGACAGTGAATGCATCAGTGATACTGTCCCTCTTGTCTACCTGTTGGAGCACACGCTGCGTGGAATAATGGACAGGGCACTTGAGGCAGAACAGAGGGAGGAAGAGGAGGACTTTCTTACCTCTCAAGGCCCCCTTCATCCAGACAGTATTCCTGCAGGCCTGCCTACCATAGAGGAAGAGGAGGAGGAGGATTGTGTCAGCATGAAGGTGGAGCCTGGTACTCAGCATCAGCAGCAGTCTCCAAGGGATCGTTTCCAGTCCCCAGAAACCCATGGACTTGTATGTGGTTGGCAGGAGGTGGCTGTGGATCAGGTCATCCTTAGTGACCCAGAGGACTCCGGCCTGAATGCCTTAGCAAACTTACGCTGCATGGCCTCCCTGATCCTGCAAAACCTGTGCAAGGACCCTCGGATTCGTGGTATCAAGGAGAAGGATCAGTACTGGCTGGCAGCCCTCCTTGATCCACGTTACAAGGGTAAGGTGGCGGAACTTATCCAGCCATCACAGAGGGAGCAGAGAATAAAACATGTTTGGGAGGCCTTGGAGAAAGGTTTGTGCAATGCATTTCCAAAGCCTGGGAGATTACAATTTCCTGGTCCTCCTGGACAACATGTTGCTGAGGCTTCGGACAGTCACAGAAGGAGCGGTGGAGAAGGTGGCCGTCTGACCGATTAGTTCAGACAATTTTTTAGTCCACAGCCCCAAGGTCTGATCGGTTCCAGCAACCATCCCCAGCATCTGTTATACATGGTGCAGGAATACCTAGGGGCAAGATCAGACATGGAGACCTCTCCAACCGAAAATCCAGTGGGATTATTGGGTCTTGAGGGTGGATCACTGGCCAGAGCATGCATAGTATGCAATTGAGCTACTGGCCTGTACTGCATCCAGCGACCTTTCGGAATGCACATTCAATGCTGCTGGAGGCTTTGTAACTGATCACAGATTGCGCCTGTCCACCGACACGGTTGATCGGCTCACCTTCATAAAAATTAATCAGTCTTGGATCACCAGCTACCAAGCACCTGATGCTGATGTAACCAATTAATTTTTTATGAATGTGAGATCCCTTGAAGACTGCCTATGCTGATGCTGAGTGACTAGCCTGTTATGTTGAGTGACTATCCTATTCCTCCTCAATGTTCATGTTGATAGCTTCTAAGAACATTTTTGGTTCTGGGCACCACCACCACTCCCTAAGGCCCAATTTTTCTGCCCCTGCTTAACAGGGGCGTGTAATTACAATTTTTGATCAAATATTTAACAGCAGAGTTCGTTCCTGCGTTCAACAAGAGTATCTGTGAGGGGTTGCAGTGTTGTGGCACCACCACCACTGCCTAAGGCCCACTTTTTCTTTCCCTGTTTAACAGGGGCATGTAATTACAATTCTTGATATATTTCACAGCAGGGCCCATTCCAGTGCCCACCAAGAGTAACTGTAAGGGCTTACAGTGTTCTGGTGTGTATAGGGCAGGCCGTATAGTGTACACAGGCAGTCCCTTATTTTCAAAAATCCGACTTACAAACGACAACAGGAAGTCAGAGGAAATCTACCCCTAGGAAGGGAAATTCTCTCCTGTAAGAGTTAATATGAGAAAAAAAAGTGTCTCCTCCACTGATTTATCATCAATTCTTGTTTCCCTTAAAAACCCCAAATTTTCAAAATCCAATTGTCATTGGGACAGAAAGTGAGGTGAAATCTTCTGAACAGGGGCACAGACAGCAAAACAAACGTTACAGGGGTGATAACTCTTCCCTATGTTTTCCAAAAAGCTTTAAAATAGATTTTTTGGCTGGAGCTACACTTACAGCATGTACCTGTTCCAAATTACAAACAGATTCTACATAAGAACAAACCTACAGTCCCTGTCTGGTTTGCACCGCCTGTATACTGCTGTTCAGAGTATATATGGCCTGGGGACCCAACGCCTTTTCTTTTTTTTTACTTGGGTGCGGGGTTCCCCTTAATATTCATACAAGACCCAAAGGGCCTAGTAATGGGCTGGGGGGGTATCAATGCCATTTGTCTCACTGATTTTCATCCATATTGCCGAGACCCGACATTACGTTAAAACCTCAAGCAGTTTTAAATGACTTTTATTCCTTTAGAAATATTTTGTGCAGGCACTGTTCTAAGCACGGGAAACATGCGCCACTTTACAGGAATACTATTGACACCCCCCAGGTACAATATTTAAAGGAATATTTCACTTTTATTTTTTCACTTTAAGCATCAATAAAATCACTGTTCCCGAAAAAAACATCCATTTTTAAAACTTTCTTTTCCATTGATACATGTCCCCTGGGGCAGCACCCGGGTCCCCAAACACTTGCATATTAGCCTTTACAATTCGCACTTTTGATTCCCCACGTTCGAGTCCCATAGACTTTAATGGTGTTTGAATGTTTGGGCAAACTTTCGGTCCGTTCGCATGTTCTGTCCCTAGTCAGTAGTATGCTGGCCTAAGACGCAGGTCTCTCTGGACAGGCTCTCTGTGATTTGATCAGAGGTCTATTTCAGTGCCTTCTGCAGCATCCGCATAAACTGCTTGAGTAAGTTCCAAACAGTATTGGGCAGGATGGAACCGTCAATCCAGAGCAGTGTTTCTGAACTCCAGTCCTCAAGGCGCCCCAACAGGTCATGTTTTCAGGCTTTCCATTATTTTGCACAGGTGATTTGAGCAGTTTCACTGCCTTAGTAATTACCACAGCCATTTCATCTGAGGGAAATCCTGAAAACATGACCTGTTGGGGCGCCTTGAGGACTGGAGTTGAGAAACACTGATCCAGAGTATGGGCTTTGCCTACAGCCTGTGTAATGCACAGGTGATCAGCATTATAAGCTAGGTCTGAGCACAGCTCAGGGCTGTTGCTGCCATCTATACCAGAGACAAAGCAGTGTTTTCCAGCCAGGAGGGGTGACTAGCTCGGGAGACATGACCCTGTGTTGTGGGGACTGGGAGAGTCAGGACACCTATGCAGGTCTGGAGAGACCAGGAAAGCTGAGTGTCAGAGACCATGAAATCAGTCCGAGACAGAAGTACAGTTAAATCACACTTGTTTAATAATAAAAGTAAATAGAACAAACGTAGTCAAAACATAGCTAGAGTACAAGAACCAGAACGGATAGTCAGACAAGCCAAACGTCAGGGAGCCGGAGATGAGCGTAGTAAAGCAGCAAGCAGGATCTGGAGCCAGCAGGGATGTCAGCCAAGCAAGTCTTTTAACAGGAATGCAGGAGAGCGTCTCTGTGATGTTCACTAAGGTGAAGGCAGAAATCCTCTGGGCTGGATGGCTTAAGTAGGCAGGACTGACAGGCAGGATATCATCAACAGCTGAGTAACTGTGGAGAGATAGGAGCTGGAAATTAGCCAACAGCTGAGCGGCAAACTCAGAGAAGGAAGGGCTCAGCCCAGCCCTGACAGTACCCCCTCTTCATCGGCCCCTCAGTGGACCACCAGGCTTGAGGGGAAAACATATATGGAAATCACGGAGGAGGACAGGGGCATGTACGTCCGAGAATGAGACCCAAAAGCATTCCTCCGGACCCTTCCAAAGCACCAGGTACTGTATGCGCCTACAGGAGTCAACAATGGACTGTACATCATACTCCTCATTGTTCTCAACCTGTACAGGTTGAGGACATGGCACCGAGGTGGTAAAGCGGTTGCAGACCAAAGGTTTTAATAAGGAGACATGAAATACATTCAAAATACGCATATTAGAAGGAAGGTCTAATGCATAAGCAACTGGGTTAATTCTGCGAAGAATACGGAAAGGCCCAATAAAATGAGGTGCATACTTCAGTGAGGGAACACGAAGTCGGAGGTTGCGAGATGACAGCCAGACCCTGTCCCCAAGCTGGTAGGAAGGCACATGCAGACGTCTGCGGTCAGCATGGAATCTGTACCTAACATTAGCATGTCGCAAAGCCTCCCGGACTTGTGCCCAAGTGGAACGAAGACCACAGAGATGCTAATGCAGATCTAACGCAGGAATACTCTGTGGAACAAATGAGTCAGACAACATGGAAGGTTGGAAACCGTAGTTCGCCATAAATGGGGACAATCGGGAAGCAGAATTCAAGGCACTATTGTGAGCAAACTCTGCCCACTGTAATAGGTCTGACCAGTTGTTATGATGGTCAGAAATATAGCAACGTAGGAATTGCTCCAAGGACTGATTGGCTCATTCTGTGGCCCCATTAGACTGCGGGTGATACGCAGAGAAAAAAACAAGCTGAATTCCCAACTGTGCACAAAAGGCTCGCCAGAACCGGGACACAAACTGACTGTCAAAAACCATGAATCAGAGCGAGACAGAAGTACAGTTAATCACACTTGTTTAATAATAATAAAAAGGTAAACAGAGTAAGCATAGTCAATACATAGCCAGTGTACAGTTACCAGATCGGGTAGTCAGCCAATCCCAATGTCAGAGAGCCAGAAATAAGCGTAGTATGTAGTAGTACAGCAAGCAGGATCAGGAGCCAGAAGGGACGTCAGCCGAGCAAGTCTTCAACAGGAACGCAGGAGAAAGTCTCTGAGATGTCACCAAAGACGAAGGCAGAGATGAAGTGAGCTGGACGGCTTTAAGTAGGCAGGACTGACAAGCAGATCAACAACAGCTGAGTCACTGTGGAGAGAAAGGAGCTGGCAATTAGCCGACAGCTGAGCGGCCAGCTCAGAGAAGGAAGGGCTGAGCCCAGCCCTGACAGTACCCCCTCCTCAACGATCCCTCCCCCTCAGGGGACCACTGGGCTTGAGGGGAAAACATCTATGGAAATCACGGAGGAGGGCAGGGGCATGTACGTCCAAGGATGTGACCCAAAAGCGTTCCTCCAGGTACTGTATGCGCCCATGGAACCTACGGGAGTCAACAATGAATTGTACTTCATACTCCTCATGGTTCTCAACCTGTATAGGGTGAGGACGTGGCACCGAGGTGGTAAAGCGGTTGCAGAACAAAGGTTTTAATAAGGAGACATGAAACACATTAGAGATGCGCATACTAGGAGGAAGGTCCAACGCGTAAGCCACTGGGTTAATCCTGCAAAGGATACGGAAAGGTCCAATAAACCAAGGTGCAAACTTCAAAGAAGAAACACGAAGTTGGAGGTTGCAAGACGACAGCCAGACTCTGTCCCCAACCTGGTAGGAAGGTGCAGACAGGCGTCTGCGGTCAGCATGGAGTCTGTACCTATCGTTAGCATGTCGCAAAACCTCATGGACTTGTGCCCAAGTGGAACAAAGGCCACGGAGATGCTCCTCTAATGCAAGAAGTTCACCATAAACAGGGACAAACGGGAAGCTGAATTCAAGGCACTATTGTGAGCAAACTCCACCCACGGTAAGATGTCTGACCAGTTGTTATGATGGTCAGAAATATAGCAACGTAGGAATTGCTCCAAGGACTGATTGGCTTGTTCTGCAGCCCCGTTAGACTGTGGGGGATACGCAGAGGAGAAACCAAGCTGAATACCCAACTGTGCACAAAAGGCTCGCCAGAACCGGGACACAAACTGACTACGCCTGTTTGAGACAATCACCTTGGGTAGCCCATGTAAGTGGAAGATCTCTCGAGCAAAAATAGAAGCCAGTTTCTTAGAAGTAGGAGTGAAATGCAATGCAACATTTTTGAGAACCGGTCAACCACCATAAGGATAACTGTGTTGCCCTGGGAGCTGGGTAACTCCACAATGAAATCCATAGGCAGGTGGGTCCAGGGCCTCTCTCCATTGGGTATGGGTTGTAGGAGGCCCACTGGAAGATGTTCGTGGAGTCTTACTCTGAGCACACATGATACAGTCAGCTACGAAGGCGGTTACATCAGCACATAGCCTAGGCCACCAGAATTGTTGGGAAATGGCCCAAAAGAGTTGATCTTTCCCAGGGTGGCCAGCAGCCTCGGGAGAATGGTAAGTCTCGAGCACGGCAGTACGGAGACTCTTTGGGACAAAGCAATGGTCACAAGGTTTCACAGGAGGAGCATGGACCTGAGCAGCAAGAATTTTGTGATACGCAGAGGAGAAAGCAAGCTGAATACCCAACTGTGCACAAAAGGCTCACCAGAACCGGGACACAAACTGACTACCCCTGTTTGAGACAATCACCTTGGGTAGCCCATGTAAGTGGAAGATCTCTCGAGCAAAAATAGAAGCCAGTTCCTTAGAAGTAGGAGTGAAATGCAATGCAACATTTTTGAGAACCGGTCAACCACCATAAGGATAACTGTGTTGCCCTGGTAGCTGGGTAACTCCACAATGAAATCCATAGGCAGGTGGGTTCAGGGCCTCTCTCCATTGGGTATGGGTTGTAGAAGGCCCACTGGAAGATGTTCGTGGAGTCTTACTCTGAGCACACATGATACAGTCAGCTACGAAGGCGGCTACATCAGCACATAGACTAGGCCACCAGAATTGTTGGGAAATGGCCCAAAAGAGTTGATTTTTCCCAGGGTGGCCAGCAGCCTTGGGAGAATGGTAATGTGACGGATCCTATCCAACACTCCACTGAGTGCTTCCGCCAGTAACACCGCTTCCTCCAGTCTGACCATCAGAGAGATATATTATTATAGCTGCATTGAATACAAGTCTAGCCGAAAATAGCTTGTAGAATCTTGAATGCTTTATTGGACAGAACACAGCCTTTTTATTAACACAAGGGGTTAGATAACGAGGTAGGGCTGACTCATGGATACTCCCCCCCTCCCCTCTAGCAAAAACTTAAAAGACAATAATATAATTAACATGTTAATTAACACAACACTTAAGGCAGCCCTGGTGACCAGACAGTTCGTCTCCGCAGGTTAATGATCATGTATTGTTCAGAATAAACAACCAAGAATAGTCTTTGGGCAAGTCCAAAAAAATAGTCTCTCAAAAATGTAACAAAAAAAGTTTAATATAGAAATACCAAATAACAGGGTGAATGTGGACAGAAAAAGGTCCTTGCAGCCAGTGTCCGCGACAGTGCCCCCCCCCCCCCCCTGTCCCATAGTCCGGCAGACCCAACTAGATCCACCACGGGTCAGCTTGGGGCTGTCCGGGAGAGTTTTATAGTTCAGTTTGCCGGGAAAGTCCATCAGCGTTCCCATTCTGCTTTCCTGGCCGATACTGTATGGTAAAATTATAAGGCTGCAGTGCCAAGCTCCATCGTAACAAACGTCCATTATCCCCGGAGACCCGATTAAGCCAGATTAATGGATTGTGCTCGGTGAGCACCGTAAAAGATCGTCCGTAGAGATAAGGTTGGAATTTCTTGAGAGCCCACACCAGCGCCAAACACTCCTTCTCCACGGCTGCATAACCGACTTCCCTGGGTAGCAGCTTCCGACTGATGTAGGACACTGGGTGCTCACCGCCATCAGGTCCTACTTGGCTCAGTACTGCCCCCAGCCCAAATGTAGAGGTATCTGTGTGGACACAAAAATGTTTGGTTGGGTCAGGAGCAGCTAGAACAGGAGCTGAAGTTAGTGCATTCTTTAATCGTTGGAAGGCAGCTTCACACTCGGGGGACCACAGTACCTGTCGGGGAAGGTGCTTCTTAGTCAGGTCTGTCAGGGGCTTAGCAATGGAACTATATTGCGGGACAAATTTCCTATAGTACCCAGCTGTGCCGAGGAACGCCAGGACCTGGGTTTTAGTACGGGGGGTTGGCCACTTGGCAACTGCCTCAATCTTAGCAGGCTCAGGTCGTTGTTGTCCACTGCCTATTCGATGTCCAAGGTACTGTACCTCGGACATCCCTATGCTGCATTTCTCTGGCTTAAGGGTTAGTCCTGCAGCCTTGATGTGGCCTAACACGACACCCAGGTGAACCAGATGGTCCTCCCAGGTATCACTGTAGATCGCAATGTCATCCAGATATGCACAAGCATAGTCCTGGAGGCCATCAAGGAGTTGGTCTACCATCTTCTGGAAAGTCGCCGGTGCATTCTTCATCCCAAATGGCATTACTTTAGACTGGTATAAGCCAAATGGGGTAATGAACGCCGATTTCAAAATAGATTCCGCATCCAGAGGAATTTGCCAGTACCCTTTGCATAGGTCAAGGGTTTCAGGAATTTTCCCCGAGCAATGCGATCTAACAGATCATCGACCCGGGGCATAGGGTAAGCATCAGTGGTGGTGCACTCATTTAATCTGTGGTAGTTTACACAGAAGCGAGTTGTGCCATCCCACTTCGGTACAAGGACCACCGGGGAAGCCCAGGGGCTGCTGGATGGCTCAATGACTCCCAACTTAAGCATTTCCTTAATCTTATGACGCATCCCCTCTCTCACTGCGTCAGGTATCCGGTAAGCCGTCTGTTTTAGTGGCAGTTGTCCCGGGGTCTCCACATGGTGCACTGCCATAGTAGTGTACCCAGGGACTGTGGAGAACATTTCCCTTCTCTGACTAAGGACCTGTCTAGCTTGTTCTCTCTGCGTCGGCCCTAGCTGGTCATCAAGCTTTATCGTCTCTATCCCTGCAGTAATTCTATTTATCTCCGGGAGCACCAGCAGGGGAAGATTCTCAGAATCTTCCACAGCTGGAGCACATATAGCGGCTACCTCTCTTGATCTTTCCCAGTATGCTTTCAACATGTTCACATGAAAGGTCCGTCGAACTCTTTCATCCGAACATTTAGCCACTAGGTAGGTTGTGTCACAGAGCTTTGCCAGAACCCGGTAAGGTCCCTGCCAAGTGGCCTGTAACTTGTCCTGCTTGGTTGACCTGAGGGCAAGAACCTTCTGCCCAACCTCCAGAGTGCGGTTCCGAGCAGTACCATAGTTTCTGCCGCCTTTGGGCAGCCCGAAGGTTCTCCTGGACAGTGTCCGTGAGCTCCTTCAGTCTGTCCCTAAACTCAAGAACGTATGCTACGATAGAGGACCCTTGGGGATCAATTCCCCCTTCCCAGTGGGCTCTGACTAGATCTAGGGGCCCCCTCACCCGCCTCCCATACAGTAACTCAAATGGGGAGAACCCGGTAGATTCCTGCGGCACCTCCCGATAAGCAAAGAGAAGGTGTGGCAGATATCTCTCCCAATCCCTGTGAGAGGTTGCAAATGTCCTAAGCAGCTGTTTCAGTGTTCCATTGAACCTCTCACACAGTCCGTTGGTCTGGGGGTGATAGGGAGAGCTCTGTAGGGGCTTTATCCTACAGAGCCTCCATAACTGCTGAGTGAGCTCAGCAGTGAACTGGGTCCCCTGGTCAGAGATGATTTCCCGAGGGAAACCCACCCTGGCAAAGACCTGGAGCAAAGCATCAGCCACAGTTTCTGCATGGATATTTGCCAGGGGAATGGCCTCCGGGTACCGGGTGGCATAATCCACCACAGTAAGGATATATCTCTTCCCAGAAGGACTAGGTCTGGGCAATGGTCCAATCAGGTCTACGGCAACGTGGCTAAAGGGTTCATCAATGATCGGTAAAGGGTGTAGGGGAGCTTTCAGCGGGCCCCTATGCTTACCCACCCACTGGCATGTGTCACAGGTTCGGCAATACTGTCGGAAATCCCCTGTAATCCCTGGCCAAAAAAACGACTGAGTCAGATCGTGCAGGGTCCGGGACATCCCCAGGTGTCCGGCTAAGGGTATGTCATGCCCAATGCGCAGCAGGTCATGCTGATATTTCTGCGGCACAACCAGCTGCCACTTGGGTGGATGGGAGGCTGTCTTTCCCTCAGTAACCCGATAGAGTAATCCCTGGACCCACTCTATTCGCTCCCTCTCCAACCCCTCAGGGTCCAATCCTGCTCTTTCCCTATAGCTAGCTAAGGAAGGGTCGCTAAGAGTTGCCTGAGCAAAGTCTTGGGGAGAAGCCCAAGTCGGGGTAGGGATAGTTGGGGTAGTACAGTCTAGGTCAGGGGTGACAGGTCTTACCTGGGTCCCGTCCTCGAGGGAGCGCACCTCCATCCGAGCTTGCTGGCGGGTGGTAACAGGATAGGCTTCAGGGGATACATCCAGGGAGAAGGCTGAATTTAAACGTCCCAAATCGTTGCCCAACAAAACCTCTGCAGGTAAGTTCTGCATTATTCCCACTTCCACTTCTTTGGCCCCCGAACCCCAATCAAGGTGAACCCTGGCAGTGCGGACCCGCATAACATTTCCCCCGGCCACCCGCACAGCCACAGAACATCTCGTCTGCTCTGCCGGGTTTATCATTCGGGACTGTATCAGGGTAATAGTAGCTCCCGTGTCCCACAGTCCCTGGGCAGCCCGACCATTAATCCACACGGCTTGTCGATGGTGCAAACGATTATCTGTAGTGGCAGCTTGCACAGGGTCTGCCTCATGTAGAATTCTAATATTCTCCTCGCTTGGGTAAGTCACATCATTTCTCTCCAGACAGTGTGCAGCAGCCTGGGCAGGTCCAAGGGGCCTGTTGTTCCGCGCGTCCTGGGAAACATTCTGCGGACAATACCTTCTAACATGCCCTGCTTGGTTGCATCTGTAGCAGAGGTCCCCTTTTCCTTGTGAAGATGGTAGCTGAGTGGGGCCGGGGATCGACTGCTGGTGTGGAGGGGCAACGCTCCGTGGAATGTTGGGGACAGGCCGAGCTGGGGTCTTAGGCTCTGGTTGTACAGTCCGCCTTGAATCCACGTATTGGTCAGCTAGGGTGGCAGCTTCATCCACTGTGACTGGCCGCCGATCCTTTACCCAGTCTCTAACTTCATGTGGGGTATGATCGTAGAATTGTTCCAGGAAGATTAGCTGGAGCGCATCTGCCATGGTAACAGCTTGGCACCCGGTCATCCAACTCTCCGCTGCTTGGGTCATTTGATGAGCCCATTCTGTGTAAGGCTCTCTCTCCTTTCGGCGGAGGTTGCGAAACCTCAAACGGTGTGCCTCTGGACTAATGCCGAAGCGAGCCAATAGTCTTTCTTTTACCCGGTCATAGTCCTTGCTGATCTCATCAGGGACATTATTGTACGCCTCTGCAGCCCTTCCTGTGAGCCGGCTGACCAGGAGCGTGACCCAATCTGCTTTATTGACACCTTGGAGACCGCATTGCCGCTCAAACATTTGCAGGTAAACATCCATCTCATCTTCACCATCTTGAAACATGCGGAAGGCGGCATAGGGTAGCTTTTTGCGGGCCGCTGGGGCTTCCCGGTTGAACATAACTGATGCTCCTTGGTCCCGCTGGAGTTCAGCCATTCGCAGCTGGGACACCTCTCGTAACACTTGACTGATAACCTCCTGCGGGGGGTGAGTACCATACAAGGCCAGTCGCCACTGGACATAACGCTGGAACTCTGTTGCCTCTGAGTAGGGATGAGCCGAACACCCCCCGGTTCGGTTCGCACCAGAACCTGCGAACGGACCAAAAATTTGCACGAACGTTAGAACCCCATTGACGTCTATGGGACTCGAACATTCAAAATCAAAAGTGCTCATTTTAAAGGCTAATTTGCATGGTATTGTCCTAAAAAGGGTTTGGGGACCCGGGTCCTACCCCAGGGGACATGTATCAATGCAACAAAAACTTTTAAAAACGGTCGTTTTTTCGGGAGCAGTGATTTTAATGATGCTTAAAGTAAAAAAAAAAAGTGAAATATTCCTTTAAATATTGTACCTGGGGGGTGTCTATAGTATGCCTGTAAAGTGGCGCGTGTTTCCCGTGTTTAAAACAGTCCCTGCACCAAATGTCATTTTTAAAGGAAAAAATCTCATTTAAAACTGCTTGCGGGTTTAATGTAATGTCGGGTCCTGGCAATATGGATGAAAATCAGTGAGACAAACGGCATGGGTACCCCCCAGTCCATTACCAGGCCCTTTGGGTCTTGTATGGATATTAAGGGGAACCCCGCACCCAAATTAAAATAAGGAAAGGTGTGGGGCCACCAGGCCCTATATACTCTGAACAGCAGTATACAGGCGGTGCAAACAAGACAGGGACTGTAGGTTTGTTGTTAAGTAGAATCTGTTTGTAGTTTTGAACTGGTACATTTTTAACGTGTTTCCAGCCAAAAAATCTTTTTTAAGCTTTTTGGAAAACATAGGGAAGGGTTATCACCCCTGTGACATTTGTTTTGCTGTCTTTCCTCCTCTTCAGAAGATTTCACCTCACTTTTTGTCCCAATGACAAATGTTTTTTGAAAATTTGGGGTTTTTTGTGGAACAAGGATTGGAAAGCATCAGTGGAAAGGAGAAATGTTTTTCCCATATTAACTCTTACAGGAGAGAATTTCCCTTCCTAGGGGTAGATTTCATCTCACTTCCTGTTGTCTCCTTCCGTTTGCAAGTAGGAGTCGTTTGTAAGTTAGATGTTTGAAAGTAGGGGCCTGCCCTATATACTCAGCAGAAATTTGGGCCTTAGGTGTTGTTGTGGCCACAACACTGTAAGCCCTCACAGGGCCCTGCTGTGAAATATTAGATCAAGAATTGTAATTACATGCCCCTGTTGAACAGGGGCAGAAAAACTGGGCCTTTGGTGGTGGTGGTGCTGGTGCCACAACACTGTAAGTTTTCACTCGCTCTTGGTGGGTGCAGAAATGGGCCCTGCTGTGAAATATTAGATCAAGAATTGTAATTACATGCCCCTGTTGAACAAGGGCAGAAAAATTGGGCCTTTGGTGGTGGTGGTGGTGGTGGTGGTGCTGGTGACACAACACTGTAAGTCCTCACTCGCTCTTGGTGGGTGCAGAAATGGGCCCTGCTGTGAAATATTAGATCAAGAATTGTAATTACATGCCCCTGTTGAACAGGGGCTGAAAAATTAGGCCTTAGGCACTGGTGCCACAACACTGCAACCCCTCACAGACACTCTAGTTGGAATGCAGGAACGAGCCCTGCTGCAAAGTATTGCATCAAAAATTGTAATTACATGCCCCTGTTAAACAAGGGCTGAAAAATTGGGCCTTAGGCACTGGTGCTGGTGCCACAACACTGCAACCCCTCACAGATACTGTAGTTGGAATGCTGAAATGAGCCCTGCTGCAAAGTATTGCATCAAAAATTGTAATTACACGCCCCTGTCAAACAGGGGCTGAAAAATTGTGCCTTAGGCACTGGTGGTGGCGCCCAGAACCAAAAATGTTCTTACAAGCTATCAGCGTGATCATTGAGGAGGAAGAGCATAATTACTCAGGGATAGTCACTCAGCATCAGCATAGGCAGTCTTTGAAGGGATCTGAGATTTCAAAAAAAATTATTCGGTTACATCAGCATCAGGTGCTTGGTAGCTGGTGGTGATCCAAGACTGATTAATTTTTATGAAGGTCAGTCGATCGACCGAGTCGGTGGACAGACGCACCCTGTGATCAGTTTCCATGCCTCCAGCAGCACTGAATGTGCGTTCCGAAAGAACGCTGGATGCAGGACAGGTCAGTAGCTCAATTGCATACTGTGCAAGCTCTGGCCAGTGATCCATCCTCAAGACCCAGTAACCCAGAGGATTTTCCGGGGGAAAGGTGTCCAAGTCTGATCTTGCCCCTAGGTATTCCTGCACCATGTAAAACAGACGCTGGCGATGGTTGCTGAAACCGATCATACCTTGGGGCTGCGGACCAAAAAATTGTCTAAACGCATCGGTCAGACGGCCACCTTCTCCACCGCTCCTTCTTTGACTGACCGAAGCCTCAGCAACACGTTGTCCAGAAACAGGAGTTTGTAACCTCCCAGTCTCTGGGAACGCATTGCACAGACCTTTCTGCAAGGCCTCCCGAAGATGTTTCATCCTCTGCTCCCTCTGCGATGGCAAGATAAGGTCCGCAACCTTACCCTTGTAACGTGGATCAAGGAGGGTTGCCAGCCAGTATTGGTCCTTCTCCTTGATACCACGAATACGAGGATCCTTACGCAGGCTTTGTAGGATCAGGGAGGCCATGCAGCGTAGGTTTGCTGAGGCATTCGGTCCGGAGTCCTCTGGGTCACTAAGGACGACATGGTCCGCAGCCACCTCCTCCCAGCCACGTACAAGTCCATGTGTTTCTTGGGACTGATCCCTTAAAGACTGCTGCTGATGCTGAGTGCCAGGCTCCACCTCCATACTGACACAATCTTCCTCCTCCTCCTCCTCGTCCTCTTCCTGTGTGATCGGCGGGCACGCAGGAACACTGTCTGGATAAAGGGGGCCTTGAGAGCTAAGGAAGTCCTCCTCTTCCTGCCTCTGTTCTGCCTCAAGCGCCCTGTCCATTATTCCACGCATCGTGTGCTCCAACAGGTGGACAAGGGGGACAGTGTCACTGATGCATGCACTGTCACTGCTCATCATCCTCGTGGCCTCCTCAAATGGTGACAGGACAGTGCATGCATCCCTGATCATGGCCCACTGGCGTGGGGAAAAAAAAAACAAGCTCCCCTGACCCTCTCCTGGTGCCATAGTCGCACAGGTACTCATTGATGGCCCTCTGCTGTGTGTGCAGCCGCTGCAGCATGGCCAACGTTAAGTTCCACCTGGTGGGCATGTCACAGATTAGGCGGTTCTTGGGCAGGTTAAACTCCTTTTGGAGGTCTGTCAGCCGAGCACTGGCATTATATGACCGGCGGAAATGCACACAGACATTCCTGGCCTGCCTCAGGACATCCTGTAAGCCCGGGTACCTGCCCAAGAACCGCTGCACCACCAAGTTAAGGACGTGAGCCAAACAGGGCACATGGGTCATTTGTACCTGTCGGAGGGCAGAGAGGAGGTTTGTGCCATTGTCGCAAACCACCATTCCTGCCTTAAGTTGGCGTGGCATCAACCACCTCTGAACCTGCCCCTGCAGAGCTGACAGAACCTCTGCCCCAGTGTGGCTCCTGTCCCCCAAGCACACCAGCTCAAGCACCGCATGGCATCTTTTGGCCTGCGTACTTGCATAGCCCCTTGAACGGCTACGGAGCACCGCTGGTTCCGAGGACAAAGCACAGGAAGAGGCCATGGAGGAAGAAGAAGAGGAGGGGGTGGAGGAGAGAGGTGTGTCACAATCATTAGCATTTTGGAGGCGTGGTGGCAGAACAACCTCCAACACTACTGCACCTTGTCCTGCATCCTTCCCAGCTGCCAGCAGAGTCACCCAATGCGCCGTAAGAATTAGGTAACGTCCCTGTCCATGCCTGCTGGACCATGAGTCAGCGGTAATATGCACCTTACCGCTGACCGCCCTGTCCAGCGAGGCATGGACATTGCCTTCCACATGCCGGTAGAGAGCCGGAAGCGCCTTCCGTGAGAAAAAGTGGCGTTTGGGTAGCTGCCACTGAGGAACCGCACATTCCACAAACTCACGGAAGGGGGCAGAGTCTACCAACTGAAAAGGCAGCAGTTGAAGTGCTAGCAATTTTGCCAAGCTAGCATTCAACCGCTGGGCATGTGGATGGCTGGGAGCAAACTTCTTTCGGCAGTGCAGCAGCTGGGGCAGGGAAATTTGCCTGGTACAATCTGACGTCGGTGTACCAAAAGCAGATTGCCCACAAGTACTTGGCTGTGACACACCTAATTCTACACCTTCATTTCTCTCAGTGCAGGTCTCAGAGAGGACTGAAGGTATAGTGGGGTTGGAGATCTCAGCTGATGAGGAGCAAGGAGAGGTCCTCTTTGTTCTTTGGTGTGGGTCTTTTAGATACGCTTGCCAACGAACTACATGGCAGGTCAACATATGTCTGGTCAAGCATGTGGTACCCAAGCGGGAGATGTTTTGGCCACGCGAGATACGCTTGAGACATATGTTGCAAATAGCAGCGGTGCGATCTGATGCACTCGTCTCAAAAAAGGCCCACACCAAAGAACTTTTTGAATAATGCGCAGAGACTGCAGCGCCCTGCACATGTGGAACTTTGGGGTGTGATGCAGTCAATGTGCTGCCCTTAGGCTGGCCCCTGGAGGGCAACCTGCCTCGTTGGTGATGTCCCGCCTCCTCCTCCTCCTCCTCTCTCCTATCAGGCACCCACGTTGAGTCAGTGACCTCATCATCCCCTCCCTCCTCAGCACTGGAGCAAACCTGGCAGTATGCTGCAGCAGGGGGAGCATGACTGCCAGATTGCTGTCCTTCTTGGGCACCCCCTCTGTCCGTGCTCATGTTACTGCCTTCCTCTCGAGCTCAGTATCATCATCATAGCCTTCCAAACGCTGGGCATCCTCCTGGAGCATGTACCCAACACTGTGGTCAAACAGTTCGAGGGACTCCTCAGGAGGACATGGTGGGGCTAGGGAAGGAGTCACTGATGACATTGAGCCGAGGGAAGAGGCCGCTGCTTTGCCAGACAAAGTACCCTGGGCATGGGTGAGAGAGGATGAGGAGGATGAGGACGGCTTGGTCATCCACTCGACCAAGTCTTCCGCATGTTGCGGCTCAACACGGCCAGCTGCCGAAAAAAAGGCCAAGCGTGTCCCACAGCCACGTGCTGATGAGGATGCACCGTCTCCAAGACCAGCACTAGACACAGAGCCTGCTTGCCCTCTCTTATTGGCTTGTGACTGTCTGCCTCTCCTTCTTGGCATTCCAGACATACTAATGGCCTGTAGCTGCACTAAGCTGGAATATATATATATATATATATATATATATATATATATATATATATATATATATATATATATATATATATATATATATGGTACTATGGTACTAATAGGATCAAAAGAACACCAGTAATTTTCTTCAGGTAGCTGTATATACTGTAACAAACAAGCCTGCCTGTCAGTAAGAAGATAACAGGAACGGATCTAGCTGAACACTGTGAGCAGGACGCACCCCACTAACTTGTAGGTTTAGCTGAACACTGTGAGCAGGACGCACCCCACTAACTTGTAGGTTTAGCTGAACACTGTGAGCAGGACGCACCCCACTAACTTGTAGGTTTAGCTGAACACTGTGAGCAGGACGCACTGCGCTAACTGTAAATAGTCTAGCTGCCTGACTGTGGTACTAATAGGATCAAAAGAACACCAGTAATTTTCTTCAGGTAGCTGTATATACTGTAACAAGACAAGCCTGCCTGTCAGTAGGAAGATAACAGGAACGGATCTAGCTGAACACTGTGAGCAGGACACACTGCACTAACTGTAAATAGTCTAGCTGCCTGACTGTGGTACTAATAGGATCAAAAGAACACCAGTAATTTTCTTCAGGTAGCTGTATATACTGTAACAAGACAAGCCTGCCTGTCAGTAGGAAGATAACAGGAACGGATCTAGCTCAACACTGTGAGCAGGACGCACTGCACTAACTGTAAACCTTCTGGACAAAGGATTAAAATTCGCCCCACCCCGGAATATCAATAAGTTCCAAACTTATATGGACATCCATAAATACGTTAGAAAACTTAATATCCAAAGATATATGGCTTCAAACCCCATTAATCCCTCAAGAATTTCAAGTGATGGTTTCTCCCACTCAGGTTTGTCTAACGCATCTCTGTTTAACCCTCCTGGCCATTTATCCCCTTCACTCAAAGTTTTTAGGGATTTGGCCCTGAGGGAACTGGAGGAAATGGATGTGAAGTTGGTGAGAAACAATAAGGATATACAGCTGGGTATAGAATCTTTGTGCAGTAACAAACAATTGGTTATCCGCCCTGCGGACAAAGGGGGTGGGATAGTCATCCTGAATAAAAGCGATTATATGCAGGAAATGTATCGCATTCTGGATGACGACACCACCTACACCCGAATACCATCTAACCCTAATGCTTCCTACAAAACCGAATTGGAACTCCTGGTTACCAGGGGTTTCAGCCTCGGAATTTTAAACAAAAAAGAAAGGTCATTTTTGGTCCCTAGGGCACCCAGGGTACCAATAATTTATTATTTACCAAAGATACATAAGAGCCTTGTTTGCCCCCCGGGACATCCCATAGTTAGTGGGATTTATTCCATCACGTCCCGAGTGGGCAAATACATTGATTTCTACTTGCAGCCTCTGGTGCTTACCATGAGGTCCTACATTAAGGACACTCGGGATGTCATCAATCTTCTCTCCAACCTCACACCGAGGGATGGGATGATATTGGTGACGGCCGATGTCACCTCCTTATATACGGTCATCCCCCACCGACTAGGTTTAGAGGCTGTGTCTGAACATCTATATCGATTGTCCAATCTCCCTGAGGAACAAATTCAATTTATCATGTCACTATTGGAGTTTGCAGCGACCCATAACTTTTTTTGGTTCGATGGAAATTATTACCGCCAAGACAGAGGAGTTGCAATGGGGGCTAAATACGCCCCTAGCCTGGCAAATCTCTTCATGTCTAGGTGGGAGGAGGATGTCGTCTATGCCCAGCCAAGGCCCCAGGTGGCCTTGTGTGTTCGCTATATAGACGACATCCTCCTCCTATGGGATGGCACTGCTTCAGATTTGTCTGATTACATGGACTTCCTTAATAGCAATGACAGGGGCATTCAGCTCAAACTATGAAGCCAGTCCTGACCAGATTAACTTTTTGGATCTCACCATTTCCATTAGTAACAACAAATTCATCACCTCCACATACTTCAAACCGACTGACAGAAACTCTTTTATTCCCCATGATAGCTGCCACCATGCTTCATGGCTTAAGTCTGTACCTAAGAGCCAATTTCTCTGACTTAAACGGAATTGTACAGATGATGTCACCTTTCGTACTCAAGCACAGATTTTAACTCAGAGGTTTGTAGCTAAGGGCTACTCCCCTGATTTTGTTGCTATTACACTGGATCAGGTTGATAAAGTTGAGCGCAAGGATCTGCTGACTGAGCGGGTCAGGGATCCGATTGATGCCCCTTCCCGCTGTCCCTTCATCACTGACTTTACTTGCCAGCATTTTAAAGTCAAACGCATTATAAATAAATATTGGCACATTCTCAAAAACGACAGGGTGTTGACATCCTTCTTGCCAGATAAACCTCAAGTAGTGTTTAGGGGGGCACCGTCACTTAAGGATAAAATAGCACCCAACATTTTTGACCCTCCCACTTCTAGACCTACTTTCTTTTCGGAACTGACCGGATACTTCCAATGCAGGAGGTGTCAGGTTTGTTCCCTAAATTGGTGCAGGAGTAGAAGATCTGTGAATTTCACCTCTACCTGCACGCATAAATCCTTTACCATCGAGCCCTTTATTATATGTTCCACCTCGGGGGTCGTCTACTTGCTGCAGTGCCCTTGTGGCCTGCAGTATGTGGGCCGGACTAAAAGACCCCTACAGGTGCGATTAAACAAACATATTAACAATATTAGGAGAGGATTTACTAAGCACTCTGTATCAAAACATTACCTGACTGCTCATAGTAGAGACCCCACAGGTACTATATTTTTGGGGATTGACAAATTTAAGCCCCACTGGAGGGGTAGTGTTCTGGTTCGAAGTATCTCCAGATTAGAGATAGCCTGGGTTCATAAATTAAAGACCTACACCCTCTTTGGCCTCAACATTGATGTTGATGTCAATTCTTTTATAGACAACTCCTAGGTAATGTGGGCGAACAAGGCCTATTTTCTTCTCATTTTCCTCTTTTATACCTTCGGAAAATCATGGTGTTTATTTGTGAGGCCATCATGGTCTTTGACTGTATAAGCTGTTTGGATGTATTGGCGTTCTTTGGTGCATATATGAATCTCTGTACTTGGTGAGCCTTTTTGCCTCAGGGAGATAATTTAATAATTTTATCATTTTTTTTAATTATTAATTTCTTTTTCTGACTACCTATTTTTTATTTTTTTGAACATTAATTACTCTGGAGAGGGTATTTTCATGCACACACTCCAGATATGTGGAGGCTGGGAGTATGGGTTCACCATTTTTTGGGTGACCCATGACAGCCAGTCCGGATTTTTTATATATATTTTATTTATTTAATTTACTATATATCATTTAATAACATTTTTTAATTATTTAGGACCAAAATGGTTTTAGTTAATAAAAGGTATTCATAATTTTTTGAGGTTTTTATCTCTTTGGGATTCAATATTAGCTCTGGGTTTAAATATCTGGACCTTTTGAATTAGGTTTTTTCTGTGTTTTTTAATGATCAGCCACGAAGTGCACATTAACAGTGCTGTTGCTGTATTACACACATAATTTTTTACCAGCTATAACCGATCTTTCATTGGACTGCATCCAACAAGTTACTATTTGCAGCGTTTTCTTTGTTAATAATTTTTTTTGCATTAACAGCCCTTTGCTTTACTAACATTGGGTTTTGGTTTAAATGCTCGGATAGCAACTTAGGCATAGTGTCATCATGCCTAGAACGCCCATCACGGACATAGTTTTCTGTGTTTGCCCTCATTGTTTCCCTTAGGCAAGATGGCGCGCTAATTTCCTCTGCAGCAATGACGATACTGCTGTGTGTATATAAGCGGTGGGTCGGGACGTGGCTCGTATCCCGTGACCACGTCCTGTTGTGATGAAACGACGTAGGGAGGAGGAGCCACGCCCCGACGACACCGTGATTTGAGTACCCGGAAGGAACGGGTTGTTTTGGAGCCGGCCGGCTTTTCCTGTATACGCTCATTTACCACTGACGTCTGTAAGTGCACTTCTGATCTTGCCATTCAATAAATGTAAGGTTTTACGTTATGTGGAGCTGTTTATTTCTTTTTTGGTGACCTATCCTAACCGTCCTGGTGCGGCCGGCTGAGGAGGTTTTTTGCAGACTGGATGACATCTAGTGCCTGTCACACAGATCCCGGGCTGGGGTTACAGCCATCCGCCCTGTAAGGTCTCCTATCATTTAGAGACCAACATCTTTTGGTAAGAGGCAGCAGTTTTTGAAGGTGGAGGTTCATCAACGCACCCTATTCACTGCAGCAAGATTACTAATATTCACCTGTCACTTGGGGATATTTATTTTTTTCTTATTCAGCCTTTTGGACTATTACCAATTTAGCTTTATGTACTGTTATTAGGGACATTATTTGCACCTTGAAGATTTGTTTTTATTATTTAACTCACATTTTTTTCATGGTTGTTCTGAGATACTTATTTTCGTTAGAGTGTTTTGAGGCATTTATTTGTCACCTTATCACGTTCCAACACTGTCTATTTATATATTATATATATTATATATTTTTTGTGGACATAGGAGCAATTCTTGTGTTTCACCACTTTCATTTTTAGGCACAGTGATTACCACTTATGTGCATATATCCCTCTAGGCTATAGACATTCGATTCTGGCCTTTTTCACATTTTAAGCGCGACTTTCTTATTTTACAGATTATGCGGTTTACCACTTTCTAGTCGCAGCTCAAGCAGGTTTTTGTTAAGCGCAGTAATTTATTTCACATTTTACTAACTGTAAATAGTCTAGCTGCCTGACTGTGGTACTAATAGGATCAAAAGAACACCAGTAATTTTCTTCAGGTAGCTGTATATACTGTAACAAGACAAGCCTGCCTGTCAGTAGGAAGATAACAGGAACGGATCTAGCTAAACTGAATACAGTGTATATATATATATATATATATATGCAACACCTGGGATGCATATATATACACAATACACTGTAAGTGCAGCTAACTGACTGACTGTTCTGCCTAATCTATCTAACTCAAATCAAATGTCACTGTCTGTCTCCCTCTCTCTCAATGAACGCCGGAACACACACTACACAGGGCCGCCGTGCAGGCGGCCTTATATAGTGTGGGGCGTGTACTAAATCCCCTGAGCCATAATTGGCCAAAGCCTCCTTGGCTTTGGCCAAATACGGCTCTCTGTTCAGACGGCGCTGTGATTGGCCAAGCATGCGGGTCATAGTGCATGCTTGGCCAATCATCAGCCAGCAATGCACTGCGGTGCCGCAGTGAATTATGGGCCGTGACGCGCCACACGAATTTGGCGCGAACGGCCCATATTGTTCGCAATTTGGCGAACGGGCGAACAGGCGATGTTCGAGTCGAACATGGGTTCGACTCGAACACGAAGCTCATCCCTACCTCTGAGGTATCTGCTGGTGGGTTGCTGGCCTGGTCAATCTCCATTAGTTCGGTGATGAGAGTCGCTTTGGATTTGTTGCTGGAGACTTTTCCACGGGCTTCCAAGAGATCCTTCAAGCTCCTCCTGTGCTTGAGTCTGGCATAGTGATGTTCCATCTGCTGTTAGGAGCAGGGGGTCCCGGTGGTGATTTGGGTGTGCCTAGGCAAGAGGAAGCATCCTACAGCTTGCCACCAATTGTGATGGATCCTATCCCACACTCCACTGAGTGCTTCCGTCAGTAACACCGCTTCCTCCAGTCTGACCATCAGAGAGATATATTATTATAGCTGCATTGAATACAAGTCTAGCCGAAAATAGTGGTATCTTTGAGGAGATGTCTCCATCTTTTCAGGGATAAAATGTTCGCCAACAGCTCTCTGTCACCAATCTAGTAATTGCACTCTGCAGGTGACAATTTCTTGGAAAAGTAGCCACACGGATGCATAGCACACTCAGAGGTAGGACGTTGAGACAGAAGGGCGCCAACTCCAATCTGAGAAGCATCAACCTCAGGGATAAAAGGTAATGTAGGATCAGGATGTTCCAACACAGGAGCAGAAACAAAGGCAGCCTTGAGACTCTCAAAGGCCTTAACGGACTCCGGAGACCAACTCTGTGGCTTACCATCCTTTATGGTCATATCAGTCAGGGGCTTGACCAGAGATGAGAAGTTACGAACAAACTTCCGATAATAGTTGGCAAAACCCAGAAAACGCTGCAGAGGACGTAAACCCATGGCTCAGGGCCACTGTAGGACTGCTGAAAATTTCTCTGGGTCCATCTAAAAACCAGCAATGAAAATGGCAAAACCCAGGAATTTAACCTGTTCACAATGGAACTCGCACTTCTCCAATTTACAATAGAGATTGTTCTCTCTTTCTGAAGCACACGACAGACATCTGTGTGGTGGCTCTCAAGGGACTTGGAAAATATGAGGATATCATTGAGATAAACCACCACACATAACTGCAACAAATCTCAGAGGACATAGATAATGAACTCCTGAAAAACTGCTGGGGCGTTACAAAGTCCAAAAGGCATTACGAGGTACTCACAAAGGCCTGTTCTGGTATTAAACGCAGTTTTCCACTCGTCACCCTCCTTAATCCTCACAAGATTGTATGCCCCTCTCAAATCAATCTTTGTGAAAACTGTTGCTCCCTTGAGGCGGTCAGATAACTCTGTAATCAACGGAATCGTATAGGCATTCTTAATCGTAAAACGATTGAGACCCCTATAATCAATACAAGGTCTCAGTTCACAACTCTTCTTCTTCACGAAGAAGAAACCAGCACCAGCAGGGGACGAGTATTTGCAGATGAAACCTCGAGAAAGTGCATCTGCAACATACTCCTCGATGGCCTTATCCTCCAAGAGCGACAAAGGGTAAACCCGGACATGAGGGGGTATGGCACCAGGTTGAAGGTCAATTGTGCAATCAGACAGCCGTGTGGAGGTAAACTACCGGCTTGACCTTTGTCAAAGACATCGCTAAAATTGCGGTACTCCTCCGGCAGGGAGGAGAGTGAAGAGGTGCACAGGACCTTGGCTACCTTCTGGAAGCATGTCTTACTGCATTGTGGCGACCAGGAGAGAACCTCAACACAGAGCCAATCAAAAGAGGGGTTGTGCCTCTGTAACCAAGGATAACCAATAACCAGTGGAAACTTAGGTGAGGAAATAACTTGGAATTGGATTATCTCATGGTGAAGAGCCCCTACGGCCATGGACATGAGTCACATGGGCAGGCTGTAGGGGTCTCCCGTCAAGAACCTCAATGGCAAGTGGAGTGTCACGCAGCTGCAGCGGAATCAAGTGCTTCAATACAAAGGCAGCATCAATGAACAGGCCTGCAGCCCCAGAGTCGATTAGAGCCTGTATCTCGAAGGACGACTCAGCCCAAGAAAGGGTGACCAAAACCAGGGGCTTATCCTTCTGGATAACGGGATGAAACAATGCCACCTAAGGTCTGCCCATGACAGGACCTCAAGGTTCGGGCGTTCCCTGGACAGGTAGGACAAGACTTCAAAAATTGACCTGCCTGGCCACAATAAAGGCACAATCTCTGCCTCCTCCGAAAGGTTCTCTCATCTGCAAAGAGACGCATGAAGCCCAAGGGCATGGGTTCATCTTCACTGACCGACTCGGTACCAGGAGGCATGGGAAGGTGAGGGAGGCACGGGTGGGACTGCAAAGCTCGGAGGCAAACGTACAGGAGACTTCTGCAAGCGCTCCTTAAAAGAGAGTCTGAGGTTGGCAAATGTGATCAACTTCTCCAGCTCAGTGGATATATCTCGGGCTGCTATCTCATCCTTGATGGAATCCGAGAAGCCATGAGAAAAAGTAGCCACGAGGGCCTCATTGCTCCAAGCAACTTCTGCTGCCAGAGTACAGAATTCAATGGCGTAGTTGGCAGCAGTTCTCGTACTCTGTTTGATGGACATGAGGCACTTGGTAGCAGAAGCGGAGCATGTGGGAATGTCAAATACCCTTTTAACGGAGGCCACAAACGCAGGGTAACTCAAGACAACAGGTTTTTGTGTCTCCCATAGAGGGTTTGCCCAGGCCAAGGCTCTCTCAGAAAGCAAAGATATCACTAAACCTACTTTGCTTCTGCCCGTGGCAAACGCCTGGGCAGCATCTTAAAGTATATCTCAACCTGGTTGAGAAACCCTCTGCATTGAACTGGATCACCTCCAAATCACTGGGGAAGCGGAGCAAAACCAGACAAACCTCTTATAGAGGTAATACTTGAGGCGGGTGCCTGCACAGAGTCTGGCGCAGCAGCAGGGACGGCCTGAAACTCAGGTTGTACCGGAGCAGCCACAGTGGGAGATTTCAGGTGAGCCATGTGACTCAAGAGCATTTGTAACGCCATGGCAAACTGATCCATGCAGTGATCTTGCTCATCCAATATGGAAAAAATATTACCAACAAGTGGATTGACTGTATCTTCTGAATTTATGGCCTTTGCCTACTGTCAGAGACCATGAAATCTGACCGAGAGAGAGGTTCAGTTAAATCACACTTGTTTAATAATAAAAGTAAATAGAACAAACATAGTCAAAACATAGCCAGAGTACAGGAACCGAAACGGATAGTCAGACAAGCCAAATGTCAGGGAGCCAGAAATGAGCGTAGTAAAACAGCAAGCAGGATCTGGAGCCAGAAGGGATGTCAGCCAAGCAAGTCTTTTAGCAGGAATGCAGGAGAGCGTCTCTGTGATGTTGACTAAGGTGAAGACAGAGATCCTCTGGGCTGGATGGTTTAAGTAGGCAGGACTGAGGAGCAGGATATCATCAACAGGTGAGTCACTGTGGCGAGATAGGAGCTGGCAATTAGCCGACAGCTGAGCGGCCAGCTCAGAGACGGAAGGGCTGAGCCCAGACCTGACACTGAGGTGACTAGCAAGTCCACAGAGGGGGCTGGAGGAAGTCCTGTGTTCCGAGAAGTGGGAGTGCTGGGAGAACCCTATCCAATGAGGCTAGGAGTGGGGCCTGAGCAGTAAGGTGCTGCAAGTGCAGACTGAGCGAGTCTGAGTAACCCAAGGTCAGGGAGACCAGAGTGAGCAGAAGTGCTGCTGACTAAAGAGCAAGGTGGCTTGGTATTTTTTTAATTTGTTGTGTTTTCTAAAGAAGGACACCTGCTGTTAAGAACTTTAAACAAAAACGCCCTTAAACCAAAGTGTCGACTGCCGTAGACTCTACCACTGAGTTAAATATACCACATATCACAATAAACAGTGACTTGAAAAAGTATTCACACCCCTTAAAATTTTCCACATTTTGTCATGTTACAATCAAAAACGTAAATGTATTTTATTGGGATTTTATGTGATAGACCAACACAAAGTGGCACATAATTGTCAAGTGGAAGGAAAGTGATAACTGGTTTTCACATTTTTTTACAAATAAATATCTGAAAAGTGTGGCGTGCATTTGTATTCTGCCCCCCGAGTCAATACTTTGTAGAACCACCTTTTGCTGTAATTACAGCTGCAAGCCTTTTTGATGATGTCTCTACCAGCTTTGCACATCTAGAGAGTGACATTTTTGCCCATTCTTCTTTTCAAAATAGCTCAAGCTCTGTCAGATTGGATGGAGAGCGTCTGTGAACAGCAATTTTCAAGGCTTGCCACAGATTCTCAATTTGATTAAGGTCCGAACTTTGACTGGGCCATTCATTCCAACACACAACTATGTTTTGATCTAAATCATTCCATTGTAACTCTGGCTGTATGTCTAGGGTCATTGTCCTGCTGGAAGGTGAACCTCTGCCCCAATCTCAAGTCTTTTGCAGACTCTAACAGGTTTTGTTCTATGTTTGCCCAGTATTTGGCTAAACCCATTTTCCCATCAACTCTGACCAGCTTCCTTGTCCCTGCTGAAGAAAAGCATCCCCACAACATGATGATGCCACCACCATGTTTCAAAGTGGGGATGGTGTGTTCAGGGTGATGTGCAGAAGTAGTTTTCCGCCACGCATAGCGTTTTGCTTTTAAGCCAAAAAGTTCAATTTTGATTTCATCTGACCAGAGCACCTTCTTCCGCATGTTTGCTGTGTCCCCCACATGGCTTCTCGCAAACTGCAAACAGGACTTCTTATGGATTTCTTTCAACAATGACTTTCTTCTTGACATTCTTCCATAAAGGCCAGATTTGTGGAGAACACGACTAATGATTGTCCTGTGGACAGATTCTCCCACCTAAGCTGTGGATCTCTGCAGCTCCTCCGGAGTTAAAATGGACCTCTTGGCTGCTTTTCTGATTAGTGCGCTCCTTGCCCAGCCTGTCAGTTTAGGTGGGCGGTCATGTCTTGGTAGGTTTGCAGTTGTTCCATACTCTTTTCATTTTCGGATGATGGATTGAAGAGTGCTCCGTGAGATGTTCAAAGCTTGGGATATTTTTTTACAACCTAACCCTGCGTTAAACTTCTCCACAACTTTATCCCTGACCTGTCTGGTGTGTTCCTTGGCCTTCCTGATGCTGTTTGTTCACTAAGGTTCTCTAACAAACCTCTGAGGGTTTCAAATAACAGCTGTATTTATACTGAGATTAAATTACACACAGGTGGACTCTATTTACTAATTAGCTAAATTCTGAAGGCAATTGGTTCCACTGGATTTTAGTTAGGGGTATCAGAGTAAAGGAGGCTGAATACAAATACACGCCACACTTTTCAGATATTTATTTGTAAAAAGTGTTGAAAACTATTTATCATTTTCCTTCCAGATCACAATTATGTGCCACTTTGTGTTGGTCTATCACATAAAATCCCAATAAAATACATTTACGTTTTTAGTTGTAACATGACAAAATGTGGAAAAATTCAAGGGGTATGAATACTTTTTTAAGGCACTGTACTGTATGACTGATGTGGTTGTATCACTAATTACTAATAAAAGCCTGTACTTAACAAAAAAACTTAATCCCAAACCAAGTATTGTGTTATATTGAGTATTATTGGTACCAAAATTAACAACATCATAGCAGATTTCTGTCAATCCCAGTGGTGGCTGGTGCTTAATATTTGTGGGAGGCAAAAAAACTTGCCCCCCTGCAGGAGGCGAGTGGCGGCAATCAGTGGCCCTCCCACCCTTGCGGGAGACGAACTGCGGCGATCAGTGCCCCGTGTGAGAAGGACAGGGACGATCAGTGGCCTAACCTTAGGAGGCTGATGCTGCTCCTCGCTCCAACTTGCAGAGGAAAGGGCTGGGGCCATTTCTTTTTCCTCCTAGCTGAACAGAAAGTGGGTCCTAAGACACCCTGGCCAATCGGGTCTCAGGACCTGCTTCCTGATTGGCCAGGAGGAGAAGCAGGAAGACAATAGCGATCATTAATTTGCTATTGTCACACAACTAGGTGGGCTCAGGGCACAGTGCTCCCTGAGCCCACCCTTTTTTGAAGCCAATTAGAGCCTCAGGCTCTAATCATGTGCAAAAAAAAACCCATTGAAATCCATGCATCCTGCATGTAGATTAGGGGCCAGGCACATGGATTGGGGGGGCGGCGCCCCTGTGCCCCTAATGAATGGGCTGCCACTGATCAATCCCACATCCAAATAGATGATCTAGTACAGAAAGGTCTGACATTGCACAAAGTAATGAAGATATAGGAAAAAAAAGATATTAAAGAAAAAAGAAAGAAGAGGAGTAGAAGAGGAGTAGGACCTAAATGGGGAATGCCAGGCCATCCAATCTGCCTGGCCCAACTCAGGGCCCCTATAATGAGCTCTGTCTGCCAAACCACAGGTCCCTGTGCATTGTCTCTGCCAGGCTTTGTGCCTGGAATGTAGCAGAGATATGGGGGTCACACAACTGTCATGCTCCGTCCCATGTATGCACCCCTTTATGTCAGGTTTTAATTCTGACTGAATCTAAGTTGGGGAAATTTCCCTTTATCTCCTACCTTGCTGATAACATTGACTGCAACATAAAGAGAAATGCAATCTCTCCTACAGGGACATAGACAGCAATGAGAACCCATCTTTGTACAGTATACACAATAGTTCAATGTTGTAGTGCTTTGTCCATGTTGGAGAGTTTCATCCCCAACACACATCCTATTCCAAAAGAAAGACTGCAGAAATGATCTTCCAATCCTGTACAATGGGGTGCTGTGGGGTTCAGTAATTCCCTACAAATACAGATGATGAATCAGCATGCCCCCCCCCCCCCCCAAAAAAAAACTCCTTCAACATCAAAGGAACACATTTTACTGATTTACCAATTATTGTTGTTGATGTGTGCTAGCAGGGTGAATGTGGGGTCCAAAAACAAATCAGAGTAAATTATGAATGACTCATTCACCTGTATTGGACATTCACACTCCATCCCATGATGTAAAAAATGCCATTTCACCATAAAAAACATATTTCTTTTAGGAGGTATACTGTATCATGAAAATGAATAATTCTATCTAACTACTGAACGTGTACTGGATACAAAAATAAAAGAATAAAATGACTTTATTATATCATTTACACTGCCTCTTATAGATGTTATATTTTCAGACTGGTGTTACTATTCTTCAGTTCTTTGTTCTGTAGTGTAAATCGGTCTTAGCCTATGTTACTATTATTCTGTTCTTTGTTCTGTAGTGTAAATTGGTGTCAGTCGATGTGTATAAAGCTCTGGTGATTGTGTCTCCTCCTGAGCAGAACTGCCGGTGACTGAGAGGATCTGCTGTGTGCCATGAAATGTTCTCCTCCATTCTGTGTCTGTTACTTTGTGATACTCGTCATCCCCATCACATCCTATGGGGTAGCATTGACCCGGAGGCCAACATTTGCTTGTAGACTTACTATGGAAATGCCAATATTTGAGTATGAATATTATCAGGAGGGAGATGTCATTATTGGAGGATTAGTCTCTGCTCACATACATAGCCAACGTAACATGCGTCCTGTTTTTCAAAATGTTTTTTTTACTCGTTCACCAGACTTTCACAGGTGTGACAAGTAAGTCTCTTTTTCTCATCTTTGCTCTCTATGTATAACTCAAAGATATAATATGATTCTTCATTTTCACTGTAATATTTTATGAACATTTAGAGCTGTTTCTACTGATGTTTTATATATGTTCTCATGATTTGGTTACAGTCTGTGTTGCACCAATATACAATGAATACATTTGTCTTCCATCATATTTTGTCTTCAGGCCATGCTGGGATTTCTGATAAATAATCATTTCATGTCATGTCATGTATTCTAACCAATGACACAACTAAGCTCTTAATTTACTCCCTGATCATCTCTCGCCTCGATTACTGCAACTCCCTCCTCATTGGCCTACCTCTGCATACTCTATCCCTCCCTTCAGTCCTTCATGAATGCCAGACTCATCCACCTAACCAACTGCTCTGTCTCTGCTATTCCTCTCTGTCGATCACTCCACTGGCTTCTGCTCACCCAACAAATTAAATTCAAAATACTAACAACTACCTACAAAGCAATTCACAACTCTGCCCCCAGCTACATCACTGACCTAGTCTCAAAATACCAACCTAATCGTTCTCCTCGTTCTTCTCAAGACCCCCTCCTCTCTAGCTCTCTCATCACCTCCTCCCATGCTCGTCTCCAGGACTTTTCCAGAGCCTCTCCAAGCCTATGGAACTCCTTACCCCAATCTGTCTGTCTATCTCCTACTCTATTAGCTTTTAGATGATCCCTGAAAACCCTCCTCTTCAGAAAAGCCTATCCTACCCACACCTAACAACTGTATTTTCATTTTGTTCATCTGATCACCCCACACAGCTACTACCCTTTGTTCCACTTGACCCTCCCTTCTAGATTGTAAGCTCTAACGAGCAGGGCCCTCTGATCCTTTCTGTATTGAATTGTATTGTAATTGTACTGTCTTCCCCGATGTTGTAAAGCGCTGTGCAAACTGTTGCGCTATATAAATCCTGTATAATAATAATAATATTAATAATGTATGTAGTTATGGCTCCTGCAGACTAAAAATCGAGATGATTCCATCATTGCCAGGAGAGAGGAAGGGAGGTGTGCTATTAGCTTGTGTGTATGATCTTCTATTTATCAGGGCAGCTCACAGCATAGCAAAAAGCCAGCCTGGGGAAAATGTAGGCATATACACTATATTACCAAAAGTATTGGGACACCTGCCTTTACACGCACATGAACCTTAATGGCATCCCAGTCTTAGTCCGTAGGGTTCAACATTAGATCATGTAATAAAATGCAGCAATATATATATATATATATATATATATATATATATATATATATATATAATGACAATATATAATAATGACAATATATAATAATGACAATATATGTTGTGATCAGTAAAACACCTCTGCCAACATTACTGTGCCTCTTCATGTCCTTATATGAGCCTCATGTGCCTGTATGCTGTGGATTTGATGTTAATCAACACCATTCAAAGATCTGTCCAGGAGTTTTGATGGTTTTTCATATACGGTGTTTATCGCCATAAGCCTGTTTGACCTAAGAGGTTAAAACCCCTTTAAGCCCATTACTTCCGGTAAGCCTTCATGCAATTGGTGGTGGTGTCTTTTACAAGCTTCTCCTCACCGAGTCTCTTCACGTTGATGTTACCTACCTCATTGATGTTTTTGAGACGTTTTTTCTGATATTATTCACTGATACAGGACCTTCTGAATTTTATTATCCATCAATCATTATTCATAATTTTTCCACTTAATGGATATCATTTTACATTTATATTCACACTATTTTTTCACTTGGTGCACTATTTTTATATTTCATTGTGTGTTTTACTAATCTCAACATATATTGTCATTATTTTATATATATATATATATAAGCACTGCATTTTATTAGATGATCTCATTTTTTGCTGTTGTCTCCGGCCGTGCTGGCTGCTGTATGTATATATGTATATATATATTTATGGTCGGAGCCCTATGTCCGATATGGACATAGATAACACTTATAATAAAGATAAGACTTACCATCGGAAATAGACCTGGAAGTGTGGACTTACCATATGAAATGGACCTGAAAGTGTGCCTTGGTCTAATGGCCGGTATGCCAAAATAAGGGGGCATACCCTGGTTTTAAGAAATGATTATTCTGTAGAGAGAAATGAGATGAAATGAATGAAATGAAATGAATGCCTTGAAATGGGGATGGGAGGGTGGGTATCGCGCACAGGAAACCGACAAGCACCACAGGTGAGCGGGCTGCTTAAATACCCACCAGGCTCCTCCCATAAATTCAGGCCACCATACTGGCCTTCCTACTTATGGTCGGAGCCATATGTCCGATATGGACATAGATAACACTTATAATAAAGATAAGACTTACCATCGGAAATAGACCTGGAAGTGTGGACTTACCATATGAAATGGACCTGAAAGTGTGCCTTGGTCTAATGGCCGGTATGCCAAAATAAGGGGGCAAAAACATTCAGGTAGGGGTATAATATATAATTGGTTTTCAGGTATTCATTGAGCCAATTTGGAGAATGCCTGTGCCATCTCTACTTGAGGATTGGGTATATACCGGGCGACGCAGGCTGATTTCCATCTGCCTAGTCTTTTGATGATGTGGTCTGGAACCCCCTGGCGGGTTGCTGCGGAGGCTGCTCCGATGCGGAAGGAGTGTCCGGAGTACTGACTGGGTTTAAGGTGAAGATTGCGGAGAAGTATCCTTATGTGTTTTACAAAGTGACATGCGTTTAAGGGTTTAACTGGGAATGGTAGAAGAGGACTGGTGTCCAATTGTTCAGGCAGGAGTGAGAGGAGACGGTTAAGTACGGTGACTGGACACCAGCTGTTATTGGTTCTGTAGAGGTGAATGTCCACTCCAGAGCCTGTTTCCTGGGTTTAAGAAACCTCGAGGTGAAGGATGAAATGGTCTTGGTGGCGAAGCAAGTGCCGTCTGCGTAATACTTGGTCTGTGGGGTGGTTATAGGTGAACCCGTAGTAAGCCAACTATATGGCTGCTTGTGGACCGTGCTGGGCAGCAGACCGAATGGCGAAGTAGCCAGAATAGTCGACATATCCCTGAAGATGGGCCCCGTAATGGGTAAGCGCTTAGTACTGATCACTGGTTGTTGTTTCTGGATGCCCTTTAGGATGGCTCGTATAGCGTGTGATGAGAACAGTGAAGATTTTGTGGGGTCTTCCAGGGTCACGGAATGTTGTATGCCGGCTAGGTGTAGCCGAATGGTATTGTAAGATAAAGCCAGCTGAGTGTGGCAGTATGAAATGAAGGCCAGTACCTGTTTGACATCTATTGGTCCTTTACGGCAGGATGTGAGAAATTTATTGAACGCCTTTCAAGCTGTCTGGTAGGCTTTGAGTGTGTTATGAGAGAGTGAGTGATTGATGAGCTGCGTTGCTCCTTGTAAATGTTAAACTAGTCCAGGGTCAGTTGTGACCAGGCAGGGATAGGGGCCGACACTGGATCGGCTCCGGGAACCTGTTTGAAAAGGAGGTGTAGTTAGAACGTGGCAGTGCGTCAGCAGCTAAATTGTGTCTGCCTGGAATAAATGCACAGTGTATGTTAAACTGATGCTGTAAGAACAGTTGTACCAATCTGCGCAGGAAGGACATGACTGCTGGGGAATTGGACCTGCCTTTGTTGATGTCTGCCGTGGCCTGATTGTCGGTGGTGAAGACTACGGTTTGCCCTGTCCAATGGTGACCCCAGAGTTGTGCAGCTGCCACCATGGGATAGAGTTCGAGGAGGGAAGATGTTTTGAATAAAGCCGGGTATCAACAGTATCTGTTGAGGCCAGGGTCCTGAAAACCAATGATGGCCAAAAATTGCAGCGAAACCTGTGGTGGCTGCAGCGTCTGTCACCACCTGGGGTGACAGGGCTGAAACCATGGGTATAATTAGGGATATGCCATTCCGGGAGGACGGAATTCGTCCCACATAGATAGGTCCGCTATTGCTGCGGAGTCTAGATTTAAGATCTGATCGGGGTCTTGTGTTTCTGGCAGGAATCTCAGCAGGCGTGACACGAAGGTGCGGCCTTGTGGAATAATTCGTATGGCGAAATTCAGCATTGCCAGGAGAGATTGCAACTGCTTCTTGGTACACCCCTTGGTGTGGGTGAATTTGTGAAGGACCGCCTTAATGCGGGTTAGTTTGTCGAGGGGGAGACTGGCTTGCATAGCGCCGGTGTCTAAGTTGGCCCCGAGAAAGGTGATGTTATGTGCTGGGCCTTCTACTTTGTGCTCGGTGATGGGAAGATTGGGTTTTCCGAATATCGCTCTGAGTTTGTCGAGGTCTCCTGGGGGCTTGCTGGGAGGTTCTATTAGTAGGAAGTTGTCCAGGTAATGGATGACTTTTGTCACTGAGCCTTGTGTAACAGTATCCAAGCAAGAGACTGAGCGAATGTGTCGAAGAGCCAAGGGCTGCTCTTCGAACCGAGCGTCAGTTTTGTGGCCAAATAATATGCCTCCTTCCACTTGATGCCATGCCAGCACCAAAGGGATGGATGGATAGGCAGGAGCTTAAAGGCATCCGAGATGTCGGTTTTGGAAAGCCAGGCACCTGTACCTGCTTTGATGACTGCTTGTATCGGCATGTCTACGGAGGAATATTTTAGGGAGAATTCTTCGGAGGGAATCAGGGAATTGAGACTGGGGATGTGGGAAGAATGAGGCGCAGACAGGTGGTACCCCAAACATAATTTATATGTGAATTTGCCCTTGACAAGCCCCAAATAGGGCTGACTCTCCAAGTGCTGAAAGGGGGCTGAGTGAAAGGCCTATAACGTACTCTCGGTCTAGTTCTGTTTGTAAGAGCCGATCTATGGTTTGTTCGGAGATGGCTGCTGAACGAATATTCCCCCATTCGTACGTACTGTGAGGTAGTGAAATGAGGCCTGTGTGAAAGCCGACAGAGGGGCCGTGAAGTCTTTGCTGCCGGCCTGTGACATGATTTGATCTGATGAGAATATCCTGTTTTTGAGCTCGTATATTTTTTTTTTTTTTTTTTTTGTGAGAACGAAATGATTCGAAATGTTTGCCTTGATGTTTGAAATGACTGAACTGCATGACAAAGGTCCGGCCTGGTCGTGTCGTGACTGATGCGACCGTGAACCGGGCTCTGGAGCATGTACTGAAATGAGGCAACAGAAGAAACATTGGTGCACACCGGGACGAATCGGTGCTTGTTTGATGCATCTGGATTCGAATCGGAGCGCAGCATGAAATGAAATGAGAGAAATGTTTACCTTGACCGAGGCTTGAATTGGTTGTGCCGTGTTTTGCGACTGGCAACCGACCGAGCTCTGGTATAGGTATGGATTTTTTTTTTTTTTTTTTTGAGGAAATGAAAAGGTGACAATTCGTGAAGGGATTGCTAAGTAACTTGAAGCAATGATTTGTATGATGCTTGCAATCTTGTGACAATGAAATGATTCGAAATGTTTGCTTTGATTGTGAAATGAATGAACTGCATGACAGAGGTGCGGCCTGGTCGTGTCACGATTTGTTCGACCATGAACCGGGCTCTGGAGCATGTATTGAAATGGGGCAACTGAAAATATTGGTGCTCCTGGGACGAATCGGTGCTTGTTTGATGCATCTGGATTCGAATAGGAGTGCAGTATTAAATGAAATGAGAGAAATGATTGTTTTGACCGCGGCTCGAATTGGTTGTGCCGTGTTAGCGACTGGCAACTAACCGAGCTCTGGTATAGGTATGAAATGCGATCGGAACCAGTGATGCATGCCGTGACGAATCGGTGCACCTCAGATGCGACTGGTTTCGAAACGGTGATGCGTTGTGGGAGTGAAATGGTAGAAATTGCATGACAGAGATGTGGATCAATCCCCCGATGTCTGCGATTAGATATGATCCGGACTCTGGAGCATGTGTCAGAAATGTGGCCAATCCTGGGCACGCCGAGACGAATCGGTGCATTTTCATGCGACTGATTTCATGTCGGAATGTGATACGTGGAAATGAAATGATAACCATGACAGAGGTACAAATGACTGATAACGTAACTCTGGAGCATGTATAGAAATGAGGCCAATCCTGGGGCACGCCGAGATGAATCGGTGCATTTCATGCGACTGAATTCATGTCGGAACGTGATACATGGAAATGAAATGATAACCATGACAGAGGTACGAATGACTGATAAAACGTAACTCTGGAGCATGTATAGAAATGAGGCCAATCCTGGGGCACGCCGAGACGAATCGGTGCATTTTCATGCGACTGAATTCATGTCGGGACGTGATACATGGAAATGAAATGATAACCATGACAGAGGTACAAATGACTGATAAAACGTAACTCTGGAGCATGTATAGAAATGAGGCCAATCCTGGGGCACGCCGAGACGAATCGGTGCATTTTTCATGCGACTGAATTCATGTCGGGACGTGATACATGGAAATGAAATGATGACCATGACAGAGGTACAATTGACTGACAATAACGTAACTCTGGAGCATGTATAGAAATGAGGCCGTAATAACTGGGGCACACCGGAACGAATCGGCGCATCTTTGGTGCGACTGGATTCGAATCGGAGCGCGGTAGGTGACTGAAATGAGAAATGATTTGAAAATGTCAGAAATGAGTTTAGAAATGTTTTCAGAAATGAGAAATTATTTGAAATGTCCGAAATGAGTTCAGAAATGTTTTCAGAAATGAGAAATGATTTGAAATGTCCGAAATGAGTTTAGAAATGTCTCAGAAATGAGAAATGATTGGTATCGAACTAACTTGATTTGATAATTTACAAAATTGCGACTGGCTATGGCTGTCTACTGATACCGACATGCTAGAAATGAAGCGACGTCAGCGTCGCTGTGCTATCGAATTTGTAACATATCGAAAGTACGAGCGATATACATTGCAGTTTGTGAGATGCGGGTGAAACGAAATTTGAACTCACGGTTTAGTGACATGATATGAAAAACGAAAAGTCCGACGGGACCTTACCTGCGACAGCCAAGCCAGACGCGTGGTACAAACTATAAACGAAAACGCGGATTTCGAAAGTTTTGAGTACGGAGTATCGAATACGGGAACTTGCGAGGCAAGAACTTGCGGACGCTGGTATATCGAATAGTCGGCTTAGTGACGTATATCGCGCACAGGAAACCGACAAGCACCACAGGTGAGCGGGCTGCTTAAATACCCACCGGGCTCCTCCCATAAATTCAGGCCACCATACTGGCCTTCCTACATATATATATATATATATATATATATATATATATATATACCTTTCTTCTTTCACAGCGCGATAATTCCCTTCCTTTTTGTTTCGTAGGGTTCATTATTACCTTAGATTGTAAGCTCCTTGAGGGTAGGGACTGATGTGAATGTACAATGTAAAGTGCTGCGTAAATTGACGGCTCTATATAAGTACCTGAAATAATAATAATAAAGAGTTGGCCCACGCTTTGCAGCTATAACAGCTTCAACTCTTCTGGGAAGGCTGTCCACAAGGCTTAGGAGTGTGTCTATGGATATGTTTGACCATTCTTCTAGAAGTCTATTTGTGAGGTATTTGTGAGGTCAGGCACTGATGTGGCCGAGAAGGCCTGGCTCGCAGTTACTACTCTAATTCATCCCAAAGGTGTTCTATTGGGTTGAGGCAGGCCAGTCAAGTTCCTCCACCCCAAACTCGCTCATCCATGTCTTTATGGACCTTGCTTTGTGCACTGGTCAAAATCATTTGGTGGAGGGGGATTAGTGTGGGGTTGTTTTTCAGGGGTTGGGGGGGTTGGTCTTGGCCCCTTAGTTCCAGTGAAGGGAACTCTTAAGGCGTCAGCATACCAAGACATTTTGAACAATTTCATGTTCAACTTTGTGGGAACAGTTTGGGGATGGCCTCTTCCTGTTCCAACATGACTACACATCAGTGCGCAAAGCAAGGTCCATAAAGACATGGATGAGCGAGTTTGGGGTGGAGGAACTTGACTGGCCTCAGGTATCTCCGCCAAGAAACGGCTTCCCAAGTTCTGGAACACAAGACCTGCAAGTCTGGCTATAGTTACCCCAAGAACCAGGCAACACCGGATTTGGAGTACACCAGAAAAAAAAACTGTTTATTTGAACACAGATACAGAGATATACACTTAGGGGACATTTCCCCTTCTTTGCATAATGAAACGGGACGGATTACACTTTACCTCCACCAGAAGCATGACACAGGTGTATTCAACTTTCCAATAGTAGTCCGTCTTTGTGAGCGGCTGCTGGAGAAATCCCCCCCCCACAGCTAATCAACATAGACATATACATCCCATAATAGGTTGCTCCCAAAGCAGACAAAAAAGAACAATGAGATACAGGCACTTAACAAACACATAGCAACCCCCAGCCCACCTCAAACCATCTAGCAATGGTCGCTGATGAAAGGTGGACTTTGTCTTCAAATATTCTTGAGGGATATTGTTCAGAAATATTAATGTCTCACGTGAAAGAGCCCCTTCATTCCTTCAACACAACGCACACATATAGAACTCTGGATAACAGGGTTAAAAGGAAATGCTGAGTCCGGTGTGGTTGTACAGTGAGTCTGATTATTGCAGATCAGATTGGGGTTCTTGATCACCTTGTGCCCCTAATAGACACAGGGTGTCTTACACATAGGAGGGCGTGGGGGAGCTGAACAAGGTGTTTCCAGAACTCTCCAAGGTAAGCTGGTCCATCACTTTTACCCTCAGCTTCTTTAGCAAGGCAGTGGTCATCTTGGAGGCGTGTTTGGGGTCATTATCACGTTGGTATACTGCCCTGCGGGCCAGTTTTCAAAGGGAGGGGATCATGCTCTGCTTCAGTATGTCACAGTACATGTTGGCATTTATGGTTCCCTCAATGAACTGCAGCTTCCCAGTGCCGGCAGCACTAATGCAGCCCCAGACCATGACATTCCCACCACCATCCTTGACTGTAGGCAAGACAAACTTGTCTTTTTATACTCCTTACCTGGTTTCCACCACACACACTTGACACCATATGAACTGGAACTGGACTAAGTGGTGAGTTAAAAACCATAGTTTAAAACAGGAGGTTATTACAGGGGTCATAGTACCTGTGTAGTGTGAGTACCTGAGTGTTGTCTGAATAGTGTGTGTGGATCGTTAGTACTTGTGTATTGTGTACTGTGTACTTGTGTATTGTGGGTGCACATAGGTTTGCGAGTGCACGTAGGTCTGTGGGTGCATGTAGGTCTGCGGGTGCAGGTAGGTCTGTGAGTGCACGTAGGTCTGTGGGAGCACATAGGTCTGCGGGTGCACATAGGTCTGCAGGTGCACGTAGGTCTCCGGGTGCAGGTAGGTCTGCGAGTGCACGTAGGTCTGCGGGTGTACGTAGGTCTGCGGATGCACGTAGGTCTGCAGGTGCAGGTAGGTCTGCGAGTGCACGTAGGTCTGCGGGTGCACGTAGGTCTACGGGTGCACGTAGGTTTGCGAGTGCATGTAGGTCTACGGGTGCATATAGGTCTGCAGGTGTAGGTAGGTCTGCAGGTGCAGGTAGGTCTGCGAGTGCACATAGGTCTGTGGGTGCACGTAGGTCTGCGGATGCACGTAGGTCTGCGGGTGCACGTAGGTCTGCGAGTGCTTGTGTATTGTCTTATTGAGTACCTGTGTATTGTTGAGTATTAGTGTCAGGAAGCTAGTTGTTAGGTAATTTGGACAGGGTATAATCCCCAATCCTCATTAAATTTAATAGGTACGATGCCCGGCGGGTGTGAAGAGGCGACTCGTTGTACATCTTGCGGCATGTATGCGTTCCTTGATCATCCGATCGAGGGTGAATACTGCTGTGCAAATTGTAAGCACATTGTTTCCATGGAAGCCCAGGTTCTGAATCTGGGAAAGCAACTGTCAGCACTGAGAAGTCCCTCCATATTAAAGGAGAGCCAGGAACGTACACGGCAGGTTCCGGCAGGGGCCAGCACAGAGGCGGGTGGAGACAAAGAGGTGCAGGCACTAGGAAAGAGTAGATGGGTGACAGTCTGGGAGGGTAGAGGGGGAAATGCCAGGGAGGCCGATCCTGGGCTGGAGCATCCCAATAAGTGCGCTCCATTGAGTGACATTGGTGAAACCAGTCAGGGACCAGCACTGCTGGAGCTGAGGGACTCTCCTAGCTGCCAGGGGAAGAACTGCCACAGTGAGAGTGGGGGGGAAGCGAAGGGAAAGGAAAGACAGATTCTAGTGGTAGGGGACTCAATTCTTAGAAGGACAGAGAGGCCAATCTGTAACAAAGACCTGAAGCACCGAACTGTATGTTGTCTACCGGGCGTTCAGGTTCGGCACATCACGGATCTGGCGGACAGATTACTGGGAGGGGCTGGGGAAGACCCAGCTGTCATGGTGCACGTTGGCACCAATGACAAAGACAGAGGCAGATGGAGTGTCCTAAAGAACGATTTTAGGGACTTGGGAGCTAAATTGAGGAAAAGGACCTCCAAGGTAGTATTCTCAGGAATATTACCGGTACATCGAGCCACACCAGAAAGGCAGAGGGAGATTAGGGAAGTAAACAAGTGGCTAAAGAGCTGTTGTAGTAAGGGGGGGTTTGGGTTCCTGGAGGACTGGGCCAACTTCTCAGTCGATAACCAGTACTCTAGAAGAAATGGACTGCACCTAAATGAGGAGGGTGCAAATCAGCTGGGAATGAAGATGGCCAAAAAGTTAGAGGGGTTTTTAAACTAGGCGATGGGGGGAGGGTCCAGAGGTAGAGATAGTCAGCACGGAACATATTCCAGAGGGTAGTATTGGGGGCATTAGTGGTAGGTTGACCAAAGCACATAAACCCAAGGTAAGTATAGTAGCAAGTCCTAGTTGCAAACTAGGAACACCCAATAAGAGAATAGTATGCGACTGGGCTAAACTACATGGCATGTTCACCATGCCAGGAGCCTGGCGGACAAGATGGGTGAACTAGAGATACTGTTGTACGAGGAGGATTTGGATTTTGTGGGAATTTCAGAGACCTGGTTCAACAGCTCTCATGATTGGCTGGCAACCATTCAAGGGTATACTCTTTATCGCAAGGATAGAGAGAGTAAAAAAGGGGGAGGGGTATGCCTATATATCAAGAATAATGTACAAGTGAATATGAGAGATGACGTCACTAAGGGAGCTAGGGAGGAGGTGGAATCCTTATGGGTAGAGCTCAAAAGGGATAAAGCTAAGGGGAAAATAATACTGGGAGTATGCTATAGGCCCCCTAACCTGAGGGAGGAGGGGGAGACAGATCTCCTATAACAATTTGGATTAGTAGCAAGGATGGGAAGTGTTATCATAATGGGGGATTTTAATTATTCAGACATAGACTTGGCGGAGGGAACCACGCATTAATCTAAGGCTCGCCAGTTCCTAAAAGTCTTGCAGGACAATTTTATGGGTCAGATGGTAGACGCACCAATTAGAAATAAAGCGTTACTGGATCTACTGATTAACAGACTTTTGAATGACTCACTTTTGGGACTTATTATGATTTCATGTGATCCCTCATCATCACATATGGACACTAATTTTTATTGATTTACATTGAATTTTATTATTGTATTCATTTTTTTTTTCATATCTTTTACATTGATTATATGTCACTATAACTTTCATGTATTTTGTCATTGAAAATATTCCCACTGGTTTGAATTTCTGATTATTTTTATCTTCCATATTGTCGATAATTATCATTCTCGACATCAGTTTGTATATAGCGCTGCACATTTTTCTTCCTTTATATGGATCTACTGATTACCAACAATACAGACCTGATCACGGATGTGGAAATATGGGGCAATTTAGGTAACAGCGATCACAGGTCAATTGGCTTCAGTATAAATCACACAAATAGGAAACATAAGGGGAATACAAAGACACTGAATTTCAAAAGAGCCCCCTAAACCATGAACCTTTCTAGAAGGCATAAATTGGGATAAAATCTTAGGAACAAAGAACACGGAGGAGAGATGGGTTTGCTTTAAGAGCATATTACCGTATATACTCGTGTATAAGTCAAATTTTTCAGCCCCTTTTTGGGGCTGAAAGTGCCCCCCTCGACTTATACACAAGTCACCGCCATCTGTCTACATGATCAGCATGTCATGCAGGCAGATGGCGGCCAGCGTGTGCTACATAGCACTCGGCAGCGGCTCTCACTGTTCAACAGCTGCGCCTCCTCGTCTGTGATAGGCAGTCAGTGTACAGCCTATCACGGACATTCTCTCATCCTCGTCCGTGGTATGAGGATGAGAGAATGTCCGTGATAGGCTGACCGCTGACTGCTGGGAAATGGAGTTTTCTGCCTATCATGGACGAGGAGGAGGCGCGGCTTTTGAACAGTGAATGGCCGCCGAATACTACACGACGATCGGTGCAGAGCGGCGCACGGAGGCATGCACAGGACACAGGTAGGATGCACACACAAACACATGCACACAGACACAAAACACAGGTACATATACACATGACACATACACAGGACACAGGTACATGACACAGGTACATATACACATGACACAGGTACATATACACATGACACAGGTACATATACACAGGACACAGGTACATGACACATGCACATATACACAGGACACAGGTACATGACACATATGCACAGGACACATGACACATGCAAAGGACACATGCACAGGACACAGGGAGGTATACAGCTGCAGATGGGCATTGTTGACCCTCTTTTTCCACTTACAGTAGCTGCTGCATTTCTCACCCTCGTCTTATACTCGGGTCAATAAGTTTTTCCCATTTTTTTGTGGTAAATTAGGGCCTCGACTTATACTCGGAATGACTTATACGCGAGTATATACGATAAATAAGGACATTACCCAGTGGGTAATAAATTTAAAAGAGCGAACAAAAGTCCTGGATGGCTTAACTCCAATGTAAAAATGCATATAAAAGCAAAGAAGGCGGGGGCGCATGCGCGGCCGGCGATGATGGTGGACGCTCATTAAAGTAGCTCCGGACCCGCTCCTTCCATTCCTGGACCCTGCTCCACAACGCTAGCCTCACCAGACCCAGGATCCACTGGAAAAGACCCCGGAACTCTCCGGGCACCTCATGGGGAAAATAGGATCCCAGCGACAAGGATACCAGGGGTTCGTCCCGCCTCCGACCTCCCGGCCGGCTCAAAGCATGGAGCGGTTCCTGTATAGGCCGCAATCCCCGGCCTCAATTAGCCAGACGGCTACAGCGCTCGCCGTGGAACGAACGGCAGATACGGGGACCACTGCACCGGATCGCTCTCTACACAGTCCCCTATCCCAAGAGACACCATCCTCTGCACAGCAACAAAGAAGGGAGACTTCACATGGTAACTACAGAGAAACAGGAGAACATGCTGCAGACCTCCTTGCTGACCATCCTGCATTATTCACAGGTACTTCCACCCCTACCCCTCCACCCCCAGACAGCTCAGTCACAGTTACAGTTGCGGTGCTTGACTTAAAACTACAGTCCCTGCTGCAAGACCTGACCCGTAACTTTACAGTAGCAGTAGGGAAACTGGCTCAGGAGCTACGAGGGGAAATTGATCAACTTGGCGATCGAACAGATACTTTAGAATCCAAATTTGATGAACTGGTGAAATACGTGCACGTGCTTGAAGAAGATACCGTGTCACTCAAACAAAGCATGTTCCAGGTCCAATCACAGCAGGAGGACCTGGAGAACAGGGAGAGACGCCAAAATGTGAGAATCCGCGGTATTCCAGAAACAGTCCCTGATAAAGAAATACGTCCCTATCTCCTAGGACTGTTTGTCACTATGGCTCCACATATTCCAGATATAGACTGGAGACTAGACAGGGCTCATAGGTCCCTAGCTCCGAAACCACCCCCAGGCACCAACCCAAGAGATGTAATCGCTCGCTTCCACTATTATGAAAGCAAAGAAGCTCTCATGACGGCCACGCGAAATAAACATTGCATTGAATATAAAGGAGCTAAACTCCAAATATTTAGTGATCTATCCCCCATCACTCTCGCCAAAAGACGTGACTTACGGCCGGTGACCATGCACCTACAACAACACCAAGTTGCCTACAGATGGGGATTCCCCTTCCGCCTCTCAGCCTCGAGGGATGGCACTCAATATTCAATGCGAGCCTTACACGAATGTGAGGCCTTTGTCCGTAACTTGGGTCTGCCGCCCATCCCTGAAGAAGACCTGCCCCCGCCACTATTGAACATGGTCCCCGGCCCTCTTCAACCACTCACAGCGATCTGGACCCCGGTTCGTCAGAGACGTCAAAGAAACCTTTCCACCCCTCAACGCCCTGCCTCAGCTAGACTGCCTACCTGAACTCACCCCACATAAGGAGAGACAGCTCCTCAATGTTTCATCCCTGTTTTTTCTTATGCCGTCTTCCTCGATAACCCAAGGGTTTGGTGACGGCATTACCCTGGTGTCCGCAGAGAGAGACCTCCACATTCCAGTCCTTGATGGCCTAGGTTAACGGCAATTGTTCCAGTCTTGGACTTCAAATCCCCAGCCGTGAAGGCCCCTTCTCTCTCACTCCGTTTTTTTTCCCTTTTTTTTTTTTTTTTCTCTCCCCCAGAATCTAAAGTTTAAAGTTGGCATACACACTTTTCTTTTCCTCCTGGAGGGAGCGGGAACCATCGCTGACCGACATGCTCCTCTATAGGTCTATGGCTGATAGCCAAGTCCTCCTGAAGATTTTTTCATCTTCAGGCTTACAAAATGTTTTTCTTTTATTATTATTATTATTTTTCTTTGGACTTTTTTTTGTAGTCCATATTTTTTCTTTTTCTTTTTCTTTTTTTTTCAAACCTAGGCCCTTTTTTGGCCTGAATACATACTTACCTTTTGCTGGTTATTGTGTTAATATATATTTGCTCACTGTCTATATGCTAATTGAGAGATGTGCAAAGATTTTACAGATTAATTTACACGAGTTAAACATACTGCTACTTATTACTAGGATTTCATTAGCTGTAAATTACTTGTCCTCCTTATGGCTCTGAAGGTCTTCTCATGTAACGTGAAGGGCTTGAACTCCATTCACAAACGCTGGTTGGCCTTGAAGGAATTCAGAGCCTCCGGAGCCGATGTGGTCATGGTTCAGGAGACACATTTCCGACCAGGAGGCTCCTTTAAGTTCGCCTCTAAATTATTTCCCACCACATTTGTAGCCTCCGACCCATCTGGGAAGGCAGGGGTAGCAATTCTGTTCAAGAATTCATGCCCTATAAAAGTAATTGATTCCAAATTAGACCCCCAGGGACGATTTGTTATCCTGAACTGTGTCCATTTGAAAACAAAACTTAAGATTGTTAACATATATGCACCCAACTCTGGACAGATAGGTTTCCTCACTAAGGTTCTTGAGGAGGTACAAAATTCCCCTCACCCATTCACGATCATAGGAGGAGACTTCAACATGTGTATGTCCGCTAACAAAGATAGACTAAATCTCTTCCAAAATACTCCCCCAACTCAAGCTTATAGGTTATCTACCTCTTTCCGCAAATGAATCCGCACCCACAACCTGTTTGACTCTTGGAGAGTAAAACACCCCACTGGTAAACAATTCACTTTTTACTCCCCCCCACACAAAGGGTACTCTCGCCTAGATTATTTCCTACTCTCCGCACCCCTACTATCCCACTTAGTCGCCTCTGAAATTGGCCCAATTACATGGTCTGACCATGCACCCATAACTTTAGATATATCCCTACATGTAGCATCCCCTAAATCATGTCATTGGAGACTTAATGAATCTCTCCTGAAAAATGAAGGCATTAAACAACGACTCCAATCAAAACTGATTGAATATTTTGAGTTTAATGAGGGCTCTGTCTCAGACACTTCCATGTTGTGGGAGGCCCACAAGGCCTTCTTTAGGGGTGAGTGCATCTCTGCCGGATTGCATAGGAAGCGTGACTCGCTCCAACAAAAATCTGAATTATTGACCCAACTGCGCTCGGCCGAGGCACACTTACTTCAAGCCCCCACAACTTCCCGTTTAAAGGAGGTGATAAATATCCGTAATAAAATTAAATCCTTAGATATGAATAAAATCTCCAAGGCCATTCTATGGTCAAGACAGAAGTTTTACGAATATGCTGACAAGCCCCACAGAATGTTAGTGAACAAGCTGAAACCGCGTCCAAGCCTCTCTATCCCTGACCATTTAACACAACTGGATGGAACCCCCACTTATTGCCCCCAAAACATGTCTAAGGTCTTTGGAGATTTTTACAACAAATTATATAACTGTCTAAGCTCGGACCCACATACCCAATTCACACAAAAGAAATTTGACTCATTTATCTCACCTTTGAAACTCCCACAAATATCACCTGACCAGCGCGCCTCATTAAACGCCCCCATAACCACTGAAGAATTAAGCGAAGTGACTAAACTACTCCCCCTACATAAATCCCCAGGTCCAGATGGACTCCCCTACTCCTATTACAAAACCTTCCTTCCTATACTATCTCCACACATGTTAAATCTATATGCCTCCTTACTAAAAGTTACAACACCCCACCCCCAATTTCTTCATGCCCACATCATAGTTATACCAAAACCAGATAAAGACCCTTCTATCCCTGACAACTATCGCCCTATAGCCCTGCTAAATTCCGATTACAAAATCTTCACCAAAATTTTAGCGAACAGACTCTCAAAAATTTTACCATCTCTGATAAATAGAGATCAGGTTGGATTTGTCCCCCTGAGACACGCAGGGGACAATACTAGACGCACCATAGATCTTGTCGATCTACTAACTAGAACTAAAACCCCGGCAGTAATACTTAGTTTAGATTCACAGAAAGCATTTGACCGCCTTAGTTGGCCTTTCATGTTTGCGATCCTGACCAAATATGGCTTCTCAGGTCCCTTTATACAGGCCCTTAGATCCTTATATTCATACCCTACCTCCCAAGTACAACTTGCATCCTACCTATCTTCCACGTTCCCCCTCAGTAACGGTACTAGACAGGGTTGCCCTCTATCACCCCTACTTTTTATACTCAGTTTAGAACCCCTAGCTACAACAATCCGCGTAAGTCCCTCCATTACAGGAGTACGTCTACATCAGTCAGAATATAAACTATCCCTCTTTGCAGACGATATTCTTTTAACACTTACTCAACCACACACGTCCCTACCCTCGCTACATAAAATTCTAAACACGTTCAGTGAAATATCTGGGTTTAAAATCAACACCACCAAAACAGAAGCCCTCCCCATAAATATTACATCAACTAATCTGACCATCCTTAAACAGAAATACAATTATCATTGGAGCTCTACATCCTTAAAATATTTAGGTGTCCGAATTACAGCATCATATTCCTCATTATATCAGGCGAATTTCCCCCCCCTATTCCAAGAAATTAACCGCTTGCTGAATCATTGGACCACTTTGCCCATCTCCCTCCTGGGACGTATAAATATTCTAAAAATGTCTATCCTCCCTAAACTACTGTACTTATTTGAGACACTCCCAGTGGCAATACCAATGTCTCAATTGAAAATTCTTCACAGGAGAAGTCTCCGTTTTATCTGGAACAACGCCTCACATAGGGTGGCGGGCTCGGTGGTCATGGCACGCAAGCTTAAAGGGGGCCTAGGTGCCCCTGACTTCATAAAATACTACTACGCTTCTCATCTAAGGGTTCTTACCTCGTGGACCAACAGAACTGCCCCAAATAGATGGGCGGACATTGAAATGAGCATAACATCCCCAGTACACCCGTGCTACATGCTCTGGCCGTCCACGGACAAATATATGCCCCAGCTGAGATCCCTATGCCTGGCCCCAATGCTCTTCACGCTGGCAATATGGAAGAAATGCTCCACTAAATACGCACTTTCATCCACATGCTCACCCCTCACCAATATCCTCTTTAACCCAGACATACCAGATAGTCTGTCCTATGAACGCATGATGCCCTGGACTAAGGCCGGGATTTTTCAACTGCGACAGCTAGTCAACCCAGCCACGAGACACTTGTTATCCTTTAGGGACCTTAATAAACAACACCAATTACCCAAAACAATATATTACTCATATCTCCAAATCAGACACTTCTTTTCTATCAAAAACCCCACACTATCTCTAGATAAACCTACCCAATTTGAAATACTTTGTGCTACAGGCCCTCATGAACCCCAACTGATATCCACAATTTATAGAATACTCCATGAGGCCACCCCCTTAAAAGTAGATACACATTACTATATGAAGAAATGGTCACAGATTCTCCAACACGACATATCTATCCTAGACTGGGATAAGATTTGGTCCTCCATTTCCAAGATTTCCAGATGCATTTCTCACAAAGAAATCGGCTACAAAGTACTTATGTTTTGGTATAAAACTCCAGAAAGACTACATGCGGGAGATCCGTCTAAATCCCGACTGTGCTGGAGATGTAACAAGAAAGTAGGCTCCCATTTTCATATCTTTTGGGAATGCTCTCTGGTTATACAATTCTGGGAGCAGATCCAAAAACTACTAGAGAAGCTGGTGGAAATCCTCGTTCCCCTGGATCCCATATATTATTTACTAGGTCTTCCCTACCAAGGCCTTCACAGAGCAAAGCAGAAACTGATGTCATACGTATTACTAGCAGCTAAGAAAACTATCCCTAAACTTTGGTTATCCACTTCCCCCCCCACCCTACCGCATACTCTAACCATCTTAATGGATATACGTAGAATGGAACATCTAACTGCCATGGTTGAAGATTCCATACAGAAATTTTCTCTCATTTGGCAACCATGGGATGACTATGATAATAACAGTATGACAAAAGAAGCGAGCTGAAAAGGCGGATGTATATAGTAATACACGTTTTCTATTTCCTCGAGCTAATAAGTATTTTACTCCTCTGATTATGGAATTCTTCCTTAACAAGATTCCCACTTCCTGTAGGACAAGTAATGTATTCACAGTAACACCGCTTAATTAATAACCAAAGGTCCTTATCATTTGTTATTTTCAATCTTAAAATTGTAATGTAAAGTTACCCTAAGGTCCCTGATAAGGTTATGCACTCTTGATAGACAGTATTGAAGCGTTCTGTTTTCTTTTTCTTTTATTTTCTTTATTCTGAATGTGACTTTAATGTTATTATAATTGTCATGGAAAAATGTTAAATAAACAATTTAAAAAAAAAAAAGCAAAGAAGGCCTTCAAAAAATACAGGGTTGAGGGATCATCATCAGCATTTAGACTTTATAAAGAATACAACAAAAAATGTAAGGGGGCAATAAGGACAGGTAAGATAGAACAGGAAAGACACATAGCGGAGGAGAGAAAAAAAATCCCAAGAAATTCTTTAAGTATGTAAACAGTAAAAAAGGGAGGACAGACCATATTGGCCCCATAAAGAATGAGGAAGAACATCTGGTTATAAAGGATGGGGATATGGCTAAGGTATTGAATTTATTCTTCGCCTCAGTCTTCACGAGAGAATTGGGGGGCTTCAGTAACCAAAACTGCAGTGTTTATCCTCATGACACATCACAGGAAGCACCTCCATGGTTAACAGAGGACAGAATTAAAATTAGTCTTGGGAATCTTAACATTAATAAATCACCAGGACCAGATGGCTTGCACTCAAGGGTACTTAGGGAACTCAGTCAAGTAATTGCCAGACCATTGTTCCTAATTTTTACTGACAGTTAGGGATGAGCCGAACACCCCCCTGTTCGGCTCGCACCAGAACATGCGAACAGGCAAAAAATTTGTTCGAACACGCAAACAACGTTAAAGTCTATAGGACACGAACATGAATAATCAAAAGTGCTAATTTTAAAGGCTTATATGCAAGTTATTGTCATACAAAGTGTTTGGGGACCTGGGTCCTGCCCCAGGGGACATGAATCAATGCAAAAAAAAGTTTTAAAAGTGGCCGTTTTTTTGGGATCAGTGATTTTAACAATGCTTAAAGAGAAACAATAAAAGTGTAATATCCCTTTAAATTTCATACCTGGGGGGTGTCTATAGTATGCCTGTAAAGGGGCGCATTTTTCCCGTGTTTAGAACAGTCTGACAGCAAAATAACATTTCAAAGGAAAAAAAGTAATTTAAAACTACTCGCGGCTATTAATGCATTCCTGGTCCAACAATACACATAGAAGTTCATTGATAAAAACGGCATGGGAATTCCCCACAGGGGAACCCCGAACCAAAATTTAAAAAAAAAAATGACGTGGGGGTCCACCTAAATTCCATACCAGGCCCTTCAAGTCTGGTATGGATATTAAGGGGAACCCCGGCCAAAATTTTTAAAAAATGATGTGGGGGTCCCCCTAAATTCCATACCAGGCCCTTCAGGTCTGGTATGGATATTAAGGGGAACCCTGTGGCAAAATTTAAAAAAAAACAGCGTGGGGTCCCCCCAAAAATCTATACCAGACCCTTATCCGAGCACACAACCTGGCAGGCCGCAGGAAAAGAAGGGGGGACGAGAGAGCGCTCCCCCTCCTGAACCGTACCAGGCCACATGCCCTCAACATTGGGAGGGTGCTTTGGGGTAGCCCCCCAAAACACCTTGTCCCCATGTTGATGAGGACAAGGGCCTCATCTCCACAACCCTGGCTGGTGGTTGTGGGGGTCTGCTGGTGGGGGGCTTATCGGAATCTGGAAGCCCCCTTTAACAAGGGGACCCCCAGATCCCGGCCCTTTCCCCTGTGTGAGATGGTAAGGGGGTACAAAAGTACCCCTACCATTTCACTAAAAAACTGTCAAAAATGTTAAAAATGACAAGAGACAGTTTTTGACAATTCCTTTATTTAAATGCTTCTTCTTTCTTCTATCTTCCTTCATCTTCTTATTCTTCTGGTTCTTTTGGTTCTTCTGGTTCTTCCTCTAGTGTTCTCGTCCAGCATCTCCTCCGCGGCGTCTTCTTCCCTTCTTCTCCATGGCATGGAGGGAGGCTGCCGCTCTTCTCTTCATCTTCTTCTCTTCATCTTCTTCACTTCATCTTCTTCTCTTCTGGATTGGGCCAAATATTTGCTGAATATGTGGAGATGTCTGTTTGCCGAATATATGGGAATGCCTCTGCTGGATTGGCCCATCTCTTTGCTGAATATGTGGAGATGTCTCTTTGCTGGATTGCTGGATTGGGCCAACTTTGTTGAATATATGGGGAGGCAAGCACTGATGACTTGGAATACACTTTTAATTTTATATATATGGGAATGTCTCTTTGCGGGATTGGGCTGTCTCTTTGCTGAATCTATGCAGTTATCTCTCTGCTGGATTGAATAAACTCTTTGCTAAATATATGGGGATGCCTCTTTGCTGAATTGGGCCAACTCTTTGCTGAATATATAGGGATGCAAGCACTGATGACTTGGAATACACTTTTAATTTTCATACATTAAGTTGTACGTGTGTTAAAATAAAATTGGGTGCGTTGAAGGACTTAGGATGGTCAGTGGGTGGATTCAGTCGGATGGCCAGTTGACAGGCCCTGGGGAATTTTGGTGGTCAGGGCTGGAGGGGCCTAGGCCTAAAGGTGTGTAAGGGACCCCAAAATTTCTGAAGGCTGCCCTGCAAAGTTTTTTTTCAATGTAATAGTGGTTAATTATGATGACTGAATGTACACATTAGTGATCTACAGGGTTACAGTGTAAAATTCAGTAAATTCAGGTGCATGTGTGGCAGCCCCCAAGATGGCCGCTTAAGCCAGGAGCTCCACACCGCCTCCACTGTTCAGACACCCCACGGGTGATCGCAACCCCGCGGGACGAGCAATACCAGCTGCACCTGATAGGGCAAATCTCCACACATCGGAAAATCGTCCGGAGGGTCAGCACGAAGGGACCTTCGACCGCAGTTCTCCAGCGCTGCCCCGGCTGAATCCAAAATGGCGGCCACAGCTCAGGCATGATCAGGGACACTCTCTGGCATCCGTCTTGCCGCTCCTGTCTCGAGGCATGTGAGTAGCCACCAGAATGTAGCTCCCTATCCTGCTTCCACTGAATAGCACATAGCGCACACTTTGGAGGACTTTATGCTATTATCTATGGGAGTCAATGCTGCTCATCCAGACACAGTCTCCTTTCCGGGGAGTCCCAGCCAGGATCTGCCTCTAAATACTGCAGACCTTTTCCAAAAATTTACTGAACAGGGGTCTGGCCCAAACAGCTGCTAAAATAACAGGGAACATTAGAGCAGACTTGAAGAAATTGGGCTGCTGAATGGATTGAATTGAAATTAAACTGGACGCTACAGTCTCGAGCGCTAATCAGATTACAGACCGTATTCAAGATCTTCAAGACCAGCTTCATACAGCCCATTCCAGAATCGATGACCTTGAGAACACGTTGTGGAGATATAACTTTTTTACAGACGTCCCAGCCACAGTTCGAGAGTTAATTAAAGAACTTATTCCTGGGGGTGTGGCCTAGCGCGCGAGCCGGATGGACGTGTGAGACCGGAGCTCCGGCGAGATAGGGGAGAGTAGCGGCACACAACGGCCATCCAAAGCAGAAAATCATAAGGTCTGGCGGTGGGCAGGGCTGGGAGACCCCACAACTATGTCCGGGAAGCGGAGAAAGGAAGGAAAGGTCCAGCGTCTCACGGACTTTTATCCCCCAAACGGCAGGGAAGATGGGCAAGATGGCGCCGAGGCCTACTCCATGCCGGCGGCTCCAGCACAACAGCGATCATCTAAAGCACGTAATTGTTCCCAAAACAAAAGCTCCCCAAGGGATAAGATGCAGAATCCATCCACCCCATTCACCTGCAGTCCAGCCAAAACCAAACCTAGGCTGGATGCTGATGGATTCCATAACGCAGGGAGCCCGGCCTCAGATTTTTGGGAGGACTCAAGAGAACTCCCAGAATCGATCGAATCTTTCCCCACACAAAACCAACCAGTACTAGACACAGTATTAAAAGAGATGCTGCTATCTTTAAGAAGCACATTACAATCTGACATGGCAGGATATATGCACCGTATGAACAAAGACATACAGGATGTGGGGAATGGAGTGGCTCATATAGAGACAAAAATGGGGGAATATGCTTCCATTATTAATGACCTGGTCGACGCTCAGGAGGAAACTGAAGCAGTCAACAAATGGATCAAGGCAAAGCTGGCAGACATGGAGGACAGATCCAGATGGAACAATTTAAAAATTAGGGGATCCCTGAGTCTGTACAACAACAGGATCTGGGTCCATACACTGCCACTTTGTTCAAATCTCTTATACCAAGTCTTACGGACATTACCATTGACAGAATTCACCATCTGCCTAAGCCGTCCCACTTGCCAGACCTGATACCTAGAGACGTAATACTCAGGCTGCATTTCTTTCACGTAAAGGAACAACTGATGACCACAATGAGAAAACAAGAGCAGATTCCGTCACAGTATCACAATCTACAATTTTTTGCAGACTTGTCACAGTACACCCTGCAAAAACGTAAAAACTGGAACAAAGTGACAAAAGTACTACGCAACCACAAAATTGTGTACAGATGGGGGTATCCCACAAAGATAAATATCACTAAGGGCAACCGCACTTACACAGTGACATCCCTGGAGAAGGGCATCAACCTTCTGAAAGAGTGGGGTATCCTCCCTGACCCCCCGGAAGAAACTGCGGCCACTAGCACTCCGCGCCACTTATCACAAGAATGGAAAACGGTTACAGCAAAAAATGCCACCTCTCAGTCTTGAACAGATAAAGATGGTCTATATTCTTTGCTTTTAGTCCCTGACTAATGAAGTCCTCAAAATTGAACTTATCCCCCAGTTACATGTAACAGCAAACTGCTGTCCTTGGGTATTTTTTACCCCCCCCCCCCCCCCCCCGTATATGTTGCATCAATTGCGATGTACCAAAGTTGAAAGTTAAAAATCTTTTGTTTTTCTTTTTGGTTATACTTTATATTTTTTCTATGTTCTTGTTGTTGTTTTTGGGATGTAGGCAGCATCGCTTCACCCACACTCCCACCTCTTCCACACAGGAAAGACAACAGAAGCTTCTACTATGGGAATCGGCTTCCAATTTGACCTCCAAGGCTAAACAACCTCTCTTATGCCAAAAGATAATCTTATGACCTATACAAGTAAGTCTACACTAATACATAGAGTCCTAATTGCACCAAGCTTATGTGGACTAAGCACTGAAATTGGGATGATGGTCTTAATTTTAAAGCTTACCTCATACAACACCAATGCCTAATAACATAATCTCCATTAATGCTAAGGGGCTCAATCACCACGTGAAATGCAAATCACTATGGCAAGAAGCATTATCACATCATGGAGATATATTATGTGCTCAGGAAACTAACTTTTGCAGCCAAGCACCACCGAAACGTACCCACAAAAGCTTCCCGCATGTTTTCACTGCCAATGCGGATTCTAAAGCGAAAGGAGTATTAATAGCCATAAGAGATTCTGTAGCATTCACTCTACATCAGGAAATCCGAGATCCTCTGGGTAGATACCTAATTCTGATATGCGAACTGAACTCTTCAATATACACCCTAGTAACTGCTTACTCCCCTAATAAGCATCAAATACACTCCTTTAACAAACTAATGAGGAAAATCAGAAAGTGTCAAAGAGGTCCGCTTATATTGTTTGGTGATTTTAATGCTACTCCGGATCCATCAATAGACTCTACATCTAAATCCATACGCTACAATCCTATACTATCAACTTCCTTTCACAAGTATAATCTATATGACGCCTGGTGTTGCTTTCATGCCAACGAAAAAGACTTTACTTTTTTTTCAGCAGCGCATAAAGTTTATACAAGAATTGATCTCTTCATAGTGGACCAACCTGTTTTATTAGGAACTAAAGCAGTATCTATCAACTCTATAACGTGGTCGGACCATGCGTCTATAATACTGATGTTATCGGATTCTGCTTCTCCCGGACCGAGCCCAATTAGGAGAATTAACACCTACTTGCTATAGCAACAAGACTTTAAGGAACAGATTAACAGCCACTTAACTAATTTTTTTGCTAAAAATACGGGTTCAGTACAAAGCCCTTTTACATTGTGGAACGCCCACAAAGCGTTCATAAGAGGCGTTTATATACAACTGAGTGCAAGGGTGAAAAGGCAGAGGCGGCAACGACTGACTGAATTGTTAAAACATATCTCTGAATTAGAAACCCAAAACAAACAAAATTACTCCCAAAATACTTCCCAAAAATTGACACAACTGAGATCCGAATTGAGAATATACCTATTAGAAAATTTTGAGAAAGCCACTAAGAGACTTAAAATGACTTATTATGTGAATGGAAATAAGGCAGGAAACCTTTTAGCACAAACTATTCAGGGTCATAGGTATAAATCGAGAATACCATTTATAAGTCATCCATCCACCAATCCAAAAGAATATCACCCACAAAAAATTGCTGACACTTTTAGCCACTATTATAGATCTCTTTACAATCTAAAAGATGACCCATCCACCATTCAACCCACCCCTGACGCAATTAATGACTTTTTAAGTAAAGTATCCATACCGAAACTAACTACACACCAGATCCAAGCTCTTAACCAACCATTCACCAATGCAGAAATACATAAAGCTATTGATTCACTCCCTACAAATAAATCCCCAGGACAGGACGGTTTTTGTGGAGAATACTATAGAGAATTTAAGACCCTACTGACCCCCTTCTTGACTCATATATTTAGTTCAGCAGCTGCCTCTGCCTCTTTCCCTCCAGAAATGCTAGAAGCTTTGGTTGTGGCTTTGCCAAAGCCAGGGAAGGAGCCCACCTCTCCCTCAAATTTTAGGCCAATATCTTTACTAAACATTGATCTTAAATTGTATGCCAAGATCATAGCACTACGTCTAGCTGACATTCTGCCTAACCTTATCCACCCTGATCAAACAGGCTTTACAAAATATAGACAAACCTCGGATGCGACTAGACGCATGATTAATATTATTCATATGGCTAGGGTGCACCAGAGGCCTTCTCTGCTCCTGCCGTTGGATACAGAGAAGGCCTTTGACCGTATACATTGGCTATATCTAACCAAAGTATTAGAATCATTTGGTTTTGTGGGACCTATCCTCTCTGCCATTATGGCTCTATACTCTAGTCCATCTGCCAAGGTCTATATATCTGGAACTATCTCAAAACCTTTTTAGTATATCAAATGGTACAAGGCAAGGATGCCCGTTGTCCCCTCTAATCTTTAACTTATTAATGGAACCCCTGGCCATATATATTAGAAGTCATCCAAATATAAAAGGATTTCCTGTTGGTAATGATACTCACTCTATAAGTTTATTCTCAGATGACATTATCATGATATTGACAGAGGTGGGCTCTTCCCTTACGGCGGCACATGAGGCATTACATTTATTCAACAAAATCTCATATTATAAAGTCAATGAAAATAAATCGTATATTTTAGGTTTGGGAATAGACAGTACTACTAGCAACAAGCTTAAATCACAATTTCTGTACAAATGGACTACAGAAGGGATAAAATATTTAGGAATAACACTAACAGCTGATACTAAAAAAATAGCAGAAACAAACTATACTCATTTTTTACTAAACCTAAACCAAAAACTGCAAACAATAAATAGAGCAGAATTCACATGGTCAGGCTGTCTTGCGGCCTTTAAAATGATGATACTCCCCCAATTCATTTATTTATTCAGGGCCCTTCCAATACCAATCCCAGATAGTTTCTTTGTCAGAGCGCAGTCCATGGTTAATGGATTCCTTTGGCAGGGAAAAAAGGCTAAATGTGCATTCCATAAACTTCTTAAGTCCAGAAGGACAGGAGGAGTGGGACATGTCCTATTGAAGGACTACTATCTTGCGGCAATTTTGGCCCAACTAAAATACTGGTTTCCTGGAAATCATACATCAAGATGGCAAGAATTGGAATCTTTCCAATCTCCTAATCATAGCTTATATGACCTAATATTGGCCTGCAGAATGATGCCACACTCTCCCCCCAAACTTTCACCCACAATGGAAGCATCTATTAACACATGGAAAACATTCCTAAATACTCCTGTCACTGATAATCCTCTGAAATCCATTCCCCTTCCTATCACCAGTTTACAACTTTTGATACCAAACATAAATATTAAACATTGGGAATCCAAAGGCCTTAAAACATTTGAAGATCTTTACATAGGCCCTACAATAAAGACTTTTAGAGCAATTCAACTGGAACATAATTTAGATTCTAAAGAATATTACGCATACTTACAAATATCACATTTAATATCCTCTGTCAATGATACTAACACAAATATTTTATGGAAGGTTTATCTATATTTCACGAATCCTACGACCTCCATCAAAGGCATTTCCTTATTTTATAACCTTCTGCACAAGAAATCAATATTCAGCAAGACACCTTCTATGAGGACTTGGGAAATTGATTTCAATATATGCTACACTCTAGAGCAATGGAAGCAAGCAATTTCGTCCATATACAAGGGCACCAGAAGTGTTAACTTGTGGGAACTTTACCAAAAAATACTCTTAAGATGGTACTTAACCCCTACACGATTAGCAGGATTCAACTCCCATATATCTCCACTATGCTGGAGAAAGTGCGGCCAAAGAGGTTCCATCATACATATATTTTGGTCATGCCCAAGATTGAGAATCTATTGGTCCGATATCTTCCATCTCATAGAGCAGATTACCAAAGCTCAACTCTATCATACCTCCAACATGGCTACCCTAGCCTTAGGAATAGATATGGTACCTCACTCTATGAGACATATAGTCACCCAGATCCTCACCAGTGCTTGTCTTGAGTTGACGAGAAGATGGTTAAAAGCTGAAACACCAAATCTTAATGACGTGATCAGAACCACTAATTCTGATTTGTAAACCTTGGATAGATTGGTATCATACATTTTGCACCAAATGAGAGAGGGAGTCATGTTTGCCTCATATATCTATACTAGATATCCTTTTACCCTTTTTTCTATTTAAGCAAAACTGCCTATTTACCACCTCTTTATATAACTATTGTTCTATTTAGAGTTGAAGCATAACATTACCTTGAAATACACAACTAAGCCTATGTGGAGATAATAGAGATAGGATGATATTAACAGAATGTGCGCTTGTCTACCGAGGCACAGAGAGTTCCCATTGGGGGTGCCAGGTGGATGAGATGCACACTTAGAATTATAATAATGTTAATCCTGTCGTGCTACCTTATATATATATATATATATATATATATATATATATATATATATATATATATATATATATATATATATATAATTTCAACTAAGATGTTATTGATGTGAAAGTTTTTACACTGGAACAATAATAGCAAATTTCTATGTATACGGTTACTACTTATATGATAGTTTTCTTCTTTTGTTTTACCTGTTTTTATAAAACTCAACTAAACTAAAGAACTTATTCCTGACATTCTGATGCACTGGTTAGAACTAGATTGGGCACACAGAGCTCTGAGACCCCCCTAGACCGGATGGACTACCAAGGAATGTGGTGGTCAAGCCCTATTTTTACATTGTTAAAGAGGTAATTGGGAAAAATTCACGCACACAGTCTCAGCTTGTATGCCAAGGCCACCCAGTGCAGATCTTTGCTGACCTTTCCCCATATACTATCCAAAGGAGAAGATCTCTTAAACCACTTCTTGCTGTGCAAAAGAGACACTTCTTGCCCAAAGAGATATTAAGTATTGGTGGTCCTTTCCATTTTCTCTCAAGTTCACATATAAAAACAAAACATACTCATTATCAAGTTTTTCAGACAGAGAAAAGCTGTTTTTGGGCCTGAAATTCATCTTGCAATATTCTGTAGCTACCTCCTCAAGTTTTCACTCTGGGGCTACCAAACACCCTACATCTACGAGCCAAATTACCCTGGTGTGGCACAAGAATAAGCCAAAATGCTCCAAGAACTCTAGGCCCCCCTGATCCACTTCAGTCACTAAAGCACTCATTACTTTTGTTTGACTCTTTCAGGTCATGAGGTCATTTTGCTCTGCGAGTGGTCACTACCACCACTTTCTCCAGAATGGTTCTTTTTAATGTTTTATAGTAGTACTTGTTTAATCGTCCCCAGCAGGGGCTTATAGGTTAGTTGCGGATGCTATTCCTGTTGCCCAGGTTTGGCCTGGGGTCTGGCGATGTCCTTTCATGGCCGCCTTGTGCTCGCTTAACTAATGTAACACTTTGACAGTCTACAGAACTAAGGTCATTTATCATAGCCTTACACTTTATCCCCTACCCCCACCTCCTCCTGACTTCCCTCCCCTTCTTGTGACTCAGAAGAGGCGACTGGAGTGGGCTGGATCTGAATGGGCGGGGAACGAGACTGCTCCCTGTGCTTTCTTGTTTACCTACAGGATCCATCCACGGAATACCCCACCCCTTCTATCCACAGGACCATCTACATCCTTGTGACCCCCTACACCTTTTAGGACCTAGGTGCTACTTGGAGGAATCCAGCAACCCGTGAGATTACAGGCATCCACAGCCACTTACCACCCAAGCCTTATCTGACCCAATTCGGCGTATGCCCCGTTGGGTCCATCTCATCTGGTAAGCCTTTTCTTCTCTCGGTGGGAGTGAGCTGATCTGCATTTTTGGGACGCTAGAATTACCTGTCTATAACATGTCTACATAAGGACAAAACTCTGTTATTTTTTAGTCATAACTTCCATATCAGGACTACTCACTTATGAATAGCTTTATGCATAGATGATCTCCTTCACTACATACCGACCAATTTATTGTTGTTTATGATATTGTTTAGCGCTACACTTTTTTGTTGTTTTTCCCTCCCCTTCTTCCCTGAATTTTCCCCCTTCCTATCTTGCCCTGATACCTCACCATACCCCCCATGCCCATAGCAGCAGGGTAATTATTCTGTTTACGTGTTGGGTTGTGGTTATTAATACGCTAATCATTTATATGGTTTTATGTTTAGGGGTGCACTGCAATTGGGGTGGCCTCCATGTACCCCTTCCTACCTCGAGAATATGTTTTTTCTTAGTTCACATGGTCCATCCTCTCAAATTGGGGATGATATTACACTTAACTACATTGGCAGTGAGTAGCTGGTTACCTCCTGCCTATTTGGGCTCTTAACTGACTCTTCTTTGTACTTTATAATTTCTTTGGTGCTAGTGTTCATTTTTCTAGCCAACCTCCAGAAGTCCTGTATCCTACTCATTAGTTTTTGTGATCCTAGGGTTCCTTGGACCAGGCCTGCTGTCCAGTTTCCAGGTAATTAATAGTGGACTGGAGGGGTACCCATCCCATTTGCTCCATGACCTGTGATAATGTGCCCACTCCTCCCTTGCTTACTGCTTTCCCAGTGAAACCCTGCAAAATCTTCCAATATTACCACTCCCAAAAAATAGATATCATTCTACAAGAAACACATTTCCCAAAACGGTATAACCCCTCATTTATACACGCCAAATACCCAACATTCTTTCTGGCCAATGCGGACGCTAAAACCAGGGGGGTGGCCATCTTCTTTTCTAAAAATCTCTGGCTCATGCCTCAGCTGGTACACAGAGACCCTGAGGGCAAATTCATACTGTTGAAAGGGTTTCTAGATGACCAATTATACTCGCTTGTCTCTCATTTTGCACCCAATCAGGGCCAAGCCCAATTTTTTTCAGGCAATGTTCCGGACCTTGGGCCCACTAATGTGGGGTATTGTAATCTATGGGGGGATAAATCAAGATATCTAAGCTCCCAGTTCACTCGTCCTCCTAAAAGTAGCCTCAAAATCGCTAGGCTGATTTTTCAGCAGGGACTGGCAGATATTTGGAGAAAAATGAACCTACCAAACAGGATTTAACCCATTCCTGCCAGGGAATATATATAGCCCAATTAGACGCTGCTCGCCTCTCCCTAAACTTGGCAGAGAAGAGCCTTAAATGGATCAGAGAAAGATTTTATTAGCAGCGTGATAAAATTGGCTCTTTGCTGGCTTGTTTCTTTAACTCCAAAAGGAAGGGTGACCCGTTTGATAGGTCCTTAAATTTGGCCTACATCTCCATAATTCCTAAATCAAATAAAGACCCGGAGGAAGTGGGAAATTGTAAACCTATTTCTATAATAAATAATGACATGAAGATACTGACCAAGATCCTTGCGAACCGCATAGCTTCATTTATTAGTCTCTATATCCACAAGGACCAAGTTGGTTTTATTCAAGGCAAACAAGTCCCAGACCAAATCAGGAGGGTGATAGATTTATTCTCCCTGCTTCAATCAGGCTGGGATGGAGACTGATGCAAGCATGCTCTTGTCAATTGACCTCCAGAAGGCCTTTGATTCAGTTTCTTGGCCATATCTTTTTATGATTATGCGACGCTGGGGATTTGGTCACAGATTAATGGGGTTAAAGGGGGCCCTGTACTCTTCCCCGGAAGCTTGAGTTTGCCTTTAGGGCTACTGCTTGGAACCCATTAGGATTGCTAGAGGTACGCGACAGGGATGCCCTCTCTCACCCCTGATATTCGAGATAGCGATAGAAACATTGGCAATAGCTATCACCCAGAAATTAAAGGAGTGCAGTGCAGCCCACAGGCGCATAAGTGTACACTCTTTGCAGACGATCTACTATTATTTGTGACATCGCCGATAATTTCTCTCCCAAACATCTGCAAACTGTTGGAAGACTTTTGTAGGGTCTCGGGTCTGTATATAAATATATCTAAATCTCAAGCGATAAATGTTATAATCCCGCCTCCCGTAGTGGAGTGCTTAAGAAGTAATATTACATTTGAATGGAGGGATTCGACCATCCGTTACTTAGAGATCAATCTCACCTCTAAGATAGAACAGCTATATTCTGTTAACTTTCCCCCAATCTATAAGATACTGGAATCAGACCATCGGACTTGGGCGTAACATGAGATATCATGGATGGGTAGGATTAACTCAATTAAAATTACGTGGCTTCCCCGATTACTCTATCTTTTCCACTCCCTCCCAATCCCAATTAGAAGGAATCACCTAAATGGCTTTCATGGGAATATAGCCAGATTTATTTGGGATTCCAAAGGACATCGGCCAGCATGATCCCAGGGAGGCTTAGGACTCCCTAATTTATTGTGGTACTATCAGGCAGCCTGTCTGGCTCAAGTATAAATCATACATTCCCGCCTAGTCAAGCCTGTCTAGGCTTGGAGTGACAGACGGTACCTAACTTTACGCTGTACTTTCTACTTTGTAGGGCGTGTCCCCCTAAGAATCACCCTCCAATTTTGTCCCCTACTTTAACACATTATTTGAAGCTCTGGGATGGCCTTAGGAGTCTCCCCTCCTTGACCTCCGATTTACACCCAATGGCCCATATTTTTTTAATAATCCCATTTCCACCAAGCATGCATATCAAGACCTTTAAATGGTGGCTGTATAAGGGGTTGTACTGTATTGACCATTATTTTACCTCTCTAGGACTGATCTCACTTGGATATTGCATTAGCAAACTTGACATGCCTGTCTCTGAAAAATTTAGATTCATTTAAATATCACACTTGCTACATAAACTTTGGAAGAATAATCCTGACCCTCTGAAATTTACAGCGTATGAACAATGGTGCGGCCAGGCAGAGGGGGAGCATCACAATAATCTATCTGTCACTGGCCTCGAGTCTCTCCAAGCGTCTGTACATTTTGACTTTGGAGAGTGATCTGCAGGATGTCTGGGATTTGGAGGACTGACATAAGTCCTTCTTCTGCTCTTTCCAGGGTGTTTGCAACACTTTGCTGATAGAAGCGAATCTCAAGATGTTAATGAGATGGTACCTGGTCCTGACCAGGCTAGCCAAAATGTTTCCATCTTCCACTCCTCAGTGCTTTAGAGGTTGTGGTATTTCGGGGTCGATGATACACATGTGGTGGGATTGCCCAAAGATCCGGGGTTTCTGGAATAAGGTTTTTTTATATAATTTACAGTCGCAGGCTGTCTGGTTTCCAAATCTCCCTCGGTGGCTTTACTCATCCTTTCTGTACAAAATGTTTCTAAGGGTACACAAACACTATTTTTTTATACTTTAGGAAGCTAAATTAACCATAGTTCAGGCCTGGAAACAGCCCAGTCTCCATCTCCTTAGCTAAGAGAAAAATCTCTTAAATAATGTCCCAGGAGAGAATGGTAAGCAGCCTGCTAGACTCAGTATCCCTGATACTGTAATGTTTTGGATCTCAGATTGATGTGACGGTCTTCTAGTTAATCTTTCTCTCTCTTCTCCTCTTTCTTTACTTCGCCATTTTTCTTCTCCATCTTACTTCTCTCATTAGCTTCTATAGCGGATTTTATTCATGGAACTGATAAGAGCTTTGTGCCCTAATATAGTGTGGATTGTTGCCCTGGAAATATTTGGGCTGCATTCAGCACTGGATCTTTGCGGCAAGATGGACTGAAAGCTAATTGAGATGTACACTTCCTTATCTGTTGCATTTTATAGAAAAAGACAATTCTCTTATTTGTAACCTATATCCATTGGTCGATATTTTTGGACTTGGTTTTTCACAGTATGACCTGAGAGTTTGTTTATTCGCATTCATTGCTGGACTTTTTTTTAATATACAACCTTGTTCAAAGGTCAAACTGCTCAGCTTTGTTCTACAATTTTAGGAGGCTGCTCATCCCGATACTGACCTAGGTTACCTTTAAATGTTGTTATTTGCTCAAAACTTAAAATGTGTTTTTTCTATAACTTTTATAACGGCTCATAGCTTTTACTGTCTAAGATCTGTTTTTGTACTCAAATGCCGACTTTGTGAAACAAACATACATTTGAACCTTTATTTTCTTAATAAAAATGTATAGAAAACGTTTTTAAATTCAGTGAATTCTGTTTATGTATTGTGAGATCATTAATGGTCCATCTCTGACCCAACATTTCATGATCAGCCATTGCACTACTTTAAATATTTTTTATGGTCTTTGAAATAAAGTTTGTAAAAAAAAATCTTTTATAATTATTTTTATTGTGTTATTCTTGGGTGCCTAAAAAGTCTTCTATATTTACTCTATAAAAAACAAATCATGTAGTCTTTCTGTTTCAAGGTTTTATAGGTCCTCAAAGTAGAGATATATTTGTTGAGAGCTGTGGAGGGGAGAACTATAGGGAGGTGACGGGAATAATTAATATAATGATCAGTACATATTCATGCATGTGAATATATGCACGTAAATATAGGAAAACGTTCAGGGTGAATTGTATGTATGCACTGATGTGAAGCACTGTGCTGGAGGGACAGCCAGCTGTCAGTTAGAAGCAGCTCTGTGGGTTAGAGGAGAAGAAAAACAATCGGTGCCACGCTAAGTGCAGTATCAGGTAAAAGGTGCATGTTTTAATAGAGAAACACTCTTATGGTAGAAGAGAGTAAAAGCTTGTAAATTAAAGCCACGTTGCCTGCCGTGGTCCAAGTGAAGGACTGTCATCTGCGGCCTTCCACGTTGCCGGCTGCGCTGGTGGATTACTACTGCCAGGTCATGGTCCTATGAATCACCCTGAATATTGGAAAGTAAAGGGGTTAATGGTGGGTGTGGCGCTGCTCTAGGGTCCTGCTGAGGTATTAGACTGTGCATACACCAATTGTTGCCAATAAAGTGAAAACATATATCAGTTCAATAAAGTAATAAAGTGCAAATATGTGTGAGGAAATTCATCGATGTATAAACAATAATCAATAAAGTGCAAACATGTCACCAGTAATTAATACTCTGAAAATAACCAGTGATCCTTGATAAAATTGTGCATAAATAAAAAATATGAAGCAGTGATAAATACTGTTCAATGATAAAAACCAAATCCTGTGCAAAAGAATGGACTAGGAGGGCTTAAGGCTTTGAGCCTGACAGCATTGGTATGCGGTCGCTCCTCCTCTTAAAAAAAATAATGTATTGTATGTACATGTTACTAAATTAGGGACAAGGTCCCTTTAAGAAAATTTCAAATGGGATTGGGGCGGGAAATTTGGTTACATGACGTTTGTGAATTTCCCAGATTCTCATGTGACCCCTGGGAATGTTCTGGAAAGGGGCTTATTATATATAGGACCCTCTCACAGGGGCATTCCCACCAGTGTTCAGCTAGTCAGCATCGGTGCAACAAGCTCCTCAGAAGGGCTATAATACTTTTCATTTGCAGCCGACCTAACTATGAAATCCCTAATGCGACAAGTGCTGGAAGGAGCAGGGAACAGCGGTGGGAAAGTCTGGCTCAGGAGGTGCCTTGCCATGGCTGAAGAGGATAAGAAGTGGAGGGGAGAAGAAAGGGAACAGACGGTGCAGAGAACCGTGGATGTGCCCAGTATTCCCCAGGGAGGCAGAGCCAGACCAGCGGTAAGAAGCACGCAACCCCCCCAGACACGCCAGCACCAGTGGCGTAGCGTGGGGGGTGCAGGGGGTGCCGTGGCCCCGGGCGCGATATTTAGGGGGGCGCCAGTAAGTGTCACTGGCTGCCTCCTCCTAATTTCTAATTCTGTGTCCCCGGGCTCCGGCCGCCATGTTAAGTGTCCGGCGCCCTGTGATTGGGTGTATGGGGGTCATGTGAGGCGTAGGGCTGGCCTGTCCTCGATCGCTCCTGAAGTCTCGCCTCCGCACATGACCCCCCATACGACCAATCACAGGGCGCTGGACACTGAACATGGCAGCAGCCAGAGCGCAGGGGAGAGAAGAATGTAAGCCGCCGCTGTCTTCTCCTCCTTCCCTGGATCGATGCAGCCAGGATAAGAAGGTGAGTGAGAGTCTTGTTACTGGCCGGGGGGGGGGCGAGAGAGAGAGACTGTAGGCAGGACAGTGTAGTGTAGTATAGTATGGAGGTCAGTGTAGTGGTCACTATGGGGGGCAGTGTAGTGGACAGTATAGTGTAGTATAGTGGTCAGTATAGTGGTTAGTATAGTGGTCAGTATAGTGTAGTTTAGTATGGAGGTCAGTGTAGTGTAGTATAGTGGTTAGTATAGTGGTCAGTATAGTGTAGTGGACAGTGTAGTGTAGTATAGTGGTTAGTGTAGTATGGTGGTCAGTATAGTGGTTAGTGTAGTATAGTATACTGGTTAGTATAGTGGTCAGTATAGTGTAGTTTAGTATGGAGGTCAGTGTAGTGTAGTGGACAGTGTAGTATAGTGGTCAGTGTAGTATAGTGGTCAGTGTAGTATAGTGGACAGTTTAGTATGGTGGTCAGTGTAGTATGGTGGTCAGTGTAGTATGGTGGTCAGTGTAGTATGGTGGTCAGTGTAGTGTAATATAGTGGACAGTGTAGTATGGTGGTCAGTATAGTGTAGTATAGTGAACAGTGTAGTGTAGTGGTTAGTGTAGTGGACAGTATAGTATAGTGGACAGTGTAGTATAGTGGACAGTATAGTGTAGTATAGTGGTCAGTGTAGTATAGTGGACAGTGTAGTGTAGTATAGTGGTCAGTGTAGTGTAGTATAGTGGACAGTGTAGTATGGTGGTCAGTATAGTGTAGTATAGTGGACAGTGTAGTGTAGTATAGTGGTCAGTGTAGTGTAGTATAGTGGACAGTGTAGTATGGTGGTCAGTATAGTGCAGTATAGTGGACAGTGTAGTGGTTAGTGTAGTGGACAGTGTAGTATAGTGGACAGTGTAGTGATTAGTGTAGTGGACAGTGTAGTATAGTGGACAGTATAGTGTAGTATAGTGGACAGTGTAGTGTAGTGGTTAGTGTAGTGGACAGTATAGTATAGTGGTCAGTGTAGTATAGTGGTCAGTGTAGTATAGTGGTCAGTGTAGTGTAGTGGACAGTATAGTATAGTGGTCAGTGTAGTATAGTGGTCAGTGTAGTATAGTGGACAGTGTAGTATAGTGGACAGTGTAGTGTAGTGGTTAGTGTAGTGGACAGTGTAGTATAGTGGTCAGTGTAGTATAGTGGACAGTATAGTATAGTGGTCAGTGTAGTATAGTGTAGTATAGTGGACAGTGTAGTATAGTGGACAGTGTAGTGTAGTGGTTAGTGTAGCAGACAGTATAGTATAGTGGTCAGTGTAGTATAGTGGTCAGTGTAGTATAGTGGACAGTGTAGTATAGTGGTCAGTGTAGTATAGTGGACAGTGTAGTATAGTGGACAGTGTAGTATGGTGGTCAGTATAGTGTAGTATAGTGGACAGTGTAGTGTAGTATAGTGGTCAGTGTAGTATGGTGGTCAGTATAGTGTAGTATAGTGGACAGTGTAGTATGGTGGTCAGTATAGTGTAGTATAGTGGTCAGTGTAGTATGGTGGTCAAGTGTAGTGTAGTATAGTGGTCAGTGTAATGTAGTATAGTGGGCAGTGTAGTATAGGGGACAGTGTAGTATAATGGACAGTGTAGTATAGTATAGTGGTCAGTATAGTGGACAGTGTAGTATGGTGGTCAGTATAGTGTAGTATAGTGGACAGTGTAGTATGGTGGTCAGTATAGTGTAGTATAGTGGACAGTGTAGTGTAGTATAGTGGACAGTGTAGTATGGTGGTCAGTATAGTGTAGTATAGTGGTCAGTGTAGTATGGTGGTCAAGTGTAGTGTAGTATAGTGGTCAGTGTAATGTAGTATAGTGGACAGCGTAGTATAGTGGACAGTGTAGTATAGTTTACAGTGTAGTATAGTATAGTGGCCAGTATAGTGGACAGTGTAGTATGGTGGTCAGTATAGTGGACAGTGTAGTGGTCAGTGTAGTGGTAAGTGTAATATAGTGGACAGTATAGTATAGTGGTCAGTATAGTGGTCAGTATAGTATAGTGGTCATTGTAGTGGACAATGTAGTGTAGTGGTCAGTATAGGAATCAGGTAGGTCAGTACTATTGTATTTGAAGGGACTCAGGGATAGCTAAAAGTCCGCAGGTTAGGGGGGGTGCAAATTACTTGCCTTGCCCCGGGTGCTGACAACCCATGCTACGCCACTGGCCAGCACGCCCCACTGTCTCGGCTGCTTGTTACCCCAGAGAGAGAAGAAGGTATCATGGCTCGGCAGGAGGAGATAGCTACTAATATGGGGAGGAGAGTCAGCCTAAGGGAAAAGAAGAAGAGGAGGATTCGGTCCCCAACGCCAGCCAGAGGCAGTGGCGGGCGGGTTCAAGGAGCGGCTTCACGGAGAAGGACAGAGGTGGTGTCTGAGGTAGGGGTTTTGGAGAGGCAAGCTCTGCCCAGTACATCACTATCACAGCATGAAGCTACAGGCAGTGCGAGTGTCACGGACGTCCCGCTGCTGGTCACTGGAGGCAACAGAGAGCAGCATAATACTGCTTCAGATCTATCCAATGCTCCAGCGCCACCTGGTGGTATAGGTGAGTTAGCACATACACTTAACAACATTATGGAATCTATTAATAGATTGGCTGACAATATTAATACACCAGTAAATGACAGCAGTAATTATGGAAGCGTCTGGTCTAATGAGGGAAGAAATACTGTCAGTATAAGCAATTTAGGCAATAGCAAAGTCTTCCATCAGCAACAGTAATGGTACTCCTCAAATATTGTTACCAAGCTGAGATTAATATGTCTAGCTCACCAGTCCCTGAGGCATGTTTTAAGGAAATGTTGCTGTGACAGACTCACCCGGGATAGAGGCTTTTGGAGGGGACTGAATGCAAGCCTCTTGCCGACCGATTATGGGCCCTGGCATTTGGGGGAACGGTGCTCTTTGTGAGCTGTACGCCTGTGGACCCTTGAGGTGGTATTACTGTGGATTCGGGTCCTGGTCCCCTAGGACACACAGACTCTGGGGACCCTGGATTTGCCATATTAGAAATAGTGGCTGATTCATAATGCTGGGACAAATACTGTTAGGAGATGCTGATGTCAATTCCAGCCACCTGTCTGTCTGTTGCCTGCTAGAATGTGTTTATTGTAAATAAGTCTAGTATGGGATCTAAGAGTCATTAGATCCCCATTGTTGTTTGTGTTAATTAACTCTGCTATTGTGTGAAGAAGAGTTCTGTGTTGATTTGTGATAATGTTGATTGGGTTTTCTGAGCTACAAGATGGCCAGTCTTGCCTAAAGGTCATGACTGAGTCATCTAGGCTGTCTAAAGGGATTAGTTAATTAGCCCATGTTAGTTAGGTTTCTGGTCACAGGTGTATGTTCAGAGTAATATGAGCAGGAGGTATGCACCTCCTCTTTTACTGTATAAAAGAGCCTGTATTCCTTTCAATAAAAGAGATTCCTGTTTGAACTTACATACAGCCTGCCTGGTGTTTGTTCTGAGCTGGATCACAACTGGATTCGATCGGCACATAGCTGTAGTTTGAATCCCGGAGCATTGGATGACCGAACCATCAGATGTTGCGATCTGCAATCTGATTCTATAGCCGCAGAGGAGTGTCGGGAGAGTGGAACTGAGCGAGCAGGGGCTCGTTACATGGCTTGTTACAGTTGCCATGCGAGATCTCGCCGTTAGGTTATCATCTATCTCCTCAGACTAAAGAAAAAATTCGGAAGGGTCATGGATCAGGGTTTGTGGACATTTTCTCCTTACTTCCATCTGCTAAGGAATATGTCACCAGAGCTGACAAAGAATCAGATGATAAATCTGAGGATGACAGGAGAAGGCCAGTGGTGAGGTCTTTCAATAATTGGCTTCAGGCATTTGCTATATATGCTAGTGTGTTACGTGAAAAACATCCAGAATATTGCAGTGGGCTTTTTCAACATATGGAACATGTGCTAGAGGCCTAAAAGAGTTTTGGATTAGGATGGTTCCAATATGATTAAACAATTAGACAAAAGCCATCTATATACCCATCATTAAGGTGGGGCAAAAAAGACGTTGGGTTGTGGCTTTCCCTCATAGTGCCACAGAAAATAGGTTACATTAGGCAGCAGCCACAATCTACAATGTCCTCTTATAAAAGAGGATACTGCTTGGCATATAACGAGAACCAGTGTAAATGGGGGTTCTTGCAAATACAAGCACGAATGCTCACACTGTTTAGGACCCCACCCTTTACTCAGGTGTTTCAAAAGGAATTCCAATTTTCAAGGCTCCAATTATACAAAAAGCATACACACCAGTGAAACTAACAAGCATGCAGCAATGGTTGGAAATATATCCAGACCAGGAGACAGTCAAGTTTTTAATTGAAGGTTTCTGCAAAGGTTTCCCTTCGCCGATATTTCAGGGTGAAGGGTGTGAACTGGTAAAAAAAAATATAGTCAGTATCTACTTATGCACATATAGTTAAGGACAAGTTAATTAAAGAAATCAAAGAGGGTAGAATAGCAGGTCTATTTCGCCCCCCCCCCTTTACACAGTTTAGGATATCTCTGATAGGCATCATACCCAAGAGGGAGACAAATTCCTTTCACCTAATACACCACTTATCATTACCTAAGGGTACCTCCTTAAATGATGAAATAGATGCTAGCATATAAGCAGTATCTTATTGCATGTTTGGGGATGCTATTCAGCAGATTAGGAGGTCTGGCAAAGGTGCGCTGCTCGCCAAAGCGGACATAAAGGCTGCTTTTAGGCTACTTCCTATGGACCCGTTGACATTCAACTCCTTAGGTATGTATTTTGAGGGCAGCTATTATTTCGATTTGTGCCTCCCTATGGGATGTTCCATATCCTGTGCCTATTTTAAAAAAATTGCATCCTTTCTCCAATGGGTGACTGCTTTCGAAGCTGGTTATCAAGGTATATTACACTACCTTGATGAAGTCTTATTCATTGGCCTGGCACAGTCACCTATTTGTTTGTTTATGCTACAGCTGTTTAGCGTAGTCGCTCAGCACTTTGGTATTCAATTAGCTAGCGAAAAAACCGTGTTGCCATCCTCGTCAATAGAATTCTTAGGTATCAAGATAGACAATGAGAAGTTTGAATTTCAGTTACCTGAGTCAAAAATTTACAAAATTAAAGCCTTGATTTCCGTGTTTGTTAGGCGTAAAAAAGTTTTATTAAAAGAACTCCAATCACTGTTATGCCCCGTACACACGGTCGGATTTTCCCATGGAAAATGTGTGATAGGACATTGTTGTCGGAAATTCCGACCGTGTGTAGGCTCCAGCACACATTTTCCATCGGATTCTCCGACACACAAAGTTTGAGAGCAGGCTATAAAATTTTCCGACAACAAAATCCGTTGTCGGAATTTCCAATCGTGTGTACACAAATCCGGCGCACAAAGTGCCACGCATGCTCAGAATAAATAAAGAGATGAAAGCTATTGGCTACTGCCCCGTTTTTAGTCCTGACGTACGTGTTTTACATCACCGCGTTCAGAATGATCAGATTTTCCGACAACTTTGTGTGACCGTGTGTATGCAAGACAAGTTTGAGCCAACATCCGTCGGAAAAAATCCTAGGATTTTGTTGTCGGAATGTCCAATCAATGTCCGACCGTGTGTACGGGGCATTAGGGTTATTGGCCTTTGCGACAAGAATTATGCCGGTTGGCAGGATATTTTTGCGTCGCTTGTATTTAGCTATGTCAGGCATGAAATCTCCATTTTCTCACATCAGATTGACAGCCGACCTCAGGGAGGACCTGTTAATTTGGTTTAAATTCTTTGATATATATATATAATGGTCGATTATTTTTTCAGGAGCAATTTGTGTCCTCATCTGACCCTGAATTATATACAGATGCTGCAGGTTCATGCGGATTCTCAGCTATTTGGAAGACTCACTGGTGCTGTGGTAAGTGGCGAAATAGGTGGGAAAAAATCAAAGCCACCTAAAGTATAGTAGTGTTGGAACTATTCCCTCTAGTAGTAGCTCTAGAAATATGGAGTTTGCAATTTTCCAATAAAAGAATCCTGAATAATTCAGATAATAAAGGAGTCATACATGCTGTGAATTGCTTGTCAGCTAAATCAATACAAGTCGTCAAATTGTTCAGATACTTAGTGTTTCCCTGTCTTAAATTTAATATTTTTCTAAAAACCAGACATGTCTCAGGGAAGGAGAATCAAATTGCGGACGCCTTGTCTCCATTTCAGGTATGCAGATTCCATCAACTTCTGCCCAATGTGGACAAGCAAGGTCCACAGAACATCTATGGAGCCTAATTTAGAAGTTCTTACAAATGCTATAAGACATTCTGTTGCAGACAGTACATGGGCTGAATATTCAGCCGCATGGCACACGTGGTCCCACTTTGCTAGGGAACTTGATATACAATTTGATTCTCCTTCTGAAGCAGATATTCAGATGTTTCTGTGTAGTTTAATGCAGTCAGAATAATCTCATAGTTACATTGTCAAAACCCTGGCGGGGGGTATAATTTTTCTTTAGGTTAAAAAATGTACCTCCGTGTATAGCATTCTTTTCTTTTCAGCAGGCTCTTAAAGGTTATAAGAAGAGTCATTCTTTTCCAGATAACAGGAGACCTATTTCAATCCAGTTACTAAAAAAGTTGTGTTCAACTACTCATTTGGTGTGTTCTTCGGTTTTCAAGGCTGTGCTATTTAACGCTGCCTTTGTTCTAGCCTTTTTAGTGCCCTCAGAATATCTGAACTATTACCAAAAAACAAGAAGGTAATTTTGGGTTTACTGAAATATCATGTGATCATTTCTGAGACAGGGATATGATTGTAAATCCCTGTGTCAAAGACAGATAGGATAGGTAAGGGTAGTTGGATATCTCTATGCCAGTGTGTAGATGTGAATATATGTCCAGTTCGATCAGTGAACAGATATCTAGCAGTTCGGCCATTTGGGGAGGGAGTCTCTCACCAGGTATCAGTTCAATTTCATTTTAAAAGCATGCATGAAGAAGCTGTATTTACAACAATTTAAGTTTACCTCTCACCCTTTCAGGATCGGTGTGGCTATGGAGGCCGCTAAGATGGGATTGGATGATGCAATAATCAAACGGTTGGTTAGATGGGAATCGCAACGTTTTCAAATTTATGTCAGCCCTGATCTCTCTCTTTAATTATAGGCACTAGAAGATATGTTTGTATCCTGGGCCACTCTTTTGTATACTGGGCTAATAAAAGAGCCATGAAGCGCTGCTATTGATACAATCTGTCTCTGGATCCTGGAAAATTTCAGATATACTGGAAAGCAATTAGAGGTCTTCAAAGGTCTTATTTGTGTTTCTATCTCTCTAGGTTGCTTGAGTTATGGCCGACCCCTGAAGTCTTAATCGTTCACCTAGGGGGAAAATAAGAACACTGGATCCTATGTTTATGATGAAACGTGACCTCTATAAGTTCAAGTTAGCATTCCTGGATACCAAAGATAGTTCCTCGGTTCGTATAGCTGCAGGATGCCAAATGTAAAAAAATTTAAAAAAAATTCAGAAAATTAGGAAACGTTTAAACAAGTATATGGAAAAATGGATGCCACACATTGGAGGGTTTTCCTATAGACATATTGATTTAGAGGGTGGCTTTGCTGGATTATATAGATCAGATGGTGTTAATCTGTCAGAAATAGGAGTAGACATCTTTAATGTAGGGTTTCAAAACTGCATTGAATTGGTTGAGGGGTAGGCCAGGCTTGAGACTTTGGGACTTTGGCTATATATATTCTGTATGCTCCAGTCCTTTAGGACTGAGCTGTTTTAAGTTTATTGTTTGAAATTTAGGAATTTTATGAATTTATAACATTATCAGGATGTTGTGATAAGGGTATTCCTGCGCTACCGTAATGGAGAGAGAACGTAGACACCGAAAATGGACAGCTGCATGCACCAGAAACTGGGGACAAACGGGCCCCAAAAAACAAAATCAGATACGGGAGAGGTGCTGCGCTAACCAAAGTTTAAGGGTCTCTGCACAAGGGGGTATTGGCAGAAATGGGTAAAGGGGATACTCCGAAGAGCAAAGAACAAGCCAAATAGATATATATAGATATATATATATATATATATATATATATATATATATATATATATATATATATATATTCAGTGCAAGAAATGAATGTAGAAAGTGCACAAGTGCCAATCAGGCTAAAAATAAACACATCTGGCTAAAATAAAATTCTAACATACCCTGGGACGAGAGAAAATAAAATTACTTAGGATAGAGTACAGATGTCTCCTCTAAACATAACAATAAACCTGTGCAAAGATACATGAAAAGTGCATGGTGCTAAGGGACCTAATCCTTTCTACTCTGTGTCAAAAAATTCACACAGTAAACCAAAAGTGTGTATCTATGTGTTTGATCTAATATTAACGTAATTTCCCATAAGCATAAAGGACGTAAATCAAATAATATAATATAACCAGTGCATATAGATATGTGAATCAGAAGTGCCCAATCTGTCCCTGATTCACTGAGGCTAACGAGCTCGCCGCTCGTGGGAGTTTAGCATCGTTCTGTCATTTGTATGTGAGTACCTTATTTACCTTGAATAAAATCCATTGTTTTAAAACCTTATCACACTATGCGGTACCCCCTTGTCCTTTGTCATTGGTACACTTGTATGTGAGGCACGGGAGGGGGAGCTAGGACCCGCGTTGGTCCAGGACCATTATCAAAAGACCACAGCCTACCATACCAGCTTGCAGCTGACAGATTATAACCAGGCGTGGAAGCAGTACAGCCCAGGACCCCAAGTAAAGACCATCTGCCAGTAGATCACTGCGGTTGACCTAGCACCGCTAGATAAGGAGCCACTGCTTACTTAAGTGTGTTTGTACACGAAGAAGACCCGCATGCCTGTCATTCCTCTGGCACCTCACTTTATAATCACCACTTCTCTGAGCACAGCAAACCTTTTTTTGATACACCCTTAAAGGATTTTTTACCATTTTTACACTGTGGACATTATCACTTTTATTGTTTGTGTTTATTTGATACACAGGTGTATGTTATGCTGACCGTAAATTGTTATAATATACAGAGGTATCACACACCGCTGGCACACTGTGTGATTTTAGATCATTAGATCACTGAAACACTCTGCACTTCTTATGCATTTGTTGCACGTTAGGAATATATATATAAGACTGCACATATTTCTATGTATATTAGCAGATGATTTGTATATTTATTTTTTCTATTTATTTTACTTGATTGGCACATATCTATATGGAATCTATTTAAAGAATATTATAGGGATACACCGGCGCTACCTCAAAAACCTGTATGGCTAAGCATGTACAGGAAACATTAAGTGGAAAACGTTTTTTGTGTGCTTGTATGTGAACACGTTTTTCTATATGTAGGGGAATTATGATGTTGTCACGGATTAGTAGAAGCTGACTAAAACACATAGATGTGAATCAGCATGGGCTTACATGCAGCCTACTAAGAGATATATAAATCTATCACCAAGCGCCTGTCTAACAGCCCATATATTCCTGATAGGTCAGTATACTATCTCTAGATCAGGAACTCCAGACAACATATTCTGTGCATAAAAAAACATATGTCAGCACATGTATATTATGTCCTGTAAGGAAAGCAAAGATTTTTCCCTCATACATCAATAACATATATATCTCTATGTTTCAATGCAAAGTCCGTATACTATGGAGATCAAAACATATTTGTGACAGTCCCATGCAGTTCATGCAGCAATCAGGTTGTTCACCAGGTGACTTTTGTGCGTACAGCGTAGGGTGGTGACTTCTGTGACCCCCCTCAAAATGCTCACTCACCAAAGGTAGGAACCCCTGCAGGGGTATCAGGCCTGTAGTCCTAAACAAGGGCTTTCCTGTTCACTGCTGTCACATCTCCAGTTGTGTCCCGGTGGGTCTTAATCCTCATATATCAAAGAAAAGGAGACTTCCATAGTGTAATAAAGTCTCAAAGGTGTCTTTATTTTATAAAATTGTGTATATAATAATCCGAAATATTTCCAAAATAAGGTAAAAAAATAGTTTAAAAAATAGTTTAAAAAATATAAAAAACACATCCAAGCACAGTACTCCGCTATTCCTCCCTTGACCACTGGGGGGAGGATGATGCTCAGATACTGTCTAGTATGGTATCCACAATCACTGTAAGCAAAACAGATACCAGTGGGGGAAGTGGCGATCAGCTGGACAAATGTCTAATCCGCCCACAGGTCTGTCAGGAAGTGATGTAGGAAGCGTAGGTCAGTCGTGCGCGCTTCGCCTCTGACGTCTTCAGCGACGGACAATACATATCTATATGAAAACGTCAGCGTGTGACGAAACGCGTCTGGGAGGGACGTGCTGACGTCGCCACGTGTGTCCTGTGAGGACGGGAGTGTGTATGAATGCCGGCCGGCTTCATTTTATGCTGTTTTAACTTCTTTTGATGTAAGTGTTACTTTTTATCTATTAAACCAGACTATACAGTGTTACACTATTGGTGTTTTTTCTACTTCTCATATTTTGCTGAGCTTGGGCACGATTGGCCAGGACCTATCCACATCGTTCCAGATTGGAGCCCATCGGTGCTCCAACCGATCTGCCTGTATATGAGGATGTCTGGTAAGCAGAACATCCCCTAAACCCGTGGGTGTGATTTTAACATATTTACACGCTGGGTGTATTATCCTACCTATATGAATTGTTATTTGGTAAGCAGCCTGTGCATGTGGTGTGCTGCATACAAGGGTTTTTTTCTGGCTCTTCCCTTTTTTCTATTAGTGTGTTTAGATCACTTATTAATTTTTTTTTTTTTTTTTTCTGCTAGTAATTAATTTTTGGTGATTGGGCAAAGTTTTTTCTTTTTTCTTTTTTCTTTTTTTCTTAAACCTGCCCAACTAGAGGGGTGTTATAAAGTGTCACCGTTCCTCACTTTCTCATTGATGTGTATGATTATATGACACCCATTATCATCCGTGGTTGCAATATTACTTTTGGGTGATTCATGTTTTTATGATCACATTGTATTGAGTGTCACATCCTCTTTTCACTTTCTTCACAAACTGGGTGTTTTGTGTGATAATAATTAGCAGTATTACACTATATGTGTATTTTTCTTTTTGGATAAATATTCTCATGAACCGGCTCACGTGACGAGGATGAAAATTGTGATCTGTCCAGAGGCATCAGTCTAGAGGCCCAGGCTGGGTTTAAGCCATCTGCCTATAATAGGCTTGCATCTGGTAAGCGCAATCACCTGCTGTTTTTCTTCGGTTCTATTGCCATTCTCTATTGGATAAACCTCAAAGAGACATACACAATAATTTACCATCTTTATTGTGATATGGACAGTATGTTTGGATTTCCAAGACTGTATCAACATTAGACAATATTTATATTTCAGGATCAAAAGACTTTATCAACAATTTTTCCTTTATTTATTTAGCGCGGTTTTTTTATATATCATATCTATATGCATTGGTTATATTATATTATTTGATTTAATTTAATTTTAATTGAATTTTTTGACACAGAGTAGAAAGGATTAGGTCCCTTAGCACCATGCACTTTTCATGTATCTTTGCACAGGTTTATTGTTATGTTTAGAGGAGACATCTGTACTCTATCCTAAGTAATTTTATTTTCTCTCGTCCCAGGGTATGTTAGAATTTTATTTTAGCCAAATGTGTTTATTTTTAGCCTGATTGGCACTTGTGCACTTTCTACATTCATTTCTTGCACTGAATATATATATATATATATATATATATATATATATATATATATATATATATATATATATATATATATATATATATATATATATATATATATATATATCTATATATATCTATTTGGCTTGTTCTTTGCTCTTCGGAGTATCCCCTTTACCCATTTCTGCCAATACCCCCTTGTGCAGAGACCCTTAACCTTTGGTTAGCACAGCACCTCTCCCGTATCTAATTATCAGGATGTTGTTATTATTATTTATTGACCTGAATACACCAATAAATGTGCCGCGGCCAAGTATTTGCCAACAAGTGGTTTTGTGTTATTATTTAAATAGGTACTTGTCTTTGTGGTATTCGGGGGGGTTTAGGTGCGACCCTGCATTCCCATGGACTAGGAGGGCTGAAGGCTTTGAGCCTGACAGCATGGGTATGCGGTCGCCCCTCCTCTTAAAAAAGAAAGAAAAAAGAAAAAAGAAATAAATAAATAAATATATATATATATATATATATATATATATATATATATATATATATATATATATATATATATATATATATATAAAAAATATATATATATATATATATATATATATATATATATATATATATATATACGTATATATGTATATATATATATATATATATATATATATATATATATATATGTATATATATATATATATATATATATATATATATGGTTATGTACATGTTACTATGTTAGGGACAAGGTCCCTTTAAGAAAATTTCAAATGGGATTGGGGGCGGGAAACTTGGTCACATGATGTTTGGGAATTTCCCAGATTGTCATGTGACCTCTGGGAATGTTCTGGAAAGGGGCTTATTATATATAGGACCCTCTCACAGGGATATTCCTGCCAGTGTTCAGCTAGTCAGCGTTGGTGCAACAAGCTCCCCACCCTCCCTCCCTAGTCACTAAGCACTTTATGTGGTCTGTCACCCTTCATATTTGTAGCAGGGACTTTGGTTATAAATATTCTGTATGCTTGAGTCCTTTAAGACTGAGCTGTTTTAAGTTTATTTTTTGAAATTTAAAAATTTTATGAATTAACAACATTCTCAGGATGTTGTTATTATTATTTATTTATCTGAATACATCAATAAACGTGCCGTGGCAAATTTTTTGCCAACAAGTGGTTTTGTGTTATTATTTAAATTGGTACTTGTCTTTGTGGTATTCAGGGAGGGTAGGTGCGGCCTGCATTCCCATGTTTATCCAGTCCCAATACATTACTTCAGCCCAATAAAGTGGTAGTTGATCCAAAATTCAGTCCATCAAACAATAAATATATATGTCCAAAAACAGAAAACAGATGAATAAAGTGACTTGTGCTTCTTTCTCCTTGTGCCTTCTAAGATATCAAAAGTGCAGGTGCTCCACTCTGTGCTCTCCTATATATATTGCACTCACCAGAGGGTTGTCTCCTCTAAGGAGTGTCACGCTTTCACAGCTATACTGCTGTATAGACCTCCGCTGTGTTGGGCCTTATCACCCCGGTTGCCACATTCATATATATGCAAGAGAAAAGGGATACTCTGTAGTGCAATACAGTTTTAAAAAAACACTACAGTAGTACTATTTTGCTAAAAAGACATGCACGTACATGCTGTGCAAATAATGTATGCAATGTATAAAATCAGGAAGTCCGTGGTTCTCCTGTGTTTCATGGATCCAACCGGAAGTGACGCAATGCTGCTGTGGCTCCGCCCTACGAGTTTCATTTTAAAGACGTCATCTGGCCGATAATTACAACACATTGAGTTGCTGGGTTAACACATGGTATATATTCTCGGAAGTGTAGCAAGATGGCGCCGCTGCAGATGATGATGAAATGGGTAGTGCGAAGCCACAGTGTGAAAGCGTGACATCCCCTAGAGATGACAACCCTCTGGTGAGTGCAATATATAGGAGAGCACAGAGTGGAGCACCTGCACTTTTGATATCTTAGAAGGCACAAGGAGAAAGAAGCACAAGTCACTTTATTCATCTGTTTTGCTGTTTTTGAACATACATATTTATTGTTTGATGGACTGAATTTTGGATCAACTAGCACTTTATTGGGACTGGATACACATTCTTTTGCACAGGATTTATATATCAGGATTTGTTTTTTTATCATTGAATAGTATTTATCACTGCTTCATATTATTAATTTATGCACAATTTTATAAAGGATCACTGGTTATTTTCGGAGTATTAATTATTGGATACATATTTGCACTATATTGATTATTGTCTACACATCGATTGATTTCCTCACACATATTCACACTTTATTGAACTGATATTTGTTTGCACTTTATTGGTAACAATTGGTGTATGCACAGTCTAATACCTCAGCAGGATCCTCGAGCAGCACCATACTCACCAGAAACCCCTTTACTTTCCAATATTCAGACTCTACCTAGGTAGGTGTTATGGTGTAGGCAGCAGTTCCTCATATAATAGGTTGTCCATCAGCGCAACACAATATTTACTGATACTATGAATCACCCTACCATGCTGGGGTCTTGTAATAAATGTAGCAGTTTGAGATTTAGCAGAAACATAGTTGAAGGTCAAGCAGAAGTTGAAGGTCATTAGTGAATGGTAATGAAGATACAGATGGCAGCAGCAGTGCAAGGATCAAGATATTGGCTGTAGCATTATCACAATAATCTGGAGGTGCAGAGATATAGTTTAAATAGGAAGTTAACGGGTGTTGCCTTATGAGTTTATGTGAAATCTCCATTAATAGATGTAAAATGTTGTAATTATGGATGTATTTATCTTGTATCCATGTAGGAGGCATAACATAGCTTCACAGAAGTCTCTGTTAGACAGATAATTTGGTGCCCAAGCCTGTGTATCTAAACAATGGGACCCAAACCTCTTTGTTGTACTCATATTAACTTCAAAGGATCCCATGTTTATATATGCAATGAGGGTAGTCAGCCTGTCATCAATAATTAACTTTCCTGAAGGTCATGTACCTACAAGTTAAGTCTCCCACTCAAAATAGTCAGTGTCAAAGATTTGCATTAAAGGGGGCTGACTTATGCAAAGTATAGGGATTGGAGATGTAGCCAATCCTTAACCAGGAATAGGGAAGCCCAGCAATCAGAGCCATGCCATGCCAACCAATGAGGCATCAGTCTGTAATGATATACACAGACTAGATGGGAGGGAAGCACACACTCTCTGGTAGAGCGGACACCCGAATGGAACCTATATATATATATATATATATATATATATATATATATATATATATATATATATATATATATATATATATATATATATATATATATGGTTATGTACATGTTACTATGTTAGGGACAAGGTCCCTTTAAGAAAATTTCAAATGGGATTGGGGGCGGGAAACTTGGTCACATGATGTTTGGGAATTTCCCAGATTGTCATGTGACCTCTGGGAATGTTCTGGAAAGGGGCTTATTATATATAGGACCCTCTCACAGGGATATTCCTGCCAGTGTTCAGCTAGTCAGCGTTGGTGCAACAAGCTCCCCACCCTCCCTCCCTAGTCACTAAGCACTTTATGTGGTCTGTCACCCTTCATATTTGTAGCAGGGACTTTGGTTATAAATATTCTGTATGCTTGAGTCCTTTAAGACTGAGCTGTTTTAAGTTTATTTTTTGAAATTTAAAAATTTTATGAATTAACAACATTCTCAGGATGTTGTTATTATTATTTATTTATCTGAATACATCAATAAACGTGCCGTGGCAAATTTTTTGCCAACAAGTGGTTTTGTGTTATTATTTAAATTGGTACTTGTCTTTGTGGTATTCAGGGAGGGTAGGTGCGGCCTGCATTCCCATGTTTATCCAGTCCCAATACATTACTTCAGCCCAATAAAGTGGTAGTTGATCCAAAATTCAGTCCATCAAACAATAAATATATATGTCCAAAAACAGATGAATAAAGTGACTTGTGCTTCTTTCTCCTTGTGCCTTCTAAGATATCAAAAGTGCAGGTGCTCCACTCTGTGCTCTCCTATATATATTGCACTCACCAGAGGGTTGTCTCCTCTAAGGAGTGTCACGCTTTCACAGCTATACTGCTGTATAGACCTCCGCTGTGTTGGGCCTTATCACCCCGGTTGCCACATTCATATATATGCAAGAGAAAAGGGATACTCTGTAGTGCAATACAGTTTTAAAAAAACACTACAGTAGTACTATTTTGCTAAAAAGACATGCACGTACATGCTGTGCAAATAATGTATGCAATGTATAAAATCAGGAAGTCCGTGGTTCTCCTGTGTTTCATGGATCCAACCGGAAGTGACGCAATGCTGCTGTGGCTCCGCCCTACGAGTTTCATTTTAAAGACGTCATCTGGCCGATAATTACAACACATTGAGTTGCTGGGTTAACACATGGTATATATTCTCGGAAGTGTAGCAAGATGGCGCCGCTGCAGATGATGATGAAATGGGTAGTGCGAAGCCACAGTGTGAAAGCGTGACATCCCCTAGAGATGACAACCCTCTGGTGAGTGCAATATATAGGAGAGCACAGAGTGGAGCACCTGCACTTTTGATATCTTAGAAGGCACAAGGAGAAAGAAGCACAAGTCACTTTATTCATCTGTTTTGCTGTTTTTGAACATACATATTTATTGTTTGATGGACTGAATTTTGGATCAACTAGCACTTTATTGGGACTGGATACACATTCTTTTGCACAGGATTTATATATCAGGATTTGTTTTTTTATCATTCAATAGTATTTATCACTGCTTCATATTATTAATTTATGCACAATTTTATAAAGGATCACTGGTTATTTTCGGAGTATTAATTATTGGATACATATTTGCACTATATTGATTATTGTCTACACATCGATTGATTTCCTCACACATATTCACACTTTATTGAACTGATATTTGTTTGCACTTTATTGGCAACAATTGGTGTATGCACAGTCTAATACCTCAGCAGGATCCTCGAGCAGCACCATACTCACCAGAAACCCCTTTACTTTCCAATATTCAGACTCTACCTAGGTAGGTGTTATGGTGTAGGCAGCAGTTCCTCATATAATAGGTTGTCCATCAGCGCAACACAATATTTACTGATACTATGAATCACCCTACCATGCTGGGGTCTTGTAATAAATGTAGCAGTTTGAGATTTAGCAGAAACATAGTTGAAGGTCAAGCAGAAGTTGAAGGTCATTAGTGAATGGTAATGAAGATACAGATGGCAGCAGCAGTGCAAGGATCAAGATATTGGCTGTAGCATTATCACAATAATCTGGAGGTGCAGAGATATAGCTTAAATAGAAAGTTAACGGGTGTTGCCTTATGAGTTTATGTGAAATCTCCATTAATAGATGTAAAATGTTGTAATTATGGATGTATTTATCTTGTATCCATGTAGGAGGCATAACATAGCTTCACAGAAGTCTCTGTTAGACAGATAATTTGGTGCCCAAGCCTGTGTATCTAAACAATGGGACCCAAACCTCTTTGTTGTACTCATATTCACTTCAAAGGATCCCATGTTTATATATGCAATGAGGGTAGTCAGCCTGTCATCAATAATTAACTTTCCTGAAGGTCATGTACCTACAAGTTAAGTCTCCCACTCAAAATAGTCAGTGTCAAAGATTTGCATTAAAGGGGGCTGACTTATGCAAAGTATAGGGATTGGAGATGTAGCCAATCCTTAACCAGGAATAGGGAAGCCCAGCAATCAGAGCCATGCCATGCCAACCAATGAGGCATCAGTCTGTAATGATATACACAGACTAGATGGGAGGGAAGCACACACTCTCTGGTAGAGCGGACACCCGAATGGAACCTTTGTGGGTCATAGCCTGGTAACTATGAAATGTCTGCCTTGTACTTGTAACTAAATATGTTTGTCTTATGTCTTTTCTGTCCTACTTTTTGTAGATTGATGTCTTAAGGAATATACTCTGTATTCCTTCAGGTAATTCATTATTTTTACCTTTTCCCTGCACAAATAGATAGATTGCAATGTAATGGGGAGGATGTACTGAGCGGGAAACATTTTGTTTTTATTTGTTTGTTTCTTTTGTGCTCACCAAGCTTCATTGCTCACTCTAACCATTCTTTGAGTGTGCTGTATGGTGAGTACATAGCTGTTTTTTTGGAAAGACACTGAAAGAGTGTGGTCTTGGTTGTTTTGTTGAAAAGGTTCAACAGGTTTTTGTTTTTTATTTAAATGGTGTGTCCACTAAATACATAATATTTGTGTAGGACATTAAAACTGAGCTACAAGAGAGTTGTGTGTTTGTTTGTTTTTTTGCTGTGGGAATCTACAAGCAGTAATATTCTCATTGTTTTCTGTTAAAGTACCAAACTGTGGAAGTCTGGTTACTGAAGCTAACAATAATCTGATAACGATTATAGAGTGTAAAATAAGGTACATTTAGCATTCTGTTTTATACCTTGAAATTTTGTTAAGGATAAACCTTACCAATAATTTGATAAACTGAGTTTGTGGTAGATTGGTTTTTGTGTTAAACAGAAGTGGGTGTAGGCACTGCCGGCCAAGACATTGTGCTGCCTGGGACCAAGAATGAAATGCTGCCCCCCCCCCCCCCAAAAAAAAAAAATCACGCCCACCAAAAGGCCCCCATATCCATTATTTTATATCATGACAATTAAAGCTAAAATTAAATGTATCAGGTGGTGGGGGTGGAGGGTTCTGTCCAAAGCATCTGTGCTGGTAAGTGGGGTTCAGACAGAGGAGGTGGTGGTGGTGGGGGTTCAGACAGAGGAGGTGGTGGTGGGGTGGGTCAGACAGAGGCAGCAGTGATGGTGGTGGTGGGGTTCAGTCAGAGGCAGTGGTGGTGATGGGGGGGAGGGGGTCAGTCAGAGGCAGATGTGGTGGTGGAGAGGGGGGGTTCAGACAGACAGAGGCAGATGTGGTGGTGGGGATGGGATCAATGGGTGCTGGCACTTACTTGCTTACAGTGATGCCTTTTCCAACATGGGGTCTCTGCTCGCAGCAGAAAGCTCTTCCCCCTTCACACTGTTGGCTGTCAGCTTGCAAGCTGACTTTCTCCTGCAGTTTCTGCCTCTTGTCCAGACATGGCATTTGTCTGCAGCAATGGGGGGGGGCAGTGCGGAGAGGATAGGTGGGCAGTCCACTCTGTGGGTATGACAGCGAGTGCTCTGCCAAGGGCTGGACTGGGAAAAAAATGTGGCTCTGGACTTCATCTAGACTGGCCCACTTTATTCCAAACACCTGGTGTTGGCGCTTCAATCATCCTGGCACCATGATTGTTATGGTGTCAGGATGATTGAAGCACATTATTTCTATTATTACATTGTAATATGAAATGTAATTGTTCAACTCACCATAATAGAGAATCAGTGGCAGCCCTTAGCGTGTCACTTGCCACCGACTTCTACAACCGGATGTAGCTTGTCACTTGCCATGTCACTTGTCAGCAGGTGCAGTGTGTCACTTGCCACGTCACTTGTCAGCGGATGCAGCTTGTCACTTGCCAAGTCACTTGTCAGCAGATGCAGCTTGTCACTTGCCACGTCACTTGTCAGCGGATGCAGTGAGTCACTTGCCACGCCACTTGTCAGCAGGTGCAGGGTGTCCCTTGCCACGTCACTTGTCAGCAGGTGCAGGGTGTCACTTGCCACGTCACTTGTCAGCAGATGCAGGGTGTCACTTGCCATGTCACTTGTCAGCAGATGCAGTGTGTCACTTGCCATGTCACTTGTCAGCAGATGCAGGGTGTCACTTGCCACGTCACTTGTCAGCAGATGTAGGGTGTCTCTTGCCATGTCACTTGTCAGCAGATGCAGCTTGTCACTTGCCATGTCACTTGTCAGCAGATGCAGGGTGTCTCTTGCCATGTCACTTGTCAGCAGATGCAGGGTATCATTTGCCACGTCACTTGTCAGCAGATCCAGCTTGTCACTTGCCACGTCACTTGTCAGCAGATGCAGGGTGTCATTTGCCACGTCACTTTTCAGCAGATGCAGCTTGTCACTTGCCACGTCACTTGTCAGCAGATGCAGGGTGTCACTTGCCACGTCACTTGTCAGCAGATGTAGGGTGTCACTTGCCACGTCCCTTGTCAGCAGATGCAGCTTGTCACTTGCCACGTCACTTGTCAGCAGATGCAGGGTGTCACTTGCCACGTCACTTGTCAGCAGATGCAGCTTGTCACTTGCCACATCCCTTGTCAGAGGATGCAGTGAGTCACTTGCCACATCACTTGTCAGCGGATGCAGCTTGTCACATCACTGGTCAGCAGATGCAGGGTGTCACTTGCCACGTCACTTGTCAGCAGATGCAGGGTGTCACTTGCCATGTCACTTGTCAGCAGATGCAGTGTGTCACTTGCCATGTCACTTGTCAGCAGATGCAGGGTGTCACTTGCCACGTCACTTGTCAGCAGATGTAGGGTGTCTCTTGCCACGTCACTTGTCAGCAGATGCAGCTTGTCACTTGCCATGTCACTTGTCAGCAGATGCAGGGTGTCTCTTGCCATGTCACTTGTCAGCAGATGCAGGGTATCATTTGCCACGTCACTTGTCAGCAGATCCAGCTTGTCACTTGCCATGTCACTTGTCAGCAGATGCAGGGTGTCATTTGCCACGTCACTTTTCAGCAGATGCAGCTTGTCACTTGCCACGTCACTTGTCAGCAGATGCAGGGTGTCACTTGCCACGTCACTTGTCAGCAGATGTAGGGTGTCACTTGCCACGTCCCTTGTCAGCAGATGCAGCTTGTCACTTGCCACGTCACTTGTCAGCAGATGCAGGGTGTCACTTGCCACGTCACTTGTCAGCAGATGCAGCTTGTCACTTGCCACATCCCTTGTCAGAGGATGCAGTGAGTCACTTGCCACATCACTTGTCAGCGGATGCAGCTTGTCACATCACTGGTCAGCAGATGCAGGGTGTCACTTGCCACGTCACTTGTCAGCAGATGCAGCTTGTCACTTGCCACATCACTTGTCCGCAGATGCAAGGTGTCACTTGCCACGTCACTTGTCAGCAGATGCAGCTTGTCACTTGCTACGTCACTTGTCAGCAGATGCAGGGTGTCACTTGCCACATCACTTGTCAGCAGATGCAGCTTGTCACTTGCCACGTCACTTGTCAGCAGATGCAGCTTGTCACTTGCTACGTCACTTGTCAGTGGATGCAGCTTGTCACTTGCCACGTCACTGGTCAGTGGATGCAGTGAGTCACTTGCCACGTCGCCTGCCACCGGGTCGAAGGGGGCCCCATCAGGTAGAATGTACGGGGCCCCATGATTTCTAACAGCGGCCCTGATGCCCACTGTAGTGGCTGTCATGTCTGGACCAAGAAGGGCCTCTGTGGACAGGGGAGGAGAGAGAGATACACTGCGCCCGCTATGATTTGATGATTTGCAGCCAAGACCTGTTGATCGGCTGTGTCAAATCACAGCCCCGAGCTTTTGTCTTGGTAAACAACACAGGGCTCAGTACAGAGGGAAAGATCTGATAGCTTCTCATCCCTGCAAAACAGGGATGAGAAACTGAGATCTGTAGTAAAAAGCAGCACACTTACTCACATTAAACATAGTTAGCCACATATTTAACCGGTGATCACCCTAGAGGTTAACCCCTTCCCAGCCAGTGTCATTAGTACAGTGAAAGCGTATAGTATTATAACTGATCACTGTATAATTTTCATTGTTGATGTCAGCGGTAGGGATGAGCCGAACACCCCCCGGTTCGGTTCGCACCAGAACCTGCGAACAGACCAAAAATTTGCACGAACTTTAGAACCCCATTGACGTCTATGGGACTCGAACGTTCAAAATCAAAAGTGCTCATTTTAAAGGCTAATTTGCATGGTATTGTCCTAAAAAGGGTTTGGGGACCCGGGTCCTGCCCCAGGGGACATGTATCAATGCAAAAAAAAATTTAAAAAGGGCGGTTCGCACCAGAACCTGCGAACAGACCGAAAATTCGCACAAACTTTAGAACCCCATTGACGTCTATGGGACTCGAACGTTCAAAATCAAAAGTGCTCATTTTAAAGGCTAATTTGCATGGTATTGTCCTAAAAAGGGTTTGGGGACCCGGGTTCTGCCCCAGGGGACATGTATCAATGCAAAAAAAAGTTTTAAAAAGGGCGGTTCGCACCAGAACCTGCGAACAGACCGAAAATTCGCACAAACTTTAGAACCCCATTGACGTCTATGGGACTCGAACGTTCAAAATCAAAAGTGCTCATTTTAAAGGCTAATTTGCATGGTATTGTCCTAAAAAGGGTTTGGGGACCCGGGTGCTGCCCCAGGGGACATGTATCAATGCAAAAAAAAGTTTTAAAAACGGCTGTTTTTTTGGGAGCAGTGATTTTAATGATGCTTAAAGTAAAAAAAAAAAAAGTGAAATATTCCTTTAAATATCGTACCTGGGGGGTGTCTATAGTATGCCTGTAAAATGGCGTGTGCTTCCCGTGCTTAGAACAGTCCCTGCACAAAATGTCATTTTTAAAGGAAAAAAAGTCATTTAAAACTGCTTGCGGCTTTAATGTAATGTCGGGTCCTGGCAATATGGATCAAAATCAGTGAGACAAACGGCATGGGTACCCCCCAGTCCATTACCAGGCCCTTTGGGTCTTGTATGGATTATTGAGGGGAACCCCGCACCCAAATTAAAAAAAGGAAAGGCGTGGGGCTCCAGGCCCTGTATACTCTGAACAGCAGTATACAGGCGGTGCAAACAAGACAGGGACTGTAGGTTTGTTGTTAAGTAGAATCTGTTTGTAATTTTGAACTGGTACATTTTTAACGTGTTTAGATCCAGCCAAAAAATCTATTTTAAGCTTTTTGGAAAACATAGGGAAGGGTTATCACCCCTGTGACATTTGTTTTGCTGTCTGTGCTCCTCTTCAGAAGATTTCACCTCACTTTTTGTCCCAATGACAAATGTTTTTTGAAAATGTGAGTTTTTTTGTGAAACAAGGATTGGTGATAAAGCATCAGTGGAAAGGAGAAAAGTTTTTCCCATATTAACTCTTACAGAAGAGAATTTCCCTTCCTAGGGGTAGATTTCATCTCACTTCCTGTTGTCTCCTTCCGTTTGCAAGTAGGAGTTGTTTGTAAGTTGGATGTTTGAAAGTAGGGGCCTGCCCTATATACTCAGCAGAAATTTGGGCGTTGTTGTGGCCACAGCACTGTAAGCCCTCACAGGGCCCTGCTGTGAAATATTAGATCAAGAATTGTAATTACATGCCCCTGTTGAACAGGGGCAGAAAAATTGGGCCTTTGGTGGTGGTGGTGGTGCTGGTGCCACAACACTGTTATGCCCCGTACACACGGTCGGACTTTCCGACGGAAAATGTGTGATAGGACCTTGTTGTCGGAAATTCCGACCGTGTGTTTGCTCCATCACACATTTTCCATCGGATTTTCCGACACACAAAGTTTGAGAGCAGGCTATAAAATTTTCCGACAACAAAATCCGTTGTCGGAATTTCCGATCGAGTGTAGACAAATCTGACGCACAAAGTGCCACGCATGCTCAGAATAAATAAAGAGATGAAAGCTATTGGCTACTGCCCCGTTTACAGTCCCGACGTACGTGTTTTACGTCACCGCGTTCAGAATGATCGGATTTTCCGACAACTTTGTGTGACCGTGTGTATGCAAGACAAGTTTGAGCCAACATCCGTTGGAAAAAATCCTAGGATTTTGTTGTCAGAATGTCCGATCAATGTCCGACCGTGTGTACGGGGCATAAGTCCTCACAGACAGTGGCGTCACTAGGGGGTGGCTTTTGGGGCTATAGCCCCGAATCTGGGGCCCATAGCCCCGAGTCTCTGCAGGGGTCCCCAAGAGGAGGGGAGGCTCTCTGGGGACCCTGATGTAAGTGGGGGGCTCTCTGGGGAACCTGATTAGGGGGAGGCTCTCTGGGGACCCTGATTTAAGGGGGAGGCTCTCTGGGGACCCTAATGTAAGGGGGGCTCTCTGGGGACCCTAATGCAAGAGGGAGGCTCTCTGGGGACCCTGATGCAAGGGGGAGGCTCTCTGGGGACCCTGATGTAAGGGGGGGCTCTCTGGGGATATATACACATGCACCTATATTATATACACGTGTATGCCCGCCCAAGCATATGACTTTCTTTACTACTCTGCTATGGGCTCTAGCCCCAGATCTTTTGTAGACCTAGCAACGCCCCTGCTCACAGATACTCTTGGTGGGCGCAGAAACGGGCCCTGCTGTGAAATATTATATCAAGAATTGTAATTACATGCCCCTGTTGAACAGGGGCAGAAAAATTGGGCCTTTGGTGGTGGTGGTGCCACAACACTGTAAGTCCTCACAGATACTCTTGGTGGGCACAGAAACAAGCCCTGCTGTGAAATAATAGATCAAGAATTCTAATTACATGTCCCTGTTGAACAGGGGCTGAAAAATTGGGCCTTAGGCACTGGTGCTGGTGCCACAACACTGCAACCCCTCACAGATACTCTAGTTGAAGCGCAGGAACTAGCCCTGCTGCAAAGAATTGCATCAAAAATTGTAATTACATGCCCCTGTTAAACAGGGGCTGAAAAATTGGGCCTTAGGCACTGGTGGCGGGACTGGCGGTGCCCAGAACCAAAAATGTTCTTACAAGCTATCATCATGATCATTGAGGAGGAAGAGGATAATTACTCAGTATAACAGGATAGTCACTCAGCATCAGCATGGGCAGTCTTTGAAGGGATCTGACATTTCAAAAAAATGTATTCGGTTACATCAGCATCAGGTGCTTGGTAGCTGGTGGTGATCCAAGACTGATTCATTTTTATGAAGGTCAGTCGATCGACTGAGTCGGTGGACAGACGCACCCTGTGATCGGTTACAAAGCCTCCAGCAGCACTGAATGTGCGTTTTGAAAGAACGCTGGATGCAGGACAGGCCAGTAGCTCAATTGCATACTGTGCAAGCTCTGGACAGTAATCCATCCTTTAAGACCCAGTAACCCAGAGGATTTTCGGTGGGAAAGGTGTCCAAGTCAGATCTTGCCCCTAGGTATTCCTGCACCATGTAAAACAGACGCTGGCGATGGTTGCTTGAACCGATCATACCTTGGGGCTGCGGACTAAAAAATTGTCTGAACGCATCCGTCAGACGGCCACCTTCTCCACCGCTCCTTCTTTGACTGACAGAAGCCTCAGCAACATGTTGTCCAGAAACAGGAGTTTGTAACCTCCCAGTCTCTGGGAACGTTTGGCACAGACCTTTCTGCAAGGCCTCCCGAAGATGTTTCATCCTCTGCTCCCCCTGCGACGGCAAGATAAAGTCTGCAACCTTACCCTTGTAACGTGGATAAAGGAGGGTTGCCAGCCAGTATTGTTCCTTCTCCTTGATACCACGAATACGAGGATCCTTCTGCAGGCTCTGCAGGATCAGGGAGGCCATGCAGCGTAGGTTTGCTGAGGCATTCGGTCCGGAGTCCTCTGGGTCACTAAGGACGACATGATCCACATTCACCTCCTCCCAGCCATGTACAAGTCCATGTGTTTCTTGGTACTGATCCCTTAAAGACTGCTGCTGATGCTGAGTGCCAGGCTCCACCTCCATACTGACACAATCCTCCTCCTCGTCCTCTTTCTGTGTGATCGGCCGGCACGCAGGAACACTGTCTGGATAAAGGGGGCCTTGAGAGCTAAGGATGTCCTCCTCTTCCTGCCTCTGTTCTGCCTAAAGTGCCCTGTCCATTATTCCATGCAGCATATGCTCCAACAGGTAGACAAGGGGGACAGTGTTACTGATGCATGCACTGTCACTGCTCACCATCCTCGTGGCCTCCTCAAATGGTGACAGGACAATGGATGCATCCCTGATCATTGCCCACTGGCGTGGGGAAAAAAAACAAACTCCCCTGACCCTGTCCTGGTGCCATAGTTGCACAGGTACTCGTTGATGGCCCTCTGCTGCGTGTGCAGCCGCTGCAGCATGGCCAACGTTGAGATCGACCTGGTGGGCATGTCACAGATTAGGCAGTTCTTGGGCAGGTTAAATTCCTTTTGGAGGTCTGCCAGCCGAGTACTGGCATTATATGACTGGCGGAAATGCACACAGACTTTCCTGGCCTGCCTCAGGACATCCTGTAAGCCAGGGTACCTGCCCAAGAACCGCTGCACCACCAAGTTAAGGACGTCAGCCAAACAGGGCACATGGGTCATTTGTCCCTGTCGGAGGGCGGAGAGGAGGTTGGTGTCATTGTCGCAAACCACCATTTCTGCCTTAAGTGGGTGTGGCGTCAACCACCTCTGAACCTGCCCCTGCAGAGCTGACAGAACCTCTGCCCCAGTGTGGCTCCTGTCCCCCAAGCACACCAGCTCAAGCACCGCATTGCATCTTTTGGCCTGCATACTTGCGTAGACCCTTTAACGCCTACGGAACACTGCTGGTTCCAAGGACAAAGCACAGGAAGAGGCCACAGATGAAGAAGAAGAGGAGGGGGTGGAGGAGAGAGGTGTGTCAGAATCATTAGTAGTGGCATTTTGGAGGCGTGGTGGTGGAACAACCTTCAACACTACTGCACCTTGTCCTGCATCCTTTCCAGCTGCCAGCAGAGTCACCCAATGCGCCATAAAACTTAGGTAACGTCCCTGTCCATGCCTGCTGGACCATGAGTCAGCAGTAATATGCACCTTACCGCTGACCGCCCTGTCCAGTGAGGCATGGACATTGCCTTCCACATGCCGGTAGAGAGCTGAAATCACCTTCCGTGAGAAAAAGTGGCGTTTGGGTACCTGCCACTAAGGAACCGCACATTCCACAAACTCACGGAAGGGGGCAGATTCTACCAACTGAAAAGGTAGCAGTTGAAGTGCTAGCAATTTTGCCAAGCTAGCATTCAACCGCTAGGCATGTGGATGGCTGGGAGCGAACTTCTTTCGGCGGTGCAGCAGCTGGGGCAGGGAAATTTGCCTGGTACAATCTAACGTCGGTGTACCGAAAGCAGATTGCCCACAAGTACTTGGCTGTAACACACCTAATTTTACACCTTCATTCCTCTCAGTGCAGGTCTCAGGGAGGACTGAAGGTATAGTGGGGTTGGAGATCTCAGCTGATGAGGAGAAAGGAGAGGTCCTCTTTGTTCTTTGGTGTGGGTCTTTTAGATACGCTTGCCAACGAACTGCATGGCAGGTCAACATATGTCTGGTCAAGCATGTGGTGCCCAAGCGGGAGATGTTTTGGCCACGCGAGATACGCTTGAGACATATGTTGCAAATAGCAGCGGTGCAATCTGATGCACTCGTCTCAAAAAAGGCCCACACCAAAGAACTTTTGGAATAACGCGCAGAGACAGCAGCGCCCTGCACATGCTGGTGAGGATGCACCGTCTCCACGACCAGCACTGTTGCCTCTAGACACAGAGCCTGCTTGCCCTCTTTTATTGGCTTGTGACTGTCTGCCTCTCCTTGTTGGCCTTCCAGACATACTAATGGCCTGCAGTGAGATATAGCTGCACTAAGCTGGGATATATATATATATATATATATATATATATATATATATATATATATACTGATACTGCAGCTAGCAAAATCAACTGCCTGCCTGTAGTATGAGAACACCACCAATCTTCTACAGGTAGCTTTAGATGAATACTGTGCCGAAGTCACACTACACTAACTTGTACCTTTAGCTGAACACTGTGCAGAGGACGCACTACACCAGAGTTAAAATAATGTAGCTGCCTGTGGTAGTGATAGGATCAGGAAAACACCACCAACCTTCTACAGGTAGGTTTAGCTGAACACTGTGCAGAGGTCGCACTACACTAACGTGTAAATAATGTAGCTGCCTGCGGTAGTGATAGGATCAGGAAAACACCACCAACCTTCTACAGGTAGCTTTAGCTGAACACTGTGCAGAGGTCGCACTACACTAACTTGTAGCTTTAGCTGAACACTGTTCAGAGGACGCACTACACTAACTTGTAGCTTTAGCTGAACACTGTGCAGAGGTCGTACTACACTAACTTGTAGCTTTAGCTGAACACTATGAGGAGGACGCACTACACTAATTTGTAGCTTTAGCTGAACACTGTGCACTACACTAACTTGTAGCTTTAGCTAAACACTGTTCAGAGGATGCACTACACTAGGGATGAGCCGAACACCCCCCGTTCGGTTCGCACCAGAACATGTGAACAGGAAAAAAGTTTGCTCGAACACGCGAACACAGTTAAAGTCTATGGGACACAAACATGAATAATCAAAAGTGTTAATTTTAAAGGCTAATATGCAAGTTATTGGCATAAAAAGTGTTTGGGGACCTGGGTCCTGCCCCAGGGGACATGGATCAATGCAAAACGAAGTTTTAAAAACGGCCGTTTTTTCAGGAGCAGTGATTTTAATAATGCTTAAAGTCAAACAATAAAAGTGTAATATCCCTTTAAATTACGTAGCTGGAGGGTGTCTATAGTATGCCTGTAAAGGGGCGCATGTTTCCCGTGTTTAGAACAGTCTGACAGCAAAATGACATTTCGAAGGAAAAAAAGCCATTTAGAACTACCCGCGGCTATTGCATTGCCGACTATACACATAGAAGTTCATTGATAAAAACGGCATGGGAATTCCCCACAGGGCAACCCCGAACCAAAATAAAAAAAAAAATGACGTGGGAGTCCCCCTAAATTCCATACAAGGCCTTTCAGGTCTGGTGTGGGTATTAAGGGGAACCCCGGCCAAAATTTTTAAAAAAATTACATGGGGTTCCCCCTAAATTCCATACCAGACCCTTCAGGTCTGGTATGGATTTTAAGGGGAACCCCGCGCCAAAAAAAAAAAAAAACGGCGTGGGGTCCCCCCAAGAATCCATACCAGACCCTTATCCGAGCACGCAACCTGGCAGGCTGCAGGAAAAGAGGGGGGGATGAGAGTGCGCCCCCCCCTCCTGAACTGTACCAGGCCACATGCCCTCAACATTGGGAGGGTGCTTTGGGGTAGCCCCCCAAAACACCTTGTCCCCATGTTGATGAGGACAAGGGCCTCATCCCCACAACCCTGGCCGGTGGTTGTGGGGGTCTGCGGGCGGGGGGCTTATCGGAATCTGGAAGCCCCCTTTAACAAGGGGACCCCCAGATCCCGCCCTCCCTGTGTGAAATGGTAAGGGGGTACTTACCCCTACCATTTCACTAAAAAACTGTCAAAAATGTTAAAAATGACAAGAGACAGTTTTTGACAATTCCTTTATTTAAATGCTTCTTCTTTCTTCTATCTTCCTTCATCTTCTTCTTCTGGTTCTTCTGGCTCTTCTGGTTCTTCCTCCGGCGTTCTCGTCCAGCATCTCCTCTGCGGTGTCTTCTATCTTCTTCTCCTCGGGCCGCTCCGCACCCATGGCATGGGGGGAGGCTCCCACTCTTCTCTTCATCTTCTTCTTCATCTTCTTCTCTTCTTCCTTCTTCTCTTCTTCTCTTCTTCATTTTCTTCTCCGGGCCGCTCCGCACCCATGCTGGCATGGAGGGAGGCTCCCGCTTTGTGACGGCGTCTCGTCATGTCCCGTGCATCATAGGGGGGCAGGGTCACTGGGTGGCCCCCCCGTTATTTAAGAACCGTCAGACGAGGAGACGCCGTCACACAGCGGGAGCCTCCCTCCATGCCAGCATGGGTGCCGAGCGTCCCGGAGAAGAAAATGAAGAAGAGAAGAAGAGAAGAAGGAAGAAGAGAAGAAGAAGAAGATGAAGAGAAGAGCGGGAGCCTCCCCCCATGCCATGGGTGCGGAGCGGCCCGAGGAGAATAAGATGGAAGATGCCGCGGAGGAGATGCTGGACGAGAACGCCGGAGAAAGAACCAGAAGAATCAGAAGATGAAGGAAGATAGAAGAAAGAAGAAGCATTTAAATGAAGGAATTGTCAAAAACTGTCTCTTGTCATTTTTAACATTTTTGACAGTTTTTTAGTGAAATGGTAGGGGTAAGTACCCCCTTACCATTTCACACAGGGGGGGGGGCGGCATCTGGGGGTCCCCTTGTTAAAGGGGGTTTCCAGATTCCGATAAGCCCCCCCCCGCAGACCCCCACAACCACCGGCCAGGGTTGTGGGGATGAGGCCCTTGTCCTCATCAACATGGGGACAAGGTGTTTTGGGGGGCTACCCCAAAGCACCCTCCCAATGTTGAGGGCATGTGGCCTGGTACGGTTCAGGAGGGGGGGCCGCACTCTCGTCCCCCCCTCTTTTCCTGCAGCCTGCCAGGTTGCGTGCTCAGATAAGGGTCTGGTATGGATTCTTGGGGGGACCCCACACTGTTTTTTTTTTTTTTTGGCGCGGGGTTCCCCTAAAATCCATACCAGACCTGAAGGGTCTGGTATGGAATTTAGGGGGAACCCCACGTCATTTTTTTTTAAAATTTTGGCCGGGGTTCCCCTTAATTTCCATACCAGACCTGAAGGGCCATGTATGGAACTTAGGGGGACTCCCACGTCATTTTTTTTTTTTTAGTTTTGGTTCGGGGTTGCCCTGTGGGGAATTCCCATGCCGTTTTTATCATAGAACTTCTATGTGTGTTGTCGGCAATGCAATAGTCGCGGGTAGTTTTAAATGGCTTTTTTTCCTTCGAAATGTCATTTTGCTGTCAGACTGTTCTAAACACGGGAAACATGCGCCCCTTTACAGGCATACTATAGACACCCCCCAGGTACGAAATTTAAAGGGATATTACACTTTTATTGTTTGACTTTAAGCATTATTAACGCATTATATCACTGCTCCTGAAAAAACGGCCATTTTTAAAACTTTTTTTTGCATTGATCCATGTCCCCTGGGGCAGGACCCAGGTCCCCAAACACTTTTTATGACAATAACTTGCATATAAGCCTTTAAAATTAGCACTTTTGATTTCTCCCATAGACTTTTAAAGGGTGTTCCGCGGCATTCGAATTTGCCGTGAACACCCCAAATTGTTCGCTGTTCGGCGAACTTATGAACAGCCAATGTTCGAGTCGAACATTAGTTCGACACGAACTCGAAGCTCATCCCTACACTACACTAACTTGTAGCTTTAGCTGAATACTGTGCAGAGGTCGCACTACACTAACGTGTAAATAATGTAGCTGCCTGCGGTAGTGATAGGATCAGGATAACACCACCAACCTTCTACAGGTAGCTTTAGCTGAACACTGTGCAGGGGTTGCACTACACTAACTTGTAGCTTTAGCTGAACACTGTTCAGAGGACGCACTACACTAAGTTGTAGCTTTAGCTGAACACTGTGCACTACACTAACTTGTAGCTTTAGCTGAACACTGTTCAGAGGACGCACTACACTAACTTGTAGCTTTAGCTGAACACTGTGAGAAGGACGCACTACACTAACTTGTAGCTTTAGCTGAACACTGTGCACTACACTAACTTGTAGCTTTAGCTGAACACTGTTCAGAGGACACACTACCCTAACTTGTATCTTTAGCTGAACACTGTGCAGAGGTCACACTACACTAACTTGTAGCTTTAGCTGAACACTGTGAGGAGGACGCACTACACTAACTTGTAGCTTTAGCTGAATGCTGTGAGGAGGACGCACTACACTAACTTGTAGCTTTAGCTGAACACTGTGCACTACACTAACTTGTAGCTTTAGCTGAACACTGTGCAGAGGTCACACTAAACTAACTTGTAGCTTTAGCTGAACACTGTGAGGAGGACACACTACACTAACTGTAAATAGTCTAGCTGCCTGACTGTGGTACTAATAGGATCAGAAGAACACCAGCAATTTTCTTCAGGTAGCTGTAGATACTGTAACAACATAAGCCTGCCTGTCAGTAGGAAGATAATAACAGGAACGGATCTAGCTAAACTGAATACAGTGTATATATATATATACACATATACACATATGGGATGCATATATATACACAATACACTGTAAGTGCAGCTAACTGACTGACTGTCCTGCCTAATCTATCTAACTTAAAGCGGAGTTCCACCCTAAAGTGGAACTTCCGCTCATCGGATTTCTCCCCCCCTCCGGTGTCACAATTGGCACCTTTCAGGGGGGAGGGGGGTGCAGATACCTGTATAATACAGGTATCTGCACCCACTTCCGGGTATATCTAGCCGCAGCTAGCCGCAAACCCCCCGCCCACCCCCGTTGTGTTGTGGGAAATACACAGTTCCCACAACACAATGGGGACCAGTGTAGACGCACAGCGCGACTCGCGCATGCGCAGTAGGGAACCGGGCAGTGAAGCCGCAATGCTTCACTTCCTGATTCCCTCAGTGAGAATGGCGGCGGCAGCACCCGAGGACTGAGGGACGGTTCGGTCTCGGTTGCCGACATCGCTGGACCCCGGGACAGGTAAGTGTCCTTATTTTAAAAGTCAGCAGCTGCAGTATTTGCAGCTGCTGACATCTAAAAAATTTTTTTTTTTGCGAAACTCCGCTTTAAATCAAATGACACTGTCTCTCTGTCTCTGTCTCTCAACGCCGGAACACACTACACAGGGCCGCCGTGCAGGCGGCCTTATATAGTATGGGGCGTGTACTAAACCCCTGAGCCATAATTGGCCAAATCCACCCTGGCTTTGGCCAATTACAGCTCTCTCTACAGACGGCGCTGTGATTGGCCAAGCATGCGGGTCATAGTGCATGCTTGGCCAATCATCAGCCAGCAATGCACTGTGATGCCGCAGTGAATTATGGGCCGTGACGCACGAATTTGGCGCGAATGGCCCATATCGTTCGCAATACCGCGAACGGGTGAACAGACGATGTTCGAGTCAAACATGGGTTCAACTCGAACACGAAGCTCATCCCTAGTCAGCGGCAGTTAGTCAGTTCCCCCCAGCATCAGTTAGTGTCAGATTGACCGCCACACTATCACAGTCCTGTTGTAATTTGCTGATCGCCCCATTAGTAGTATAAATAAAAATTAAAAATACATATTCCAGTATACAGTTGAGCTCAAAAGTTTGCACACCCTGGCAGAATTTGTGACATTTTGGCATTAATATTGAAAATATGACTGATCATGCCAAAAAACTGTCTTATATTTAAGGATAGTGATCACATGATGCCATTTATTATCACATAGGTTTTTGTATCCTTTTAAAATCATAATGATAACAGAAATTAAAGATGGAAAAGGATATAAAAAGATACCGAAAGCCTTGAATATGCCAGTCAGTACTGTTTAATCCCTTATTAAGAGGTGGAACATTCGGGACTCTTTTGATACCAAGCCAAGGTCAGGTAGACCAAGAAAGATTGCAGCCAGAACTGGCAGAAGAATTGCCCAGGATACAAAGAAAAACCCACATGTAACCTCAAGAGAAATACAGGCTGCTCTACATAAGATGGTGTGGTTGTTTTTAGGGAGCACAATTCAACGATACTTGAACAAAAAGAGCTGCATGGTTGAACTGCCAGAAGGAAGCCTTTACTGCGCCAATGGCACAAAAAAACAATGAGGCATGTCAAGGTGTTGTTGGGCATATTTTAACCAGGCTTTTTTGTGGAACTTGTGCAGTAAAGGCTTCTTTCTGCCAACTTGACCATGCAGCTCTTTTTTGTTCAAGTATCATCGTATTGCGCGCCCTTTTACACTGCACCAACACCCCCCCCCCACCGAGCCACTTTGCAAATTGTCATCGCTTGCTGTGTTAATGCTATGCACCCATTTATTTTTTTAACCTTATAGTGTTGGCAGCCCATTTGCTTTGCTTTGACCTGATAGCCCCTGGTAAGAGATTGGCTGCAACAAGTGCACTTAGTATGTACTATCTCACCCTATAACGTACAGTCAGGATGGCTATGTCAAGGTTGCAAGAGATAATTACCTGCTATTAGAGTTGGGCTGAACACTCCCTGGTTCAGTTCAGGCCAGAACTCACAAACATCTAAAAATTTCGGACCGAACCCCAAACCCCTTTGAAGTCTATGGGACCCAAATTTGAAAAATCAAAAGTCTCTATTTTGAAGGCTTATATGAAAGTTATTGGCCAGAAAAAGGGTATGGGGGGGGGGGGGGGTCTGGGTACTGCCCTGGGAGACATGTATCAATGGCTGCTAATTATTTTTTTTAAAAGAATGTTTTAACAGGAGCAGTGCTTTTATTGATGCTTAAAGTGAAACAATAAAAATGAAAAATTCCTTTAACCACTTCAGCCCCGGAAGGATTTGCACCCCTTAATGACCAGGCAATTTTTTGCGGTGCGACACTGCATCACTTTAACTGACAATTGTGCGGTCGTGCAACGCAGTACCCAAACAAATGTCATTTTTTTCCCACAAATAGAGCTTTATTTTGGTTGTGTTTGATCACCTCTGCTGTTTTTATTTTTTGCGCTATAAACAAAAAAAGCTTTTTTTAACTTTTTGCTGTAATACATATCCAAAAAAAATATATAAAAAAACACATTTATTTATCAGTTTAGGTCGATATATATTCTTCTATATATTTTTGGTTAAAAAAAAAAAATCGGCGTATATTGATTGGCAAAGGTTATCGCGTCTACAAACTACGGGATAGATTTATCGAATTTTATTGCTTTTTATTGTTTTTACTAGTAATGGCTGCACTCATTTTTAGCAGGACTGTGTTATTGCGGCAGGCAAATCTGACCCAAAATGACACTTTTTGGGGGCCAGTGACATTATTACATTGATCAGTGCTATAAAAATGCATTGATCAGTGCTATAAAAATGCATTGATCAATGTAAAAATGACACTGGGAGGGAAGGGGTTAACACTAGGGGGTGATCAAGGGGTTAAGTGTGTCCCCTTAGCGTGTTCTAAAATAAACATGTCATGATATCATTTGATACCGTCATTTGCCTCATTCAAAGTCTCAGTTTTTCCCTTTCCCCTTATTGCGATATCCATGTGTTAGAACGGCCCAGTCAGACCTAAATCCAATTGAGAATCTGTGGCAAGACTTATGCTGGCCATACACTATACAAAAAATCGGCCGAAAAATCGTTCATTGGACACTTCGTTCGTTTTTCGGCAAGTTAATGGGCACAAATCGATAATCGTTTGTGACGTTTCTGTGGAAAAAAAAAACGAACGGCAAGTTTGGAAAATTTCTGCCGAGCGTACGATAAATTGCAAGGTTAATGTGTTTCCCGTCTGAACTGTCTGCACTAGGTATATGTAAAAAAAGAACAAAAAATTATTTATTTATGTCCACTGAACGATTTATCGGCCATTACATGATGGCACGATCGTTTGCGGTCACGGTCGTACGTTCGTTTTTCGAAAATGTGTTCGGCCGATTTTTCGTATAGTGTATGGCCAGCATTAGGGTAGACATGTGCGGTTCGTTTTGTTTCGAATTGAAGTTCGGACTAATTTTGGTTTTTTGGAAATTCGGATGTAGTACCGAATTTAAACAAATCTGAAATTATGAAAAACAAAAAAAATTCAGACGAAATTCGAGTTTCAATCATTTTGGAATCATTTTCAAATTCAAATAGTTTTCAAATTTAAATCTTTTTAGGATTCGATTAGTTTTCGAATTTCCAAAGAGGATAAAATAGAATAGAAAATAAATGAATAGAATAGAAAAAGAAAATAGAATGGAAAATAATATAACAGAAAATAACAGAATAGAATATAATAGAGTAAAATAAAATAGAAAATAAAAGAACAGAATGGACTAGAATATAATAGAAACAAAGAGAATAGAATAGAACATAGAAAGAAAATATAGACAGGGAAGGTTTTTTGGGGTATTTTTAAGGGTGCCAGCAATTGTTACTATATATAGGGACTATGCAATCCTCATTATCAATGATGTAAACCTTTAATAGTGCGTACTTCAATGCATAATGTGAGCACTATGGATCTTTAATTTGATTTATTTATTATATTTTGTGTTAATTATTCTGTTTTTTTGTTGTTGTTTTGCTTTGTTAAGTTTTGTATACCCCATATTATCTGCCATGCTGTGTCCCCCCCTCTCCTTCTTTTTTCTCCCTTTTCTTTTTCTTAGTTTTCCCCCCTCCCCCTTTTTCCCCCCTCCCTTCTCTTGTCCATTCCCCTTTTCTTTTTCCCCTTTCCCTTCCTCCCTTCCCTCTATACACCCCATGTCTTTTCCTTCTTCCCCTTCCCCATTACCTCACCGCTCCCCACTCATTGTTTGTTGTCTGCCTGCCTATAGCAAAGGTGGTTTGTCACTGTCCCGGCATTTAACCTCTGCCGGTATACTACTTTTTCACAATTTTTTACCATCTTTTACCATCCTTAATTTGCCAACCATGCCGCTGACCTATGCTGTCTAGATCAAACAGGTGGTCTATGCATGAGTGGTGTCCTTTGCTGCCCGCTGCCCGTTGTGCGGAGGGGAAAGGTGTGCGCCCACTGATTGGGGCATGTCAGCTGCCATTGTGCCCCCCCACCCGCGGGTAGTGGTGCATGGGCAGTGCAGTATTTCCGCCTGGTAAATTTTCTGCACATGCGCTGTGTCCGCTGTGCATGCTCACGAATGGCCGGTGACATCAGACGCCGGCCGGGCGGCGTGCATTTAAAAGCACACACACTGCTATGGCTGCCTGTTGGATGCTCCAAGGGTGACCATGCTGGTGAACTGCTCCATTTGCGGTGATTGATAACGATCTAATTTTTTGATTTTTTCTGCATTACTTAGTGCTTTACTCTACTCTCATACATAGTCTGCTATAATCCTTGGCTGTTTCTATTTACATCTGCTGCCATCTGTCCCAGTCTCCCTTGGTGAACAGATGATCTGCAGCAGGAATAGGGATGGGCTTTATGTTTGGGTTGAACTTGACTTGAACATTGGCTGTTCGCCCGTTCGCCGAACAGCGAACAATTTGGGGTATTCGTGGCAAATTCGAAAGCCACAAAACACCCTTTAAAAGTCTAGGGGAGAAATCAAAAATGCTAATTTTAAAGGCTTATATGCATGGTATTGTCATAAAAAGTGTTTGGGGGCCTGGGTCCTGCCCCAGGGGACATCTATCAATGCAAAAAAAGTTTTAAAAATGGTGTTTTTTTCGAGAGCAGTGATTTTAATAATGCTTAAAGTGAAACAATAAAAGTGTAATATTCCTTTAAATTTCGTACCTGGGGAGTGTCTATAGTATGCCTGTAAAGGGGCGTATGTATCCCGTGTTTAGAACAGTCTGACAGCAAAATGACATTTCTAAAGGAAAAAAAGTAATGTAAAACTAGCGCCGGCTATAATGAATTGTCGGTTCGGCAATACACATAAAAGTTCATTGATAAAAATGGCATGGAATTTCCCCACAGGGGAACCCCAAACCAAAATTTAAAAAAAAATGCGTGGAGATCCCCCTAAATTCCATACCAAGCCCTTCAGGTCTGGTATGGATGTTAAGGATAACCCCGCACCAAAATAAAAAAAAAATGGAGTGGGGGTCCCCCTCTAAATCCATACCAGACCCTTCAGGTCTAGTATGGATTTTAAGGGGAACCCCGTGCCAAAATTAACAAAAAAATGGCGTGGGGTCCCCACAAAAATCCATACCAGACCCTTATCTGAGCATGCAACCTGGCGGGCCGCAGGAAAAGAGGGGGGGACGAGAGATGGCCCCCCCTGAACCATACCAGGCCAAATGCCCCACAAAGCACCATGTCCCCAAGAAGGGCCTTATCCCCACAACCCTTGCCCGGTGGTTATGGGGATCTGCGGGCAGGGGGCTTATCGTAATCCGGAAGCCCCTTTTAACAAGGGGACCCCCGGATCCCGCTCCCCCTGTGTGAATTGGTAATAAGGGTACAAATGTACCACTACCATTTCACAAAAAAGTGTCAAAAAGGTTAAAAAACACAAGAGACGGTTTTTGACAAGTCCTTTATTAATTTTTTCTTCTTTCATCTTCTTTCTTCTGGTCTTTCTTTGGTATTCTTCTTCTTCCTCCATCTTCTTCTTCTCCATCTTCTTCTTCTCCATTTTCTTCTTCCTCCATTTTCCTTCCTTCGTCCCGCATCTTCCTCTGGCTTCTTCTCTGCTCCGTCCGCACGATCTGCCTCAGTGGGAGTTTTCCGCCGCGTGACGTTCAGTTCTTCTGACACTTCTTTTATAACGGAGGGCGGGGCCACCCGGTGACCCAGCCCTCCTCTGACACACGGGGACTTCACGGGGACTTCCTATGGCTTTCCCCGTGTTGTCAGAGGGGGCGGGGTCACCGGATGGCCCAGCCCTCCATTATATAAGAAGTGTCCCCTTTCACCAAAGAAAGAATGTAACCATCTTTTAAAATTTGAATTTCAAATAGAATACATTTGAATTTGAATACATAAGAAAATAATAGAATAGAAAAAAAAAGTAGAATAGAAAAGAATAGAAAGAATATAACCATTTCCCAAAATTCAAACAGAATCAATTTGAATTTGAATAGAATAGAAAAGAATAGATTAGAATAGAATAGAAAATAACAGAATAGTATAGAAAAAAAAAACATAACAGATTAGAATAGAAAGAATATAACCGAGGCGCACGCGCGACTCTCTGAGTGATGGCCGCCTGAACACGGAGCTCTGTCCCGCTCCCTCTAGCCCTCTCACCTCCCTTTGGATGAAACCCAGAAACAAGAAAGCTGTGGAAGGATTTCCCCCATGATTTAGAGGAGCTCCCTTCGCTCTCTCTACACACACTTCTTTCTGGGTCAGGTCCCTTCTGAACTCCCAGGCATCAATACCCAAATGGATTTTCTCTTTGGTCTACTTCAAGGCCCTATTGCTTCTCCGGCTACTTGGGCCCCTCACCACTACGGTTCTCTCCACCATGCTATTGGACATCTGAACTTCAGCAGGCTTTGAGGGGGCCCTCCTTTTTTACTGGCCATGGCACCTCCTGAGAATCCCTGGGCTTCCTACACATCACCCAGGTTCGACCGACAGGACATGTCCAGCCTGCTATATGAAGAAAACTTCTCCTAAGGAACATTTCTTCAGTTTGACTTTCCCCCATTTTTCTGGTCCACGAGCGTTGTCATCGAGCACCTAGCGGGAACTTTCATAGCCCCTGCCCATCACCATTAGTGCGGAGCAGCTTCTAACCATTGGGCTTCCCTCCCTCCCCTCCCCTTATTTTTTATCATTTTTTTTTTGCCCGATTTTCCCATTCGGCTACCCAAGGCTGGTTCACGACCAGATTCATAGTTTACGGTCCCATGTTATGTGTTACTTCTTCGCTTGTACACCCCAACTTCAGTGCCCATACCCTGAGTTAAACTGTTTGAGTTTATATGGGACAGATACCCAGACTGCTTGTACTTTTAAATTTCTTTTTAGTTATAAATTAGAGGCGCGGAGGACGGAGCGGGTCCAATGCACCTCCTCCCAGACTCTGAGCCATTGACTGTTTCGGTTTTTCCGCTTCTATTTGGGAACTCCCCCACCAGATGGGGGAAACCTTGATTGTGTCTCCGGATGAGGCGGATATTACTTCCCCTCTCCCCCGGAGCTTATTCCTACCATCTCTCTTCACTGTCCTCTTTCTCTCTTTTCTATCTTTCATCTTTCTAAGTTTTCTTTCAGTGATGGTTGTGGTTCCACTCCTTTACAGGATCCTGGTGGGTGGAATGGTAAACTTTTTTGCAGCTCGAGCACTGGAACTGACCTCGGCTGCGAAGGTAGTTGGTCGGGGGCCGCCGGCGTTCGCCTCTGCTCTGCTCCATGGCTGATCCCACATCACATAGACCCGCCCTTCACACTGCGTCCCACAACGTCCAGGGACTCAACTCCCCAGTGAAACGCCAGAAAATTTTCCAATATTACCATGACCAAAAAATAGATATACTACTCCCCTTCCTTTATTCATGCAAAATTCCCCAGATTCTACCTAGGGAACATAGACAACAAGACCAAGGGTGTAGGCCTGTTTTTCTCTTGCAAAACTCAGTTCTCCCTAGTATCTGAATTTAAGGACGGAGGGAAGATTTCTGCTGGTAAAGGGCCAACTTTACTCCTTTGTCTCGTATTACGCACCAAAAAAAGGGCATTCAAAATTCTTTCAATCACTCTTCCATACTCTAGCACCACTTATTGAAGGCCTGGTCTTTTATGGGGGAGACTCCAACCTAGCCTTTGACTCGGGAATAGATAAAACTCGTCCAGTGGGTAGAGACCGTATTCGTCCTACCAGGCAGAGTCTTAATGTGGCTAGACAGCTTTACCACCAAGGACTGGTGGATATCTGGAGGGAGATGAATCCAAAAGCAAGGGACTATAGCTATAGCTGTAGCGCGTGCGGCCCCTGTCATCAAGGTCCTCCATGTTCATCAAGGACCTTGATGACAGGGGCCGCACGCGCTATTAACGTGTAAGAGGCATACCAGAATCAGTGGAAGGGCCCCAACTACAAGCCACTATCTGGGCTATCTTTAATACTCTGCTGGGTAGGCCACCAGACACTCCTGTAGAGATGGAAAGGTGTCACAGGGCTATCAGGCCGAGGGGAAGAGACACTAATCCCCCTAAAGATGCAGTGTGCTGCCTAGTGAGCTTTACTCAAAATACTGCGACTTGCGCGCAACCATGACCATCTGGAACATGAAGGGGCACGTATTCAACTGTTTCAGGACTTGTTGGCCATTACTTTGCAACACAGGAGAGATCTCCCTCCCTTGCTGCAAGCCTTGCAGCCCTTTTGCGATACTCTGGGCATCCCTGCAGTGGATGTCCCGGACTGGTACAGAGCATTTTTGCAACCAGACCCTTGGATCCCCACTCAGCCTGACACCACACCAAGATCACAAAGACAAAGACAGAGGAGGCGCAGAATCTCAACTGCTTCACCATCGAGGATTCGGGGTGATATGGAAACAGATGAGAGCCCACGAGTAGGTTAGATGCAGAACCGATATGCAACTCCACAACAAACTGACGGGTGAGCGGATCTACACCACTCCTATGTTTCTACCCTGAACTCCGAGACTTAATTTTTGTTATAGGTGACCACGTTGGCACCATTAAGCACCAACACATGAGTAGCCTCCGCCAGATGGAGGCAAGCGCATGATGGCTATTTTTATGGAGTGCGCCAAATAGCCCTGTGACTCACAACTTCACTGGAACCGGACAACAGGTAATACCCCCAGGCCTGGGGGTGAGACTGCTTATATTTTCCGGCTCAGTTTAAATTACATTAAAACCATATGGGAGCACAGTGAACAGCAATAGTGCATGAGCTACATGTTATGCCGCATACACATGAGCGGACTTTCCGACCGGACTGGTCTGACGGACCGAGTCCGGTGGACAATCCGATCGTGTGTGGGCTTCATCGGACCTTCAATGGACTTTTCCAGTCGAAAATCTGACGGACTTTAGATTTAAAACATGCTTCAAATCTTTCCGACGGACTCGAGTTCAGTCAAAAAATCCGCTCTTCTGTATGCTAGTCTGACGGACGAAAACCCACGCTAGGGCAGCTATTGGCTACTGGCAATCAACTTCCTTAGTTTAGTCTGATCGTACGTAATCACGTACGAATCCATCGGACTTTGGTGTGATTGTGTGTAGGCAAGTCCGTTCGTTCAAATGTCCGTCAGAAGTCTGTCAAAAGTCCGTTGAAAGTCCGTCGGAAAGTCCGTCGGACCAGTCCGGTCGAAATGCCTGGCCGTGTGTACGCGGCATTATTGACGCTTTAAAAGAGTTAACATTGAGCAAGGCCACAATGGGAGATATGGGAACCACGGTGCTCCCTCACTGGGCCTTTGGTAGAACTTGCAAACCACTGAACATTTGCCATGTAAACTTCTTCTTTTTCTTACAGCGATGTCACTTGGTTACTACGTTATTTGCTGGTATGCGAGACTTGCAGCTCTCTGCGGTCAGCAGGAAAGCAAATGCGGCTCTTGTGAACCACTGAAATGCTGGTATATCCATGGTCATTGATAAAGTTGCATAAAGGGGTTATGTTGTTCGGCCTTCTCCTACTTTAACTATTCCTGGTTATATATATTTGAAAAAAAATTTGTGTATGGGTCTCTACTGATGACCGTGTCCATCCTTGGATAGCGGGGGCTCATAGCTGTCTCTTACCAGCTCTTGTCTAGAACCCCCGAAATCCAACTCCAGTGGTTACAACTGCATGGGTTGCGCCCAGGACTAGAAGTTATGCTAGACATGTTTAGGCTCTTATATAATATGGAGGTGGGGGCTGACATCCGTAGCGGTATCATTAACGCTGATGGGTGATTGCCTATAGGTTTCCCTTGACCAGGGGCTCTGCATCCTCTGGATCTGAAATTTGGGATCTGGTTGGGATGCTGGGCCTGTGGAAATCCAGGGTACCAGTCTACCAACCTTGAGATTGCTTAAGCTATCTCATACATTTGATACCCAGGGAACATAGCCCTCTGTAAGTTTTATATGTTTTATATGTTATATGTATTGTATATTTCACAAATTCTGGAACAAACACTAATAGGTCAATAGAGATATAGCAACCCCAATTTCTGAATTCTATTATCCTGTCAGGGGCAGGTGGCAAGTGGGAACTTCCAATAGCATCGATAATGGCTGACTACAAAAGGGCTGTATCTGGTACTCTTAGATCCCTATAGTGGAGGTATGTCCCATACTGGTTACACTCAAACTTAGAAGTCTCTGGGTGGCGACAGCATCTGGATCCACCTTGGTGTTAGGCTTCTTTCCCACCTCAAGGAGGCAGGTTCCCCCATTGAACATACCCAGAATAGTCTATTCCTATACCCATATCCCTGTAGACCCTTAACTAGGTGGGTAAGCAGGGCTGGTAGATTTAACGCTCTCCCCATATTAGGGGCATTCACCAAGTATAAGTAGGGGTCTCCGGCTGGTTCTGGAGTCACTTACTGAGCATACTTAAGCTTCCGATTTCCTCTTTCTCTTAGGTCATACTCCATCCTTTAACCCTCTAGCCCCTCCCCCCCTTTTTATTTTCTTTTCCCTCTTCCCCTTCTCTTTCTCTCTATCCCATCTCTCTCTCTCTCTTTTCCCCCTCCCCTTCCCGTGCGAACCCTCTCTGTCTGCAAAAGCCTGATAGAACTTGAGCGACCTTACCTTGTTCAACAATGTCCTCTGCAGTGCATTCCTCAGCTCCTCTATCTCTTATGGGGCGTACACATGGTCGGACCTTTCGGCTACAAACGTCCGACGGACGCCGACGGACCATATGCAGCGGACAATCCGATCATGTGTGGGCTTCCTTCCCCGGACTTTCAGCGGACTTTTCCAGTTGCAAATCTGACGAACTTTAGATTTGGAACATGCTTCAAATCTTTATGTCGTAACTCCGCCGGACCCAGAAATCCGCTTGTCTGTATGCTAGTCCGACGGACAAAAACCCACGCTAGGGCAGTTATTGACTACTGGCTATCAACTTCCTTATTTTAGTCCGGTGTACGTCATCAGGTACGAATCCATCGGATTTTTGTGTGATCGTATGTAGGCAAGTCCGTTCGTTAGAAAGTCCGCCGCAAGTCCGCCAAAAAGTCAGTCGAAAGTTTGTCGGACGGGCTGTCGGACTTTTGTAGCCGAAAAGTCCGACCGTGTGTACGCCCCATTAAGGTGTTTTCTCTAAATGTTAAAGGTCTCAATGTCCTGGAAAAGTGTAGCAGTGTTTTGGCAGAAGCTCACCGACATGGAGCACAAATTATCTTCTTACAAGAAACTCATTTTAAGGCAGGCTCCGTCCCTCCTTTAGCACATAGACGTTATCCAGAGGTATACGATGCAACCTGTACCGACTCCAAAACTAAGGGAGTTACATAGTTACATAGTAGGTGAGGTTGAAAAAAGACACAAGTCCATCAAGTCCAACCTATGTGTGTGATTATGTGTCAGTATTACATTACATATCCCTGTATATTGCGGTCATTCAGGTGATTATCTAATAGTTTCTTGAAGCTATCAATGCTCCCCGCTGAGACCACCGCCTGTGGAAGGGAATTCCACATCCTTGCCGCTCTTACAGTAAAGAACCCTCTACGTAGTTTAAGGTTAAACCTCTTTTCTTCTAATTGTAATGAGTGGCCACGAGTCTTATTAAACTCTCTTCTGCGAAAAAGTCTTATCCCTATTGTGGGGTCACCAGTACAGTATTTGTAAATTGAAATCATATCCCCTCTCAAGCGTCTCTTCTCCAGAGAGAATAAGTTCAGTGCTCGCAACCTTTCCTCATAACTAAGATCCTCCAGACCCTTTATTAGCTTTGTTACCCTTCTTTGTACTCACTCCATTTCCAGTACGTCCCTCCTGAGGACTGGTGCCCAGAACTGGACAGCATACTCCAGGTGCGGGCGGACCAGAGTCTTGTAGAGCGGGAGAATTATCGTTTTATCTCTGCAGTTGATCCCCCTTTTAATGCATGCCAATATTCTGTTTGCTTTATTAGCAGCAGCTTGGCATTGCATGCCATTGCTGAGCCTATCATCCACTAGGACCCCCAGGTCCTTTTCCATCCTAGATTCCCCCAGAGGTTCTCCCCCCAGTGTATAGATTGCATTCATATTTTTGCCACCCAAATGCATTATTTTACATTTTTCTACATTGAACCTCATTTGCCATGTAGTCGCCCACCCCATTAATTTGTTCAGGTCATTTTGCAAGATTTCCACATCCTGCGGAGAAGTTATTCCCCTGCTTAGCTTAGTATCGTCTGCAAATACAGAGATTGAACTGTTTATCCCATCCTCCATATCGTTTATGAACAAATTAAATAGGATTGGTCCCAGCACAGAACCCTGGGGAACCCCACTACCCACCCCTGACCATTCTGAGTACTCCCCATTTATCACCACCCTCTGAACACGCCCTTGTAGCCAGTTTTCAATCCATGTACTCACCCTATGGTCCATGCCAACGCACCTTATTTTGTACAGTAAACGTTTATGGGGAACTGTGTCAAATGCTTTTGCAAAATCCAGATACACCACGTCTACGGGCCTTCCTTTATCTAGATGGCAACTCACCTCCTCATAGAAGGTTAATAGATTGGTTTGGCAAGAACGATTCTTCATGAATCCATGCTGATTACTGCTAATGATATCATTCTTATTACTAAAATCTTGTATATAGTCCCTTATCATCCCCTCCAAGAGTTTACATACTATTGATGTTAGGCTAACTGGTCTGTAATTCCCAGGGATGTTTTTTGGGCCCTTTTTAAATATTGGCTTTTCTCCAATCAGCTGGTACCATTCCAGTCAATAGACTGTCTGTAAAAATTGGGAACAACGGTCTGGCAATCACCTGACTGAGTTCCCTAAGTACCCTCGGATGCAAGCCATCTGGTCCCGGTGATTTATTAATGTTAAGTTTCTCAAGTCTAATTTTAATTCCGTCCTCTGTTAACCATGTAGGTGCTTCCTGTGTTGTGTCATGAGGATAAACACTGCAGTTTTGGTTACTGAAGCCCCCCGATTCACTCGTGAAGACTGAGGAGAAGAATAAATTCAATACCTTTGCCATCTCCCCATCCTTTGTAACCAGATGTCCTTCCTCATTCTTTATGGGGCCAATATGGTCTGTCCTCCCTTTTTTACTGTTTACATACTTAAAGAATTTCTTGGGATTTGTTTTGCTCTCCTCCGCTTTGTGTCTTTCATGTTCTATCTTAGCCATCCTAATTGCACCCTTACATTTCTTATTGCATTCTTTATAAATTCTGAATGCTGTGGATGATCCCTCAACCTTGTATTTTTTGAAGGCCTTCTCCTTTGCTTTTATATGCATTTTTACATTGGAGTTAAGCCATCCAGGATGTTTGTTCGCTCTTTTAAATTTATTACCCAATGGGATACATTGGCTAATGCCCTTATTTAATATGCTCTTAAAGCAAACCCATCTCTCCTCCGTATTCTTTGTTACTAATATTTTATCCCAAATTATGCCTTTTAGCAAGGTTTGTAGTTTAGGGAAGTTGGCTCTTTTGAAATTCAGTGTCTTTGTGTTCCCTTCATGTCTCCTATTTGTGTGATTTATACTGAAACTAATTGACCTGTGATCGCTGTTACCTAAATTGCCCCGTATTTCCACATCTGTTATCAGGTCTGTATTGTTGGTAATCAGTAGATCTAGTAATGTTTTATTTATAGTTGGTGCGTCTACCATCTGACCCATAAAATTGTCCTGCAAGACACTAAGGAACTGGCGAGCCTTAAATGAATGCGCGGTTCCCTCCGCCCAGTCTATGTCTGGATAATTAAAATCCCCCATTATGATAACACTTCCCATCCTTGCTGCTAATCCAATTTGTGATAGGAGATCCGTCTCCACTTCCTCCCTCAGGTTAGGGGGCCTATAGCATACTCCCAGTATTATTTTCCCCTTAGCTTCATCCCTTTGGAGCTCTACCCATAAAGATTCCACCTCCTCCCTAGCCCCCTCAGTGATGTCATCTCTCACATTCACTTGTACATTATTCTTGATATATAGGCATACCCCTCCCCCTTTTTTACCCTCTCTATCCTTGCGGTATAGGGTATACCCTTGAATGTTTGCCAGCCAATCATGAGAGCTGTTGAACCAGGTCTCTCAAATTCCCACAAAATCCAAATCCTCCTTGTACAACAGTATCTCTAGTTCACCCATCTTGTCCGCCAGGCTCCTGGCATTGGTGAACATGCCACATAGTTTAGACCGGTCGCATATTGTCCTCGTATTGGTCGTTTCAAGATTGCAACTTGGACTTGCTACTATACTCACCTTGTGTTTTTGTGCTTTGGTTAACCTACCACTAATGCCCCCAATACTACCCTCTGGAATATCTTCCGCGCTGGCTATCACTGTCTCTGGACCCTCCCCCCCATCGCCTAGTTTAAAAACCCCTCTAACTTTTTGGCCATCTTCATTCCCAGCAGATCTGCACCCTCCTCATTTAGGTGCAGTCCGTCCCTTCTATAGTACCGGTTACCGACTGAGAAGTCGGCCCAGTCCTCCAGGAACCCAAACCCCTCCTTACTACACCAGCTCTTCAGCCACTTGTTTACTTCCCTAATCTCCCTCTGCCTCTCTGGTGTGGCTCGATGTACCGGTAGTATTCCTGAGAACACTACCTTGGAGGTCCTTTTCCTCAATTTAGCTCCTAAGTCCCTAAAATCGTTCTTTAGGACACTCCATCTGCCTCTGATTTTGTCATTGGTGCCAACGTGCACCATGACAGCCGGGTCTTCCCCAGCCCCTCCCAGTAATCTGTCCACAAGATCCGTGATGTGCCGAACCCGAGCGCCCGGTAGACAACATACTGTTCGGCGCTTCAGGTCTTGGTTACAGATTGCCCTCTCTGTCCTTCTAAGAATTGAGTCCCCTACCACCAGAATCTGTCTTTCCTTTCCCTTTGCTGCCCCCCCACTCTCACTGGAGGAGTTCTTCCCCTGGCAGCTAGGAGAGTCCCTCATCTCCAGCAGTGCTGGTCCCTGACTGGTTACACCAATGTCACTCAATGGAGCGTACTTATTGGGATGCTCCAGTCCTGGATCGGCCTCCCTGGCACTTCCCCCTCAACCCCTCCTGACTGTCACCCATCTACTCTTTGCTAGTGCCTGCACCTCTTTGTCTCCACCCACCTCTGTGCTGGCCCCTGCCGGCACCTGCCGTGTATGTTCCTGGCTCACCTTTAGTATGGAGGGACTTCTCAGTGCTGACAGTTGCTTCCCCAGATTCAGAACCTGGGCTTCCAGGGAAACAATGTGCTTACATTTTGCACAGCAGTATTCGCCCTCGATCGGATGATCAAGGAACGCATACATGCGGCAAGATGTACAAAGAGTCGCCTCTCCACACCCGCCGGGCATCGTACCTATTAAATTTAGTGAGGATTTGGGGATTTTACCCTGTCCAAATTACCTAACAACTAGCTTCCTGGCACTAATACTCAAGACAATACACAGGTACACGACAAGACAATACACAGGTACACAATACACAAGTACTAACGATCCACACACACTACTCAGACAACACTCAGATACTCACACTACACACAGTTTCCATTTTATTAGCCAAGTCTCTGATGTTTCACCTTACTGACCAACTTATAGATTTCTTTTCTTGAAAGGCATTTGGAAAGACAAACCTATGACCTTAGCAAATGTATACTGTCCCAATTCAAATAGGGTAACCTTCCTAAAAAAACACTCTTTTGAAATTGGCCTCATTTCAGACAGGCCTTTTGATACTGGGAGGGGACTTTAATATGGCCCTAGACCCTCTCTTAGACACCTCCACTGGTACTTCCTCATTCCCCTACTCTGCGCTACATCAAGTGAAACTTCAGCTAGCTTCCCTTACATTACACGACACCTGGAGCACTCTCAACCCCGAGAGAAGGATTACACATTTTACTCGATACTGCACAATCGCTACTCGAGACTGGACTATATTTTTATACACCAGGCTGACCTATCCTACCTTGCGGACACTACCATTGAAAACATGGCGCTCTCTGACCATTACCCAATCACAATGATTCTACAATTCCCACAAAGAGAGGTGTTCACTAAGATGTGGAGACTAGATGCATTTATCTTGGCGGACCCGGGAGATGCAGAACACATTGGACAGGCCCTCCGGAACTATTTCCACAATAATGACACACCGGATGTGACTCCCATGGTTCAATGGGAGGCACATAAGTGTGTCATACGGGGTCACCTTTTAGCTAGGAAAAAAAAGGAACACCAAGCACTGATACTGGCTCTCTCTGCAAAAATAACTAGGTTAGAAGTGCAACATAAACACACCGGGGCTATTCAAGTAGCACAAGAGCTAGCAGACATGCGATCGCTGTTGGTTGAAGAAATCTTTAGAAGGGCGCGAAAACGTCATATTCTGTCACAGAAACTATTTTACAAACAAGGCAACAAGCCTGGGAAGCTACTGGCTAGGTGCATGCAGAAACGCACACTTGCCTCCACAGTTCACCATGTGATTGATCAATCAGGGAAATCCCACACCAAAAATGAGGACATTGCACAACAATTTCTTCTAAACAAACTTTATAACCTCAATGAAACTATATGTAACCCTACAGAGGACAAGGCTCGCTCTAACTTGGGAGTTTCTAGGCAAATTTAGTCCACAAGCATTGGCGGACAGCGACCATGCTGAGCTGGAAGCACCCTTGTCCTCTGAGGAATGAGAAGCAGCCCTGAAGACTACAAAGCCAGGTAAAAGCCCCGGGCCAGAGGGCTTCATGGCGCAATATTATAAATGCTACGCAGATTTCTTAGCTCCACGCTTCCTCAAAGCTTTTAACACACTGTCCACTGCCCCTTGCCCCTCAGTTACCTTAACAGAGGCGTATATCACAGTGATTCACAAAGACAATAAAGACCCCACTGATGTGACCAGTTATCGGCCAATCTCACTTCTGAATGTTGATGTAAAGCTTTTCTCGCAAATCCTGGCAACTCGCTTATCATATCATGTACCAGCCTGGGTAGGAAGGGATCACGTAGGCTTTGTCCTTTGTAGGGAAGCCAGGGACAATACCATTAAGGCTCTAAATTTACATCACTGGCTGACTTCTACCCAGCGAGAAGGGTTCTTCCTAGCAAAGGATGTGGAGAAGGCATTCGATAGGGTGGCCTAGGACTATATGGATGCAGTCCTAGACGCTCTTGGATTAGGGTGCTGTATGCGTACCTTTATTGGAGCTCTCTATGTGAATCCAAGAGCCAGAGTCAAAGTCAATGGCTGCCTATCAGACGTCTTCCCCATTCATAACGGCACAAGACAAGGATGCCCTTTTTCACCCTTACTATATATTCTTACTCTACAGCCCCTCTTACGCTGCATCAGGGCCAACCCGAATATAAAGGATATTGAGGTTCATCGTAAGGAATACAAGATTGCGGCCTTTGCGGACAACATCTTGCTTTTCCTATCAGCGCTAAACCTTATGCCAGTCATCAAACAATTTAAATGCATTTCTAATCTAAAAATTAACTACTCAAAATCGTTCGCACTGAAGGTCTCCCTACCGAGCAATCTAGTAGGGCAGTGCCAGTCAAATTTTCCCTTTAAATTGAAAGTAGATGCCATCACTTGTCTTGGTATTCAACTTCCCAGTAAGCTAGATACTCTTTATGAAAATAACTTTTCATCTGAACTAAAAAACTTACAACAAGATTTACAAAGATGGGATGTCCCCACCCTATTTTGGTTTGGACGGGCCTCTGCTCTGAAAATGACAGTCCTCCCTCCGCATGTTATATAAAATGCAAACTATACCAATATGCCTACCACCAACTTTCTTTGCAGCCTACAAGAAGGTGTATAGATCTCTCCTCTGGGGATCCAAATCGGCACGCGTCGGATGGGCGAAATTAGTCCTACCTAAATCTAAGGGTGGAATTGGCCTCCCTGATATACTGCGTTATTATTGGGCGGTACATATGACAAGGGTGGTAGACTGAAAGATTCATGCCCGTAACAAAGACTGGGTAGATCTTGAACAATTAATCTTGGGATATAATCTACACCTACTCCCTTGGTTCTCCAAGAAGCCCACAAGTCCTCATCTCCACTCACACCCCCTCATTGGGGCAACCCTCAATGAATTTAATAGGGCCTGTAAAGCACATGCGCTTTTGACCACGGAGTTCTTGATTACCCCTATCAGGGGTAACCCTGAATTTCCCCCAGGGTTAGCTAAAACCTATCTAGCACAAGAATGGCCTTATGCAGAGATGCGTGCAAAACAATTCTTCCATAGGGGCAAGTTTGCATGACAACAAGATCTAGCAGCAATGTCTAACACCAAACCCTTTCCTTTCTGGTCCTACATTCAGTTGAAACATTTTCTAGATGACCCGGGGAGAAGGGAAGGCTGTACGAAAACACCCACCATGTTCGAATCCCCGTGCTCGAGTTCGGCTCCCCAGAATCATGTGATCTCAGCACTCTATGCCTCCATGTTTGGAAAGCCTTAACTCTCTACTACACTCGGACCATGCATTCTGGGGATCCGTGCTGGACAGGGAGATTGAGGATGCTTACTGGGGTTGCCTTTACCTATTCATTCACAAGGGGTCTCTCAATGTAAACGCACAGGATAATGGATATAAGATTAAAACGAGATGGTATAAAACCCCGGAACTGCTTCATAGAATATTTCCGACAGTATTAGATCAATTTTGAAGATGTGAAAAGGAAACAGGCACTTTCCTCCATATATGGTGGACATGCACATTAATCCAGCCATAGTGGAAGAAAGTACATGAGGTAACAACTACCATCTCTTACCTCTGGAATACCTCTGGAATTTTCTCCAGCGCAAATATCTCCTTCATTTATCTAAAATCCCCCCAAAATAAATACTTTAAGTCGGTAGCCATGCACATGATTAACGCTGCCAGGCTGTGTATTCCGGTACATTGGAGGTCCAAATTTCCCCCCTCAACCAAAAATTGGGTACATTGTATTAACCGCATAGAGACGATGGAGGAGTTGATTCTCACTTCACAGGATAAAATATCTAGCTTTTCAGCTATCTGGGAGGTGTGACTTACCTTCAAAAAATCACAACAATATCAAGCATTGATACAGAGTAGCGACTGACCCTTGGCCTAGAGGCACTGTCACTGTGACTGACATTCGGTCTAAAGGCAGTGCCGCTTACTTCATCATATTTGGAATACCTGGAGTATCTGGTAGCTCTGGTCTATTCTAATACTATGCTGAATGTAGATGGAGAGGGTAGCTGGTGGGATTCTCCACCCCCTCTCTGTCTGGTTTCTTGTCTCTACGACTTTGTATTCTGTCTTAAAAAAACTGTCAATAAAAATATATACAACACTAAATTTAAATCATTATTGTTTTCTGTGAAACATTTTTGTGTTAGTTTTGTGGGATGCGGCCAAACTATAATCTCATAAGTAATCATTTTGCTTCATTTTAATCCCTCTCAATATCCTGCAGCTTGGACATTGAAGAGTACAAAAGCATTTTGGTGATGATTTCAGTTGTCAATGAGATTAACAAGGACCCCAATCTTCTGCCCAATATTACCCTGGGCTATCATATATTTAATACTTGTAGTGATCCAAAGAAAACTTTGGGATATGTCATAAAGATATTGTCTAGAAAAAAGAAAGCTCCTAACTATTACTGTAAGGGACATGGAGAAGTGGCTGGATTTATTGGTGAGAGTACTTTCCATTCAAATCATGCAGTGGCCCAGTTACTTAGTCTGTATCGGTATACACAGGTAAGTGATCACTGCAATATACTATGTATGTGTACAATAGATGGCTCAGTACAGTCTAGTGGGAATTTTTTAGCCTTAATTTTCTATAATGACTGCAGATCCGAATTAACAGAACTATAACCACTTACGGACCACCCGCCGCAGTTTTACTTCGGCTGTTTGAAGGAGGATATCGATGTTATGGCAGCAGCTAGCTGCCATAACCCCGGTATCCTCTTCTTCAGCGGGCAGTCTGCTACAAGATAAAAGTGGTCTCTGCAGGGAAATTCGCAGAGAGATCACTTTTATCGGCGGTGGGAGAGGGGCCTCCCCTCTGACGCTTACCGGAGCCGTTGGCAGCGGCGGAGACGATCGGGTCCGGTCACTTGCTGGGTAGGGAGACGAGAGGGGAAGATGGCCCCCACCTATCTTTATAACAATGCAGGGCGGAACGACGTCAAAACGTCACTTCTGCCCACAGCTCTTAAAGGGCCATTTTTTAAGAAAAAAAATGTAAATGACAAATTTTTAATTTTTTTTTTTTCTTGCATTTTAGTGTAAATATGAGATCTTTTTAACCCCAGATCTCATATTTAAGCGGTCCTGTCATGCTTTTTTTCTATTACAAGCAATGTTTTCATTCATTGTAATAGGAATAAAAGTGACATTTTTTTCTTTTTAAATAGTGGCCTCCACTCCGGACCAAGATGTATGCTTAGACCGAGCTCTCCAGCACACAGGAGCAGCTAAATTAAGCATCAGGATCCCACAACACATACCTAACCATGGTAAAGGGTGACCGGAGCTCCTCATCTACCCGGGAACTGCAGGAGCCAAACCAACAACAGGTTAGCAACATCCCCGCAATGTTCCGAACATCGCAGGGTGAAGGCCTCAAAGCCGCGGCCTCGCCTAAACAGCCCGTCCCGCTCGGTGGCCCCAGCCCTGCCGCGGACGGCGCGAACGGCGCCCACAACCCTGCAATGCAAACAGGTCTCCCAGCACAACAACCTCAAGCCCTTTGCCTAGCAGACTTGCAAGCTGTGGCCCTTGACATAAAAGCAACCCTAGCAGCAGCAGTTACAGATCTAAAGACTGATATACAGGCTGTAGCAGCAAGGATGGGATCAGTGGAGCAGGCCACAGCACGCCATGCAGAAGCTATCAAACAAGTACAGAAAAACTCAGACATGCACCTCTCTCATATCATTAAGATTCACCGTCACCTGGAGGACCTCGATAACAGAGGAAGAAGACATAACATTAGAATAAGAGGAGTCCCTGAATCAGCAGATCAAAACCCAATAGAACAGACTGCTGCAACAATCTTTAATGATCTGCTAGACAGACCCCCAGACTCTCCCATTGATTTTGAAAGAGTTCACAGAGCCCTCAGACCGAGAGGAAGGGACACTGATCCTCCTAGAGATATTATTTGCTGCTTGGTAAACTTCCCTCTGAAAGAAGCTATTCTAAAAAAAGCAAGGGAAAAAAACAGAGTCCTATTCAATGGAAATGAAATTAAGCTATACCAAGATCTGTCAAATATTACACTACAGCAATGCAGAGCTCTGCGTCCAATTTTTTTTTGATAATAAAGCTTTATTAAAGAGCAGTGCAGTACATTGAAAAAAAATCCAAAGGTATACTGACAAATCCCAAGTAAATAAGGGATTAATATTAGAAAAGTACAAAGATATTAAACAGAGATTTTAAGCCACTTACAATTGCCATTGAAACAGTAGGGAAGGCTGTGTCTTATGTTCCCTGTGTGGGTTGACATTCCCAACACCCCTAACGAGATCACACTGTGTTAGGAGCCCCCCCATCTCCAGGGAAAGTGTTATGGATATCCCGGTACCCCTACTGTCCCTGCTCCTAGGGACCTGCCACCGCCCCTGAGGAAAAGATAGGGACCACTAGAGAAGCTATCAGACCCCTCCAGCAGTTCCCATGCATCTGGCAGTGATCCGTTTTGAGTCCATAACTCAAACTCACTATACAAAGTCTGATGGCGACTTAAGACATTCTACTATATTGTAAATTAGAGAGTTAAACATAACTGATACACTGCAAATGTGATATCAGATCATTGTAGTAACAAAAAGACAGGATAGAGAAGAAGAAAAGAAGAAGAAATAGAACGCTAGTATGGATGCATATAGTTGTGCCCGGTCCAGGGAGTTTTTTTTTTTTTTTTTTAATTTGAAATCAGCTTGACTGTGTCGTTTGAATACCTGGGATAAGGAAAATGCCTAAATGTCCAGCCCAGGGCTCCCATTTTGCCTCAAATGACTTAGTGGTGTCCGTCATAGAGCTGACCGTTTTTTCTTGGGACATAATCCACAAAATCTTTCTTTTGGCTGCCTGGAAAGACACTGTGGGTTGCTTCCAGGCCTTAGCTATGGTGGTTTTAGCTCCTAACAACATGAAGGATATCAACTTTTGAGAGTGTTTCGTTGTCTTGGGAATTGGTGCATTAAGTAATGCCACTTGAGAAGATTTAGTAATAGGAAGACCCGATACTTTTCGAATCATAGCGAATATTTTGTTCCAGAAACCTCTTAATCTCGGACATTCCCACCAGATATGAATCATGGAGCCCTGAGCTTGACACCCTCTGAAGCATAACGGGGAGGCGGAGGTAAACATAGTTGCAAGTCTGGTGGGTACTAGGTACCATCTCAAAAACACTTTTAGATTAGCTTCTATTAATGAAGTATTTAAGATACCTTTAAAGGCTGTGGATCCTCTCCGATGCCATTCCTCCAGGCTCCAGGTCTCCTGCAGATCCCTCTCCCACGATTCCATGTATGCAAATTTTGTGGTGGGTTCCACAAGAGACGCGTAAATGAGAGATATACCCCCCTTTATGTCTAATGTTTGGCCACACCAACGCTCATAAGATGTAAATTCCAAAGGGAGTGCCTGTCCCTTCGTTAGTGAGGAGAGAAAGTGGGATATCTGGACATATCTAAATCTCTCTGAACCTGGGAGTTCAAGCCTATCTATACAGTGCTTCAGCGTAATCGGACCCGAGGGCGAAAGAAAGTGGCCAATACAGGACATCCCCTTGTCCAGCCACCATTTAAAGGACTTGATATCCATGCCCGGTACAAATCGGGGGTTATGAAAAATGTGGTCAAGAGGATGGGAGGGCGAGGTCAGTGCTGGTAAGCATTTCACGGTGTCCCATCATTTAAAGGATTGGGACAATGCTGGGGCTAGTATGGAAGGCCTTGATTTCATGGGGCACCAGAGGAGGTAGTCTATGGTGTGTGTCGGGATAGCTTGTCTCTCTATATTTATCCAATCGGGTTTCTCAACTCTGAAGTATACCATTGAGAGTTGGGCCAGTCTTGCAGCTTGGTAGTAGCTAAACAGATCTGGGAGACCCAAACCCCCCTTGGTTTTGGGACTAAAAAGAACATTGCGGGCTAGCCTATAGCCTTTTTTGCCCCAAATGAATTTTATGATTTTCCCTTGGAGGGATTTAAGATGATGTTTTCTAATGTCTATCGGGAGTGACCTAAACAAATAGAGGAGCTTGGGCAATAACGTCATTTTGATAGAATGAATTCTACCTAACCATGATATATTGTATTTGGACCAGGCTAGAATGTCAGATTCTAGTGTGCGGAACATGGGAGGGAAATTAGCTTGAAAAAGTCGCTCAAACTTGGGGGTAAGGTTTATCCCTAGGTATCGGATTGAAGAGTCACTCCATTTAAATTTGAATGAAGGCTTGAGCCTATTTACTTCTGCCTCTTGTAGGGAAATATTTAATGCCTGGGATTTGTCCATGTTGACCTTTAAACCCGACAAGGATCCAAATGTTTTTAAAAGATTGCAAATATTGGGAAGTGAGGTAGTTGGGGACGTGACAAATAGAAGGATGTCGTCCGCAAACAGGGCGCATTTGTGGGTGTGCGCTCCGCATTTTACACACTTAATATTTTGGTTAGATCTGATCGCAATTGCCAGAACCTCTATAGCTAAAGCAAAAATCGCAGGAGATGGGGGCACCCCTGTCTGGTACCCCTGGTTATTTGAATGGGATCCGAATAAAATCTGTGTAGTTTGACCTTGGCACTAGGAGTGGAGTATAATGCTTTCAGGGTATTTATAAACTTTTCCCCGAATCCCCAGCATCCCAGGACTGTGAATAGGAATGACCAAGACAAGGAATCGAAGGCCTTTTGAAGGTCCAACGACAGCAATAAACCTTCTTGCTTTGGCCCTCCATCCCAACCCGTTTGTAATAATGAGACAATATCAACTGCCCTTCTAATTTGATCCGGGCCTTGTCTTCCCGGTATAAAGCCCAGTTGGTCTTTGTTTATATATTGGTTGATGAAGGAGTTAATTCTGTTAGCTAGGATTTTAGTAAGTATTTTCAAGTCGTAGTTAATCAGCGAAATTGGTCTGTAGTTCTCGACTAAAGATGGATCCTTGTCGGGTTTAGGTATGACAGAGATAAATGCCATATTTAGTTGTGACTCTAGGGGTGTCCCTGCCCTTTTGGAGTTGAAGAATTTTGTGATATGGGGTGCTAAGGTTTTCTTAAAAGTTTTATAGTACTGATTGGAGAAACCATCGGGGTCGAGAGCTGAGCCCCCTTTTAAGTTTTTAATTACCTCTATTGTTTCTTCTATGGTGAAGGGCGCTTCCATGATATCCACATGATCTTTACGTAGAGTGGGTATGTCAAGATCATCTAGGAATGATCTCAAGGAAGAGTCTGACATAGAGTCATTTTGCTGATATAGTTTAAAGTAAAAGGACTGAAATGCTTGCAGGATTTTTGGGGGATTAAGGGTTGAGGTGCCACCCTGTAGTCTAAGGTTTGGGATGGTGAAGTTAGTGAATTTGGGAGAGAGCTTTCTTGCTAATAGAGTACTCATCTTGTCTCTCTGAACGTAGAATTTTGCACTATTCCATTTCAAGTGTTTTTCTGCCCTTACTGTGTGGGCTAGGTTTAAAGCTATTCTGGCTGCGTCTAGTTGAGCTATTTGGACCTTAGAAGGATCCCGTTTGTGATGCTTGCATAGGGCCTTGAATTCCCTCTCTAGTTTCTCTATCTCCGCTATCTGTTCTTTCTTTCTTTGAGACGACATTTGAATGAGCTTTCCCCGTATGGTAGCTTTATGAGCGGCCCAAAGAATCTCTGCTGAAATTCCCTCCACATCGTTCCGTAAAAAGTAATCTTTTAATTCCCTCTCAATCTCTATTACTGAAATAGGGTCATTAAGAATAGTGTCGTTGAGTCTCCACTGGGTAGTGGGTGGTTTGTGGGAACCGCCCCGTAGGGTGACGACCACCATGGCGTGATCTAATAGGGCTGTGTCCTTAATATAGGCCTTAAGTACATAGGGGATATGTATCACTGACAGGAGTATGTGGTCGATCCTGGAGTATGTTTTGTGAGGGTTTGAATAATGTGTATAATCCCTCTTTGTGGGATTATGTTCTCTCTCCAGATATCGGCTAGGCCTTGTTGATAAATAAGTTTCGCGATCTTGGAGCTTGTTTTTGTGGGGCGGATTGATTGTGCTTTTAAAGGTTTGGATTTATCTAGACCTGGGTCGAAGGCAACATTAGAGTCACCTCCGAAAATTACCGTTCCTTCTAATAGTGGGCTTAGAGTTTGAAGCATTGCTTGGAAGAATTTTGTCTGACCCTTGTTGGGGGAATAATAAGAAATGAACGAATATAGGCTTTCATCTATTTTACCTTTTACCAATAAAAATCTACCTTCTGGATCTCTGTGCACCAGATTGGGCTTGAATTTACAATTTTTCGCAAATAGTATTGCCACACCTCTGGTCTTATCGTCCGCATTCGCTTGGAAGAATGTGGGAAATTGAGCATGTAAAAATGTCGGGTTGTTTCTTGAAGGGAAATGTGTTTCCTGGATCAAGACTATCGCCATTTTTTGTGCATGATAAGACTGAAATAATTTATGCCTCTTTACCGCTGAATTTAACCCTTGGGCATTATGGGATGCTAATTTAAAGGACGTTAGGGGCACGGTATCACTTGACATATTGGTTGCGTGGGGAGTGCTTAAGTGAGTCAGCATTTCTTACCTCCTCTGAAGTATGGTGGAGATTTATTATTCGGATCGTGAAGCAGGACCTGGAGCCTGGAGGAGAGAGGCCTATCTGAAAGTCCTGTAGACTGGCACAAAAGAAAACAGAGTTAGAGAAAAAGACCAGAAAAAAAGAGAAAATGAGAAAAAATAAATGCGAGCATTGTCGTGTGAAGTGTCCCAAAAGGAACCTGCGGCATCGAGAGGGTGAATAGATCCTCCCAATGACGCCCAACAGTAGACAATAGTAGCCCTTCAAAGGGGCTAACGGTCCATCTCCCGACCATGGGGATCCCATTATAGTGAGATGGATGGAGGCGCATGACTGCTACCCCAGTCAGTGCCTGCCCAATTGGTTAACCTGTATAAAATACTTCACATAACCTCATGAAGAAAACCAATTAAACACTATAACATTGTAAACTGTGTGTATCAAAGCCAGCCGGCCAAATTATTCTTGCAATAGGCCTATTACGCCTTGGGGAGGTATGGGAAGGGGGAGGGGGGGGAGGGTGAGGTGGGGGGGAGGTACAGAAGGGGAATGGGGAAGAGCGGGAGGTAAGAGAGGGAGGAGCATTAGAAGAGCTGTATCTCAATCTACTAGGTGCAAGATTTTCCTAACATTCAGGTGGACGAGATACGAGGTAGAAAACCTCTAAAGAGTCCTCTGCATTTCCCCCCAAATACTTCGGGAAAAACAGCAGCGCAGTGTTCTAGCGTGTCCAGCTCCTGGTCTTCCAATCTACCAGCCGGTGTTGAGGAAGTCCCAGAGGGGGGAAGGCCCAAAAGCTTGATCTTTGTTGTTTGTTGTCGAGTTGATTGTGGGAGATCCGGATGAATTCTTTGGAAAAAGGGGGGAGCAACGATTTCGCGACCCGCTTAAGTAGGAACTGAAGATACAACAGAAGAGTTCGCATGACAAATAGATGCATTTTTATGGTGCAGAGGGGCCTTTCAGGTCTGAGGTGTCGGAGTCAGGAGATGTACATATGGAGGTGGAAGTCCGGTAACCCTGATGGGTTCAGAGTTCGTACATCTTAAACCTAAGGGGGGATCTGAGGGGTCCCCATCTCATTAAGAGGGTCATTTAGGGTTATTAACAACTTGGGTTAGATCCTGAAGAATATGTCTAGGTAAGACCTGGAGGTATTCGTCTGAATCAGGAAGGCATCGGTTCCCTCACTCATCTGCTTTTGATAGTTTTCCATAAAGGAGAAACGGTGCTGGTCGGAGTCTGTCTCTTGTAGGATCCGGATTGCGCATTTGATGTGTCCATCTCTGAGTCCTGAGATATAAGCTTCAGTGACAGAAGGATCCGCTCTCCTTCAGGCAGATTAGTGAATGAGTGGGTCTTGCCTTTGTAGGTGAATTTTAAAGCAAAGGGGAAAGCCCACCAGTATCTTATTTCCTTTTGTGTCAGGATTAGTAATAGAGGTTTGAGGGCTTTGCATTTTTGAATCGTCATAGGCGAAATGTCCGCAAATATTTGAACATCGTGTCCTTGGAAGGAGATGTGTGGTTGCTGGCGGGAGAGCTTCATAATGTTCTCTTTCACTCCGTAGTGGTGCGGCTTCACCACTATATCCCTGGGAGACCCATCCTTCCTGGGGGGTCCCAGTGATCTGTGGGCTCTGTCTAACTCCAGCTTGTGTGTAGAGATATCAGGAATAAGGGACTTGATCAAATCTTGCACTGCTGTAGGGACATCCGTGCATGATTCTGGGATGCCTCTGACCCTGAAGTTCTCCCTTCTCGATCGGTTTTCCAAATCATCGATCCTATTTAAGGCTGCATCCAACTGTTCCTGCACAATCTGAATGTGATAAGAGTTTTGATTGGTTCTTGCGACTGTATAGTCAAGCTTTTGTTTGATCTCTTCTATTCTGGTGCCCAGGTTCTGGAAATCAGATTGAATGTCATTTGTTATTTTGTGGGCTGTATTAGCTAAGCCCCTTTCCAACAGGTCAGATAATTTGAGAAAGAGATCCTCTGCATTCTGGGGCATGTCTGTGTCTGTGCCTCCCATAGTGCTGTTAATGTGCTGAAGGATAGGAGAATGTCCCATAGGAGATAGCAAGGGGGCTGCCAGGGGGTATTAATCCAGATTGACTGAATTGTAGCCTGAGGGGGATGAGGTGGGGTGGGATGAGGAGATTGCTGGAGGAGGATATGGGAGAGTAGCAGGAGCGATCACTTGCCTGGCTTCTTGCAGTCCCCCTGATGCTGCATCTCGTGTCTGAGGCGCGGCCGCCATCTTGGATTCGGCCTGTAATCTTTCTGCCTCAAAACGGGGTCCCAGGTCCTTTTTTGCAGCTGTGGTAGGCATGGGTGGGGAGCCGCTGTGTTCCCCCAACAGATCCTGCTGTGCACGGGTTTGCGGCTGCCTTTGATACGGCGCTAGGGCGCTGGCTGGCTGGGGTAGTAAGGTGCTCCTGGCTTACGTGGCCATCTTGGAGTCCCTCGCGCATGCGCCCCCCTGAGTCCCATTCTTGATCAACTGCGTACCAGAGGAATACCGTATAGATGGAAATTTCCATTCTGTCTATCAGCATCATGGAGAGGACACACAGCACTACTACGCACAACCGATGATCTTCAATCCTTCTGTGACACATTAAATATCCCTTCAATCGATGTCCCAGAATGGTACAATTCATTCATGATAAACGACTCCTGGATTGAAGTAACCAACAACTACACTCCCAGAGCCCAAAGGAACCGAGATCGCCGTCGCAGATCACCATCAGCTCAACACAACAGAAGAAGACTAAATCAAGGGAGCCCTGGAATCTCACCACCCAGACGCAGGGACCGCATGGATCATCAGGATCATATGGACACCTGAACTTTATCTGTCTATAGCCGTGATGTCTTTTACCCTCTGCCTAAATAGACATCTTCAACTAAGCTATAAAAATATGTGGATACACCTCTCAGAGGAAACAGAAGCAAGAAGATTAACAGACTTCTATCCAAACACAGAGATTCAAGTTTTAAGTTAAAAAAAAAAAAAAGGTTGACTGTTAACTTTTATCTATCCCCACGTATTTTCTTCCTACCCATTTACATTTACATTACTCTTTTTAGACTAACGTAAAGACGAACAGATATGATAACCAGATTTTCCATAATATAGGTCATTCCCACAATACCAACATCTTAGAATCCAGTTTTTTGAGTGACCGAAAAACTACCTCCAAAATGCCTACCCAAAATCAACAGAAAATTTCATCAACAATAAAATTACTCTCAATAAATGCGAAAGGACTCAACATACCGGAAAAAAGAACCAAATTTCTTAATGAATTCCATAAACAGAAAGCAAATATCATTTGCATACAAGAAACCCACTTTAAATCTGACAAAATTCCAAAAATACAAGACAAAAGATTTCCAACAGCTTTTCACACCACCAATCCAGAAGGGAAAACTAAAGGAGTGTCAATTCTGATATCTAAACAAACACCAATCCAGATCCATGATACAATGCTTGATCCGGGGGGGAAGATACATATTTCTGAAGGGTAAGATAGGGCCACACCCCATAACAATAGCAAATGTGTACGCCCCCAATTCAAAACAGGTGGCTTTCTTTCGCAAGATAAAAGACCTGTTAACGACCTTCAAATCAGGCATTCTTATCCTTGGGGGAGATTTCAATACTCCTTTAAACCCCCTCATTGACACCTCAAGTGGAACATTGAGCCTTCCCTATAAAGCACTGAAACAAATCAAAATTCAATTTCAGGAACTAATACTGCACGATGCCTGGAGAACTCTATATCCACAAACTAAAGATTACACCTATTTCTCCTCTGTCCATCAAAAATACTCTAGAATAGACTATTTTTTTCTCTCACAACCTGACCTCGACTTATTGACTCATTCCACAATCAAAACCATGACTCTTTCTGATCATCACCCGACCTTGACATTGACCTTTCCGGAAAAAAAGACGATTACTAAAACTTGGAGACTTAACTCCACCCTGCTAAAAGATCCCATAGATGTATTAAATTTTAATAATACATTAAAAGAATATTTCTCACAAAATGAAAATGATGAGACTTCTGTAATCACACAATGGGAGGCGCACAAATGCGTTATTAGAGGAGAATTTATCAAAAAACTAGCCAATTTAAAGAAAGAACAACAATCCAAAATAAAATCACTGATAGAACAAATCCACAAATTAGAAATAGCACACAAAAGAACTGTTGCACTCTCAACATTTGAGGAGCTAACAAAAGCACGAACATTACTATCAGAAGAAATTAACATGAAAACCAAAAGACAATATATCTTAAGACATAGGATATATTATGAACAAGGAAATAAGAGTGGGAAATTATTAGCAAAAGCAGTTCAAAATAAGAAAGTTGCTTCCACAATACATCAAATAAGAGATAAACAAGGTGCACCATACTCATCGAATGAGGAGATTGCTAAACAGTTTGAAAATTATTATCAATCCTTATACAACATCCCTTCCAATCCTAGATGCCCACATAACACAGACAAGAGAACAAAACTCATTCAAAACTTCCTAGAGAAATATAGTCCCCCTCAAATAGCAGGAAACATAGCTCAAGAGCTTGAAGCTCCTATATCAGGCCCAGAATTTGACAAATCTATAAAGGATATGAAAATAGGCAAAGCCCCAGGACCAGATGGACTACCCTTACAATACTACAAGACATTCACCAATATACTGAAACCAAGATTTCTAAAAACCTTCCAATTACTACATACTGAACAACAACCCCCAAAACAATTACTAGAAGCACACATAACTGTAATTCCCAAAGAAGGAAAATACACTAATTTGGTTACTAACTACAGACCAATTTCATTATTCAATGTGGACGTAAAAATATATGCCAAAATACTAGCTAACAGACTCTTAGCACTATTAACCTCCCTTATCTCTTTGGATCAGGTGGGATTCATCCCAGGGAGAGAGGGACGTGACAATACAATCAAAGCATTAAACATAAACCACTGGTTAACATCCAATAAGAAACAAGGATTTTTTCTCTCCCTGGATGCTGAGAAGGCTTCGACAGAGTGGCCTGGGACTTCATTGACGCAGTATTAAAACATATAGGAATTCTGCCTCTAATGAGATCATACATTAGAGCGTTATATTCAAATCCAACAGCACGAGTTTGTGTCAACGGCCACCTGTCAAACGCCTTCCACTTACGAAATGGTACTAGACAGGGGTGCCCTTTATCTCCACTTTTGTTTGTCCTCACACTAGAACCGTTACTAAATAAAATCAGATCAAATCCAGACATTAAGGGAATAGAAATCCAAAACCACACGTATAAAGTCGCAGCTTTTGCGGATGATATGCTCCTTTTTCTCTCAGAACCGCACATCTCTATACCCAATCTTATACAAGACCTAGAACACTATCAATTACTGTCAAATCTAAAAATTAATCACTCCAAATCTAACGCCCTCAACATCTCCCTATCCCCAAGTTCAGTAGAAATTTTGCCAAAAAAACTTCTCCTTCTCATGGGCCAAACACAGTATTATATACCACGGAATTGAAATACCTGCAAATCTAAATGACCTCTTTAAACTTAATTTCACCCCTATCCTAAAAGAAACACATGACGATTTAAAAAGATGGAACTCCTTAAACGTATCGTGGTTTGGACGAGCTTCCCTAATAAAAATGACAATTCTGCCCCGATTTCTATATGTGATGCAAACAATTCCCATTAGACTACCAACGTCATTTTTTGAATCCTTTCGCAAAGCTTGCTCTACCTTCATATGGAAAGGCAAATCTCCCAGAATCAAATTCACTAGACTAAATCTACCCAAAAATAAGGGGGGAATTGCATTACCTGACCTAAAGAAATATCACCAGGTTGCCCTCTTAGCTCGAATAGTAGACTGGAACATCCATAACACAGTGAAAGACTGGGTATCTTTAGAACAAAAACAACTCTCCCAACAGCTTAAATCTCTTCCATGGATTCATCCAAAAAATCACTCAAAAGATATCAAAACCCACCCCCTAATAGGCCCCACATTAGAAACCTTTCGAAACACCTTTAAAAGAATGAATCCCTCTCCTTGGCCGCATAAGGAAATCCTGGTCAGTGGTTTCTTTCAAAGTAAGAGACTTCTGTCCAGAGAAGAACTAAACAAAAACATCAACCCAAACCAAATTTCACAATGGAACTACTTACAAATCAGACATTTCTTGACCAGAAACGAGACAGCCCAATCATGGACAAGACAACTCACGATGTTAGAGGAACTCTGCACAAGAAAAACCCCACAAAGACACATTATATCTATTCTCTACAATTCGCTTTTTGAAGACAAAACGGAGTTCTCCAGTGCGTCGTGCCAAGCGTGGGAACAAGAGCTTGATATATCTCTTACAGAAGAAGATTGGGAAACAATATACATGCATGCACATAAAGGATCTCTTAACGTAGCCACCCAGGAGTGTGGCTTCAAAATAATTACCAGGTGGTACAGAACTCCCGCCCTACTACATAAATTCTCTCCATGTATTTCAGACAGATGCTGGAGATGTAAACAGGAATAAGGCTCTATGCTCCATATTTGGTGGTCATGCCCTCTATTACAAAACTTCTGGAAAATGGTTCATGAAACCATTACCTCACTCACTTCAGAGAACATAAGTTTTAATCCAGCACAATACCTCCTACACTATAATTCAATCCCCAAAAAACAATATTTAAAATCTTTACCCATGTTCATGATAAATGCAGCAAGACACTGTATCCCATGCCACTGGCGCTCAAACTCTATTCCATCGAAAAAAGAATGGTTCCGGAGAATAAACAATATAGAAAAGATAGAAGAACTTAGAAGTATTTCTCAGGAGAAGATTTTGAAATTTACATCAACATGGTACAACTGGTTTGAATTCAAAAATTCACAGTCTTACAAAGCTATTATTAACTAATTAATAATAGGATTCCTTCACCAAAACAAATCATACAGAAAAACCAAAGAGATCATTAGACTACTATAATAAATAAATAGTCTTTATTCACCTTCCCCCCCCCCCCACAACCCCTTTTTTTTTTTACCCCACCTTGGGGTAAAACTGTCCAATTCATCTTGACATTACTATCGATTGTGTAATCCACTTTAACCCAAATGTTACTCAGATGACTATGTGATTATGTTATATTTCATTTATATGACAAAGTTGTATTACATTTATTTGTTCAATCAATAAAAACTTTATGAAACAACAAAAAAAAAAATTAAAAGTACAATAAATAAGAAAAAAAAAAAATTTAAACGCGCCCCGTCCCGACAAGCTCGCGTGCAGAAGCGAACGCATATGTGAGTAGCGCCCGCATATGAAAACGGTGTTCAATCTGCACATGTGAGGTATCGCTGCAATCGGTAGAGCAAGAGCAATAATTCTAGCTCTAGACCTCCTCTGTAACTCAAAACATGCAACCTGTAGAATTTTTTAAACATCACCTATGGAGATTTTTAAGGGTAAAAGTTTGTCACTATTCCACGAGCGGGAGCAATTTTGAAGCGTGACATGTTGGGTATCAACATACTCAGCGTAACATTATCTTTCACAATATAAAAAAAAAATGGGCTAACTTTACTGTTGTCTTCTTTTTTAATTCAAAAAAGTGTATTTTTTCCAAAAGTGCGCTTGTAAGACTGCTGCGTAAATACGGTGTGACAGAAAGTATTGTAAAGACCGCCATTTTATTCTCTAGGGTGTTAGAAAAAAAATGTATAATGTTTGGGGGTTCTAAGTAATTTTCTAGCAAAAAAAACCCTGTTTTTAACTTGTAAACAACAAATCTCAGAAAGAGGCTTGGTCCTTAAGTGGTTAAATATTTCAGGTGCGCAAAACATTGTAACTTGGGGAAAAAATTGATTATTATCCACAATTTCCACTAGGTCCCACCACTTTACCTAACAGTTTGAATTGCTTGAATGAGAGAGCTATCCAGGATCTAGTGTCTAGAATATTAGCCTAACAAACAGAATCTGTAAGAAAATAAGTTGTTACTGTATGGTATGTGCAGGATCTGTACAGGAAACATTTAAAGCGGAGTTCCACACAAAAATGGAACTTCCGCTTTTCGGAACCCTCCCCCCCTCCGGTGTCACATTTGGCACCTTTCAGGGGGGAGGGGGGTGCAGATACCTGTCTAAGACAGGTATTTGCACCCACTTCCAGCATAGACTCCCATGGGAGTCTATGCCTCTTCCCGTCCCCACCGCGCTGTCTGCTGGGAACACACAGCTCCCAGGAGAGAGCGGGGACCACTAGGGACGTGCAGCGCGACTCGCACATGCGCAGTAGGGAACCGGGAAGTGAAGCCGCAACGCTTCACTTCCTAATTCCCTCACCCAGGATGGCGGCGGCAGCTGCCGAGAACCGAGCGGGTTCTCGGCGTCCCCTGCCGACATCGCTGGACCCTGGGACAGGTAAGTGGCCATGTATTAAAAGTCAGCAGCTGCAGTATTTGTAGCTGCTGGCTTTTAATATTTTTTTTTTTTTGGCGGTGTGGGTAAACCCCCGCTTTAACTCAGTAGAGTAGACTTCAATGACTTCCTTCACAGTTAAGCATCCTCACCAGGTGCCACCATTGGGCTGCTTTCACACTGAGGCACTTTACAGGCGCTATAGAGCTAAAAATAGCGTCTGTAAAGTGCCTCTCCTCTCACTCCAGTGTGAAAGCCCGAGTGCTTTCACTCTGGAGAGGTGCGCTGGCAGGACACCAAAAAAAGTCTAGCAAGCCGCATCTTTGAGGCGCTGTAGGAGCGCTGTATACACCACCCCTGCTCATTGAAATCAATGGCAGCACCGCCTGAAGTGCCGCAAAGGCGCTTTGGGGGTGCTTTTAACCCTTTTTCAGCCGTTAGCGGGGGTAAAAGTGCCCCGTTAGCGGACAAAAAGGTCTGCAAAAACGACAGTAAAGGTTTACCGCTGATGCCCCCAACACTCCAGTGTGAAAGTAGCCTTACTTCCAACCTGAAATTCCACCTTCCATGGATTGAAGCTTTTAAACAAAGTCCGTCCCACACTGTGAATACCTTGCACCCTACATATAGAGAATGGGGGGGGCAGAGGGATCACAGATCCAAGAAGATAAAGTAGAAGCCAGCACATCAATTTGCTTGCAGTAAAAATCTTGGTTTCCTGACACATAACACCAATGGCATTTCGTGTCAGCACAGGGACCCATTTATTGTGCTGAAAGGCAATGTCCAAATAGTAACGAGGAAGTAAATATAGCACAAATTAACCAATCAAGTGACAGCATTAATGCATGTGAGTAATACATGTTGCTGCTGAAAGAAGCCCCATTTATGACTAAAAGTTAGGAGTAAATCAATAAGAAAAATTAACACCGGGTGTATGGTTATAAATCTAGGGAACAGAGATTTCAATTCACGCCACCACTCCACCCATTGTTAAGTAACTGTGAGTGAGCTTCTATTGCCATTATATGGGGCTAGTACAGGGTGGGGGGGTGGACAGGGGGGTAGACCTACCCCCTCCCTAGAACCCTGTGACTTTCCAATAAGAAAGAAGAGAACCGGGGGTGCATGCGCAGCTTGCAAAGATGGCGGACGCTTAGGTTCTGAGCTCCGGCCTCCGCCCGTATATCCGAACCTCCCGCTCTGCTTCACTAGCAGCCACAGACCCGGGAGTTACACCTTTCACCGGGGAACATCTCCGCTATCTTCCGATCGGTTTATGGGGAAGATCGGTGACCAGAGGCACATTTACCAAGGTCAAACATTACAGGCCGCACCCAAGCCCGCCCAGTCTATGGATCGCTTTCTCCGTAGGCCGCAATCCCCGGCCTCGAGTACACCGCCGCCTGCCACGATCCTAACTGACACAACCCTGCCGGCTGACTCCTCTCCTCACACTGTGGATCACCCCCAACACCCACAGTCCCCATCTACATCTCCCATAATGTCACTGCTTGTGACAGTGAATGTGCTGGACACTAAGCTACAGGCTCTGCTTCACAACATCACCCAGACTATAACCAGAGAAGTAAGCAAGCTTGCCCACGAACTCAGGGGAGAGATCGATCAATTAGGGGAATGCACAGACACTCTGGAGTCTAAATTTGATGACACAGTGCACTATATCCACGCATTAGAGAAAGAAAATGTCAGTTTAAAAAATGCAGTTACACAAATGCAGATGCAGCAGGAGGACCTCAAGAACAGGGAACGACGTCAGAACCTGCGAATCCGGGGAGTACCCGAAAATATCCCTGACAAAGAAATAAGACCCTACCTTTTGTCCCTCTTTGTTACACTGGCACCTCACATTCCTGACATAGATTGGCACCTCGACAGGGCACACAGATCTCTGGCTTCTAAACCTCCCCCAGGTGCTAATCCCAGGGACATTATTGCGCGCTTCCATTTTTATGAAAGCAAGGAGGCTCTGACCGTTGCCATCCGTAATAGGTACTGAGTGGAATTTAAAGGTGCGAAGATCCAAATCTTCAACAACTTATCACCTATTACCCTGGGTAAACGCCGAGCTCTATGTCCGGTTACCTCCCATCTACAAAAAAAACAAGTCCCATACCGATGGGGTTTTCCGTTCCATTTGTCTGTTACCAAGGATGGAATTCAACACTCCATGAGAGATTTACAAGAATGTGAGTCCTTCATAAAAAACCTGGTATTGCCCCCGATTCCAGATGAAGATCTGCAGACCCAGAATCCGCCTTCTCGACCATTCTCTACACCTGCAAAGATCTGGACCCCAGTTCGTCAGAGGAAGGCTCCTGTCACTCCCCAAAGAGCTGCACCATCCAAAGGCCTCACCTTAGTTTTCCACAAGGCCCAACCTGTGATCCCCCTCTGATGTGTGGACTGTTCTCTAATTACCTTGTTAATTGATGTTCGGATGGGGCTGAGGCCTATGTGACTGATCCTGCAGGCTGTCATGCCCCCTCTCTCTTCCATCATGGTCACAGACCAGGATTGTGACCTCCTGAGATATTTTTTTTTTCTTATTATTTTTTCTTTTTTAATATGGATTCTTTTTGATCCTACTCAGGTTTTTTTTTCTTTTTTTTTTTCTTTTTGAATTCATATTTGGTTATTTTTTTCTTTTTTGCTCTTCAAATACCCACAGTTTTTGTATGGGATCTTTTTTTGATCCAAAATTGGGAAACAGGCGTTTTTGCCACTCCTTTCCTCGATCATCTGATTACATATGATTTTTATGTTAAGTGTCTTACACATCATGGTATACATATCCCTGCTATTTTATGATTGCACCAAGAGCTCTGTTCATATACCTGAGATATGGCTGTAAGCATATTTTCCTGTAATGTTAAGGGTTTGGGTTCCATACGCAAGCGTTGGCTGGCGCTGAAGGAGTTTAAGTCTTCAAAGGCTGAAGTTATCATGGTCCAGGAGACTCATTTTAAAACAGACAGCACGTTTACATTTGCCTCCAAACATTTCCCTACTGCCTTCATAGCCACCGACCCACCGGGAAGGCTGGCGTAGCTATTTTGCTGAAACGTTCCTCTACCATTCAGGTCGAATCCTCCTATCTAGACCCTCAGGGTAGATTTGTACTCCTGAACTGTGATCACAACACCACATCACCCTAGCCAACGTTTATGCGCCCAATACAGGACAAATTGGGTTTTTGGAAATGTTTTTTGAACATCTCCAACCTTACTGCCAACCTTTTCTAATCATTGGAGGGGATTTCAATATTTGTATGTCACCGACTAGGGATAGATTTGCCCTTTTTTCACATAACCCACCCCCACAGATTCAGAAGCTATCCACTGCATTCCGAAAATTGATAAGATCTCAAAATCTGTTTGATACATGGAGGGTAAACATCCAACGGCCAAGCAATATACATTTTATTCCCCGCCACATAAATTATACACCAGATTAGATCATTTTTTTGCCTCAGCACCCCTTCTGACTTATGTGTTAAATTCCGAAACCTACCCTATAATTTGGTCAGATCATGCACCCATAGTCCTAGATCTCCTTCTGTCTGCACCCACACCTAGAACCTGCCATTGGCGCCTCAATGAGTCTCTCCTTAAGGTGCCTGAGATTCACCTTCAAATACAGCAAAAATTGACGGAATTTTTCGAACTTAATGATGGTTCAGTCTCTGGGGCGTCCACCCTATGGGAAGCCCATAAGGCTTTCTTCAGAGGAGAGTGTATCTCTGCAGCCTCCCATTATAAACGAGATCCTGAACTTCAAAGGTCATCCCTTTTAGATGACCTAGCCAAAGCAGACAAACTCTTACTTAGTCTCCCCTCTGTGAGCTGTGATTTCATTACGTAATCGCATCAAGTCCCTGGACCTGACTAAATTTACCAAATCCACTCTATGGTCCAAACAAAAATTTTATGAATTTGCCAATAAACCCCATATAATGTTGGTTAACAAACGAATACCTAGAACATTTATCTCTGCCCCTGACTATTTATTTCAACCCAATGGTGAACCCACATACTGCCCTCGTAATATGTCCAAGGTCTTTGGCGACTTTTTACCAAAGATTGTATTATTGCTTATCTACAGACCCGAATTTCTAATTCACCCAGGAAAAATTTGATACCTTTGTAGAATCTTTAAAACTCCCTACAATCTCCACTGAGGATCGCATGGGACTTAATGCCCCCATTTCTGTTGAAGAAATCACTAAAGTGGTGAATCAGCTTCCCAATCATAAGTCACCCGGACCCGATGGACTCTCCTATTCCTTCCAGTCCTACTACCACATATGGCTAATTCGTTCTCCTCGCTAATGTCAGGGACACTACCTCACTCCCAATTCCTACACGCCTTCATTACAGTCATTCCGAAGCCCGGAAAGGACCCCTCACTACCAGACAGCTATCGCCCCATTGCCCTTTTAAATTCCGATTATAACATTTTTACTAAAATTTTGGCCAACAGACTTTCTCTACTTCTTCCGTCACTTGTGCATAGAGACCAGGTTGGGTTTGCCCCCACTAGACATGCAGGGGATAACACCAGGAGAACAATTGACCTTATTGATCTCCTGACAAAAACTAAGAAGCCTGCCTTAATCCTTAGCCTAGATGCTCAGAAGGTATTTGACTGTTTAACCACCTCAATACAGGGCACTTTCACCCCCTTCCTGCCCAAGCCATTTTTCAGTTTTCAGCGCTGTCGCACTTTGAATGACAATTGCGCAGTCATGTTACACTGCACCCTAATGAAATTTTTATCATTTTTTCCCCACAAATAGAGCTTTCTTTTGGTGGTATTTGATCACCTCTGTGGTTTTTATTTATTGCGTTATAAACAAAAGAACAGGGACAATTTTGAAAAAACACAATATTTTTTACTTTTTGCTATAATAAATATCTAATTTTTTTTTTTAACAAATTTTTTCCTCAGTTTAGGTCGATACGTATTCTTCTACATATTTTTGGTGAAAAAAATTTGCGATAAGCGTATATTGATTGGTTTGCGCAAAAGTTATAGCGTCTACAAAATAGGGGATAGATTTATAGCATTTTTATTTATTTATTTATTTTTTACTAGTAATGGCGGCGATCTGCGATTTTCATTGTGACTGCGATATTTCAGCGGACATATCGGACACTTTTGACACATTTTTGGGACCATTCACATTTATAAAGCGATCCGTGCTATAAAAATGCATTGATTACTGTGTAAATGTGACTGGCAGGGAAGGGGTTAACACTAGGGGGCGATCGAGGGGTTAATGTATGACCTAGGGAAGTGATTCTAACTGTGGTAGGAGGGGACACACTAGGGGAGGAGACCGATCGGTGTCCCTATGTACAAGGGACACACCATCGGTCTCCTCTCCTCTGACAGGACGTGGGTCTGTGTGTTTACACACACAGATCCACGGTCCTGTTCTGTTACCCGGCAATCGCGGGTGCCCGGCGGACATTGCGGCCGCCGGGCACGCGCACCGGGTCCCCAGCGACGCAGCGGGCGCGCGCTCGCGCAAGCGGCGGGGCACGTACGCCCTCTAGTGGCTCGGGAGGGCGATCACGTCATATGACGTCCGCCCAGAACAACAGAAGCCTCGTCCCGCCGTCATATGACATGGGCGGTGGCTTAGTGGTTAAATTGGTCATTCATGTTTGCTATCCTTCGTAGATATGGCTTCTCTGGCCCCTTTGTACAAGCGTTGAAAACACTTTATTCCACACCCACATCACAAGTGCAAATGACTTCCCATATCTCTCCGTCATTCACTCTGACCAATGGTACTCGCCAGGGATGTCCCCTGTCTTCTTTACTTTTTATCCTTAGTTTGGAACCCCTGGCAGAAGCTATTCGATCCCACCCAGACATACGTGGGGTTCAGCTGAGACAGCGAGAGTACAAACTGTCACTTTTTGCGGATGACATCTTACTGACATTAACTCACTCTCACATCTCACTTCCCTCATTGCACACAGTCCTTGCCCTGTTCGGTGATATATCCGGTTTTAAAATCAATTCGTCCAAAACCGAAGCACTCCCTTTCAATATCTCGGTAGATGCACTCTCGACCTTAAAAGACTATTTTAAATATCATTGGTGCCCCAAATCACTAAAATATCTCGGAGTCTATTTGACTTCCTCTTATTCTACTCTTTTTCAGGCAAACTTCCCCCCTATGTTTACTGAAATTAATAATTTACTGAAAACTTGGACGAACCTCCCTCTCTCCCTCTTAGGCAGGGTAAACGTTCTAAAAATGTTGATTCTCCCAAAACTTTTATTTTTGTTTGAAACTCTGCCAGTAATGATCCCAATGTCCCAGCTGAAAACCCTTCAGAGAAATTTTCTAAACTTTATATGGAACAATAAGTCTCATAGAATAGCCGGCTCAATTCTCCTTACAACACCGGATATAATCAAATATTATTATGCTACACACCTGAGGGCTATAGCCTCTTGGACCTCTAGATATGCTCCTAATCGATGGTCTGAAATCAAGATGAGTATTACAATACTGGCTCACCCATGTAGCATGTTATGGCCATCTCCTGATAAGTCCTTCTACCAACTGCGTAAAATCTGCTTAAATCCAATGCTTTTTACACTTTCTATCTGGAAAAGATGTTCAGGTAAGTTCTCACTCACATCCCCATGTTCTCCTTTAATAAATATTACCTTTAATCCAGAAATTCCTGATAGCTTATCTTACAAAGCCATGTTACCTTGGACGAAAGCAGGTGTATTCCAGTTACGTCATATAGTTCATCCGGTAACACACAAACTTTACACCTTCTCAGAACTACAATCTAAATACAAAATCCCGAAGAACATTTTCTATTCATTTCTCTAAATCAAACATTTTTTCTCAAAAAAAGTACCACACCCACAGAATTTGAAATGATATGTTCCAGAGGCCCCTACAAACCCTGTCTAATATCTACTATATATAAAATTCTGCATGATACCCCTATCATTACTGAACACACTCACTCATATATGCGAAAATGGTCTCACATTTTACATAGGCCTATTATACTACGGGAACGGAGGGAGATCTGGGATGCTACTTCTAAAATATCAAGATGTGTGACCCAAAAAGTGACTGCCTATAAAATTTGCATGTTTTGGTATAGGACCCCAGATTTCCTGATGAAACATAAACTGACAGCTTCTGATCTGTGTTAGAGATGTGGTAAGTCCACAGGCACCCATTATCATATTTTCTGGGAGTGTCCCATGTTGTTACCTTTTTGGACACGGGTCCACACGCTCCTAGAGAAGATACTGGGCCCTCTGACTTCTTTTTCAACCTATTCATTTTCTACTAGGCCTTCCAATCCCAAAAATGCCTAAGTCTTGTAGGAAACTACTGGCCTTCATCTTATTAGCAGCAAAACGGGCCATACCTCAATGTCGGCTGGCCAATACCCCCCCTACTTTTGCGCAATTTCTAAATATCGTAGCGGACATTCGTAGGATGGAACATCTCATGGCTATAATTGAGGAATCCCTCCCTAGTTTTGATAAAACTTGGGAGCCGTGGGATGCTTCCGAATACAATTTGGAGAAACATAAGCAACCATAAAAAATGTAAACAATTCATTGCTGACCCTTTTCAAATTAATTTCGATCTCCCTCACCATGATGTGTATGCATTATCTGTTATTCATTTGACACTTCATTTATATCCCTAATGTTCATAATATATTATGTCTCAGCTTCTTTGGGATGAAATTTTTATTCATGTTATTTCTTCTGATGAATATGTATGATGATATATTCCTGTTTAATTTTGTAATTTTTCAATGAATAAACAATTTATAAAAAAGAAAGAAGAGAACCACAAGATCCTCATTGATGGGGAAGAAAAAGAAACAAAAAAATAAGACATCAAGCAATTCACATGGAGCATGGTTACCCCATAAGGCAAACAATAGCAGGAGGGGTGAAATGTGTTGGGCGGAGTCAGCTGGTGATGTCAAATCTGGTCTGTGGAGCACACGCTGTGGTGGCACTTCCAGATGCCACTTTGTTTGCATTTGTATTGTTTGTATTTTAATTAATAAAGTGGAGTTACACTATGGAAGATTATTCCTTTTCTGTACTTCTCCATGCTGAGAGTTCTATCCTGTGAGGAATGAGATTAAATATGACACTGCACTGGAGGAGTGAGAGAGACAGAATGGAGTAAAGAGAAAGGAGACCGGGAATGCTGGACTTGCTGACAAGCACTTATGACTCTTAATGCATAAGGCATAGAATCCATAAGCTCCGGTGAGTGTGGGAACACTCGGGGGGCACAGCACAGATTTTGGTGAAAAGGAGAAGCATTGCACATTTGCACAGAGTGTGTGAATAATTGCACTTGGGCACGTGCACTGTACTGGAGTGTTTGAAATATATATATATATATATATATATATATATATATTTATATATATATATATATATATATATATATATATATATATATATATATATATATTAAGGATGCTAAGGACCTCATTGGACTTTTGAGCACTTTATAGATGTTCAATACTATAAAATATTGATTGTATATATTTGCAACACTTAGAGGGTGTTTGCATAGGACAGCGCTATAACTTTGGATCCGTTCAGTGCAATTAATGATGCAAAAACTGAAAATGTGCAATGCAGAACAAATGGAGAGAAGAAACAATATAAACAGGAGAACACAACATAATTAAATGAGGGAAGACACACGCTAACCAAAATAAAAAAATGTAAGTTTAAGATTGAAAGTATAAGATCAAAAACTGAAAAATCAAACACAACCAACAAGACTGAACAGGTAGGAAAGATCAGTGGATGTAAAAAAATGTACAAAGTAGAACCTGTGTAGATTTTAGTGAATGAGGAGAGAATACAGTATATGTATTTTAATTGCATAGGATAATCTATGCAAGTGGTAGTAGATAGGAAGGAAATATGTAAGGAGGAAACCATTTTCCCAAAGACCAATAAACAGTCTTTTTGAGGTGAAGATCAGTGATCCTCTCATGTTCCTCCTGGAGCGCACATTCTGTGGCTTGATAGACTGGGAACTGGAGGCACAGCAAGAGGAAGAAGAAGAGGACTTGCTGCTTTCCCAGGGCAGGCAGCATCTTTTGCCTACTACCTCTAACCCTGCAAGGCAGAGGCATCAGAAGGCAGAGGAGGAATATGAGCAAAAGAAGAAAGTTTGAGGCACTGGTGGTGAGAGGAAGAAGAAATGGGGCAGGGTTTAAGGGGGACATTTCAGGCCTCCCAAATTCCATGAGTTGTACATGTGTGGGATGAGATTGGGGAGTTCTGGACTACTCTGCTACAGGCAATTTTTGTTAAATGGGCTTTTATGCTTAAATGTCTGTACAAGGATCCTGGGATTTTGGTCATCAAAGACCACTATTGGGTATCTCCACTTAGATCCCTGATATGAGGTGTCGGGAACCAAAGGGTAAACAGGTGGCTGGGAGACAGTTCAATCAACTTAAAATCTGCTTTATTCAGCAAGACAGAAAATAATGACAGACTTTGTCTTCATGGGTAACTCAAATATTAACATACAGTCTTTTTAAATCGTGTTCACTTGTTAAGCATCCCAGCCAAAACATCTACAATATTGCAAAGTTCCAGTTACAGGCCAGCTCAACCAGCAGGTTCAAGTCAGAGTAGGGAGTGTTGCCTTATGAGTTTATGTGAAATTTCCATTAATAGCTGTAAAATACTGTAATTGTGAATATATTCCATTTAGCTTGCATCTATGTAGGGCGTATAATATAGCTTCACAGAAGTGTCTGTTAGACAGACAATTTGGTGCCTACGCTTGTGTATCTAAACAATGGGACCCAAACCTCCTTGTTCTACACTTATCCACTTCAAATGATCCCATGTTTAGATATGCAATGAAGGGAGGCCAACCCATAATCGATACCTAACTTCCCAGGAAAAGGTCAAGTTAATCTCCCTTTCAGAATAGTCATAGGGATTTGCATTAAAGGGGGCTGACTTATGCAAAGTATAGGGATTGGAGATGTAGTCAGTCCTTAACCAGAAATAGGGAAGGAATAGGAATAGGGAAGCCCACCAATCAGAGCCACGCCATGCCAACCATTGAGGCATCAGCCTGTAATGATATACACAGACTAGCTGGGATGGAAACACACACTTTATGGTAGAGCAGCCATCAGAATGAAACCTTGGTGGAAATGGTAACTGCCTTTTACTTGTATCTAAATATGTTGGTCTTATGTATTTTCTGTCCTACTGTTTGTAGATTCATGTTTTAAGGAATATACTCTGTATTCCTTCATGTAATCCATGATTTTTACCCTTTTCCTGTAAATTAGATAGATTGTTGTGTATTAGTCTAGGCCTACTTTACTATATGCCAATAATTTTTTGTTATTGTATTAAAGCTTTCACTCATGGTCAAAGAACTCTCATTTAACCCAAATCATATCTGAGAGATATTAAATCTTAAATATAATAAACGGGTAACAGGAGGCTTCCATCCAGCATCCAGGTCTCCTTACCACTGATAGCAAAACAGCCATTAACTGGCCTCTATGTCGTATATCCTGATGGTGGCAAGATCCCCTGTGATAATCAACATACCATGATGGATTGAAGGGGGGTAGCCTATTTAAAGATAAGCCAATGAGAGGGAGTTGCAGTAGTCGAGGCGAGAGATGACCAGGAAGTGAACTAGGAGCTTTGTGGTGTCATTGGTTAGGAAGGGATGTATTTTGGAGATGTTGCGGAGCTTGAGGCGGCAAGAATTGGACAGTGATTGTTGGGGCCTAAAGGATAAATCAGAGTCTGATAGCTGATAGTTATGCCATTGATCTTGACAAAGAGATCAGGGGAAGGGGCACATGGGGAAGTAAAAATTATGAGCTTGGTTTTGGATAGATTGAGTTTGAGGAAGTGGTGTGACATCCAGACTGATATGTCTGTTAGTAAGTTAGTGATACGTGAGGAACGAAGACCAAAGACATGGAGTTTTTTGAGGAGGAGGGGGTGGTCAACCATATCAAAGGCCGCAGATAGGTCCAGGAGTAAGAGTACAGAATAGTGTCCATTGTTTTTGACCCTTAGTAGATTGTTTGTTAGTTTTAGGAGGGCAGGTTCTGTGGAGTGTTAAGGGTAAAATCCAGACTGAAGGCGATTAAGAAGGCTATTCTCTGTTAACATATTTTTATATGTCATGTACCCGGTGGAAGAGCCTGAGGTGCTTACACCTCTGGCACTGGGCCCCTGATAGAGTAGACAGGTGGAAAAGGAGCAGAGTGGCACAAGTGCCTGTTGGTCTTGCTAGCAGTGGAGCCAGTGGGAAGTCCAGGCTAAGCAGCAGGAAGCCAATGGTGCACTGCAGTGGAGAAGATGAGCTGGAAAATGGCAGGTGAGAAGAGAGCAGAAGCTAGTTGGCACTGGTGAAGCAGACAGGCAAGGCACAGGCCAGTAGCAGGCAGATGCTGAGCAGGCATTGGCAGGTGCTTGCAGGGAACAGCCCAGCAGTGGGTAAGGCAGAAGCAATGTCAGGCAAGCTGGGTCAGAAACTGGAAGACAGATCAGGTACAAGAGTCAAGGCAGGAGCGCAGTCAGAGTATCAGCTGGAGTCAGTAATGATCAGTAGTACGGAGGCAGCTTGAGAAGGCAGAAGTGTAAGTCAGATAACAAGCCGGGGTTGGTGCAGATCCCCTCCAAAAGGTGCCAAATGTGAGAATGGAGGAGACAGACAAGCGGAGCTTCCCCTTTTGGGTGGAGCTCTGCTTTCATGTGCTGCTAATACATTTTTACATATTACACTTGCATTTACATCTTTCATGAGCAAATATTACTGCGGGGAAGTGGAAGAGAATATTGAGTGTTTTAGAGGAGGAATCCTAGAGCTGCAGAGATCTGTAAAGCATTCACAGACCTTACACACACTTAGAGGTCCACCTGCTGGCAAGTTTAAGTGATCACAGGAGCGCAAGAGAGCCAACCTGCCGCTGTATAATGATGGTGGCTGGTCGGCAAGCTGTTAAGGGTTGGAAGTGAGGGTGGAGAAGGTAAGTAGGCATTGTGTGCTGTCATATATTTAGATCTCTATGATAACATTTTTGACAATTACTTCTTTTTATTAGAACAGGATGAATATGATAAAGAGATGTTTGTGTGCCATTTATTTATGACATTTCTCATATTTCATTGTTTGAGTGATAAGATCACATTAACATATTTCCCAACATCTTATCCAGATCAATTATCAAGTCACTGACCCTCGCCTGAGTGATGGAGAAATGTATCCAACTTTATTCCATGTGACGCCAGGCGATCAAGTCCGTTTTGCAACTATTATTACATTTTTGCAGCATTTTGGGTGGAACTGGGTTGGAATAATAACATCATGGGATGGCAGCGGTGATGAGGAGGCCCAAGTACTGAGTAAGATGATGAGAGAACATGGGATCTGTACAGAATATATAATTCCACTTAAACCTGATAATTTTAAAGATAGTCGGACCTGGATAATTATTAGGAAATCGGCAGCTAGGGTTGTCATAGTGTGCGGAACTTCCATGATGAACTTTTATAGTTTTGCTTTTCATTTATCCTCTGCTTTAGAAAAGACCACATTTATTTTCCCACCATCATGGACTAAATTAACTAATTCACATAATTCAGACGATATATCATTTAACCCCAGCTTCATATTTGTGTGGCCACAAGAAAAAAAACTAAACCTGGATGTTTATACCAATGGTGTCAACTTCTCCAGCTCCTTAAATGACCCCCTACTGGAAGATGTTTGCCTTTATATGTTTCGCTGCTTTTCCCCAAATCAAACAAAAAATTACTATTTTCAAATGTTCTATAATATTTATTTAAAACCTTGTGCAAATGCAATAGATGTTTCATCCTTATTGTCTCCTTATACAACTCAGCCGTCCTATGTATACAGGGCTGTAAATATTCTGGCCAATGCTCTACATGGAATGTACATGAAGGAAAAAAAATCTGAACAATCTGGATTCCAGCACAGAGTAAGTTGGATAATAAGTGTTTATATGACTGTGATTTCATACTGTAGTATATACTGTATATATAATTATGCGAATGGGCAGCTATCTCCACCCTCCCTCTCACTGTCTGCGCAATCCAAAAAAAATTGCTTAGGATCAAGCAAGGGTTGCAGCCCCCCCTAATAGACTCCCCTAAATGGCTATAATATATAATAAAAAGAAAAAGAAAAATGCGGTGAGTGGCGCTACCCTAAATTGGAGAGGGATACCCACTCTCTATATATACAACAATGGTGTACCACCCCAAAGCTAATGTGCTCTAAAAGTGATAGTAATAATAATTAGAATCACATATACCGCAGTAAATATGATAACTTAGTATATAAAGTGCAATAATACACCCACCAAAAGAACCTCTGCTTAAAACATTGATTAAATTATTAATCCTAAATGTCCAAGGGATAATTAAATCCCATCTGCGAAAAGCAACACCTTATAAAACTCAGAAGATGGAAAAATAAAAATGTGAACTTAAATATCAACCAAAAAATGTTATAAACTATATATATATATATATATATATATATATATATATATATATATATATATATATATATATATATGTGTGTGTATATATCCAACAGTTCACCAAAAATGTATATGTGTGTTGACAAGAAAATATATTGTTAAACAATATAATAGTCCCACACAATGATGTGCAAAGTTGCTGTAAAAGTTGCCAGGGACTCCAAAGTGGCCAAAGTGCTCAGCAGATCAGGTGACTCTTGTGCTCCCCCTTAAGGGTCCCCACTCACCAGCTCCTATTACCCCTGCAGGGGTAAATTACATATATAGATAACCAGGGGTTTTGATGTCCCTTGGTGGATCCTCCAGCAGATTCACCGATAGCCTAGCGTGGTATCCCTTCATGGCTCATCCAGTCAGTCCTGCAGACCAGGATATCTGAAACGATCTCATATTCAGGAATTTCCAATCACAGTTTCCAGCAAGTGTTCAGTGAAATCCCAGGGATAGATCCTTGTGTGAAGATACCTTGTGAGAAGTTCAGTGTGGATGAAATTTTCCTTGTGAACTAGTCTCGTTCTTTATATCCTAGCTTGAGGGATGGAATGTATCGATCAAATCACAAGGGAGCTCCAGGGATAATTCAACAACTAGACATCCTGGGAGAGGCACAGAGGACCACCACCAGCCGTCATACCACTTCCGGCTTCCTTTTCAAAAAACATATATATATATACCATATATTTTCTTGTCAACACACATATACATTTTTGGCAACTGTTGGATATATACACATATATATTTTTATATATATACATATAGTGCCTTGCAAAAGTATTCGGCCCCCTTGAACTTTTCAACCTTTTGCCACATTTCAGGCTTCAAACATAAAGATATAAAATTTTTATTTTTTGTGAAGAATCACCAACAAGTGGGACACAATTGTGAAGTGGAACGAAATCTATTGGATATTTTAAACTTTTTTAGCAATTAAAAAAGTGAAAAGTGGTGCGTGCAAAATTATTCGGCCCCTTTACTTTCAGTGCAGAAAACTCACTCCAGAAGTTCAGCGAGGATCTCTGAATGATCCAATGTTGTCCTTAATGACTGATGGTGATAAATAGAATCCACCTGTGTGTAATCAAGTCTCTGTATAAATGCACCTGCTCTGTGATAGTCTCAGGGTTCTGTTGAAAGCGCAGAGAGCATCATGAAGACCAAGGAACACACCAGGCAGGTCCGTAATACTGTTGTGGAGAAGTTTAAAGCCGGATTTGGATACAAAAATATTTCCCAAGCTTTAAACATCCCAAGGAGCACTGTGCAAGCGATCATTTTGAAATGGAAGGAGCATCAGACCACTGCAAATCTACCAAGACCTGGCTGTCCCTCTAAACTTTCAGCTCAGACAAGGAGAAGACTGATCAGAGATGCAGCCAAGAGGCCCATGATCACTCTGGATGAACTGCAGAGAACTACAGCTGAGGTGGGAGAGTCTGTCCATAGGACAACAATCAGTCGTACACTGCACAAATCTGGCCTTTATGGAAGAGTGGCAAGAAGAAAGCCATTTCTCAAAGATATCCATAAAAAGTCTCGTCTAAAGTTTGCCACAAGCCACCTGGGAGACACACCAAACATGTGGAAGAAGGTCCGATGAAGCCAAAATCGAACTTTTTGGCCACAATGCAAAACAATATGTTTGGCGTAAAAGCAACACAGCTCATCACCCTCAACACACCATCTCCATTGTCAAACATGGTGGTGGCAGCATCATGGTTTGGGCCTGCTTTTCTTCAGCAGGGACAGGGAAGATGGTTAAAATTGAGGGGAAGATGGATGCAGCCAAATACAGGACCATTCTGGATGAAAACCTGTTGGAGTCTGCAAAAGACCTGAAACTGGGACGGAGATTTATCTTCCAACAAGACAATGATCCCAAACATACAGCAAAATCTACAAAGGAATGGTTCACAAATAAACGTATCCAGGTGTTAGAATGGCCAAGCCAAAGTCCAGACCTGAATCCAATCGAGAATCTGTGGAAAGAGCTGAAAACTGCTGTTCACAAACGCTCTCCATCCAACCTCACTGAGCTCGAGCTGTTTTGCAAGGAAGAATGGGCAAGAATTTCAGTCTCTCGATGTGCAAAACTGATAGAGACATATCCCAAGTGACTTGCAGCTGTAATCGCAGCAAAAGGTGGCTCTACAAAGTATTAACGCAAGGGGGCCGAATAATTTTGCACGCCCCACTTTTCATTTTTTTATTAGTTAAAAAAGTTTCAACAATCCAATAGATTTCGTTCCACTTCACAATTGTGTCCCACTTGTTGGTGATTCTTCACAAAAAATAAAAATTTTATATCTTTATGTTTGAAGCCTGAAATGTGGCAAAAGGCTGAAAAGTTCAAGGGGGCCGAATACTTTCGCAAGGCACTGTATATATATATATATATATATATATATATATATATATATATATATATATATATAGTTTATAACATTTTTTGGTTGATATTTAAGCTAACATTTTTATTTTTTCATCTTCTGAGTTTTATAAGGTGTTGTTTTCACAGAAGGGGTTTTAATTATCCCTCGGACATTTAGGATTAATCATTTAATCGATGTTTTAAGCAGAGGTTCTTTTGGTGGGTGTATTATTGCACTTTATATACTAAGTTATCATATTTACTGTGGTATATGTGATTCTAATTATTATTACTATCACTTTTAGCTTTCGGGTGGTACACCATTGTTGTATATATGGAGAGTGGGTATCCCTCTCCAATTTAGGGTAGCGCCACTCACCCCATTTTTCTTTTTATTACAAAAAAAATTGCAACCACTCAAATTTTTGGTTTCTCTATATGAGTTTTTTTAAATTATATTAATTAAATGGTTATTTATTAAAATAACTAAATATTTGATCTAGGGTGCCTGTGACTAACACACTCCACACACAGGCATCCAGGAAAAAATAAGAGGCGCTTTGATATAATGTGCTAGTGCCTTTAACACAGTGATGGTGTGACCCTCTATATGTGTTCTATACACTATCTCAAAGTAATCTGATCTCACTCTGAGCAAATCTATAACTATGTATGATAAGCGTACAAATCATAACCCTATAAAAGTGCAAGTGTCCTAAACACAATGATGGTGTGACCCTCTAGATATATATTTCAACACACACACACGCATAGACAATTAACTATACCTCTCCAGTGTTACATAGATGGAGTCACCACATATACAATCTGTATAATAAAGTGCAATGAATCACATCATAAACAAAAATAAAAATAATAATCAGTCCAAAATTAGACGTGACATCACACGTGATAAAAAAATGTGTCCAAAGCAGGTGATATTAACTCTTGATCTAGGTGAAGGTGATACTGTGTCTCTTCCACCTTTCCCCTCGTGAACAGCGATTCCACTCCCTCAAGAATTGCACTCACCGACTTGTTTTGCCAGCATTTTCATGCAAGGCAAAAATCGCTTAGTTACCACACATCAGGGTAAAAGGATCAATTGTTGTTCCACAGTGAATGTACAACATGAGGTCCACATGAAAAAAATTAAATGCTCCAATAGTGTAAACCAGCAACACACATTTATTTAAATACTGTAATCTTCTAACAATGCACTCACATTTGGAACAATAAAATTCAGGCAGAGCAAAGTGCAGATCACATCAAATCAAATCCAGTGAAACCAAACATAACAAACGGTCACGGTGGACCCGTGGTGTGCTGATTCCGATTCTCAATCTCACCCCTACAGTATTTTAATAAATGTGTGTTGCTGGTTTACCCTGATGTGTGGTAACTAAGCGATTTTTGCCTTGCATGAAAATGCTGGCAAAACAAGTCGGTGAGTGCAATTCTTGAGGGAGTGGAATCACTGTTCACGAGGGGAAAGGTGGAAGAGACACAGTATCACCTTCACCTAGATCAAGAGTTAATATCACCTGCTTTGAACACATTTTTTTATCACGTGTGATGTCACGTCTAATTTTGGACTGATTATTATTTTTATTTTTGTTTATGATGTGATTCATTGCACTTTATTATACAGATTGTATATGTGGTGACTCCATCTATGTAACACTGGAGACGTATAGTTAATTGTCTATGCGTGTGTGTGTGTTGAAATATATATCTAGAGGGTCACACCATCACTGTGTTTAGGACACTTGCACTTTTATAGGGTTATGATTTGTACGCTTATCATACATAGTTATAGATTTGCTCAGAGTGAGATCAGATTACTTTGAGATAGTGTATAGAACACATATAGAGGGTCACACCATCACTGTGTTAAAGGCACTAGCACATTATATCAAAGCGCCTCTTATTTTTTCCTGGATGCCTGTGTGTGGAGTGTGTTAGTCACAGGCACCCTAGATCAAATATTTAGTTGTTGCACCATAAATTTAAAGGGGCTGCTTCACATTAACTGTGGAGAGAATTCACCACAAGGTCCACTATACTCACTATTATCTTTAATTTTTCTTTTCACTGTATTTGTGGAAGATAGGGAGCGCGGTGGAGGTGTTTTTGATTTGAAGGGCGGTTTATCAATCTAAAATACCTGATTATATTATATTTATTAAAATAAGTCGGGGGGGGGGGGGATGGTGGGATTTTTCTTTTATATTTGTTTTTTACTAACTGCTTTCTATATGCTATGATTCATATATATATTTATATGCAATATATATATATATATATATATATATATATATATATATATATATATATATATATATATACAGTATGTATATGCTTTTATATTCTATATATTATTAATGATATTTATCTGTGTATGGATATCTTTATATACATTTTTTTTGGTTAAGTCTGTTTTACAAGAATCAAAGTGCAAAAGATTGAACTGTTTATCCAGAGTGTGTCTCTTTACATATTTTGGGCATATTGATTATATGCTGTATATAAGGATTCTTCTCTCTACTGTCCATGTCTCTAGGACTAAGCCCATAGGGGTGAGACATGTCAAAGAGGGAAGGTCTTCAGGTGGGAACAACAGTGTGTCATTGGTTGGTCCAATTAAGTTTTAACAAGAATGTGATGTCACCATTGGCAGTCATATGTGTTCTTTGAGCCAGTACAATCTGGTATTTGAGAACACAGCTGTCATAATTACAGAAATCCAGACAATGTGTGATAAACACATAACTCTGCCCATCACCCCAGGGCCATCTTAAAAGTGGGGCCCCTGCAGTTCTCAACCCCCACCCTTCCTGCTGCCCTTCTGTCCTTTCACTGACTAAAGAAGCAACAGGAAAGATTCAGCAGCCTCAAACTATATAGGAACGGCTGCTGACCAGCCAGCAGGACAAGGAGTGAGAAGCAGAAGAGTTAACTGCACAGCTACAGCTGGTCTGCCTCCTGATGCCTACTAAGCCAATGGGCACTACTGTTCCCACCCCCTTCCCCTTTCCCAGGCCCTTCATCTTTGATTGAGAACAGAATATCGAGGTTGAGCTGGAGAAAGAACCAAGCTGTCTTGAAGACTCCTTCAATTCTCTTCCTCTTCTTTCTCTTCCTCTTCCTTCTCTTCCTCTTCCTCTTCTCTTCCCCTTATCTCTCCCCCCTCTCTCTCTTTCTCTCTCCCCGTCTTCTCTCTATCCTCCTCCTCTCTCTGTCTAATCCCCTCCCCTTCCTCCCTCCTCTCTCTCCTCCCCGTCTCTCTCTTTAACCCCTCTCCTCTCTCTCTAACCCCCTCATCTCTCCCCTTACCTCTCTCCTCCTCTCTCTCTTTAACCATCTCCTCTCTCTCCATCTCTCTCTCTCTTCCCCCTCTCCCTCTTCCTTCCTTCTTCTCTCTCTTCCCCCCTCTCTCTCTCTAACCCCTTTCTTTCTCTCTCCATCTCTGTTTCTCTCTCTCTCTTCCCCCTCTCCCTCTACCTTCCTTCTTCTCTCTCTTCCCCCCTCTCTCTAACCCTTTTCTTTCTCTCTCCATCTCTCTCTCTCTCTCTCTCTCTCTCTCTCTCTCTCTCTCTCTTCCTCCTCTCCCTCTTCCTTCTTCTCTCTCTCCCCCCCACTCTCTCTCAAACCCTTTTCTTTCTCTCTCCATCTCTCTCTGTCTCTCTCCTCCCCCCTCTCCCTCTTCCCTCCTTCTTTTCTCTCTCCCCCCTCATCTCTCTCTCTCTAACCGTTGTCTTTCTCTCTCCATCTCTCTCTCTTTTCCCTCTCCCTCTTACTTCCTTCTCTCTCTTCCCCCTCTCTCTCTACATGTCCCCTTATCCCCCTGTTTTCCAGGCTTGCTTTTTGTTTACACAATTTTGACTTTTGTAAATGTTTAAAGAGAAGTAAGGGTTTTAGTAAAAAAAAAAAAAACAATTATACTCAGCTAGCTAGATACAGCATATAGTAGGTCCAATGCTGTATCTTAAATGTTGTATTATAATAGTAGGTTAGGGTAGTATAAGGTATTATAGTGGTAGGTTAGGGCTGTATGTAGTGACAAGTGTGCTCAGTCACTTACAGCATGCTTGGAGATGCAGACACCCGGGGCTCCTGTGTTCTCTCCTCCTTCAGCTGCGGTATTTGGCAGTGAAGAGTCTTTGGAAGGAGTGGATGAGGCAGCCACACCCCCGTCTCCACCCACCAACTCCGGCTGCCTCTGGAGATATTGAAGATCCCAGGGGGACAACCTTATTGGATGACAGGGGAGACAGGCAGCCCCCCTCCCCTGCACCGCTGGCCCCCTGATGACCCGATGGGCTTCGCCAGCCACATATGATATTTACAAAGCTGGGAAAGTGCAGAGGCACCCGCACATTAAGATGGCCCTGCTGCATTCTCCTCTCAGAATCATTGCACACTACACACTCCTGGGCTGACATCCCCCTAATGTGTGGTACCTGGGGTGGACTGCCTCCCCCCTAGTTACATCACTGTCATACACACTCCCATTCTGCACATAATGCTTGCCATAATAAACTCCTTTAAACTACTGTACATACTGTCCACTTTCATACCATCTGCACTCCTGTACATTTTGTCCTGTCCTACCACCCACACTCCGCTCTTGTACATACTGCCCTCTGTCATACCCTGAATTCTTTAATAAGCCCCTTAGGAGCAAGGACATTTAATTTGTAAATCCAAAACCTCTTTTTGCAAAAGAATGGTATTGAAATCACCTCGCCTTTTACTTAATTTTAACACATAGATGGCCTTCACGCAAAGTCCATCAGGCTTAGCCTGATGACAGGCCGCAAAAGTGCTGTTAAATGGGGCATTCAGCTTCTCTACCTCTAATATCTCTGAGGTGCTCACCGATGCGGATGCGAAGCTGACGTTTGGTTTTGCCAATATATAGCTTATTGCAATGGCATTGTAAACTACTGTATATATAACCCGTGTGGTGGCGCAATTAATTAAGCTCTTAATCTTGTAAGTATTTACACCATCCGTATCGGCAAACAGCTCAGTACGCTCAATATATTTACAAATTTGGTAATGGCCACACGGCACCATTCCCACAGTCCTAGAGAAGGGAGTCAACCAAGTACCACTAGATGATTGTGTAAATCCTGATTGAGTCAACAGATCGGATAGAGTAAAGCACACCGTGTCAAAACATTCCAGTGTCTGGACAAAGTTTCTCTTTACCTAGATGTCAGAAACCATGAATCAGACTGAGACAGAAGTACAGTTAAATCACACTTGTTTAATAATAATAAAAAAAGTTAAACAGAGTAAACGTAGTCAAAACATAGACAGAGTTCAGGAACCGGAATGCATAGTCAGACAAGCCAAAACGTCAGGGAGCCAGAGAACAGCATAGTAGAACAGCAAGCAGGATCTGGAGTCAGAAGGAACGTCAGCCAAGCAAGTCTTAAACAGGAACACAGGAGAGTGTCTCTAGAGATGTGACCAAGGCGAAGGCAGAGATCATCTGGACTGGATGGCTTAAGTAGGCAGGACTGACTAACAGGATATCATCAACAGGTGAGTCACTGTGGAGAGATAGGAGCAGGCAATTAGCCAACAGCTGAGCAGCCAGCTCAGAGAAGGAAGGACTGAGCCCAACCCTGACAGCACCCCCTCCTCAATGACCCCTCCCCCTCGGAGGACCACCAGGCTTGAGGGGAAAAACACCCACGGAACCTACGGGATTCAAAAACGGACTGTACTTCATACTCCTCATGATTCTCAACCTGAGGATGAGGCACCAAGGTGGTAAAGCGGTTGCAGACCAAAGGTTTTAATAAGGAGACATGAAATACATTTGAGAATTGCATATTAGGAGGAAGGTCCAATACGTAAGCCACTGAGTTAATCCTGCAAAGAATACGGAAAGGCCCAATAAACTGAGGTGTGAACTTCAGAGAGGAAACACGAAGTCGGAGGTTGCGAGATGACAGCCAGACCCTGTCCCCAACCATGTAGTAAGGCACAGGCAGGCATCTGTGGTCAGCATGGAGTCTGTACCTATCATTAGCATGTCACAAAGCCTCCTGGACTTGTGCCCAAGTGGAACGAAGACCACGGAGATGCTCCTCTAACGCAGGAATACTCTGCGGAACAAATGAGTCAGGCAACATGGAAGGTTGGAAACCATAGTTCGCCATAAATGGGGACAATCGGGAAGCAGAATTCAAGGCACTATTGTGAGTGAACTACGCCCATGGTAAGAGGTCTGACCAGTTGTTGTGATGGTCAGAAATATAGCAATGTAGGGATTGCTCCAAGGACTGATTGGCTCATTCTGCAGCCCATTAGGCTGCGGGTGATACGCAGAGGAGAAAGCAAGCTTAACTCCCAACTGTGCACAAAAGGCAGAACCGGGACACAAACTGACTACCTCTGTCCGAGACAATCACTTTGTGTAGTCCATGTAAGCGAAAGATCTCCCAAGCAAAAATGGAAGCCAGTTCCTTAAAAGTGGGCAACTTCTTAAGTGGAATACAATGAGACATTTTCGAGAACCGGTCTTCCACCATAAGGATAACTGTGTTGCCATGGGAGTTGGGTAACTCCACAATTAAATCTAAAGACAAGTGGGTCCAGCGCCTCTCTCCATTGGGTATGGGTTGTAGGAGGCCCACTGGAAGGTGTCGTGGAGTCTCACTCTGAACACACATGGAACAGGCAGCTACGAAGGCGATTACATCAGCACATAGACTAGGCCACCAGAATTGTTGGTAAATGGCCCAAAAGAGTTGATCTTTCCCAGGGTGGCCAGCAGCCTTGGGAGAATGGTAAGTCTGGAGCACGGCAGTATGGAGACTCTCTGGGACAAAGCAGTGGTCACAAGGTTTCTCAGGAGGAGCATGGACCTGAGCAGGAAGAATTTTGTCACCCAAAGGAGAAGTGAGACTGGTGTGAACCATAGCCAGAATACGATCAGGAGCAATCACAGGAACCGGAACCGACTCCATCTTGGAAGTGGAGGAAAATTGTTGTGACTAGTGTCAGCCCTTACATTCTTAGTACCGGGTAAGAATGAGACAATGTGATCAAAACCAGACAAGAAAAGAGCCCATCGCGCCCTTTTGGGAGAGAGGCGTTTAGCCTCAGACAAGAATGTGAGATTCTTATGGTCAGTAAGATTGAGAACCGGCACAGTGGTACCTTCGAGGAGATGTCTCCATTCTTTAAGGGCTAAAATGATTGCTAACAGCTCTCTGTCACCAATCTCATAATTGTACTCCGCAGGTGACAATGTCTTGGAAAAGTAGCCACAAGGATGCATAGCGCCCTCAGAGGTAGGACGTTGAGACAGAAGGGCGCCAACTCCAGTCTCAGAAGCATCAACCTCAAGGATAAAAGGTAATGTAGGATCAGGATGTGCCAACACAGGAGCAGAAACAAAGGCAGCCTTGAGACTCTCAAAGGCCTTAATGAACTCTGTGGGTTACCATCCTTTCTGGTCATATCAGCTAGGGGCTTGACCAGAGACGAGAAGTTGCGAATAAACTTCCGATAATAGTTGGCAAAGCCAAGAAAACGCTGCAGAGCACGTAAACCCATGGTTCGGGGCCACTGTAGGACTGCTTAAAGTTTCTCTGGGTCCATCGAAATACCAGCAGTGGAAATGACATAACCCAGGAATTTTACCTGTTCACAATGGAATTCACATTTCTCCAATTTACAATAGAGATTGTTCTCTCTTAGCTTCTGAAGCACACGACAGACATATGTGTGGTGGCTCTCCAGGGACTTGGAAAATATGAGGATATCATCGAGATAAACCACCACACATAACTGCAACAAATCTGCAACAAATCTCGGAAGACATTGTTAATAAATTCCTGGAAAACTGCCAGGGCATTACAAAGGCCAAAAGGCATTACGAGTGAAGCACTGAGCCCCGAAGGAGCTGCTGATATTTTGATTGGGCCTGTAGTCTGCTTTTACATCCCCAATGACTTGACTCAATCCCCTTGACACAGCTGTGGTGCAGTGTTATTGTAAAGCTAATAGTAAAGGTTAACCTCACAATGTACAATATAATGACAGTATACCTTTGTTATTACCTGGGTAACCGATTTTCCACCTACTGGAAAAGGAACAACACTGCACACAAGTTGTACTTAACCAGGAATGTAATTCTTACTGGAATCAGTATAAAATTTGTATTACAATATCAGTACTGTCACACAAAAGTGGCGCAACAGCCCAGTAAATATACACAATAGATTGTACACAAAACATTGTATTAACTGGTCCCTGGAAGTGCGTCTCCAAGTGGGACTAATGCCAGAATGGGAAATATCTTAATTCTGGGCACCTTCCCACTTCCAGTGCGCCCTTGTAACTACAAGAAGACAACGTTATTAAATAAAGCACAAATGCAATCCCTAAGGAGCTCCCCTGCTTTAGAGTGTAAACTCTCTATTAACTAGAAATAGGATGCAAGGCCTTGCAATGAAAGAGGCAGTCTTTTTGTTGTCTTATGTCTTCTGCTAGCTATTTACGAATCATAAATTGTAATCCAACGGTTAAATAAACCAGGGTTAGATAAAGTAGATGTTGAAAATTATCCTGGTAGCGTAGTAACCTGCAACTGTCTTCAATGTAATTAACTTCATATAACACAGTGCTAGAAGTATGGGAAAGGGGAGGCTAGAGGCCTGTTTGAAACTCCGTCTTTAGTTCCTTAAGATCCCTTGTGTGGAACTACAGGTCCCAGCACACTGTGTTACAGAATCAGGTGTGTAAAAGTGCGTTAGGAAAACTTTGGGCAAGAGCCCTCACACCCAACCAGGTCTGTGTAGCAGGACAGCTCCTCTCCGGTGCACTGGGTCTTGCTTCCGGCCGGCGCCGTTACACCGCTCCGCTCCGCAAGATGGACCGGGACCCTCTGATGGCTCACACAGTCGTCTCTGGATCCTTCTCAGTTCTGACCCAGCGTCTCCATAGATGATTGTTGCACAGCAAAGTCGCTGATTGTAGGTGTAGGCCGCGCTCTCTGAAACACCTCCGCACAGGTCCTCATAGGCAGGCCACGTGTCCAGAAGAGAGCTAAGATAGCCACCCGAAGCCTTTTTATAGCCTACCCAGCATGCCATTCAGTACTGAGTCTTGCTGGGTAAATCACTCGGCATTCTGGGTAGGTAAGTTATTGTGAAAAGTAAATAAACAGTCACTTCCTGTACCATTCCTCACATTCTTGAATATTATTCTTGAATAAGGAAAATAAAATACAGTCCATTCCACAATTTGACCACTAGATGGTGCCACATACTAAATTATAATACTGCTCATAAATTAATTGCATTACATTAGTAGGCAAAAATGCTGGCGCTACATACTCCCCCTGCTTTAAGTCTTTGGTCCCCAAAGATGTTCAAAATCTTAGTCCTATTGCACATTTTTGCCTCTAAGCGATTGCATAAGACTGACAGAGGAGGCTCCCACCAATTCTCATGTGATGGGGAGCTGTTCTGTGCACACACAGTTGACACTATAGGGTCTGGTACAGATGTGTCAAGGGGTGAGATGGGGTTATCTCTTTCTGAACTGACAGTAGAAGGACCAGGCACTTCAGTATTTCTCTTACTGGTAACTTGAGTCACTTCAGAGCATTCACCCAGTGTATCATATGTTAGTCTTTTTTGGGGGGCAAATGTCTCTCTTTTCTCTTTTTTTTTTGGGTATGGCCACCACTTCTGGAAAAGCTTTCCTTTCCTCTATTTCAGTCTCTTGCATCTCAATGTCAGTGGGGGACAAGTATTCCTCAGAGTGTCCAGACAATGGTACTAATTCTGGGGCTTCAGGTCTAAGAGTCCCACTATCTCCACTTTTTGTCTGAAGTGAAACACTCACTTCAGCTTTTGATGTTTCAGATGGCCATAGCCAACTTATTTCCATCTCTTCTCCCGCTTCAGCTTCTGTGGCTTCAGGCTGAGATCTAGTTACTGGTCGATGCACAGCAGTAGATGTAGAAGGTAGATCTTTCTCTAGGTTTATCCTGACTGCTTCTGTGAGAGGTAGGAGGTGGTTCCTATGCCAGGTCTTTACTGGTCCAGTGCTCCCTTTCAGTCTGATCTCATACACTGGAAGTCCTGGAAGTTGTCTGCATACCACATATGGTTGTGACCTCCAGCGATCAGCTATTTTGTGCTTGTCTGGGATGCCCAGATTTCTTAGTAGGACTCGGTCACAGGGTTGTAGGTCCTGAACCAGTACTTTTAAGTCAAAGTTCCTTTTGTTTCTACTTCCTCTGGTATCTGATGTAGCTTGGGCCTTCTCATAAGCTATCTTCAAACTCCTCCTCAATCTATCCACATACCCTCGATGAGAGGTCTCTGAGGTGTGGTCCAAGGAAGTTCCAAAGGCTAAGTCTATCGGTAGACTGCACTCTCGCCCAAACATTAACCGGTAAGGTGAATATCCCGTAGTATCACTCTTGGTACTATTGTAGGCATGCACCAAGGCAGTGATATGCTTGCTCCAATGCAGTTTTTGTTCAGAGGTCAAGGTCCCCAGCATGTTGAGAAGTGTTCTGTTAAATTTCTCGGGTTGAGGGTCTCCTTGTGGGTGATAGGGAGTAGTTCTGGACTTCTGGATACCTAGGAGATCCAACAGTCTTTTAATCAAAGTACTTTCAAAATCCCTCCCTTGGTCTGAATGGATCCTTTGAGGTAAACCATAATGGACGAAGAACTTTTCCACCAGAATCTTTGCCACCGTGGCTGCTTGTTGATCTTTGGTGGGAAATGCCTGAGCATAACGGGTGAAATGATCGGTGACTACTACTGTTTCCTTGTCCACTCAGGTCAGACTCTAAACACAAAAAGTCTATGCAGACTAGATCCATTGGCCCTTGGCTTTCTAAGTGACCCATTGGGGCAGCTCGTTGGGGTAAGGTCTTCCTCTGTATGCACCTGAGGCAGGAATGACAGTAGCTCTCCACTTTGGTTCTCATGTAAGGCCAGTAAAACCTGTCCCTTATCAGCTGTAGAGTCCCTTTTGATCTCAAATGGCCATGGTGATCATGCAAGGCGATCAGTACCTTTTCTCTGTGTTTCTTCGGCAGAAACAATTGCCACTTCTCTTCAGGATCTTCAGAGGAGCCCCTCCGGTAGACCACCCCTTGTTGCAGCAGCAACCGATTCCACTCTTTGTGTAGAAGGCGAGCTTCTTTCTGAGTGTTCTTGAGAAGTAAATCAGGACATTGACCCTCTAAAGCTTTTAATACCAGGCTGCAGAGTGGATCCTTCTGTTGATCCCTTCGGAGGTCTTTTTTGGTTAACTTGGGTAAAACCTCCTCTGTAAGTTGAGCAACATTACAGTAGCATTTAGGCACCCCTGCGGCTGACACTCCGACCTCTTCAGCTCTGGCTCCTCCTTTTCCTTGCTGTTCCACCCCTTCACAGAGAGCTCTCATTCCTTCAGGGGTGAGTTGGGTCCAGTTTTCCGAGTGGTCCTGGGAACAGTGAGGTCTTCTTGACAATGCATCCGCATCTCGGTTACCAGCTCCTGGTCTGTACTTCAGGCTGAAGGTAAATGCTGAGAGGGCAGCCAACCACCTGTGGCCAGTTGCATCCAGCTTTGCGGTGGTGAGCAAGTAGGTGAGGGGGTTGTTGTCCGTCTTGACCATGAACTCCGCACCATATAGATAGTCTTTCAGCTTGTCCACCACAGCCCACCCAGAAATTCAAGCTTGTGAGTGGGGTAGTTCCTTTCAGCAGGGATTAAACTCCGGCTCACATAGGCAATGGGCCTTAGATGCCCATCATGTTCTTGGTAAAGCACTCCGCCTAGCCCGTCTCAGGTGGCATCCACATGCAGTTTGTAGGGTTTGGTAGGGTCTGCGTAAGCTAAAACCGGAGCAGTGGTAAGACTCCACTGCTGTCTGAAGGTTTCTTCGCATTGCAGGGTCCACTGGTCTTGAATGGACTCTTTCTTCTTCCTAGGTCCCTCTTTCAGTTTACCAGGTTTATCTGAGTCTAGGCCAGCTTCCTCCTGGTTCTTCAATAGCTCAGTAAGTGGGTGAGCTATTTTGGCAAACCCTTCTACAAACCTCTGATAGCATGAACAAAAGCCCAAGAAGGATCTAAGCTCAGTCACATTTGTCTGGGCCAAGAGGTGACGGCTTCGAGCTTCTTGTGGTCCGTTGTCACTCCTTCTGCGGACACGATGTGTCCTAGGTAGTTTACTGAGGATTGGTAGAACTGGCACTTTTCCATTGAGAGCTTCAGGCCTTCATCATGGAGTCTCTTCAGGACTTTCTCCAGGCGCTCTTCGTGCTCCTCTAGTGTTTGGCCAAACACTATGATATCATCCAAGTACACCAGCACCTCAATCAAGTTCATGTCGCCCACAGTCTTCTCCATCAAACTCTGGAAAGTTGCCGGGGCCCCAGACAGGCCTTGTGGCATGCGATTGAACTTGAAGAATCCCACAGGGGTAATGAAAGCGGTCTTCTCCCTATCTTCGGGACACATGGGGATCTGATAATATCCGCTTTTTAGATCCAGCACACTGAACCACTTCACACCTGACAGGCTCTGTAAAGCGTCTTCTATGCGAGGTGTGGTGTATTAGTCAGGAATGGTCCTTCGGTTCAGTGTCCTATAGTCTATACACAACCGTAATGACCCATTCTTCTTTTTCACTACCACTATTGGGGAGGCATATGGACTCTGGGACTCTCTGATAATCCCTGTCCTCTTTGGCTCAGCCAGCTGTTCCCTCAGATCTTCCAGATCTCCCAGTGGAATCCGCCTGACCCTTTCTCGGAAAGGTTTGTCTTCTTCCAATCGAATTTTGTGTTCGGCACTCTTTGCAAGCCCCACATCAAACTCACTTTTTGAGAAGGCAGCCTTCCATCTCAGGAGCTGATTCTTCGCTTTCTCCATCCAGGCAGGTGTAAGAGGTGTGTTCTTCGGGTAGAAATCTTCCAGGGCAATCTCTCCCATGATACCACAGGGTGAGACTGGGTTTGCTTGGCTGACTTGTCCCAGCAACACTCTGGCAGGCACCTTCACAGGCAAGGCTGTTGTATTGCGAACACTGACTGAGATTCTTCCTTTACTTCTTTTCAGCTCCTTGGTTGACAACACTTCAGGGATAACTTCCAGGTCTCTATTTTCTTTCTGCCTGCCCATCTCAAGGACGATGAAGGGACCGGGCTGTCTCCAACTCAGCTTGATAGAGGCTTTTAGGCAGACTACCTCAACCGGTTGTACCAGCTTTTCACTCTTGTCTAGACGCCAGATTTTTCCCACTCCTTCTGGTGGGGCCTTCTGATCCTGCACAAGATCCTTGTACACCTGTGTTAGCATAAGGTGCACACCCTTTGCTGGGGTGCTCTTCTCCTATACTAGTGGTGTGAGCAGTCTTCTTACCAGATCAGTCTTGGTCCCAATAATGAGGATCTTCTATCAGCCCCTGGAGGGCGAGGACACACCACTGCCAAGGTATCAAAGGTTTCGGCCTCCCCTGCCACTCTCGGGTCGAAGGTAAGCTTGATGGGTAGGTATCCATCATAGGGGAAGTTCTGTGTACCTAGACCCCATATCTCCAGCTCTTCCAGCTTCTGCAATGGGAGATGTTTGAGATATTTCTTGTAAAAGTCTCTGTATAACAGAATCACTTGAGCTCCAGTATCCAACAGAGCTTTAGTGTAAATTCCCTCTACATGGATGGGGACAATCGGAGAAGGCCCCACTAGCTTGGGAGGAAATCCAGGAGTTTTGGCATATTTGCCCCGTTTGGTGGCTTGTACCTTCACGGTTTGCTTACGTGGAGTTTCCTTTCTCAGTTTCAGATTAGCTGTGGCCGTGGGGGCCTGGTGTGTACAGGTGGGTTTGGAATTGACTGTTGTGACAGGGCGCCCAGTTAACTCCTTCACTGGGGCCCTCTGAAGTTTTCCGCTGACTTTTGTTGCTCTGCTTCAGGTTCTGTTGGGCTTGGACATACCCGACGGTAATGTCCCACTCCCCCGCATTTAAAACAGATCTTCTTCTTTACCGGTGTCACGGTCCGATTAGTGGTAATGCCCGTCAGGGCCTTGAGGGTCGAGACTTCTTCCTCACGAGGCTCAACCAATTTAGCAGTCAATAGGGCCATCATTTCTAACATCTCTTTCTGCATCTGGAGCAACTTCTCCAACCCAGACTCACATGTTGACAGATACTGTGTAGGTGAAGACCAAGGTGTTTGGTCAGTGCTCACCGTCAGAACACTGGGTTCTCGAGTGCCTTGTAGCACATCTGACTGGTGTCCTTTGGTCCTGGTTATGCTGGTGGATTGGGTCTTTCTTTGTTTCTTGTCCCTTTCTACCTCCATCTTGGCTGCCTCATTAGTCTCTTCAATGAGCACCTCATCTGGTGTAGAGGGATCTTCCAGGTACTGCCTCAATTGAAACTTGACATAGTCACTCCTCAGTCCTGTAGTCACGGACCTCAGGAATTTCTTCTGAATCAGTTCAGCTCCAAAGTGTTCCTCAGAGCCCTCCCCCTTTGAAACAGACAACAGACGGTCTTTCAATTCAATATCTCTGAATAAAAAGTTCTGGGGAGTCTCCTGACTACTCTGTGCCATATTTATCAGTTGATGAAACAGTTCGGCAGCATCTTCCTCTTTATAATAACTCTTCAGTATTCTCCTGAGTTGTGTTAAGGTCAATCCATTTTTCATCTCTAGCATGCCTCTGATGCTTAGGCCTGGACTGATGGCATTGATCACAGCCTCTAAAATCTCAGTCTCCAGGTACCCTCTCTGTAATCCCAGCTCAATTTGATGCAAGAGGTTTGTGTAAGACAGCTTGTCCTTCTGTCCCCTCTCTCCTATCTGACCATCAATCTTGAAGTTTTTTCTGATGGTCACCTCTGGCAGACGGTTATGAGGGCATCTTTTGATTACTGACACTTGTCTCAGTGTTACCTGACTGTCACCCAGGTCTCTGCATGTGACAGTTAGTCCTTTGATGTGTTCTGTAATCATGTTGGAAGTCTCCTGAAACCTCTCCTGTATTTCATTGCATTGTTGTGTCAGGTCAGCCAATTGTTTTTCTGACTGTGAATTCCTCCCATGAGCTCCAACTGTCTTAATAACTGCCCTTTTCTTCTTGTTAGGGGACCCTCTGCCACTTTCCCTTGGTGTTGACTGAAAACTGAATTCTTGCTGGGTGGGCTCTGTCTGTCTTGAGCTGGGACAAATCTCGCCTGACCTGGCAGGATGTGTCAAGCAAAATGTGGTCCCGTCAGACAGTCTTACACTGGTGCCTTGGAAATTTTCAGGGACTCCCTTCCTCCATTCTAGTAGGGCATAAGTGCGGGAGGTACCATAGTCTGGTCTCACAGCTATCACCCAGGCCTTCCTCTCTGGGGATAGTGCCTGCACAACTTCTTTGACTTGTTTTGTATCCCATTCTTCCCCTGGGAGCTCAAGTGCCATGCTCCCTTCTGAGCGTGTGCCTTCCGCTTCGCACCACTGAACCACAGTGATGGGGTCCATATTGGTCTCAAGAGGGTGGGTTTGCTTGCAGAGTAACAGTATCCCGGACGAGTCCCCACGCGAAGCACTGACCCCTGAAGGAGCTGCTGATATTTTGATTGGGCCTGAACTCTGCTTTTCCCCCCCAATGACTTGACTCAATCCCCTTGACACAGCTGTGGTGCAGTGCTAATGTGAAGCTAATAGTAAAGGATAACCTCACAATGTACAATATAATAACAGTATACCTTTGTTATTACTTGGGTATCCGATGTTCCACCTACTGGAAAAGGAACAACACTCCACACAAGTTGTACTTAACCAGGAACGTAATTTTTACTGGAATCAGTATAAAATTAGTATTACAATATTGATATTGTCACACAAAAGTGGCGCAACAGCCCAGTAAATATACACAATAGGTTGTACACATAAAATTGTATTAACTGGTCTCTGGAAGTGCGTCTCCAAGTGGGACGAATGCCAGAATGGGAAATACCTTCTGGGCACCTTCCCACTTCCAGTGCGCCCTTGTAACTACCAGAAGACAACGTTATTAAATAAAGCACAAATGTAATCCCTAAGGAGCTCCCCCTGCTTTAGGGTGTAAACTCTCTATTAACCAGAAATAGGATGCAAGGCCTTGCAATGAAAGAGGCAGTCTTTTCTTTGTCTTCTGCTAGCTATTTACAAATCATAAATTGTAAGCCAACGGTTAAATAAACCAGGGTTAGATAAAGTAGATGTTGAAAATTATCCTGGTAGCGTAGTAACCTGAAACTGTCTTTCGATGCAATTAACTTCATGTAACACAGTGCTAGAAGTAGAGGAAAGGGGAGGCTTGAGGCCTGTTTGAAACTCAGTCTTTACTTCTTTAAGATCCCTTGTGTGGAACTACAGGTACCAGCACACTGTGTTACAGAATCAGGTGGCTAAAAGTGCGTTAGGAGCCCTCTCATCCAACCAGGTCTGTGTAGCAGGAAAGCTCTGCTCCGGTGCACTGGGTCTTCCTTCCCACCGTCAGGCGCCGTTACACCGATCCGCAAGATGGACCGGGACCCTTTGATAGCTCTGACAGTCATCTCTGGATCCCTCTCAGTTCTGTCCCAGTGTCTCCACAGCTCACTGTTGCACAGCAGAGTCGCTGATTGTGCCGCTCCGCAGTAGGTGTAGGCCGGGCTCTCTGGAACACCTCCGCACAGGTGCTCACAGGCAGGCCACCTGTCCAGAAGAGAGCTAAGATGGCTGCCCGAAGCCTTTTTATTGCCTACCCAGCATGCCATTCAGTAATGAGTCTTGCTGGGTAAATCACTCGGCATTCTGGGTAGGTAAGTTATTGTGAAAAGTAAATAAACAGTCACTTTCTGTACCATTCCTCACATTCTTGAATAAGGAAAATAAAATACAGTCCATTCCACAATTTGGCCACTAGATGGTGCCAAATACTAAATTATAATACTGCTCATAAATTAACATTGTATTACATTAGTATGCAAAAATGCTACACGAGGTACTCATAATGGCCTGTTCTGGTATTAAAAGCAGTTTTTCCACTCTTAGCATTCCTTAATCACCACAAGATTATATGCCCTCAAATCAAACTTTGTGAAAACTGTTGCTCTCTTGAGGCGGTCAAATAACTCCATAATCAATGGATTGGATAGGCATTCTTAATCGTGAAACAATTGAGACCCCTATATTCAATACAAGGTCTCAGTTCACCACTCTTCTTCACAATGAAGAAACCAGCACCAGCAGGAGAAGAGGATTTGCAAGTGAAACCTCGAGAAAGTGCATCTGCAACATACTCCTCCATCGCCTTATCCTCCAAGACCAACAAAGAGTAAACCCGGCCATGAGGGGTATGGCACCAGGTTGAAGGTCAATTGCGCAATCATACGACCGGTGTGGAGGCAAACTACCGGCTTGACCTTTGTCAAAGACATCGCCCAAATCGTGGCACTCCTCCAGCAGGGAGGAGAGTGAAAAGGTGCACAGGACCTTGGCTACCTTCTGGAAGCATGTCTTACTGCATTGTGGTGACCAGGAGAGAACCTCAGCACAGAGCCAATCAAAAGAGGGGTTGTGCCTTTGTAACCAAGGATAACCAGTAACCAATAACAAGCAGAAACTTAGGTGAGGAAATAACATGGAATTTGATTATCTCATGGTGAATAGCCCCTACGGCCATGGACGACGGAACAGTCTCATACGTAACATGGGCAGGCTGTAGAGGTCTCCTGTCAAGAGCCTCAATGGCAAGTGTATGTTGAAAGCTCTCCATATTCTTTGATCTGGAGGTCCAGGAAAGGGATTGTCATGGAATCAAAATTATATGCAAGTCTAAAATTTTGATCATTCTGATTGAGACTATACATAAACTCATGCAATTCTGATTCCTGGCCCCTCCGGACCACCAAAATGTCATCTATATAGAGAAGTCAGATTGCCACATATTTTGCAAAAGATGTTAGACTATAAAAGACAGTCTCCTCCCACATATCCAAGTGCAGGCATGTTTAAGAGGGCGCCCCAGGGACCCATGGATGTACCAGAAATTTGTTGATAGTCCTCCGTATCCCTGACATTAGAATGGAGGGAGGAGACCATCGTCTTCAGCAATTGGTCAATGTACTGTCCTGTTTTTTCCAACAGCCAGGATCCTTCCTATCCCTTACAGGATTCCACATTTATCATCTGTTAAAAGTGCTTGGCTGTGGCCATCCTTGTGGACTTATCTGTGACATAGGCACACGCTCCATCATACTTGTGGCAGAGAGGTGGTCTTTTGATCTGACTAGACCCCTTCCGATCACCACTCTTTGAAATTAAGAGTATTTTCTTACATCTTTCAATATGATGCTATGTTTTGTGTATCCACACCCATGCAAGAGCTGAAACCCTCAGATGCAGACTCCATCACCTGTGGAACTGGATGTACAATATATACTGTTTCTGATGGTCTGTTTACAGTACAGTCTGCACTATATGAACCCCTGAAGAAGGAATTATTTTCCGAAACTTGTCAGGATATCTGAATTTCTTGTGAATGTTAGGTCTAGTACCCCAAGACCAACCTTCTAATTTAGCACTTAGATGCATACTGTAAACCTTAAGACTATTGCTATTTGGTTTTAATATTTACTTATGTGCATATTTGTTCTTGAATAAAACAATTAGTATTTTGGTACCTATGCTTTTTACTTCCTTACTTAACTATATTGCTGGTCCGTAAAGTCCCAGGGGCACACTTCCATTGTTTTTCTGTTTTTTCCAAAGGTCCTTTACTTGCGGAGACATTTGGTCTCCCTGGTGGATTAAAAAAGTCTTTCCTGACAGGCTCCATGGCAGCATACGTGTGGGTAGGCCCTGCCTCCATAACTACCCAATAGGACCCCTCTCCCTTAAATCTTTGCTCTAGGCTGCTATCCATGTTCCTTTTTTGTCCTCCTCCGTAGGACCAGGTGTTGGTTCTCCTACCTGAAGATAACCTCCCTACGATCAAATCAACCGAGTGCCAAATTTATTCCTCCGATAGGCCCTGACTGTTAAGCAGGGTATGGAGTGTATAGCAGAATAGCGCTGAAGATTGGAATTGGTTCATCTATGTGCGCACGGTCTGTTTGCCTAATATTCCAGGCGACCATTAGCTGCTACCAAGTCCGGTGTGTGTGTGTATGGTGGTTTCTCGGCCCAGGAGAACATAGGTGGAGGAGTACGTTTTTACATTTGTATACACACGGCAGCAGTGTTTTTGTGTTGTTTGTACCTTTTCCTGTGTTTCTCCCTCATCACTGGTGTCCTAGTTGGCGCTGATGCTTCTGGGTTCCAGCAGCCGCTCGCTCTATTACTTCCGGGTATCGGCGTGCGCTCTGCGCATGCGCTGACCCGATACGAAGTTGAGGCTTGGTTCACGCATGTGCGCGAGCCTCTCGCATCTGACGCTGTCGATGATGTCACGGGCGCCACTTTTAAAAGCTGTAGAAAGCTTACAGAGCCCCGGAATGTTCGTGGGGGATACGGCGACTTCCCGAGGCAAATATCTTGGTGGTTCAAGGTAAGACAAGCTCTATTGTCTGGGGGTTGAGTTCTTTTGTCAGCCAGCTGATGTCTGAATCTGTCTCTGCAGTTTCCTATTGTGTTGACACCATGGACTCCTCACTGCCCCCTAGTGGCCAGCCTGCTTGTAGCAGGTATGTTTGCAGTTATGCTTTTCTACCTGTACAAGGATTGAGAGTAGGATTCTAGGACACTAGCTGATTCCTGTCTCTATCTTTTCTGTGCTTCTTTCCTTACAGCCCTTCTAGGTCTGATCCACACCATAGTTCCCATAAGGGAAGTGGATCATCAAAATCACACCACCGGCAATCTTCCTCCAGGTCTAGTCATCATAAATCTCCTTCCAGGTCTGAACAGCGCAGTAAGAATCCTTCTCACCCCCCTTCATCTCACTCAAGCAAGAGATCAGAAAAATCATGCTGGGGGTGCAGGATGCCTGTTCCAGTAGACAAATTTCTCTGTGATCACTGCTTCTCTAAAGCCGCAGATGAGAGGGATGGTGCAGACCAGCGTTTAGAATCTATGGTGAGACGGCTTGTGAAAGAATCTCTACAGGAAAGAGAGGCTCAACAGCCCCGTGATTCCCCATCAGAGCCATTATGCCCTCCAGTGGGAGAAGGTTCAGTACATGAGACATGGGAGTCTTCTACGCCAAGTCGCCATTCTGCTCCTATTTCAGACAGCGAATCGGATCTGGAATATCCTGGTGTGGGGTTTGAATATGCTTTAGTCCCTTCTTTGGTGAAAGCTGTAAGAGAGGCTTTGAAGTGGGAAGACCCTGTTACTTCCCCCCCAAAACAGAGGAAATTTTTTAAGCAGCTCAATAAGGAGCGACAATATTTTCCTTTTCTCTCTGAACTGGGCGACATCATATCTGATGAATGGAGCAAGATGGACAAAAAGAGTTCCATGCAATCAAAGGTCTTGAAATTGTATCCTTTTAAGGAAGAGGAAGTAAAACACCTTGAGTCAGCTCCTTTGGTGGATGCAGCACTGATAAGACTAGTGAGATATGTAACTCTTCCCTTAGAAGACACTATATCTTTTTAAAGATCCTCTGCAAAGACGAATTGATTCAGATCTGAAAAGGATGTACCTGACGTCAGGAATGGCATGCAAGCCAGTACTTGCGATAGCTGCAGTATCCAAAGCTTTAGAATCTTGGTCTGATAATGTGGATGAGTTCCTAAGAGGTATCTCTATTGAAACAGCTAAAGATTCTCCTATCCAGGATATCAGGCTGGCGTCAGCCTTTCTTGGGGAGGCCTCTATTGATGTCATCTGCCTGATGTCCCGGGTTATGTTGGCGGCTGTTTCAGCAGGTCGTGCCTTATGGCTTTGTCCGTGATTGGCGGATCCGGCTTCCAAGCAAGCTTGGTGCCGAATTCCTTTTGAAGGGACTTCACTATTTGGCAACAAGCTGGATAGTGCCATAACCCGGGCCACGGCGGTAAGTCTGGTTTCCTCCCTCAAGATCGGTGCCTACAAAATCAGAAACGCTTTTTTCCTAGAAGACAAATTCTGATTGCGCTAGGGAAGTGCACAGCTATAGGCCTGGTCGGGAGTTTTCAAGGTCCTGGAAATCTAGGCAGTCCTCTTTCAAAAAACCCACAAAAGGTGGTTCCTATGGCAACCAGGTCTCCACTAAGTCCTTTTGAGATTGGGCCCGCTCAGGCATGCCAGGTGGGGGCTCGTCTTCGCCACTTCAGGCATGTCTGGGTGGCCTCAATCCGGGATTACTGGACCATCAAGACGGTCTCCTCCGGTCACAAGTGGGTCTTCAACAACGCCCCAAGACTCAGATTTGTCCCTACAACTCTTCCAGGTTCAGAAGAAAAAAAAGCAGGTTAACCTACGTGAACTGTTTATTGGTTCAAGGCGCAGCCATCTCTGTTCCAGAAGACGAAAGAGGCAAAGGCATTTATTCGCCTCTGTTTATGATACAGAAGAAAAACGGTACATGGAGGCCAGTAATAGACTTAACCCATCATAATTCCTTTATCCGGAAGGAAAAGTTCAAAATGGAATCCTTACTCACAATTCAACAGTCAGTACATCTGGGAGACTGGATGATTTTTAATCGATCTAAAGGATGCTTACTTTCACGTGCCGGTGGCAACGAATTTCCAGCAATTCCTCCGCTTTGCGGTAGGCAATCAGCATCTGCATCTCACTTGTCTACCTTTCGGTCTAATAACGTCACCTCGGGTCTTCTCCAAGGTCCTATTATCTGTTGTAGCACTGCTTCGCATCAAGGGGGTTCGTCTCCACCACTATCTAGACGACCTACTTCTCCTAGCTCAAAACAAAGATCAACTTTTAGAGCACAAGAGCTTAGTCATTTCCACCCTGCAAGAATTTGGGTGCCTTCTGAATTTAGAGAAGAGCCATCTAGAGCCAACACAATCCCTTGTTTTTCTAGGGGCTTACTTCAAGACAATGGAAGGCACCATCTCCCTTCCAGAGGAGATTGGAGTGATTCGAGACAGAATACACCCAGCCCTTGTGTCATCTCACCTCTCCGCTCTTCAATGCCTGAAAGTAATTGGCACAATGACAGCCACCATTTCTATAGTTAAGTGGGCCCAATGGCATACACAGCCCTTCCAAAAAGGGTTCCTTCAACAATGGGATTCTTCCAGCCAAATCCAGCGCATACACCTTACTCCAGCCATGAGAACGTTTCTCCTTTGGTGGCTTCAAGGGAAAAATCTGCACAATCACCATTCAATCATTCCCATCTCATAGGTCACAATAACATCGGATGCCAGCAATCGGGGATGGGGCGCTCACTGCCTTTCAGAAGTGGCTCAGGGCAGATGGAATTCCCCTGCTCGAGCGATTGTCTCCAACATACTGGAGCTGAGGGCCGCCTTTCAGGCACTCCTGTCATTTCGCCATCTAATAGTGAATTCATCAGTAATGTTAAGGTTGGACAATACAACGCGGTGGCTTACATAAAAAAGCAAGGTGGAACTCGCAGCTGGTCTCTGATACAGGAAGTAGAGCCAATGATGAGCTGGGCTCAGAAGAATTTGTCCAACATCTCTGCGGTTTACATTCCGGGGATTCAGAATGTACAGGCGGACTTCCTCTCGTGGGTTCAAATGGACAACAACGAGTGGTCTCTCCACAGAGAGGTGTTCGAGTGGCTTCTGACCCTGGGAGTACATCCAGAGGTCGATCTGTTTGCTTCCCCATGCAATCACAAAATGCCCAGATATTATTCGAGGTTCAGAGACCCTCAGGCATATGGAATAGATGCTCTCTCAGATCAATGGAAGGTTACAGAAGGCTTATGCCTTCCCTCCGGTACCGGTGATTCTTCAATTTCTCCGGAGGCTCAGAACAGAGAAGGTGGAGATCATTGCAGTGATTCCTTTCTGGCCCAACAGGCTGTGGTTCCCTCTGTTATCACTCCTCAGCTATCAAGACCCAGTTCCCCTACCTCTCAGGCCAGATCTACTGTCTCAAGGCACGACGTTATGTCCATCCTGCCTACACCTCAGGGTGTGGTTCTTGAGAGGGGAAGGCTCGAAGCTCTAGGTTGTCCTGAAGAAGCTATTCCAACTCTTCTTAGTGCCAGAAGGAGAAGTACTAATAGGATATATGAGCGTATATGGTCTAGATTCACTGATCATATGTCTTCCAGGTTGAATCCTTGTAACTCTCCAGCAGTACAAGACATACTGAGTTTTCTTCAATCAGGACTTGACCTGTCCTTAGCAGTCAGCTCACTAAGAGTTCAAGTTTCAGCCATCTCAGCATTCACAGGAGTCTCATGGGCAAATCATGCATTGGTTCGTCAGTTCTTTAAAGGAGCTATCAGGCTTAGACCTCAAAGAAGACCTAGGTTCCCCAAATGAGACCTCCCTCTTGTCTTGGATTTTCTCTTCAATCTCAGATCAGATCCTGACAAACCTCTTTCCACGAGAGACCTCACGCTCAAGACCACTTTCTTAGTAGCTGTGACTTCGGCCAAAAGAGTGTCAGAAATTAGAAATTTAGATTCAGAAGAGCCTTTTCTGACCTTTTTCCCAGACAGAGCAGTGTTGATTCCCATGTTAGGGTCAAACCCTAAAGTGACCTCAGTCTTTCATGAAAACCAAGAGATTGTACTTCCTACTTTTAAAACAACAGATAATCAGGATGTTCATCCACTTGATGTAGGCCACACTCTAAAACAATACCTGGAGGTCACGGCTCCGTTCAGACAAACAGAATTTGTTTTCGTCCTTCTCCATGGTAAAACCAAGGGAATGCGAGCTTCGGTCAGATCAATTTCTTCTTGGATTGTGCAGACCATTCAGAGGGCATACAAGGCAAAGGGATTGGCTCCTCCAGAGGCAGTGACGGCTCATTTGACCCAGAGTATCTCGACCTCTTGGGCAGCTTCTCGGCATGTTGCACCTGAAATCATTTGTAAAGCGGCTTCTTGGTCTTCTATTACCACATTTGTCTCTCACTACTGTCTTGAAGCTGCAGCTCTGTCATCCATTAATTTTGGTGTACAAGTATTGTCGGTTGACAATGTTAAATAAAATTTGGTTTCTTTGCTCAAACATTTTTGCCCACCCGGGTGTGTTTGGCGAGCTATTTCCCACACATATGCTGCCATGGAGCCTGTCAGGAAAACTGAAAATTTATATCAAATACTTACCATAATTTTCCTTTCCTGATAGGCTCCATGGCAGCAGGAGTCCCTCCCAAATGTCTGGAGTAGGCTAGTTACGGAACATGGATAGCAGCCTAGAGCAAAGATTTATGGGAGAGGGGTCCTATTGGGTAGTTATGGAGGCGGGGCCTACCCACACGTATGCTGCCATGGAGCCTATCAGGAAAGGAAAATTACGGTAAGTATTTGATATAAATTTTAAGTTTTATGTAATTTGGGGATAATGTACAAGACTGGGATATTATATTCAGAGACTTTCAAATAATTTAGTTATTTTTTATCATATATGGGAAGGGGTATCATGGAACTTTTTATAAATCTCCTTATTATCTAATTGTCTTTTCACCTCCCTGACATACTAATATTCTCCAATTACTACAGTATATTTCCTCTTTTATCACTCTTTGGAATAATGATGTTTTTTACATTCTTTAGTTCCCAAAAGGCCTTGCTCTCTTCTTTGATCACAGTATATGCCTCCTACTTTTCCCAGTCAATCCATTTTAGATCTTTACTCACCAGTTCAAGAAACTGACTTATCCATTAATTTTTAGTTAGGTGGCATTTTTTAAAATTTTATATTTAGGTATACTTGTCTAAGGGCCATTACTTCTTCATCTTGGGATAATTCAATATCCAGAGAGTCTTCACCCATAAGTTCCAACAGGTCATTTAATGGTTTTTGTTCATCATCAGATAGAGCCCCACTCATTGGCAAATTGCCATTCTTCTGCTCATATAGAAGGTGTAACAGAACCTTACATAAAAATAAATCAAGAGAGGGGGGGAAAGGGGAAATGGGACTTTAAATGAGGCACACGAAGTGCCTCCATCCCTGTATGCGAAAATTATTAAAAGTTGGGACTTTGAATGAGGTCATGGAAAACGTGCAGGTACCAGGGGTAGCAATGCAATTTTATTAATCAAGTAACATGCATAAAAACAATTCAGGGGCGTGGCTTGCGAGCGTACTGAATGGCAGCATAATTCCGGAGCTCCGGTATTGAGCTGAGAAATAGCGGCACAAATCATCCCATCGGGTCCCGTTTTCTACACCGGCAGTGGCAGAATACCACAGAGAAGAGTCTGGTGCCATGTCCAGAAAACGAAAAGACCAGAGGAAGCCTCAGCACCTGACGGACTTCTATGAAATGAAGCAACATGACGGTAGGCAAGATGGCGCTGGGTCATCATCCACCCCAGCACACAAATCCACTACCATTCTCCCTATGACGAGCAGGCACAATCACAATACAAGCTCCCATAAGAGCCCACAGCAATACTCTCCCTCTCCACCCTCAGGCAGCCCAGCTAAGGCCAAACCCAGGATGGATGGCGAGGGATTCCCTGCCACAGCTAGTCCCGCGAGTGATTCAGGGGATGACACACGTGAGTTGCCTGACTCCATCGAAACTTTTCCTACCTCACACCAGCCTGTGATCGATACTGTCTTAAAAGACATGCTATTATCCCTAAGAAGCTCACTGCAATCTGACTTAATGAAATGCATGCATAAGTTTAACAACAATCTGCAGGCTGTTGAGACCAGGGTCGAGCACATAGAGCAAAAAATGGGAGAATACGCTACCTTTATCAACGACCTGGTGGATTCACATGAGGAAAGAGAGGGAGATACTGAGTGGATGAAGGAGAAAATCGCAGACATTGAAGACAGAAACAGGATAAATAATTTAAAGATAAGAGGGATTCCTGAAACTGTACAGCAAGCTGAACTGCGTACTTATGTCTCCTCTTTATTTAAATCTCTCCTTCCTGATCTCTCCAACCTGGAGATTACGATTGACAGAATTCACCGCCTTCCAAAACCCTCTTACTTAGCAGAGCATATCCCCAGAGATGTAATTCTACGATTACATTTCTATCAATCTAAGGAGCAACTAATGCTGATCATGCGCAAGAAGGAACACATTCCTGCTCAATACCAGCACCTGCAGTTTCATGCAGACCTTTCTCAGTACACACTACAAAAAAGAAAAAATTTGAACACCATCACTAAAGTATTGAGAAACCACAATATCACCTACAGATGGGGATACCCTACCAAATTGTCTGTTACAAGAGAGGGACGCACTCACGTGGTGAACTCCCTAGAGAAAGGCCTTTCTCTTTTGGAAGAGTGGAATATTTTACCTGCTCAAGAACCAGCAAACGATAGGTCCCCAAAACCAGTGGATCCAGTGTGGAAAACGGTCACCACAAAAAATGCTAAATCGCATACTTAAACCCAGATGGTATTTTTTTTTCTTATTTGCATCTTTCAAGTTCTCAGTGCACTGGCCAGGAGCTCATAAGCCTGAACTTTCTTCCCCACCTGACCTTAAACAGCAAACTGCTGTATACCAGTTTATTGCCTGTTAAAACAAGATTGACCCATGCAGAGGTTAATCTTTTATACCAAAGTTGATTCTGCAAAGTTAACAGTTCATTTTGTTTTTTATGTTTTCTTTTCAACGTTTTTGAAGTTGCAGCAGCTGGATACACAAAGACGCAGCCGGAATAACACAACCTTCCTGTCACTCCAAACTGAAAACAACCTCAGCAGAATACGTGAGTACTTCTTCTGTTTTCCTTCACTGAAAGAAGCTTTTCTCTGCAATACCAGAAAACACCACATGAGGGCAGCAAGACCTCAAAAATGTCCCTTCATCTTCATCATCAAATGCTCTAGCATACTTTCCCTAAAACCATGGGTATAAAAATTATTTCTATTAATTCCAAAGGCTTGACTCACCCAGCCAAACGGAAATCCATGTGGTCAGAGGCAATTACCCACAAATCCGATGTAGTTTGTGTGCAGGAAACACACTTCTCTGCCACAGCAGCGCCCTCTTGTACCCACAGGAGCTTCCCTTTCATTTTTTCTGCTAACTCCCACAACAAAACTAAGGGGGTCCTTACAGCAATAAGAGACTCCGTGGCTTTCACGTTTCACAAAGAAATTAAAGACCCAAAAGGAAGGTATCTTTTATTAATATGCGACATCAATTCAATCACTTATACCATCGCTAATGTCTATGCCCCCAACAAACATCAAATTCGATTCCTTAACGAAACTGCTACAAAAAGTGAAGACCCACCAGAGAGGGAGATTGATCATATGTGGAGACTTTAACGCAACCCCAGACCCACATCTGGACTCATCTTCCGGAGCAAGGCGTTCAAACCCATCCCTCATGAACACCCTACATAAACAGGAACTATTTGACGTATGGAGGTGCATGCATGCAGGAGAGAGGGACTATACCTTCTTCTCTTCCCCTCACAACTCCTATTCCCGAATCGACCTCTTTCTGGCGGACCAAAGTACACTAACCCATGTAGTATCCACAGATATCAATACCATTACTTGGTCAGACCATGCGTCCATTACCATATCTCTAAAAGAAGAGGCCACATGTAATACATCCTACTTGTGGAGATCAAACTCCTACCTAATGCAACAACCGGACTTCAGGAAAACCATAGAGGATCAGATGAAAGAGTACTTTAGCATTAACGCACCCTCAGTGCAAAACCATTTTACCTTATGGAATGCCCATAAGGCATATGTAAGAGGTGTCTTTATACAACTGGGGGCGAGGGTTAAAAGGCAGAGGCAGCGGCAGATAAAAGAGCTGACAGACAAAATTTCTCTGCTGGAATCCAGCAACAAACAAAATACCTCTTACTCAACCTCACATCAACTTACACAATTAAGATATGACTTGAGATTGTTATTACTAGACAATTTTGAAAAGTCCTCAAAAAAGCTTAAAATGACATACTACGCCACAGGTAACAAAGCAGGTAAAATCTTAGCTTATAGGATTAAGGGTATTAGATACAAAACAAAAATTCCATACATTCTACATCCCCTCTCCAAACACAAACTTTACCATCCACAGGACATAGCAGACACCTTCAGTCAATATTACAGCAACCTGTATAATCTGAAAGATGACATGAACACTCCTCAATCCACTACTGATGCAATTAATGCATTTTTACAACAACTAGACATTCCTACATTGTCACAAAAACAACTTCAAACTCTAAACCAAACATTTAGCATAGAAGAAATACATGCTGCTATTGACTCCCTACCGAGTAACAAATCCCCAGGCCCTGATGGATTTTCAGGGGACTACTATAAAACCTTCAAACACATATTAAGCCCATATCTACAACGCACTTTTGATGCTGCTGCTGCCTCGGCCTCTTTTCCTCCGGAAATGTTAAACGCAATAATAGTAACACTGCCTAAGCCAGGGAAGGAGCCCAATACGCCCCCAAACTTCAGACCGATCTCACTACTTAACATAGATCTGAAAGTTTATGCTAAAATTATAGCATCCCGATTAGTAGATCTCCTACCACTTCTCATTCACCCTGATCAAACAGGATTTACCAAGGGACGTCAGACATCCGACGCCACCTGAAGACTGACAAATATTATACACTTGGCGAGAGAACACAAAAGGCCTTCTCTGCTCCTAGCTCTGGATGCAGAGAAGGCCTTTGACCGCATTCACTGGCAATACCTCGCCCAGGTGTTGAGTAGGTTTGGTTTTTCTGGTACTATACTCTCTGCAATATTAGCATTATATTCTAAACCTTCTGCCCAAGTGCTCACTTCTGGAACACTGTCCAAACCATTCAATATCACGAATGGAACTAGACAGGGCTGTCCCCTATCCCCTCTAATCTTCAACCTGCTAATGGAGCCCTTGGCTATATACATTCAAACTAACCCCAATATTACTGGTTTCCGTATAAATAACTCAATACACAAGATCAGAATATTTGCTGACGACATAATCATGATTCTAACTAATGTGGAATCTTCCCTGGCTTCGGTACATAAAGCGCTAGACATGTTTCATAAGATTTCTTACTATAAAGTGAATGAGAGCAAATCTTATATCATGGGATTAGGTATTGACGCATCTCTTCAAAAGAAAATGAGTGAAAAATTTCCCTACACATGGGAAAATGAAGGGATAAAATATCTAGGGATAACACTTACAGCATTGACAAGCAACTTAGTAGCAGCCAACTACACTACATTCCTGGGATCATTGAACAAAAAACTTCTAGATATAGACAAAATGGAACTTTCGTGGACAGGTAGACTGGCAGCGTTTAAGATGATCATCCTGCCACAGCTACTCTACCTATTCAGGACGCTGCCAGTTCCTGTTCCCAACACATTTTTCTCTAAAGCCCAATCTATGATAAACAAGTATCTTTGGCAAGGTAAAAGGGCCAGATGTGCTTTTAAGAAAATAACTAAAACCAGGGATGCGGGAGGAATAGGTCATGTTATATTAAAAGATTACCATACGGCAACAATCTTATCACAAGCAAAATTCTGGTTAAATCCAGACCAGACCCACAGATGGGTAGAACTGGAAGAAGCACAAATACCGAGAGGCAACCTAGCTGACACCCTATTGACCTTCTATGCACGACCAAACTTAAACTCACATATGTCTCCCACAATGGTAGCTACACTAACAACATGGAGGTCCTTTTTAACATCAGACTTCTCTAGTCAGATGACTAAGTCCATACCGATTGCCACATCTAGCCTTCCACTAAACATTCCACATTTATATATATCACACTGGATAGCCAAAGGTATTTCAACACTGGAAGACCTCAGTGATGGCTCCGCAATCAAATCATTTGAGACTCTTCAAGTACAATATGGTATAGATGACACTGACCACTATAGATACCTTCAAATAAAGCACTATCTCCATAAAGCTCCAGTAACATCTATAAAGGTTCCGTGGAAGGTGTATCTAAATCTCACGAACCCTAATACCAACATAAAAGGTATCTCACTTTTTTACAACATACTTAACAACAAACAAGAGTTCAAAAAGACTAATAACATAGTGGCGTGGGAACGAGATCTGGGTATATCATTTACAGATGAGCAATGGCAAAAAGCACTCCGCAATACCTTTATCGCAGCTAAATGCATTAAACTATGGGAGACAACACATAAAATAACACTCAGATGGTACCTGACCCCGCAACGGATATCCAAATTTGCGAAACAGGCTTCTCCTCTGTAGGGGCACACTACATCACATACTATGGGCAAGTCGGGTTCTACATGCAGTTTGGAAAAAAGTATTCAACCTAATATCAGAACTCATAGGCTCATTAGTAACTCCAGATGCAGCTTTAGCAGTTTTGTCAATAGGGATTGAAAATATACCAATTAATACTAGAACCATAGTCACCCACATTTTACTGAGTACGAGATTGACAATATTAAGAAAATGGAAAGACGCTTCACCCCCTTCACTTAAAGAAATAGTTGAAATGACCAACACACATGCTACCTACGAGCTGATGTTCGCTGCAGCTCAAGGTAATTACCACAAGTTATATGTAAAGTGGCACAAGTGGTCTGAATGGTACACACGTGAATATAAAGGCAGGAAATCAGTACCCTAATTATACACAATCTAGACTATACAGGTTGGTAAACTGCTGCATACTCTTTATTTCTTTATTTCTTAATCTCCTTAATTCTTTATTTGATTATTGATTATTTATTTTAGAGCTTAGTTTCCTTAGCTCACAGTTTCTATATTATTTTCATGTTATTTAAATAAGGTAAATATACCCAGAAACGGGACAACATGTCCTAGCACTAATCTCGTTAAGTTACGCACCAACTGTACTAATTCAGCTGATTGTAACACATGTATTTTGTACTTATGGCATATTAACATATGTATACATTGTCTACATGATAAAAGGTGTATGTAACTTCCTTTTGGTCCTCATACCAATACCAATAAAAATTTATTGAAATTAAAAACAATTCAAGACAGAACCACATAGAGAAAGACATTGTAATAAATATAATTTCAGAAATCACAACACATGTATATGTGCATATGCGATCGACATCAAGGGTACATACAGCTTGGCGCCACATAGTGGTCTCGTTGAAGGATTAGTGCATATACAAAGATTACATAATATGTACAAATAACAATACCACAGCACAACGAAAGAAATTAGTAATATAGTATGTAAAAAAACATAATAATAGTTCTTGAGATGTTGTACTGTTAACATATGTTTGTATCCCAAATGTCCGACGCGTTTCATGTAGAGCACACTCATCAGGGGCCAGATGATCGGGGATTTCTAAAAAATGTAATACAACATATAGTGAGTCTAACTGGTAGCTCATACTAGCAGCGAAAGAGGGGTGGATCACCCTAAAATACTTACATGTGAATGGTGCAGTGGGACATGGCAGGTACAGAGCCAAGACCAACAGGTATCTCTCCCGGGAGCTGAGGTGCAGCGGAATGCGCGCTGGCGAGCCGGGTACACAGAGTCCCCCCCGGGGGCAGCGCGGGATCCACAGAGCCGACGTGGATAGAATATCAACAACAAGGTGCCAGTGTGAACTGCCTGGAGGGAAAATTAAAGCAGTGTGTCAAAGTTGATGTTGATAAGATAGACCAATAATGTCTATCTAAAAAGCATGGTGAAATACGGGAGTCTGTGCCGAAAGAAAAAATATAAGGATATAATTGGATCATAAAACGTATCCACATCCAACCATGGTGGACTGTGGTATATGCACAGATAAAAAAGGAGATTGAGGCAAACAGCAGAGACAAACCCGATTTCCAAAAGCATTGAAACAAACTAGCTGGCAAAAAGATGGGTGAAGTAACCATGTGTGGGCTTACATGCATCCCAGGCAGGAAAGAAGGCACTGTGGATAGAAGGTGATGATGAACCATCTCGGAACGGAGGCGCCCACGCTGTGTCAGGGGAGGCAGAATATACCTGACAAATACCTGGTGCACGCTGGCCGCGTACACCAGCGTCACCCCGAGCACGGCAGCAAAAGGGGAGGGGCTATGACACTGACGGCGACCTCCGTCAGTCAGCGACGTCCGCCCTCCCCACCTGACTGGCTACATGGAGGAACTCATGCACCACGCCGTGACGCCAGTGTTGGCGTCCAACGTGGGGCAGGGGGTTGACGCTGATGCACTGTGGGTGCCCGCCCAACCCCCCTGAAGCAACGAAGTGCACTTCCTCCTGCACACCGAAAGGAGCGGAGGGGAGGTAGGGGGGACACACTGAGCGCATCGCAGCTCCCGAGTGTCAGATACAAGGACAGTCCTGGATGTGACATAGTCAGGTCTCATCCCTGAAGGGGATGACATATCAGACGGCTGTGCTGCCTGATCTCATGGGCACCTAAGGGGTGTCCAGGATCAGCAGGACCTGGATATGGAAAGTAACCATCCAAGTGCATGGATACCTAACACATGGGCGGCAGGGGAACACTGCCGGAACCTATCGAAGGACCTCCATCCCTATACAAAACCAAGAGAGGAGGGGAAAGGGGAAATGGGAGTTTAAATGAGGCACATGAAGTGCCTCCATCCCTGTATGCAAAAATTAATAAAAGTTGGGACTTTGAATGAGGTCATGGAAAACGTGCAGGTACCAGGGGTAGCAGTGCAATTTTATTAATCAAGTAACATGCATAAAAACAATTCAAGACAAAACCACATAGAGAAAGACATTGTAATAAATATCATTTCAGAAATCAAAACACATGTATATGTGCATATGCGATCGGCATCAAGGGTACATACAGCTTAACACCACATAGTGGTCTCGTTGAAGGATTAGTGCATATACAAAGATTACATAATATGTACAAATAACAATACCACAGCACAACGAAAGAAATTAGTAATGTAGTATATAAAAAACCATAATAATAGTTCTTGAGATGTACTGTAAACATATGTTTGTATCCCAAATGTCCGACGCGTTTCGTGTAGAACACACTCATTAGGGGCCAGATGATCGAGGATTTCTAAAAAATGTAATACAGCATATAGTGAGTCTAACTGGTAGCTCATACTAGCAGCGAAAGAGGGGTGGATCACCCTAAAATACTTACATATGAATGGTGCAGTGGGACATGGCAGGTACAGAGCCAAGACCAACAGGTATCTCTCCCAGTATCTCTCCACGTCGGCTCTGTGGTTCCCGCGCTGCCCCCGGGGGGTGCTCTGTGTACCCGGCTCGCCAGCGCGCATTCTGCTGCACCTCAGCTCCCGGAAGAGATACCTGTTGGTCTTGGCTCTGTACCTGCCATGTCCCACTGCACCATTCATATGTAAGTATTTTAGGGTGATCCACCCCTCTTTCGCTGCTAGTATGAGCTACCAGTTAGACTCACTATATGTTGTATTACATTTTTTAGAAATCCCCGATCATCTGGCCCCTGATGAGTGTGTTCTACACGAAACGCGTCGGACATTTGCGATACAAACATATGTTTACAGTACAACATCTCAAGAACTATTATTATGGTTTTTTATATTCTACATTACTAATTTCTTTCGTTGTGCTGTGGTATTGTTACTTGTACATATTATGTAATCTTTGTATATGCACTAATCCTTCAATGAGACCACTATGTGGCGCCAAGCTGTATGTACCCTTGATGCCGATCGCATATGCACATATACATGTGTTGTGATTTCTGAAATGATATTTATTACAATATCTTTCTCTATGTGGTTCTGTCTTGAATTGTTTTTATGCATGTTACTTGATTAATAAAATTGCACTGCTACCCCTGGTACCTGCACGTTTTCCATGACCTCATTTAAAGTCCCAACTTTTATTAATTTTCGCATACAGGGATGGAGGCACTTCATGTGCCTCATTTAAAGTCCCATTTCCCCTTTCCCCGCCTCTCTTGGTTTTGTATAGGGATGGAGGTCCTTGGATAGGTTCCGGCAGTGTTCCCCTGCCGCCCATGTGTTAGGTATCCATGCACTTGGATGGTTACTTTCCAAATCCAGGTCCTGCTGATCCTGGACACCCCTTAGGTGCCCATGAGATCAGGCAGCACAGCCGTCTGATATGTCATCCCCTTCAGGGATGAGACGTAACTGTGTCACATCCAGGACTGTCCTTGTATCTGACACTCGGGAGCTGCAATGCGCTCTGTGTGTCCCCCCTACCTCCCCTCCCCTCCGCTCCTTTCGGTGTGCGGGAGGGAGTGCACTTTGTTGCTTCAGGGGGGTTGGGCGGGCGCCCACAGCACATCGGCGTCAACCCCCACTGCCCCGCGTTGGACGCCAACACTGGCATCACGGCGTGGTGCATGAGTTCCTCCATGTAGCCAGTCAGGTGGGGAGGGCGGACGTCACTGACTGACGGAGGTCACCGTCAGTGTCATAGCCCCTCCCCTTTTCCTGCCATGCTTGGGTGACGCTGGTGTATGTGGCCAGCGTGCACGTGGTGTTTGTAGGTTATATCCTGCCTCCCCTGACACAGCGTGGGCGCCTCCGTTCCGAGATGGTTCATCATCACCTTCTATCCACAGTGCCTTCTTTCCTGCCTGGGATGCATGTAAGCCCACACATGGTTACTTCACTCATCTTTTTGCCAGCTAGTTTGTTTCAATGCTGGTGGAAATTGGGTTTGTCTCTGCTGTTTGCCTCAATCTCCATTTTTATCTATGCATATACCACAGTCCACCATGGTTGGATGTGGATACGTTTTATGATCCAATTATATCCTTATATTTTTTCTTTCGGCACAGACTCCCGTATTTCACCATGCTTTTTAGATAGACATTATTGGTCTATCTTATCAACATCAACTTTGACACACTGCTTTAATTTTTCCCCCAGGCAGTTCACACTGGCACCTTGTTGTTGATATTCTATCCACGTCGGCTCTGTGGTTCCCGCGCTGCCCCCAGGGGGGACTCTGTGTACCCGGTTCACCAGCGCGCATTCCGCTGCACCTCAGCTCCCAGGAGAGATACCTGTTGGTCTTGGCTCTGTTCCTGCCATGTCCCACTGCACCATTAATATGTAAGTATTTTAGGGTGATCCACCCCTCTTTCGCTGCTAGTATGAGCTACCAGTTAGACTCACTATATGTTGTATTACATTTTTTAGAAATCCCCGATCATCTGGCCCCTGATGAGTGTGTTCTACATGAAACGCGTCGGGAATTTGGGATACAAACATATGTTTACAGTACAACATCTCAAGAACTATTATTATATTTTTTTATATACTACATTACTAATTTCTTTGGTTGTGCTGTGGTATTGTTATTTGTACATATTATGTAATCTTTGTATATGCACTAATCCTTCAACGAGACCACTATGTGGCGCCAAGCTGTATGTACCCTTGATGCCGATAGCATATGCACATATACATGTGTTGTGATTTATGAAATGATATTTATTACAATGTCTTTCTCTATGTGGTTCCGTCTTGAATTGTTTCTATGCATGTTACTTGATTAATAAAATTGCACTGCTACCCTTGGTACCTGCACGTTTTCCATGACCTCATTCAAAGTCCCAACTTTTATTAATTTACGTAAAAATAAATGGACATCTTTGTAAACTGTAAATTCCTCCATGTTGTTCTTTGGGGAGAACAAAAGGCCTTTATTTAGTAATTTTAGGTGTCTATCTTTTTAAGGGAAAAGAGGACAGGTTAACTATTTTATTTATCTCCCTGTAATGGCAACTGTACAGTACTTAAGTCTTTTTCTTCTGATTTCTGGTCCTTTTTTTTCAATCAATATTTTTTTTTCTACTCCTTTTTATTTTAATTTCTTTCCTCTCTTCAAAAAATCTCTACTCTTTCCATGGGTCCTTCCTGTGGGGAGGAGCTCTCCCCACTTTGATATAAAAAACAAACTTATCTAATGGCACTTTCACTGTTTATATTGCTGGACACAATTTCACCTTCAGATTGGGAAATGGATCTGAATCGTCTACGCCTTGACCTACTCCTCCATCTTTTGGAAGAGAGGTCGAAGATGTCTTCCCTTTCCCAATCCACAAGATCCTGTTTAAATCTAGGCTGCTTGGTGTTACTGAGATTCTTGGTACCTTTCTACAGTATTTACTTTTTCACAATTTCATTTTGTCTCACAAATTCATCTCTCTTTAAATTGATATAAGCCTTTAATACTTTGTTCCATTAGTGGCCTGTCCATAGGGGTGCAAGGGCACCACCCCCCTGAAACCATGCGTCTGCCCCCCTAAACTACATGAGGGGCGCCAGACACATGGATTTTAATGTGCTTTTTTTTTTTTAAGCACATGATTAGAGCCTGAGGCACTAATTGGCTTCAAAAAAGGGTGGGCTGCGCCCCTACCCCACCCACTTGTGTGACTATAGCAAATTAATACTCGCTATTTTCTTCCTGATTCTCCTCCCGGCCAATCAGAAATCAGCTCCTGAGATCTCCTGAGTCCTGAGTCCGCCCCCTAGAATTTTTGAGCACCAGTCGCCAATCTCCTCCAATTGAAATCTTTCCTCCTTCACTATCAATTTCATAAGTTCAGTGCCATGAGCAATGCACAAGTCTTTCCATTTAGGTATAAATCGGTGGTTGTGCAAATATTCTGCAGGATCCACTCTATCCCTTTAACCTCTGAGGATTGTCTTATGTTCTATATAGGATTCTAAAAAGAAGAAATTCTATTTACAGTTTAAATGCCTAATTAATCATTTTTTTATGTATTTTAAACCACCTTTATTGTCCTCCTCTTTACTCTCAGAATCTGAGATGTCTCCCTTAAGGGCTGCTTTAATTCCTTCACCTAAAACATAAGCCATACCTATTACAACAACCAAAAGAAAGGAAAGAGTAATAGCACCAAATAACACTCTAAAAAGCCCAACAATCTAACAGAGGAATGCAAGGGTAAGGTGGTTTAAATCCAATTATCCCTTGTAGAGAAAGAGTCAACAGTACTCTATAGCATGTACTACCTATTAAACGTTAAAAAAACAGAAGGCCTCAAAACAATAATCAAGGTACCCAAAAATGGCCACCTCCATGGTCAAATACCCACTCACCTAATAAATAAATGGTGGGGCTCGGTCAGATAAGAAACCACACAAAAATATGGCAAATAGGTAGAGTCTGATAAAACAGCACCATGCTACTGAGCCTCCAGGGCTTAAAATGAACCAAAACAATGATATACAAAATAAATGCAAATATGAAAAATCTTTATTAATATGTGACAAATTATACAAAATAACTTTAACCACCTCAATACAGGGCAATTACACCCCCTTCCTGCCAAGGCCATTTTTCAGCTTTCATCTCTGTCACAGTTTGAATGACAAATGTGCGGTCATGCTACACTGTAACCATGTAAAATTGTTATCATTTTCTTCACACAAATAGAGCTTTCTTTTGGAGGTATTTAATCACTCCTGGGTTTTGAAAAAAATAAAAAGTTTTCCTTAGTTTCTGTCAGTAAATTTTGTAAATAAGTCATTTTTCTCCTTCACTGATGGGCGCTGATGAGGCAGCACTGATGAGCACTGATGAGGTGGCATTTATGAGCACTGATGAGGCGGCACTTATGGGCACTAATGAGGAGGCATGTATATGCCGCACTTTCAGGCACTGATATGTGTAACTGATGAGCACTGATAGATGGCACTGATGGGTAGCACTGGTGGGCGCTGGGCACAGATAGGTGGCACTGGTGGGCACAGATAGGTGGCACTGGTGGGCACAGATAGGCGGCACTGATGGGCATTGATGGGTGGCATTGATGGGCAGCAGTGATGAGCATTGATGGGCAGCAGTGATGGGTAATGATGGGCAGCACTGATAGCCAGCACTGACTGGCATCACATATGGCCACAGATTGGTGCCAATTGTGGGCACCGGTTGGCACTGATTGCTGGCAGTGGCATTGCTGGCACTGTTTGGCACTTAATTGTAATCAGGGCACTGATGATCAGTGCCCTGACTACATCCCTAGATGTCCTCTGTGAGGAGATGCTGCTGATCGGCTCTCCTCTTCTCACACTCTATCAGTGTGAGGCGAGGAGCGCCGATTACGGGCATCTCCGTGTTTACATGTGACCAGCTGTGATTGAACACAGCCAATCACATGTTTAAAGAGACGCGGCCGCGCCTCTTAACACAGATCGGGGTCGCGCCGTGTCCTAGCAACACGGCGCGATCACCGCGCTGCGCTACCGGGGGCACGAGAGCGGTCGTTCTGGGAGGCCGTCATATGACGTGCACCCAGAACGAGAGCCGCACCGCCCAGTTGTCATTTGATGGTGGATGGGTGGGCGGGTGCCAAGTGGTTAAATAAAAAACAACTTCCACCACCATTAAAAGACAACATTGGAAGTGACAGAGTTATTGGAGAAAATTAATGTATTAGAGATTAAACATAAAAAAAAAACCCACATCCCTCAGATATTCAACAATTAGGGAAACTTCGAACAGAACTTGCACAATGCTTAGATCGAAGAATAAATAATAAATATAGATACTTTGCCCATAGGTTCTATGAGCAAGGGAACAAATGCGGGCGACTATTGGCTAAACAACTTACAAGGCAACAAGAATCTAGACATGTCCATAACCTATTAATTCATAACAGAAAGGTAGTAGAAACACAGGCCATAGTGAAAGAATTTCACAGATTCTACGAGACCTTATATAATATTCAGATACCGGAGATAGCCCAATTAGAAGATAAAGAGGATCAAAGAAGGGAGGTAATACGAGAGTATATTAAGGAATCATCAATGCCGACCCTATCGGAGACAATTAAAGCAGAAATGGAACACCCAATCACAGCAGAAGAGTTGAGCAGAGCAATAGCAGCCTTACCGACAGGAAAAAGCCCTGGCCCGGATGGCTTGACAAATATTTACTACAAAAAATTTTCTTTGGAGCTGATAAAACCACTATGCAATTATTTTAACTCAATCAATGCAGTTAACCCATTGCCTCCAGAAGCCCTGGTGGCGTACATAACTCTAATCCCAAAGGAAGGGAAAGACCCTCAGTATTGTGCCAACTATAGGCCTATTTCTCTGCTCAACTCAGATACTAAACTGCTCGCTAAAATCATAGCTCTGAGACTGCAAGAACATATAGGGGACTTAGTGCACCCGGATCAGACAGGTTTTGTAAAAGCACGCGAGGCAAGGTATAATACCATCCGGGCACTTCACCTGCTCCACTGGATACAACATGGCCCAGAGAAAGCCCCAAAGATTGTACTATCGATGGACGCAGAAAAAGCCTTCGATAGGGTGAACTGGGGCTTTATGAATGAAGTCTTGAAGGGAGTGGGTCTGGGTGATCGTATGATGGCATGGATAATGGCCCTCTATGCGGATCCAAGAGCAAGGGTTAGAGTGGTACAATTTCGGACTATTTTAACATACGAAACGGAACAAGGCAAGGGTGCCCACTCTCCCAATTAATATTTGCTATAATATTAGAACCATTTCTCTGTAGGATTAGAGGCAATGGGGAGATATCGGGAATAGGTGTTGGGGACGTGGAACATAAGGTATCGGCCTATGCTGATTATCTGCTGTTCTACCTCTCAGCACCTCAGACATCCTTAATGGCTCTCATGCAGGAAGTAGACAGATATGGTATTCTATCTCATTTTAAAATTAATTATGAAAAATCAATACTCCTCCCTAGTCACGTCCCTCAGGAGATGGCAAGGATGCTGAGGAGGGAGTACCCCTTTGTGTGGAAGAAGGACTCATTGTTTTATTTAGGGTTTCATATTACCTTGGATCAAAAAATGTTATATGATCTTAATTATGCCTCCCTAATGGTAGGGCTAAAGGGGGACTTAAAAAAATGGACAGGACAATATCTACCATGGTTTGGAAGAGTGAGTGCCATTAAAATGTGTATACTACCCAGAATTATTTACATGTTATATACAGTCCCAAGTAAACTACCAGGAATCTTTTTCAAACAGATACGGAAGGCTTTTGTAGCATTTGTGTGGAATGGTAAATGACCAAGGTTGACATATGACATCCTGAAGCAGAAGTAAGGCAGATGGAGGGTTGGGCCTGCCCGATATATTAGTATACTATAAGGCAATGTCGCTGGTTCGTATTCTGAATTGGTGCCATGACTCCTCTAGTAAAATATGGGTCCCACTAGAAAAAGCTATAGCAGGGAGGAATTTGGCAGGAGCCCCCTGGATTCCGAGTGTGGCAAGAGGACTTTCGAAGTGGACGTCCCCCCTGACCTGGAATTCTTTGACAACATGGGATAATTTGAATAAAACAGGAGAGTACTCCCCCCAGATGTCCCCTTTAGCTCCACTGGAGGGATTCCCATGGTTTTCACCGGGGGAGGGAGGGGGATTTCTGAGAGCATGGGGGAGGGATGGAGATGTCACTTGTGGCAAGTTTGCCCCGCACGGGACCTTAGCAACTTACCCGGAGCTGGTTACAGCACTAGGGAATATATCCATATCAGGATGGAGATACAACCAAATGACAAGCTTTTTAAAAAGATGAAACCCTCACTAAGACCATTAAATTCAACTACTAGGTTTGAGAGTCAGTGTGTATGCTTGGGGGAAAATAGACACCTGTTGTCTCAGATGTATAGCCTGATACTGGGTACCCAAAAGAATATAGTCCCATACTTTATTAGGGAATGGGAAAGGGAATTAAATAAGGTACTGTCAGATGAACAAATTAGAAAAATGATTAAATTAACTTATTTAACATTCATAAGTTCGTACGTTCAGGAAATGGCCTATAAATTCCTGACAAGGTGGTATAGGACACCAGTAAGACTAAATAAGATGTACCCAGCAGCAGATGCCCGGTGCTGGAGAGGGTGTGAGCAAAGGGGTACATTTCTCCATTTGTGGTGGGAATGCCCCAGGATCCAAGAATTTTGGGTAGCAGTTGCACCATGGATCGAGAGGTTGACCCCAAGACTTATAGAGCGTACACCTTTGGACTTCTTGTTTCACTGAACAACCGGCCCAATTAAAGCCTATAGGAAGAGTATTACACCACACCTATTAAATGCAGCTAAAATATTAATCCCCAGATTCTGGAAACAGACCGCTTGCCCAACACTAGAGGATTGGAAAAAGGAGGTTAACCGGATAATGGAAGCTGAAAGGTGGATTCATGTAGTAAGGGACAAAAAAGGGGAATTTGAGAAAGTATGGGCAGGCTGGATACAGTGTGTACATGAGATAGATTAAGAGGAAAGATAGGGAATGGGAAGGTTAGGGTGGCAATGGCTCTATAAGAACCTTAGTATAACTGCACTGCATATGGTCTTGGCTATAAAGGAATAAGGTGTTGAAGTGCGAAAAATGAACAGGATAGATATATAGCCGGGGTTCTTGGGGTTTTTTTTTTCTGCTGTCTCCTTCCTCCTCCCCTTCCCCTTTACCCCTCTATTTGGATGCCTACCCCTGGTGAAGGGAGAGAGGGTGAGTTGAGTCATGAGGAGGTGGAGAGTTGGGCACTTGAAGGTGGGGAGTAGTGGGTTGTGAAGTTGCTTATTTATAATAATAATAATTTTTTTTTTATCATATTTTTTTTCTACCATGGCCTTTCACACATCACACATTTTTTTTTTCTTTACACAAGATAGAAATTATGCTCTATTATGGCCGTTCGTGGCCTCTTACATTATATGGGGTTGGTAAACACATGGAGGCAGGTGAAGGGACCTATTCTGGCTTCAATTAATTTAACTTCCCCCTTTTTTTTTTTTTTTCTTTTTTCCTGACACTTATGCCCCGTACACACGGTCGGACTTTGTTCGGACATTCCGACAACAAAATCCATGGATTTTTTCAGACGGATGTTGGCTCAAACTTGCCTTGCATACACACGGTGGCACAAAGTTGTCGGAAAATCCGATCATTCTGAACGCGATGGCGTAAAACACGTACGTCGGGACTATAAACGGGGCAGTGGCCAATAGCTTTCATCTCTTTATTTATTCTGAGCATGCGTGGCACTTTGTCCGTCGGATTTGTGTACACACGATCGGAATTTCCGACAACGGATTTTGTTGTCGGAAAATTTTATAGCCTGCTCTCAAACTTTGTGTGTCGGAAAATCCGATGGAAAATGTCCGATGGAGCCCACACACGGTCGGAATTTCCGACAACACGCTCCGATCGGACATTTTCCATCGGAAAATCCGACCGTGTGTACGGGGCATTAGAATTGAGGAATTAGGCAATGAAGGCCGTTATACACAACTATAGGTAATTAATAATAACCACAGGGCACGTATGGTGGGAGTGTTATTTTTTTTTTTTCACTTTTGTTGTTTTGGTTTGTTTAATGTGTTGGCTTGTGGCTTGTAGGTGTTTGGAGTGTCACCGAGGAACTAGATTATATAGATTGATACACACAATCATTGGGAACTATATTAATCACAGGGTATATATATATATATATATATATATATATATATATATATATATATATATTTTTTTTTTGTCACAGAGAGGTTTGGTAGGTGAACACATGACTCAAATGGGAAGAACGGAGGGTGAAGATACAGGGTGGGTATTTATTTTGTGCTGGGGAGGGGGGTGGAGGTGGACAGATTTTAAGGAAGAAAGGATTTTTTTTTTTTTGGGGGGGGGGGGTAGGGTTAGTACAACTGGTTAACCGCTGACAAGAGAACTGTGTAACTAGCTTGTTTCTTGTCTACTTGTCTATGTTTACTATGTTTAATTTTGTGTAGTTATTGTAAAGCATGGAATGAAGAATGTATAATTGTGAATTGTGGAATTTATAATAGAAAATAAAGAAAAATTTTGATTATAAAAAAAAAAAGACAACGTTGTCTTGGTATCAAATCATGCATCTAGACACCATCCACTCATGCATACATCCCACATATAGGAAATAGGATCCAATCAATATGGGAAATAAACCAAAGGGCTGTATGAACAACCTCCCAAGAAAGAGTGTCCCATGAAAGGAAAACCTATATTTGCCTGTGTTGGTAACTCTACCTGTTTGCCATATTTTTTTTTGTGGTGTTAGCATTCCTCTGCTGTACATACTGTCTGCCATCATAACTTGCACACTCTTCTCCCGTGCATACTGCCATGGCCATATGCCACAAACTCATTTCCTGCACATACTGTCTGCTATAAAACCCTCCACCATTCTTCTCTTGTACAATGTCAAATCCATACTCCTCTCCTGTGCATACTGCCCCCCGTCATACCCTTTTCTACAATGCTCCTTCATATACTTCTCACCACTATACACTATGCCCCCCTCTCCTACCAATGTCATGTCGTCGCCATAACTCCACTTTCACAGTGTTCCTATAGATCTTTCCCCAGTGAGATCTCACCTCAAATACACGCATTGTTTTTCTTACACCGTCAGATCCGACCACCAGCATAGAGACGGATCTTCCCCAGTGAGATCCCACCTCCAGCACATACAGATTGGACCATCACCAGTTAGGTTCCTTCCCCAGCACACATTGATTGGTCTTTCCATAATGAGATTTCACCCCTACCTCCAGTACAAATACTTTGGTCTCCCCCTGTACCTTTACCACAGCGTACAATCTCCAGTTCTTCTCCACATTCTCCTAAGTGTGTACCCACAATCCACCACAAATTTTGCACATTGAACAGTGTCCATGTCTTCCCCACAGACATTGCTCACTGATCCTGTACATAAGTCTAGGGGTTCATCAGCAGTGCCTCCCCTCCCCCTCTCCGCAGAAGGAAAGTTTCCTCTTGCTTTTCCCTGGATGGCTTTTCTTCCTCCTGGCTGACTTCACTATAACCTGTCAGCTTTGATAAAGAAAAATAATTATATGTTTTACTAATGGTTAAATGACAATATTAAGTGCTAATGATAGTATAATGACAGGTTCCCTTGCTACAATGACTTTGCAGAAGATGTTGTTGGAACAATGTCCTCAAAATGTGTGGTTAGAATGTCTTTGGAAAGTCTTCCAGTACAGACAATCCATCTCCTAGTATTGTATAGAGAAGCATTTCAAACTACTAAGATAGTTACATAGTAAGATAGTTACATAGTAGGTGAGGTCAAAAAAAGACACAAGTCCATCAAATCCAACCTGTGTGTGATTATATGTCAGTATTACATTATATATCCCTGTACGTTGTGGTCGTTCAGGTGCTTATCTAATGGTTTTTTGAAACTATCGTTGCCCCCCGCTGAGACCACCACCTGTGGAAGAGAATTCCACATCCTTCCCGCTCTTACAGTAAAGAACTCTCTATGTAGTTTAAGGTTAAACCTCTTTTATTCTATATTTAATGAGTGGCCACGTGTCTTGTTAAACTCCCTTCCGTGACAAAGTTTTATCCCTATTGTGGGGTCACCAGTACGGTATTTCTAAATTGAAATCATATCCCCTCTCTTTTTTTTTTTTTTTTTTTTTTTAGTTTTAAAATTGTTTATTGAGGCAAAAGGTTAAACATCAACAATATTTTTCCCACACAGGGGAAAAGGGCAGATATAAGGTTTTGAACATATAGATACATATATAAGTGGATTTCACTTGAAAGTCTCTGCACAGTAATATTTGACATCCGGAATTTCCATGTAGAACTAATAAAATAAAAGATTTTTCATGTTCCAATCGAGTATTCATAACAAAAATCCAGCTGCCCCGGAGACTAGACACCCCGAATCGGGATCATGCTGTGTCCAGGTCCCCCGGGCTCCAGTTCTCTGCCAAAAGGTAATTTCCCAACGGTTCATGAAAAATGATACAATGCCAAACATTTAAGTTCTTGAAAATAAAATTACAGTTTAAGAATCGAGATCATAGCGTTAGTGTCTTATTCTGAAATATTTTTTTTTTTTTCTTTTTTTTTTTTTTTTTTTTTTTTTTTTGACAAACTTATAAAATCTTGTATGAAAGATAACATCTTTAAAGTAATAACCTAATACATCATAATAGACATATGTATAATCTTGTATCTTCAATTTCACCTCCCACCATTCTGACTCAGTGGGAGAGGGAGCCTCAAGATAAGTTTTATTTTACTTAATAAAATAATAAAAAGTAAAGGAAAAGGAGAGAAAAGAGAGAAATATTAAGAAAGAGGGAGAGAGAGGTATGAGAGGATTGGGTGAGGAGGGTTTGTCAGATCCTTCGAGGAGAGCCGTGTTGGATTGTCAGGTAGCCGGGCAGGGAAACTTAGTTGGCTGAATGAGTAGCTGGTTTAGGGATTAGAGAGTCACTCCCATATGGCGAGCCCATGGATCCCATATACGTTTGAATTTCTCAGTCTTGTCAAGAATGATGTTAGAAATTTTTTCCTGGTACATGATCCAGGAGATTTTCTGTTTGGCTGCATGAAATGAAACTTTAGGAAGTTTCCATGCCCGGGCTATTGTAATTTTGGCTGCTATAAGAATGTAGTGGATTAGGATTCGGTCATATTTTGATATTTTGGGAATTTTTTGGTTTAATAGGGCTATAGTTGGAGTTTGTGGGATCGCTAAGTCAGTGACTTTGCGAATTAAGTTGAAAATTTTGTTCCAGTATCCTCTGATACGTGGGCATTCCCAAAAAATATGTAAGAGGGTGCCTAAGTGTCCGCATTCCCTAAAACATATAGGGGAGGAGTTTGGATAGAACTTAGCTAGCCTAGTTGGGACTAGGTACCATCGCGTTATGATTTTGAGATCTGCTTCGACAAGAGAGACATTTATGATACCCTTGAAAGCAGACGCTACATTGGAGTGCCATGTGTCAAGATCCCATTCGAATCCGACATCACGTTCCCATGTTATCATGTAGTCAGCTTTCTCTTGGGGTTCTGCTAGAGCTGAGTATATGAGCGAAATTCCCCCTTTCATGTCCATGGCTGAGGAGCACCACTGTTCATAGGGGGTGGTTTGAAGTGGAAGCGGTTCTTGGGATAGGGTGGAGAGTAGGAAATGTCTCAGTTGGTGTAAACAAAATTTTTCGGATTGGGGCATCTTGAGTTTCGAGGTGCATTGTGTTGACGTGAGGGGGCCCCCAGAGTTACAGAAATGACCTATTCTGTACATTCCCTTATCAAGCCACCATTGGAACGCTCTTGTGTTTGTACCAGGAGGGAAGAGGGGATTATTAAAAATATGTGCTAAGGGTTTCCATGTAGATATTAGATTGTGTAGTTTGTGCATGGTGTCACATAATATGAATGAATGTGAAAGGGAGGGGGAGAGAATCGGCGGTCTAGTTTTATGGGGGCACCATAAAAGATAGTCTATAGTGAATTTGGGTATAGCTTGTCTTTCCATCTCTATCCATTCAGGTTTGGGGCCTCTATAGTAAATGGCTGAAAACTGACTAAGGTGAGCTGCCTGGTAGTACCACCAGAGATTAGGGAGTCCAAGACCACCTTTTTTCCTTGATCTAAAAAGAGTTTTTTTTAGGGAGCCTGTGATTTGATTTATTCCAAATGAATTGGATGATCGAGGATTGTAGTTTTGAGATGTGGAGTTTGGGGACAGGGATGGGGAGGGAGCGGAACAAATATAAAATTCGCGGTAGTAGTGTCATTTTGACTGCATTTAGTCTTCCTAGCCAAGATAATTTGTGTAGTGACCATTGAACAAGATCAGAGTTAAGTTTTTTGAACATGGGGGGATAGTTAAAGCGATATAATTGCTCTATTAGGGGGGTTAGCTGAATACCTAAATATGTGATGGAATTTGAGCTCCAAGCAAAAGGGAAGTGTTCCTTTAAGCTTTCCACTGTGTGTGATGGAGTGGATATGTTAAGTGCTATAGATTTGGACATATTTACTTGTAAACCCGAGATCCGTCCAAAATTGTTTAAAAGGGAGAGAATATTGGGGGTAGAGACTAGAGGGGAAGTGATGAAGAGCAAGACATCATCCGCGAATAGGGCGCATTTGTGTGTTGACTGGCCACATTTAACGCCATGTATGTCTGGGTGGTTCCTTATTGCAATAGCTAAATTTTCTATGCCAATGGCGAAGAGTAAGGGTGATAAAGGGCAACCTTGTCTAGTCCCTTTGGTTATGGGGAATGGTTCCGATAAATGGCCTTGGATCTTGATTTGGGCTCTGGGGTGTGAATAGAGAGCTGCTAGGAGATTTAAGAAATGGGAGCCGAAACCCCATCGCTCTAATGTTCCAAAAAGGTATGGCCATGTAATAGAGTCAAAGGCTTTTTGGAGGTCTATAGACAGGAGGTACCCTTCCTGGGGTGGGTTACCATCCCATTTTGATTGAAGAATAGATATTACGTCTATAGCTCTCCTTATCTGGTCCGGGCCCTGCCTCCCTGGTATAAACCCCACTTGGTCCTTATGAACGTATGCTCCTATAAAGGAGCCTAGTCTGTTGGAAAGGATTTTGGTCATTATTTTTAGGTCATTGTTCATGAGGGATATAGGTCTATAGTTGCTTACCAAGCTTTGATCTTTTCCCGGTTTGGGTATGACTGAGATATAGGCTAGGTTTGTCGCTGGGTCTACGGGAGAGTCTCTGTTAAGGGAATTAAAGAACCGGACCAGATAAGGAGCTAAGGGATTTCCAAATTTTTTGTAATACAGTGACGAGAATCCGTCAGGGCCAGGCGCTGAGCCCATTTTAGATTCCTTTATGACTTCCAATACCTCCTCTATGGTAATAGGAGCTTCCATTAGGGAGCGGTGAGAATTAGATATTTTGGGGAGGGGGATGCTATCAAAAAATTTGTTGAGTTTCTGGGCCTTCTCTTGACTAGGATGGGAGTATAGCTTGGAGTAAAACGAGTGGAATGTTTCCAGTATTGTCTTGGGGTTTTGTGTTAATGTACCCGAACTGGATTTAATTTTGGGTAGAGCTTGGAATCTATGTCTGGGGGAAAGTTTTGAGGCTAATTGGGGGCCAAATTTATCAGTATTAAGATAGAATCTTCCCCTGACCCAATTGAGGTGTTTTTCTGCGGAGGATGTTAGAGCAGTGTTTAAGGCAATCCTAGAGGAATCCATTTTGGCTAAGGACTCGGGTGTGGGTTTTTGTTTGTGCTGCTTACATATGATTTGGAATTCTTTTTGCAATTTTTTAATGTCAATTTGTTTTTCTCTTTTTAGTTTCGCTGCAAGTTGTATAAGGTTACCCCGTACTACTGTTTTGTGAGCTCCCCATAGGGTTCCTGGGGAAATCTCCGGTGTGTCATTAAGGCGGAAGTATTCTAAAATGTCTTTTTCTATCATGGTGCAGTGTACCGGGTTGGATAGGAGGGCTTCATTGAGACGCCATTGAGGTGGGCTTCTTGTGTGTAGGAACCCGTTTAGCTTGGTGGAGACCAATGAATGGTCAGACCAGGGTACTTCGCTAATTACTGCCCGAGATGCTAGGTGAATATCAGTGGTGTGTATGAAAATATGGTCTATACGTGCGTATGTTCTGTGAGGGGCTGAGTAGTGAGTATAGTCTTTAGCACTAGGGTTCAACTCTCTCCATACATCGATCAGACCCAAAGAGTGTCGAAGTTGAGCAATACGAAGGCTCTGATTGGGGGGTCTTTTGAGCCTCGAATTGCTTTTTGTTGATTTGTCCAGCATATGGTCAAAAGCAATATTAGAGTCCCCTCCCATGATCACTTTGCCCTCCAAATGTGGGGAGAGCGAATTGAGCATAGAAGAGAAGAAAGAAGCCTGTCCCTTGTTAGGAGCATAGTACGATACTATGGAGAGAGTTGCACCGTTTATCTGGCCTTTCACAAGTATATATCTCCCCTCTTCGTCCTTAATGGTTTTGGTCAGAGAAAATTGTGAGCGTTTGGAGATAAGTACAGCTACTCCTCTTTTTTTGTCATCTGCGTTAGCCAAATAAAAGGTGGGATAGTTACGGTGTAGGAATGATGGATTGAAAGATTTAGGGAAGTGAGTCTCTTGGATAAGTATAACGTCCAATCCTCTGGAATGGTAGCTATGAAAGGCTTTGCGCCTTTTAACTGGGGAGTTTAGTCCTTGAGCATTGTGGGTTGCGATGTTAAGAGATGACTGTGGGATACGTTCGTCAGCCATGGACATTATGAGAGGTATTCGACAGTAAAAAACGGTTTCTTACCCAATCCAGGGTTAGGGCTTCATCTGTCCCTGGACCATAGTCTTGGTTGTGGGTTTTCGGGTATTTTGCTTGTTCAGCTCCCCTCGAAGGTGCCTGGGTGGAAGAGAGAAAGGGTGGGGAAAAGAGCAGGACAGAAAGTAGCAGAAAAAAGAAATGGAACCAACTGAAAGAGAAGGAATCCAGTGTGTGAATATAACAGTGGATCCTTTGAATGCAGGTTCAGATACCTGCACTGAGTCCCTAAGATAGGGGGCTCAGTAAAATATGGACGACCCAAAATAGGGTCGTAAGTCTATTGTGACCAAGGGGTAAAATTTCCTCTAGGTTACAATAGGTGGGGTGGCATGTAGAGCCGCTCCGGCCACAGAGCATTTGTTATAAACAATGAGAAGACAAAACAAGTAAAAATAACTAAGAGAGCTAAAGGAGAACTCTCCCTATAGCAAGAGTTAATAGTAACTGAACATGAGCGACTTAGGGTGTTATTCAAGTACCTTCTCTAAATAAAAGGGTTAAGCTCGCCCTTGTAAACTGAATAGAGAAAAACTAGTGCAATCTGTATATACTATAAACAAGAGAATGACCTGCATCATATCATGTTGGATAAATCTGTTATGTAAATTAAAACAGTACAGGGTGTGTCGGGAAGGAGGTGGGAAGGGAAGGGAGAGGGGGAAGGGAAGGGGAATGGGGAGGGGGAAGAGGATTGGGGGGGGGAAGATTTAGGGGGAATCGGGATGTTCCCAGATATGGCTTAGACCTGAGACCTAGAGGGAAGGAATAAAAATTAGTGAGTCTTTGGAAGTCCTTTTAAGGTGAAGGGAAAGTCTGCTTTTGTTGCTTCGGAGGATAATGGCAAAAAAAAGGGTGAAAGGTAGCCAAAGTGGATCGGGTCTTGAAAAAGACCGTGGGTGTGTAGGAGAAGCTTCTACACATTTCCTGTATGGAGATTTGATCTACGTGCGAAGGTGGTAACAGAGTTCATCTGGGGGGCATGGATTCCCGTTGTTTCTTTGTTTGCTGTTTCACCCATAGTGGGGTAAGGGGGCTGCTTGGAGGTGGTCTTTTGGACGAGTTTGGTCGATTTTCCATATTGTGCTGGGGAATATCTTGAGAGATTAGCCCAAGGCGAAGAAGCAGTTGCTCACCCATTTGGAAATTCGAAAAGCCGTATGATTTCTCTTTGTAGTTGAATTGTAGTCGGAAAGGAAATGTCCATCTATACTTAATCATTTTCTGTGTGAGGACTTCCAGGAGTGGTTTAAGTGATCTTCTTTTTTGGATTGTGGTTGGTGAGATATCTGCGAATATCTGGATTTTATTGCCAAACAGGGTGATGTCATCTTTGTAGCGGGATCTTTTCATTACCTCTTCTTTTGTCCCGTAGAAGTGTGTCTTGACTACTATGTCCCTGGGGAGTCCATCTTGGCGGGGGGGTTGAAGGACTCTGTGGGCCCTATCCAATTCGAGCTTGTCATCCGGAATGTCAGGGATGAGTTCTTTGATTAGGGCTTTGATTGTGTTAGGGATATCCATGTTGGCTTCAGGAATACCTCGCACTCTAAAGTTATATCGTCTGCTTCTGTTCTCCAGGTCTTCGATTTTGGCCAGAGCATTCTCGAGTTGATCCTGTAGCGAGTGAATACAGGTGGCATGTTGGTTGGTGCGTGCTGCGGACTCATCGACCGCTTGTTCAATAGCGTCTATTCTTGCCCCTAAGCTCTGGAGATCTGCTTTGATTGATGTGGTGATTTGCATGGCGTTTTGTGCCAGCCCTTTAGCTAGCATGTCTGAAAAGCAGTTAAGCAGTTGTGCCATTTCTGGGGGATGATTATTGGTGATGGGGGAGGCCTGTGGGGAGTCTGCAATGGTGTCAGGGGAGTTGAGAAGGGGGGAGTAAGGGTTGCCGTTCTGCATTCTGCTGAGGAGCGATTCAGTGGACGCAGGAGACGCTAAGTAGCTTTGTGCCCCCATATTGTTACTCACATGTGCTGTAGTTGGAGTGTATAATGCTGGAGGATACACCGGGCCTTGTGTGCTTGCTGTGTCTCCGCATGGAGCAGTTGCGGCCGCCATCTTGGAAGGTCCCGGGGGAGCTAGGCCAAAGTTCAGCTGCCTATTAACGTCTTTTTTCTGTTGGGATCCGGACATGTAGGCTGGTGCCCGGATGTAAGAGGGTCTGATAACTGGTCCTCCTGCCGAAAACCGCTAATTATAGCGTCCGTGCTGTGCTCTGGAGGGCCGGAGCGGTGCGGAGCTCTCGGTCAGCCTGTCGCTCCGGAAGTCCCGCGCATGCGCACTGATCATATCCCCTCTCATGCGTCTCTTCTTCAGAGACAATAAGTTCAGTGCTCGCAACCTTTCTTCATAATTAACATCCTCCAGACCCTTTATTAGCTTTGTTGCCCTTCTTTGTACTCGCTCCATTTTCAGTACATCCTTCCTGAGGACTGGTGCCCAGAACTGGACAGCATACTCTAGGTGCGGCCAGACCAGAGTCTTGTAGAGCGGGAGAATTATCGTTTTATCTCTGGAATTAATCCCCTTTTTAATGCATGCCAATATTCTTTTTGCTTTGTTAGCAGCAACTTGGCATTGCATAACAGAATGTTTCTTGTAATATGTGTGGCTTGTGTAAATTCTTAAAGAGTAATATGGAAAATGATACATTTAGGGAGGTCCTGTGTGATGATTTTGTTTCTGTAAGAATGGGAGGTCTTCATACACTAACTATGCCAGACCTCCACCGCTGCGCTAATCTCTTTCCTAGTATTTATTTTAAATCATTCAGAATGTTACCTTTATCATGAGCATCGTGTTAATTGTGAGAAAGATAGTTTTTCATTATCAGCTTATACTATGCTCTTCTTCTACTACAGAAGCCACTGTTTTCATACACAGCATTGATGATGACCAATAAGCCATAGACAGCTGTATGCAGTTTGGAACGTATGGCCTTATAATAGGTGCTGTAATCCAATAGTTCTGGATACGGGAATTGGCCAAAAGTAGCATAAAAGGGCAGGGATCGGCAAGGTGTCCGCTCACGGACACTGGTGTCCATGAGCAGTCCTTGCAGTGTCTGCGGCCGCGGATCTGCCTGTTACACAGACATTGGCACTGGACTCTCTGCCCCCTGTACCTCCCCCAGCAGTTTTCCATCCTCTCTCCTGCAGGCTGCTGCTTGAGTGGGCGGGAGCCTCCTGGCTTCTGCTGCTTGAGTGGGCGGGAGCCTCCTGGCTTCTGCTGCTTGAGTGGGCGGGAGCCTCCTGACTTCTGTTGCTTGAGTGGGCGGGAGCCTCCTGACTTCTGCTGCTTGAGTGGGCGGGAGCCTCCTGGCTTCTGCTGCTTGAGTGGGCGGGAGCCTCCTGGCTTCTGCTGCTTGAGTGGGTGGGATAAGTCTGCTGAGTTACTGCAGCTTAGCATAGAGGTGCTAGCTGACAAATGGGGTGCCATCTCCTTTTCATGTAGCACAGTGAGAGCTTGGGCAGTGAGAAATTGTTCCATGTGCCATGTATGCAATATCAGGCTGTCCCATGTGCAATGCATGCAATCTCGGACTGTCCCATGTATGCATTCTCAGACCGTGTCATGTATGCAATCTCGGACTGTCCCATGTGCCATGTAGGCAATCTCAGGCTTTCCCATGTATGCAATCTCAGGATGTCCCATGTGCAATGTATGCAATCTCCGGCTGTCCCATGTGCCATATATACAATCTCAGGCTGCCCCATGTACCATGTATACAATCTCTGACTGTCCCATGTATGCAATCTCAGGCTGTCCCTTGTGCCATGTGTGCAGTCTCAGGCTGTTCCTTGTGCCATGTATGCAATCTCAGGCTGTCCCTTGTGCCATGTGTGCAGTCTCAGGCTGTCCCGTGTGCCATATATGCAATCTCAGACTGTGTAATGTATGCAATCTCAGGCTGTCCTGTGTGTCATGTATGCAATCTCAGGCTATCCCATGTGCCATGTATGCAATTTCAGACTGTCCCATGTATGCAATCTTAGGCTGTGCCATGTATGTAATTTCAGGCTGTCCCATATATGCAATCTCAGGCTGTCCCATGTGCCATGTATGCAATCTCAGGCTGTCCCATATGCCATGTATGCAATCTCAGGCTGTCCCATGTGCTATATATACAATCTCAGACTGTGCCATTTATGCAATCTCAGGCTGTCCCGTGTACCATGTAGGCAATCTCAGGCTGTCCCATGTGCCATGTATGCAATCTTAGGCTGTGCCATGTATGCAATCTCAGACCGTCCCATGTCACATGTATGCAATCTCAGAATGCCCCATGTCCCATGTATGCAATCTCAGACTGTCCCCATGTGCCATGTATGCAATCTTAGGCTGTGCCATGTATGCAATCTCAGACTGTCCCATGTGCCATGTATGCAATCTCTGACTGTCCCATGTGCCATGCATGCAATCTCAGTCTGTCCCATGTGCCATGTATGCAATCTGAGGCTGTCCCATGTGCCATGTATGAAATCTCAGGCTGTCCCATATGCAATCTCATACCACAAGCAGTCTTTATATAAATGTTATTTTAAACGTATTTGCACTTGTAGAACTAGGCCAGAGAGTAGACAGAGTGTGTTTTGATGGTTTTAATGTGAAATGTACTTTGGTTTCCTTCACTAAGGCCTGTACTTTGGAAAATGTCCACCATAGCCTTGGTCCGTGCATATTTGCATGTCTCTGCCAATTTTTAAAAAACATGAATTATCTCCTTATTTGTGAGTTTTTTTTTATAGAATGAGACATGGAAATACCATCTGTTACAAAAATGCTCTGCTGTGCTTTCCACTTTTTCATTGAAGGGACATTTTTTATTGATCCAGCTCACCAAATCCTGTCAGGTTTATACTTTCTTGTTGTGTCCCAAGCCCTCCAACCCAGAAGTCATTGTTCGCAGGCATAATACTCGTGCTGGTCTTCAAACCCTCCACCCCAGATTGTTTCATGACCATCAAAAAGGCTGAAGCAGCTGAACACAGAATGGAATAAATGTCCCTATAATGTTCTTGGACTACAGTTGTAAAAATGGGTAAAGGAGTCATGGCACCATCTGTAATACTAAAATGAGGATTTTATAAGCTCTGTAATGAGAAGGCTCTTCTGTGCTTCCCACTAGTTTAATTGGGTGCTTTTTGGTTCTGTTTGGCCCACCTCACCATAAATTGTTGGGTATTAGGGATGAGCCAAACACCCCCTGGTTCGGTTCGCACCAGAACCCGCGAACGGACTGAAAATTTGCACGAACGTTAGAACCCCATTGAAGTCTATGGGACTCGAACGTTCGAAATCAAAAGTGCTTATTTTAAAGGCTAATTTGCATGGTATTGTCCTAAAAAGAAAATATAAATCTTTAAAAACAGCCATTTTTTCGGGAGCAGTGATTTTAATGACGCTTAAAGTGAAAAAAAAGTGAAATATTCCTTTAAATATCGTACCTGGGGGGTGTCTATAGTATGTCTGTAAAGTGGCGCATGTTTCCCGTGCTTAGAACAGTCCCTGCACAAAATGTCATTTTTAAAGGAATAAAAGTCATTTAAAACTGCTTACTGCTTTAATGTAATGTCCGGTCCCGGTAATATGGATGAAAATCAGTGAGACAAATGGCATGGGTACCCCCCCAGTCCATTACCAGGCCCTTTGGGTCTTGTATGGATATTAAGGGGAACCCCGCACCCATATTAAAAAAAGGAAAGGCGTGGGGCTCCAGGCCCTCTGAACAGCAGTATACAGGCGGTGCAAACAAGGGACTGTAGGTTTGTTGTTAAAGTGGTGTTTTGGCCAAAATTATACTTTTTAAATAAAAATCCCCCTATAATACACAAGCTTAATGTATTCTAGTAAAGTTAGTCTGTAAACTAAGGTCTGTTTTGTTAGTTTATAGCAGTAGTTTGTTATTTTATAAATTTACAGCAGGCCGTGGCCATCTTAAGTGTGGGCATCTGAAGCCAGACTGTATTTCTTCCTGGATCTCATCCTTGCAGATCTCGCACATGCTCAGTGCAGCACAGGCAGTGTAATAGGTTTCAGGTCAGGTTTCCATAGCAACGGCAGTGTCAGAGGAAGTTGCCACCCCTTCCCAGAAGGCATTGCAAACAGGAAATGATGCGATGAGCCAGGGCCAGGGAGGAGGAAGTAAAAAATGAATACAGCAGATGTACAGGAGGTGCTGAGAATTTTTTTTAAAAAATATCCAATTCGTTTACAGTGCACAGTTTAGTGAGGGATGCTGAAGAGTTGTAAAAGTGGGTGGAACTCCACTTTAAGTAGAATCTTTTTGTAATTTTGAACTGGTACATTTTTTTTTTGTTTTCAAAAAGCTTTTATTTGGTAACAAAAGGGAACAAAGGTAAAAAGAGACAATCAGAACAATAAGCGTAAAGGATCCAGGTAGCAGATATCGTTCACATAAGTTAGATACAGAAATAATACCATAATGTTGGATCTGTCTAGTAAAACAATTGAAGGAGTCTGAAAGTCTAAACTTAATTGAGTAAAGAGAAGTACAGCGAGAGACAAAAAGGAAAGAAAACAAAATCCTAATAAAGGTAATATACCAAAAATAAAACAGTCAGCCTTGGAGTCTAAATAAGAACCATAGATTCCATTTAGCATCATAATGAGGGATAGAGTCGTGTAAGGTATGATAAATCTTGTCAGCCAGCATCATGTGATCAATTCTTGCGACTACTTGTGTGAATGGAACAGACGGTGACTTCCAATGTAGAGCTATTGCCCATTGCATGGCTACACAGATAGAATGAATCAGTTTAACCAACGGTTTGGGAGAATCTGGAGGGGATTGGAATAAAAGGCAGTGTTGGTAGGTTTACCTGCCAATTTATCTATCAACCTCAAAATCTCCCTCCAAGTGGGCTGTAATATCTCACATTCCCAAAAGGTATGAAGAAAGGAACCTTGTTGGAGACAACCCCTAAAACATAGGTGGGAGGACTGTGGATAAATCTTGTGTATGCGCATTGGGATGTAGTACCAGCGAGTTATCAATTTGATAGCGGTTTCACATACCATTATGGACTTAGTACACCTGCGCAAATTTTGCCACCCATTTACCCAGTCTATGTCATCGTCTTCAAGACCTAGTTCAAGTTCCCACTGTGATCTATACTTTAAGGCTGGGTTTTCTGTGGTAGCTTTTAAGTAGTTATAGACCAGTGAGATGAGACCCTTCTGACGAGGTGATGTGTGGCAAAGGTCTTCAAATAGAGTCGTAGAGTTCGAAACAGGGCCGGGATAGTGCTGTTGGAAGAAGTGTCGTATTTGTAAAAAGTGGTAAAATTCATTGGCTGGAATATGATAAGTAGTTTGTAAATGGGAAAACGAGATGAATTTTGAGTTTAAAAGAAATTTATCTAATGTAGTTAGCTTTAAATCGATCCAAAGTTGGAAGGAAGAGGGTCTATTATAGGCCGAAGGGAATCTAGGGTCTCCAAGAAATGAGGCACCAAGGGGAGTTAAAGATATGAGTTTATAGGTCTTTTTGTATTGGTCCCAGAGTTGAAGGCCTGCATGAGTAATCAAATTCTTAGAACCCAATTTCCGTTCCAACTAGATTGTTAGACCACATAAGACCTGGGAGAAATTGGGGAGTTATGGACTCACATTCAAATTGAGACCAGGGGACTCTGGAATTGTTAATGTTCCATTGGGCTTGTTGTGAAAAATCTACTGGCTAGATAGTAAAACCATATCTAAGGGACCCCTAAACCACCCCTTTTGGAGGCAAAATGTGGGGGTTTGTCTCGCCAAATAAATCTGTGAAATAGTGTCTGGATAATATGTAAGTAGGGATGAGCTTCGAGTTCGAGTCGAACTCATGTTCGACTCGAACATTGGCTGTTCGCAAGTTCGCCGAACAGCAAACAATTTGGGGTGTTCGCGGCAAATTCGAATGCCGCGGAACACCTTTTAAAAGACTATGGGAGAAATCAAAAGTGCTAATTTTAAAGGCTTATATGCAAGTTATTGTCATAAAAAGTGTTTGGGGACCCGGGTCCTGCCCCAGGGGACATGGATCAATGCAAAAAAAAGTTTTCAAAACGGCCGTTTTTTCAGGAGCAGTGATTTTAATAATGCTTAAAGTCAAACAATAAAAGTGTATTATCCCTTTAAATTTCGTAGCTGGGGGGTGTCTATAGTATGCCTGTAAAGGGGCGCATGTTTCCCGTGTTTAGAACAGTCTGACAGCAAAACGACATTTCGAAGGAAAAATTCCATTTAAAACTACCCGCGGCTATTGCATTGCCGACAATACACATAGAAGTTCATTGATAAAAACGGCATGGGAATTCAACACAGGGAAACCCCGAACCAAAATTTTTAAAAAAAAATGACGTGGGAGTCCCCCTAAATTCCATACCAGGCCCTTCAGGTCTGGTATGGATATTAAGGGGAACCCCGGCCAAAATTTAAAAAAAAAATGACGTGGGGTTCCCCCTAAATTCCATACCAGACCCTTCAGGTCTGGTATGGATTTTAAGGGGAACCCCGCGCCAAAAAAAGAAAAAAAACGGCGTGGGGTCCCCCCAAAAATCCATACCAGACCCTTATCCGAGCACGCAACCTGGCAGGCCGCAGGAAAAGAGGGGGGACGAGAGTGTGGCCTCCCCTCCTGAACCGTACCAGGCCACATGCCCTCAACATTGGGAGGGTGCTTTGGGGTAGCCCCCTAAAACACCTTGTACCCATGTTGATGAGGACAAAGGCTTCATCCCCACAACCTTGGCCGGTGGTTGTGGGGGTCTGTGGGCGGGGGGCTTATCGGAATCTGGAAGCCCCCTTTAACAAGGGAACCCCCAGATCCCGCCCCCCCTGTGTGAAATGGTAAGGGGGTACTTACCCCTACCATTTCACTAAAAAACTGTCAAAAATGTTAAAAATGACAAGAGACAGTTTTTGACAATTCCTTTATTTAAATGCTTCTTCTTTCTTCTATCTTCCTTCATCTTCTTCTGGTTCTTCTGGCTCTTCTGGTTCTTCCTCCGGCGTTCTCGTCCAGCATCTCCTCCACGGCGTCTTCTATCTTCTTCTCCTCCGGCCGCTCCGTACCCATGGCATGAGGGGAGGCTCCCGCTCTTCTCTTCATCTTCTTCTTCATCCTCTTCTCTTCTTCCTTCTTCTCTTCTTCATTTTCTTCTCCGGGCCGCTCTGCATCCATGCTGGCATGGAGGGAGGCTCCCGCTGTGTGACGGCGTCTCCTCGTCTGACGGTTCTTAAATAACGGGGGGCGGGGCCACCCGGTGACCCCGCCCCCTCTGACGCACGGGACATGACGGGACTTCCCTGTGGCATTCCCCGTGATGTCACAGGGAAGTCCCGTCAAGTCACTGTGCGTCAGTGGCCCCGTCACACAGCAATGAACTTCTATGTGTATTGTCGGCAATGCAATAGCCGCGGGTAGTTTAAAATGGAATTTTTCCTTCGAAATGTCATTTTGCTGTCAGACTGTTCTAAACACTGGAAACATGCGCCCCTTTTACAGGCATACTATAGACACCCCCCAGGTACGAAATTTAAAGGGATATTACACGTTTATTGTTTGACTTTAAGCATTATTAAAATCATTGCTCCTGAAAAAATGGACGTTTTTAAAACTTTTTTTTGCATTGATCCATGTCCCCTGGGGCAGGACCCGGGTCCCCAAACACTTTTTATGACAATAACTTGCATATAAGCCTTTAAAATGAGCACTTTTGATTATTCATGTTCGTGTCCCATAGACTTTAACGGTGTTCGCGTGTTCGAGCAAACTTTTTTCCTGTTCGCATGTTCTGGTGCGAACCGAACAGGGGGGTGTTCGGCTTATCCCTATATGTAAGTGGTTTTTAGAAAGTCTGAGAGGAAGGGATCTAAAAAGGTAAAGTAGTTTAGGGAGGATTGTCCTCTTGAGTGCAGTGATTCTACCAAGAAATGAAATGTGCAGGTGTGACCATAGTTTGAGGATACCAAACTATTCAATTTATTCAATTTCAATTTAGAAATCATCGGGGGGGAAATTAACCTCAAAGAGTTTGCAGAAATCCCCGGTCAGATTAATTCCTAGGTAGGAGAGGTGTGATTCGGCCCAAGTGAAAGAGTAGGCTGATTTGAGGTGGAGTACGTCCTCAGATGTAAAACCCACAGGCAGGGCTACTGATTTCGCCATGTTTATCGATAGGCCCGAGATCTCTGCAAACTTCGATAGGGTCTGAAATAAGTTCGGTAAGGAAATTAGGGGATTAGTGAGAAACATTAAAACATTGTCTGCATACATCCCAAATTTGTACACTGAGTGGCCCTTCGAATAGCCTGAGATATCTGGGTTTTGAAGTATAGCTATGGCAAGGGGTTCAAGAGCTAAAGTGAAGATTAAAGGTGACAGAGGGCATCCTTGTCTGGTGCCCCTGCCCAGGCTACAGAATCCAGAACTACAGCCTGGGAGTCTGATCCTCGTCTTGGGGTTACGATAAAGGGCAAGGAACGCTTGTAGAAATTCACCATGGAAGCCCATACGTTGTAGGAGTGAGGTGATATATGTCCATGAGACACTATCAAATGCCTTTTGTATATCTAGGCTAAGGATAAGGAGCTTCCGTGAGAACAAGTTGGCATCTTGTATTATATTCATCGCAAGGCGTATGTTGTCAGTAATAAGTCTATGGGGTATGAAACCTGACTGGTAGGGGGAAATAAGCGAGGGAATTACAATTGCTAGTCTATCAGCCATGATCCTGCTAAAAATTTTCAAATCATTATTTATGACCGAAATAGGTCTGTAATTTTGGGGCAGGGAATGGTTTTTATTTGGTTTTGGAATCAAGGACATATTGGCCAATAACATCTCTTCAAGGAAACTACCACCTTGCAATACCCAGTTGAAGAGATGAACTAATCTGATAGTAAGGAGGGCTGAGAATTTCTTGTAGTATAGAGAGGAAAATCCATCAGGACCCGGGGCTGATCCCGATTTTAAAGATTTTATTACGTTCAAGACCTCTGTAGGCGTGATGGGTGTGTTCAGTTTTTCTAGTTCTGTGGGGGTAAGGCACGGTACGGGGATATTCTGAAACCAAGCTTCGTCAGAGGGAGAGGGTTTTAGTTAGGAAGGTGCTAGCAAGGAAGAGTAAAATTGTTCAAAAATTTGAAGGACCTCCTGGGGATGGGAGGTAGTATGGCCAGAGGGGGTCATTAATCTATAAACGTGAGGAGGGCGGGTAGAGTGATTCAGTTTTCTAGTGAAAAGAGTAGAAGAGGAGCCCTCGTGGAGCAAAAATTTAGCTCTAGACCAACGAAGAGCCTTTTCCACTTTTTTTGACAAGATGGAGTCTAATTCTAATCTCTTTTGGTCAATAAGCTGTCTGGTGGATTCTAATTGTAGGGAATTAGTGTTCTTGTAAAGATCATCCAAGTCCTTAGTAAGGGATAAAAATTTTTGTCTGTCGCTTCTGTTCTGGGCCGAAGCTATGCTAATTAGTTATGCCCCTAAGACCGCTTTATGTGCAGTCCAGATCGTGGAGGGAGGAGTCTCTGGGATGGCATTGATGTCAAAGTATTCCTCAATAGCTTGTGCTACCTCTGACTGCGCAGCTGAATCTGAAAGGAGTGCCTCATTCAGCCGCCACGAGTAAGTGGTAGGGGCTGCTCTAATGAACTTAGTTGTGAAAGCAGTTGCATGATGGTCTGATCAGGTACAGGGATGAATGCTGGCATCTGTGATGTTAGCAAGAATAATGGGAGTAGTATAGATATAATCCAACCTCGCATAACTATTATGGGGATGGGAGTAAAAAGTATACTCCCTAGCACCAATGTTATGTGCTCTCCAGGAGTCAACCAGCTGATGGTCCAGTAGACCGCTGGAGAGAGATTGAGGAAAAGATTTAGAGGAGGGAGCCATGGTAGATCTATCTAGGTTAGGGTTGGCTACCATATTAAAATCCCTACCTATTATCATATGCGGCCATGGCATGAGGGGAGGCTCCCGCTCTTCTCTTCATCTTCTTCTTCATCCTCTTCTCTTCTTCCTTCTTCTCTTCTTCATTTTCTTCTCCGGGCCGCTCTGCATCCATGCTGGCATGGAGGGAGGCTCCCGCTGTGTGACGGCGTCTCCTCGTCTGACGGTTCTTAAATAACGGGGGGTGGGGCCACCCGGTGACCCCGCCCCCTCTGACGCACGGGACATGACGGGACTTCCCTGTGGCATTCCCCGTGACGTCACAGGGAAGTCCCGTCAAGTCACTGTGCGTCAGTGGCCCCGTCACACAGCAATGAACTTCTATGTGTATTGTCGGCAATGCAATAGCCGCGGGTAGTTTAAAATGGAATTTTTCCTTCGAAATGTCATTTTGCTGTCAGACTGTTCTAAACACTGGAAACATGCGCCCCTTTTACAGGCATACTATAGACACCCCCCAGGTACGAAATTTAAAGGGATATTACACGTTTATTGTTTGACTTTAAGCATTATTAAAATCACTGCTCCTGAAAAAACGGACGTTTTTAAAACTTTTTTTTGCATTGATCCATGTCCCCTGGGGCAGGACCCGGGTCCCCAAACACTTTTTATGACAATAACTTGCATATAAGCCTTTAAAATGAGCACTTTTGATTATTCATGTTCGTGTCCCATAGACTTTAACGGTGTTCGCGTGTTCGAGCAAACTTTTTTCCTGTTCGCATGTTCTGGTGCGAACCGAACAGGGGGGTGTTCGGCTTATCCCTATATGTAAGTGGTTTTTAGAAAGTCTGAGAGGAAGGGATCTAAAAAGGTAAAGTAGTTTAGGGAGGATTGTCCTCTTGAGTGCAGTGATTCTACCAAGAAATGAAATGTGCAGGTGTGACCATAGTTTGAGGATACCAAACTATTCAATTTATTCAATTTCAATTTAGAAATCATCGGGGGGGAAATTAACCTCAAAGAGTTTGCAGAAATCCCCGGTCAGATTAATTCCTAGGTAGGAGAGGTGTGATTCGGCCCAAGTGAAAGAGTAGGCTGATTTGAGGTGGAGTACGTCCTCAGATGTAAAACCCACAGGCAGGGCTACTGATTTTGCCATGTTTATCGATAGGCCCGAGATCTCTGCAAACTTCGATAGGGTCTGAAATAAGTTCGGTAAGGAAATTAGGGGATTAGTGAGAAACATTAAAACATTGTCTGCATACATCCCAAATTTGTACACTGAGTGGCCCTTCGAATAGCCTGAGATATCTGGGTTTTGAAGTATAGCTATGGCAAGGGGTTCAAGAGCTAAAGTGAAGATTAAAGGTGACAGAGGGCATCCTTGTCTGGTGCCCCTGCCCAGGCTACAGAATCCAGAACTACAGCCTGGGAGTCTGATCCTCGTCTTGGGGTTACGATAAAGGGCAAGGAACGCTTGTAGGAATTCACCATGGAAGCCCATACGTTGTAGGAGTGAGGTGATATATGTCCATGAGACACTATCAAATGCCTTTTGTATATCTAGGCTAAGGATAAGGAGCTTCCGTGAGAACAAGTTGGCATCTTGTATTATATTCATCGCAAGGCGTATGTTGTCAGTAATAAGTCTATGGGGTATGAAACCTGACTGGTAGGGGGAAATAAGCGAGGGAATTACAATTGCTAGTCTATCAGCCATGATCCTGCTAAAAATTTTCAAATCGTTATTTATGACCGAAATAGGTCTGTAATTTTGGGGCAGGGAATGGTTTTTATTTGGTTTTGGAATCAAGGACATATTGGCCAATAACATCTCTTCAAGGAAACTACCACCTTGCAATACCCAGTTGAAGAGATGAACTAATCTGATAGTAAGGAGGGCTGAGAATTTCTTGTAGTATAGAGAGGAAAATCCATCAGGACCCGGGGCTGATCCCGATTTTAAAGATTTTATTACGTTCAAGACCTCTGTAGGCGTGATGGGTGTGTTCAGTTTTTCTAGTTCTGTGGGGGTAAGGCACGGTACGGGGATATTCTGAAACCAAGCTTCGTCAGAGGGAGAGGGTTTTAGTTAGGAAGGTGCTAGCAAGGAAGAGTAAAATTGTTCAAAAATTTGAAGGACCTCCTGGGGATGGGAGGTAGTATGGCCAGAGGGGGTCATTAATCTATAAACGTGAGGAGGGCGGGTAGAGTGATTCAGTTTTCTAGTGAAAAGAGTAGAAGAGGAGCCCTCGTGGAGCAAAAATTTAGCTCTAGACCAACGAAGAGCCTTTTCCACTTTTTTTGACAAGATGGAGTCTAATTCTAATCTCTTTTGGTCAATAAGCTGTCTGGTGGATTCTAATTGTAGGGAATTAGTGTTCTTGTAAAGATCATCCAAGTCCTTAGTAAGGGATAAAAATTTTTGTCTGTCGCTTCTGTTCTGGGCCGAAGCTATGCTAATTAGTTATGCCCCTAAGACCGCTTTATGTGCAGTCCAGATCGTGGAGGGAGGAGTCTCTGGGATGGCATTGATGTCAAAGTATTCCTCAATAGCTTGTGCTACCTCTGACTGCGCAGCTGAATCTGAAAGGAGTGCCTCATTCAGCCGCCACGAGTAAGTGGTAGGGGCTGGTCTAATGAACTTAGTTGTGAAAGCAGTTGCATGATGGTCTGATCAGGTACAGGGATGAATGCTGGCATCTGTGATGTTAGCAAGAATAATGGGAGTAGTATAGATATAATCCAACCTCGCATAACTATTATGGGGATGGGAGTAAAAAGTATACTCCCTAGCACCAATGTTATGTGCTCTCCAGGAGTCAACCAGCTGATGGTCCAGTAGACCGCTGGAGAGAGATTGAGGAAAAGATTTAGAGGAGGGAGCCATGGTAGATCTATCTAGGTTAGGGTTGGCTACCATATTAAAATCCCTACCTATTATCATATGCGGTGACTGATAAAGGGAAAGGCGGTCAAAGAAAGATTTAAAAAAAGAAGCTGGGGAATCATTGGGAGCATAGATACTAGCAATTGTCAGTTCTCTATTATGGATTAGCCCCTTGATAATCACGAACCTACTATCTTTGTCTTTTTTAAACTTGTTTTACCTCCATAGGGAAGGTAGAGTGCAGGAGTATGGCGGCCCCCCTACTCTTCGACTGGTGCAAAGAATAAAAAGCTTGAGGGAAATTTCTGTGGAAAAATTTAGGATGCGAGGCATGCACAAAATGTGTCTCTTGTAATAGGAGAATTTTTGCTTCAATCTGTTTATAAAATGTGAAGGCTTTACGCCTCTTGACTGGGGAGTTAAATCCCTTCACATTATGTGATATGCATTTAATCACCATAGGGAAAGTTGTAGAATACTATAAAACTGGTAAAATTTAGTATCCAGGAATTGACAATAGCTAGTACTCTGCACTCCAAAGCCATAAAAGGGGGCTGACACACCCATGCAATGAAGAGTAGGAAAGATTAACATATAACTGATATAGACCAATATAGCTAACATAGGCATTGATTCGTAGAAACACAGTTTCTTCAAGGTATGGATGCAAAAGTGGTACGGAAGCTGACCAAAACCTGAAAAAAAGAAAAAAAAGAAAGAAAAAAACAGAGAAAAAAACAAGTCCAGTAACCATGTATAAGTCATCATAACCTAAAACTGGATCAGGTAGAAGAAATAGACCTGACAAAAGGAAACACAACTCACGAGACAACTAGGTCTCAAACCCAGCCGATCGGTGGCTCTGTTCTATGACAAACAGAGAAGAGAGTGCCTGCAGTAGTAACGAAACAAAAAATGTAAAATGCGGCTGAGATATGAAGTAAAAAATAAAGAAAAAGTCTGAGTCTGCAAGGCTACGGCTGGGTAGGATGAACATGTCGCGGCTCCAAGGGACAAACATCTGAGCTAATGCAAACTGGGACAAGGTGCAAGTTACTGCAACATCCTGGTGATATCATAAATGCCGAGAAGATCATCGAAAGGGATCCTCAATTCTATCTCCGACGTCGTATCGAATCCTTCGTCTGTCTCTCCTGGTTGGAGGAGTGTGCCAAATAGGTGAGGGTCTGGGAGTAGAAGGTGGCCGGCGAATGATTTCAGTATCAAGAAGGCCCAGTTTCACCAATACCTCCTGGCCTTCTAGGAGTGATGTGGCCGAATATGTGGTACCGTTTTGGGGAATCACCAGCTTGAAGGGAAAGCCCCATCTGTAGCGAATCTGGTACATTTTTAAAGTGTAGCTCCAGCCAAAAAAAATCTATTTTTAAGCTTTTTGGAAAACATAGGGAAGATTTATAACCCCTGTGACATTTGTTTTGCTGTCTGTGCACCTCTTCAGAAGGTTTTATCTCACTTTCTGTCCCAATGACAAATGTTTTTTGACAATTTGGGATTTTTAGTAAAACAAGGATTGGTGATAAAGCATCAGTGGAAAGGAGACACGTTTTTCCCATATTAACTCTTACAGGAGAGAATTTCCCTTCCTAGGGGTAGATTTCATCTCACTTCCTGTTGTCTCCTTCCGTTTGCAAGTAGGAGTCGTTTGTAAGTTGGATGTTTAAAAGTAGGGGCCTGCCCTTTATACTCTGCAGAAATTGGGGCCTTAGGTGTTGGTGTTGCTACAACACTGTAAGCCCTCACAGTTACTCTTGGTGGGCGCAGGAACGGACTCTGCTGTGAAATATTAGATCAAGAATTGTAATTACATGTCCCTATTGAACAGAAAAATTGGGCCTTGGGCACTGGTGCCACAACACTGCAACCCCTCACAGATACTCTAGTTGGAGCGCAGGAATGACCCCTACTGTAAAATATTGCATCAAAAATTGTAATTACACTCCCCTGCTAAACAGGGGCTGAAAAATTGGGCCTTAGGCACTGGTGCTGGTGCCACAACACTGCAACCCCTCACAGATACTCTAGTTGGAGCGCAGGAACGAGCCCTGCTGCAAAGTATTGCATCAAAAATTGTAATTACATGCCCCTGTTAAACAGGGGCTGAAAAATTGGGCCTTAGGCACTGGTGCTGGTGCCACAACACTACAACCCCTCACAAATACTCTAGTTAAGTGCAGCAACGAACCCTCCTTGCAAAATATGGCATCAAAAATTGTAATTACATGCCCCTGTTAAACAGGGGCTGAAAAATTGGGTCTTAGCCTCTGGTGGCGGCGCCCAGAACCAAAAATATTCTTACAAGCTATCAGCATGATCATTGAGGATGAAGAGGATAGTCACTCAGCATAACAGGATAGTCACTCAGCATCAGCATAGTCAGTCTTGAAGGGATCTGACATTTCAGAAAAAATTATTCGGTTACATCAGCATCAGGTGCTTGGTAGCTGGTGGTGATCCAAGACTAGGGATGAGCCGAACACCCCCCGGTTCGGTTCGCACCAGAACCCGCGAACGGACCGAAAGTTCGCACGAACGTTAGAACCCCATTGACGTCTATGGGACTCGAACGTTCGAAATCAAAAGTGCTCATTTTAAAGGCTAATTTGCATGGTATTGTCCTAAAAAGGGTTTGGGGACCCGGGTCCTACCCCAGGGGACATGTATCAATGCAAAAAAAACTTTTAAAAACGGCCGTTTTTTCGGGAGCAGTGATTTTAATGATGCTTAAAGTAAAAAAAAAAAAGTGAAATATTCCTTTAAATATCGTACCTGGGGGGTGTCTATAGTATGCCTGTAAAGTGACGCGTGTTTCCCATGTTTAGAACAGTCCCTGCACCAAATGTCATTTTTAAAGGAAAAAATCTCATTTAAAACTGCTTGCGGGTTTAATGTCATGTCGGGTCCTGGCAATATGGATGAAAATCAGTGAGACAAACGGCATGGGTACCCCCCAGTCCATTACCAGGCCCTTTGGGTCTTGTGTGGATATTAAGGGGAACCCCGCACCCAAATTAAAATAAGGAAAGGTCCCTATATACTCTGAACAGCAGTATACAGGCGGTGCAAACAAGACAGGGACTGTAGGTTTGTTGTTAAGTAGAATCTCTTTGTAATTTTGAACATTTTTAATGTGTTTAGCTCCAGCCAAAAAATCTTTTCTAAGCTTTTTGGAAAACATAGGGAAGGGTTATCACCCCTGTGACATTTGTTTTGCGTCTTTCCTCCTCTTCAGAAGATTTCACCTCACTTTTTTGTCCCAATGAAAAATGTTTTTTGAAAATTTGGGTTTTTTTGTGGAACAAGGATTGGAAAGCATCAGTGGAAAGGAGAAATTGTTTTCCCATATTAACTCTTACATGAGAGAATTTCCCTTCCTATGGGTAGATTTCATCTCACTTCCTGTTGTCTCCTTCCGTTTGCAAGTAGGAGTCGTTTGTAAGTTAGATGTTTGAAAGTAGGGTCCTGCCCTATATACTCAGCAGAAATTTGGGCCTTAGGTGTTGCTGTGGCCAAAACACTGTAAGCCCTCACAGGGCCCTGCTGTGAAATATTAGATCAAGAATTGTAATTACATGCCCCTGTTGAACAGGAGCTGAAAAATTAGGCCTTAGGCACTGGTGCTGGTGCCACAACACTGCAACCCCTCACAGACACTCTAGTTGGAACGCAGGAACGAGCACTGCTGCAAAGTATTGCATCAAAAATTGTAATTACACGCCCCTGTTAGACAGGGGCAGAAAAATTGGGCCTTAGGCACTGGTGCTGGTGCCACAACACTGCAACCCCTCACAGACACTCTAGTTGGAACGCAGGAACGAGCACTGCTGCAAAGTATTGCATCAAAAATTGTAATTACACGCCCCTGTTAGACAGGGGCAGAAAAATTGGGCCTTAGGCACTGGTGCTGGTGCCACAACACTGCAACCCCTCACAGACACTCTAGTTGGAACGCAGGAACGAGCACTGCTGCAAAGTATTGCATCAAAAATTGTAATTACACGCCCCTGTTAGACAGGGGCAGAAAAATTGGGCCTTAGGCACTGGTGCTGGTGCCACAACACTGCAACCCCTCACAGACACTCTAGTTGGAACGCAGGAACGAGCACTGCTGCAAAGTATTGCATCAAAAATTGTAATTACACGCCCCTGTTAGACAGGGGCAGAAAAATTGGGCCTTAGGCACTGGTGCTGGTGCCACAACACTGCAACCCCTCACAGACACTCTAGTTGGAATGCAGGAACGAGCCGTGCTGCAAAGTATTACATCAAAAATTGTAATTACACGCCCCTGTTATACAGGGGCTGAAAAATTGTGCCTTAGGCACTGGTGGTGGCGCCCAGAACCAAAAATGTTCTTACAAGCTATCAGCGTGATGATTGAGGAGGAAGAGGATAATTACTCAGGGATAATCACTCAGCATCAGCATAGGCAGTCTTTGAAGGGATCTGAAAAAAATTATTCAGTTACATCAGCATCAGGTGCTTGGTAGCTGGTGGTGATCCAAGACTGATTCATTTTTATGAAGGTCAGCCGATCGACCGAGTCAGTGGACAGACGCACCCTGTGATCGGTTACCACGCCTCCAGCAGCACTGAATGTACGTTCCGAAAGAACGCTGGATGCAGGACAGGCCAGTAGCTCAATTGCATACTGTGCAAGCTCTGGCCAGTGATCCATCCTCAAGACCCAGTAACCCAGAGGATTTTCGGTGGGAAAGGTGTCCAAGTCTGATCTTGCCCCTAGGTATTCCTGCACCATGTAAAACAGACGCTGGCGATGGTTGCTGGAACCGATCATACCTTGGGGCTGCGGACCAAAAAATTGTCTGAACGCATCGGTCAGACGGCCACCTTCTCCACCGCTCCTTCTTTGACTGACCGAAGCCTCAGCAACACGTTGTCCAGAAACAGGAGTTTGTAACCTCCCAGTCTCTGGGAACGCGTTGCACAGACCTTTCTGCAAGGCCTCCCGAAGATGTTTCATCCTCTGCTCCCTCTGCGATGGCAAGATAAGGTCCGCAACCTTACCCTTGTAACGTGGATCAAGGAGGGTTGCCAGCCAGTATTGGTCCTTCTCCTTGATACCACGAATACGAGGATCCTTACGCAGGCTTTGCAGGATCAGGGAGGCCATGCAGCGTAGGTTTGCTGAGGCATTCGGTCCGGAGTCCTCTGGGTCACTAAGGACAACAACGTCCGCAGCCACCTCCTCCCAGCCACGTACAAGTCCATGTGTTCCTTGGGACTGATCCCTTAAAGACTGCTGATGCTGAGTGCCAGGCTCCACCTCCATACTGACACAATCTTCCTCCTCCTCCTCCTCCTCCTCCTCGTCCTCTTCCTGTGTGATCGGCGGGCACGCAGGAACACTGTCTGGATAAAGGGGGCCTTGAGAGCTAAGGAAGTCCTCCTCTTCCTGCCTCTGTTCTGCCTCAAGTGCCCTGTCCATTATTCCACGCAGCGTGTGCTCCAACAGGTGGACAAGGGGGACAGTGTCACTGATGCATGCACTGTCAGTGCTCACCATCCTCGTGGCCTCCTCGAATGGTGACAGGACAGTGCATGCATCCCTGATCATGGCCCACTGGCGTGGGGAAAAAAAACCAAGGTCCCCTGACCCTGTCCTGGTGCCATAGTCGCACAGGTACTCATTGATGGCCCTCTGCTGCGTGTGCAGCCGCTGCAGCATGGCCAACGTCGAGTTCCACCTGGTGGGCATGTCACAGATTAGGCGGTTCTTGGGCAGGTTAAACTCCTTTTGGAGGTCCGTCAGCCGAGCACTGGCATTATATGACCGGCGGAAATGCACACAGACTTTCCTGGCCTGCCTCAGGACATCCTGTAAGCCCGGGTACCTGCCCAAGAACCGCTGCACCACCAAGTTAAGGACGTGAGCCAAACAGGGCACATGGGTCAGTTGTCCCTGTCGGAGGGCAGAGAGGAGGTTGGTGCCATTGTCGCAAACCACCATTCCTGCCTTAAGTTGGCGTGGCGTCAACCACCTCTGAACCTGCCCCTGCAGAGCTGACAGAACCTCTGCCCCAGTGTGGCTCCTGTCCCCCAAGCACACCAGCTCAAGCACCGCATGGCATCTTTTGGCCTGCGTACTTGCGTAGCCCCTTGAACGCCTACGGAGCACCGCTGGTTCCGAGGAAGAGGCCATGGAGGAAGAAGAAGAGGAGGGGGTGGAGGAGAGAGGTGTGTCACAATCAGCATTTTGGAGGCGTGGTGGCGGAACAACCTCCAACACTACTGCACCTTGTCCTGCATCCTTCCCAGCTGCCAGCAGAGTCACCCAATGCGCCGTGAAACTTAAGTAACGTCCCTGTCCATGCCTGCTGGACCATGAGTCAGCGGTAATATGCACCTTACCGCTGACCGCCCTGTCCAGCGAGGCATGGACATTGCCTTCCACATGCCGGTAGAGAGCCGGAATCGCCTTCCGTGAGAAAAAGTGGCGTTTGGGTACCTGCCACTGAGGAACCGCACATTCCACAAACTCACGGAAGGGGGCAGAGTCTACCAACTGAAAAGGCAGCAGTTGAAGTGCTAGCAATTTTGCCAAGCTAGCATTCAACCGCTGGGCATGTGGATGGCTGGGAGCAAACTTCTTTCGGCGGTGCAGCAGCTGGGGCAGGGAAATTTGCCTGGTACAATCTGACGTCGGTGTACCAAAAGCAGATTGCCCACAAGTACTTGGCTGTGACACACCTAATTCTACACCTTCATTCCTCTCACTGCAGGTCTCAGAGAGGACTGAAGGTCTAGTGGGGTTGGAAATCTCAGCTGATGAGGAGCAAGGAGAGATCCTCTTTGTTCTTTGGTGTGGGTCTTTCAGATACGCTTGCCAACGAACTGCATGGCAGGTCAACATATGTCTGGTCAAGCATGTGGTACCCAAGCGGGAGATGTTTTGGCCACGCGAGATACGCTTGAGACATATGTTGCAAATAGCAGCGGTGCGATCTGATGCACTCGTCTCAAAAAAGGCCCACACCAAAGAACTTTTTGAACAACGCGCAGAGACTGCAGCGCCCTGCACATGTGGAGCTTTGGGGTGTGATGCAGTCAATGTGCTGCCCTTAGGCTGGCCCCTGGAGGGCATCCTGCCTCGTTGGTGATGTGCCGCCTCCTCCTCCTCCTCCTCCTCCTCTCTCCTATCAGGCACCCACGTTGAGTCAGTGACCTCATCATCCCCTCCCTCCTCATCACTGGAGCAAACCTGGCAGTATGCTGCAGCAGGGGGAGCATGACTGCCAGATTGCTGTCCTTCTTGGGCACCCCCTCTGTCCGTGCTCATGTTACTGCCTTCATCGAGCTCAGTATCATCATCAGAGCCTTCCAAACGCTGGGCATCCTCCTGGAGCATGTACCCAACACTGTGGTCAACCTAACCCTTTGTAACGTGGATCAAGGAGGGTTGCCAGCCAGTATTAATCCCTCTCCTTGATACCACGAATACGAGGATCCTTCCGCAGGCTTTGCAGGATCAGGGAGGCCATGCAGCGTAGGTTTGCTGAGGCATTCTGTCCGGAGTCCTCTGGGTCACTAAGGATGACATGATCCACAGCCACCTCCTCCCAGCCACGTACAAGTCCATGGGTTTCTTGGGACTGTAAATGATCCCTTAAAGACTGCTGCTGATGCTGAGTACCAGGCTCCACCTCCATGCTGACACAATCCTCCTCTTCCTCCTCCTGCTCCTCTTTGTCCTCTTCCTGTATGATCGGCGAGCATGCAGGAACACTGTCTGGATAAGGGGGCCTTGAGAGCTAAGGAAGTCCTCCTCTTCCTGCCTCTGTTCTGCCTCAAGTGCCCTGTCCATTATTCCACGCAGCGTGTGCTCCAACAGGTGGACAAGGGGGACAGGGTCACTGATGCATGCACTGTCACTGCTCACCATCCTCATGGCCCCCTCAAATGGTGACAGAACAGTGCATGCATCCCTGATCATGGCCCACTGGCGTGGGGAAAAAAAACAAGCTCCCCTGACCCTGTCCTGGTGCCATAGTCGCACAGGTACTCATTGATAGCCCTCTGCTGCATGTACAGCCGCTGCAGCATGGCCAAGGTTGAGTTCCACCTGGTGGGCATGTGACAGATTAGGCGGTTCTTGGGCAGGTTAAATTCCTTTTGGAGGTCAGCCAGCTGAGCACTGGCATTATATGACCGGCGGAAATGCACACAGACTTTCCTGGCCTGCTTCAGGACATCCTGTAAGCCCGGGTACCTGCCCAAGAACCGCTGCACCACCAAGTTAAGGACGTGAGCCAAACAGGGCACATGGGTCATTTGTCCCTGTCAGAGGGCGGAGAGGAGGTTGGTGCCATTGTCACAAACCACCATTCCTGCCTTAAGTTGGCATGGCGTCAACCACCTCTGAACCTGCCCCTGCAGAGCTGACAGAACCTCTGCCCCAGTGTGGCTCCTGTCTCCCAAGCACACCAGCTCAAGCACCACATGGCATCTTTTGGCCTGCGTAGTTGCTTATCCCCTTGAACGCCTACGGAGCACCGCTGGTTCCCGAGGACAAAGTACAGGAAGAGGACATGGAGGAAGAAGAAGAGGAGGGGGTAGAGGAGATAGGTGTGTCTGAATCACCAGTAGTAGCATTTTGGAGGTGTGGTGGCAGAACAACCTCCAACACTACTGCTCCTTGTTCTGCATCCTTCCCAGCTGCCAGCAGAGTCACCCAATGCGCGGTGAAACTTAGGTAACATCCCTGTCCATGCTTGCTGGACCATGAGTCAGCGGTAATATGCACCTTACCGCTGACCGCCCTGTCTAGGGAGGCATGGACATTGCCTTCCACATGCCGGTAGAGAGCCGGAATCGCCTTTCATGAGAAAAAGTGGCGTTTGGGTACCTGCCACTGAGGAACCGCACATTCCACAAACTTACGGAAGGGGGCAGAGTCTACCAACTGAAAAGGTAGCAGTTGAAGTGCTAGCAATTTGCCAAGCTAGCATTGAACCGCTGGGCATGTGGATGACTGGGAGCAAACTTCTTTCGGCGGTGAAGCAGCTGGGGCAGGAAAATTTGCCTAGTACAATCTGACGCCGGTGTACCGATAGCAGATTGCCCGCAAGTACTTGGCTGTGACACACCTAATTCTACACCTTCATTCCGCTCAGTGCAGGTCTCAGAGAGGACTGAAGGTATAGTGGGGTTGGAGATCTTAGCTGATGAGGAGCAAGGAGAGGTCCTCTTTGTTCTTTGGTGTTGGTCTTTTAGGTATGCTTGCCAACGAACTGCATGGCAGGTCAACATTTATCTGGTCAAGCATGTGGTGCCCAAGCGGGAGATGTTTTGGCCACGCGAGATACGCTTGAGACATATGTTGAAAATAGCAGCGGTGCGATCTGATGCACTCATCTCAAAAAAGGCCCACACCAAAGAACTTTTGGAATAACGCGCAGAGACAGCAGCGCCCTGCACATGCGGAGCTTTGCGGTGTGATGCAGTCAGTGTGCTGCCCTTAAGCTGGCCCCTGGAGGGCATCCTGCCTCCTTGGTGATGTGCCTCCTCCTCCTCTCTCCTATCAGGCACCCACGTGGAGTCAGTGACCTCATCATCCCCTCCCTCCTCATCACTGGAGGAAACCTGGCAGTATGCTGCAGCAGGGGCAACATGACTGCCAGATTACTGTCCTTCTTGGGCACCCCCTCTGTCTGGGCTCACGTTACTGCCTTCCTCTAGCATCATCAGAGCCTTCAAACACTGGGCATCCTCCTGGAGCATGTACCCAACACTGTGGTCAAACAGTTCGGGGGACTCCTCAGGAGGACATGGTGGGGCTAGGGAAGGAGAGACTGATTCCATTTAGTCGACGGAAGAGGCCGGGTTGGCAGCTGCTTTGCCAGACAAAGTACCCTAAGCATGGGTGAGAAAGGATGAGGAGGATGAGGACGGCTTGGTCATCCACTCGACCAAGTCTTCCGCATGTTGCGGCTCAACGCGGCCAGCTGCCGAAAAAAAGGCCAAGCGTGTCCCACGGCCACGTGCTGATGAGGATGCACTGTTGCCTCTAGACACAGAGCCTGAATTTGGAATTTGGCGCGAACGGCCCATATCGTTCGCAATTCGGCGAACGTCAGAACAGACGATGTTCGAGTCGAACATGGGTTTGACTCGAACACGAAGCTCATCCCTATTGGGTATACATTTAATCTGGTTACCAAGCCTTTCTCAATGGAAGTTATTGTTTCCATGCACAGTGCTGATGATGGCCAACAACTGCTGTGTGTAGTTTAGCATAAATAGCTCTATAGCATTAGTCTGTATTGGTCATATACACCAGTTGTTCTGGATGTACAGTTGGCCAAGGAGCATATAAGGAATGATTTAACCACCTCCCACCCTCCGTATTGAAAATGACAGCGGTTCTCTTGTTCTTTGACAACGTCATATGATATTGTTCCTCTCTTGACGCGCTTGCAGGTCCACAGGGGTGCGCAGTGCAGTGGTCGGTGGTGCGCTCTGTCCCTGGGACATGCCCCATCACTAATCACATGTAAACAAGGAAATGCCAGGCATCGGTATTGCTCTTCTCACACTGACAGCGTGTGAGGAGAGGAGAGCCGATCAGTAACATTTCCTCACAGGGGAGATCTGCACAATGCAGCCCCAACAGTGATGCCAGTCAGTGCTGCCTTTCAGTGCCTGTTCATCAGTGCCACCAATCAGTCTATCAGTGGCACCCATCAGTGCCCAAAAGTGCCGCCTATCAGTGCTCATCAGTGCCACCTATCAGTGCTCATCAGTGCCACCTATCAGTGCTGCATATCAGTGCCTCCTCATCAGTGCCCTTCAGTGCTGTCTCATCAGTGCCCATCAGTGCAGCCTCATCAGTGTCCACCAGTGCAGCCTCATCAGCACACATCAGTGAAGGCGAAAAATCACTTACAAAATTTTTACAAAATTCTATCACAGAAACTAAGATTTTTTTTTTTAAATGTCTGTCTTTTTGAAAATTTTAGCAAAAAAAAAAAAAAGTGGTGATTTAATACCAACAAAAAAAAAAGCTCTATCTGTCTTAACAAAATTATAAGAATGGCACTGTGCAATTGTCATTCAAAGTGTGACAGCTCTGAAAGCTGAAAATTGGTCTGGGCAGGAAAAGAGTAAAAGTGCCCAGTAGGCAAGTAGTTAAATATAGTAAAAACAAAATTAATAAATATAATACATTTTTTCTGCTCTTATTTCAAGCTCATTCAATGGCCACAAAAAGAATGTCATAAGTCAAATGCAGTATCAGTTCAGTGTGTCCAGGAGGGTAAACATATCGTATTCCTGGCTTATGACAAGGGATATTGACCGAGGAGCCAGGTATAAAGAGGGTTCTGAGGGATTTAACTCCAGGAATGTGAGAACACCTATTGAAAGACCACAATAGGCAGATGAGGTTAAGACCCCTCATCCACCCCTCATGGTGAGTGGATCCTCTGCATCACAAGTACAGGCCGGAGAAAGGGTTGAAGTACAGAACTTAAGGGGCACTCCAGTGTTCACCTTAGCACCCCTCAGGGAGTGATGGATTTAGCTGCATATGACTACAAGGTTGTGACCTTGAGACACACCCAGATTGTCAACAGCTCACAGCTAGCAGGAACAAAGTGAGATACAGAAACCCAAGGTAGGTCAGTCGCAGATCATAGGCATATAAGGAAAATTTTAAAGGTTGGTGCACTGGTTGAAAACAAGGAACATAAAAAGCAGAGATTGGGGAAAGTAGCAAAGATAGGCCAAGTAACCAACATAGATAGAAACTGTATCAGAAGATCAAGAACAAAGTCACAGAAACAGGAGCATAGGATCAAAGTCTCACTTCTCCTAAAGAGATGGGCCGAACACCCCCCAGGTCGGTTTACTCCAGAACTTTCGAACATGGCAAAAGTTTGGAGCTGAACAATGAACCCTATTAAAGTCTATGGGTCCCATACTTGAAAAATCCAAAGTACCCATTTTGAAGGTATATATGCAAGTTATTGAGCATACAAAGGGTATGAGGGTTCTGGTACTGCCCTCGGGGGCATGTATTAATGCAAAAAAAGTTTTAAAAAAAGATAATTTTTAAATGAGAAGTGATTTATTGATGCTTAAAGTGAAACAATAAAAATTCCTTTAAATAAAGTGCCCAGGGGGGTCCCTTTATTCTGTCTGTAATGTGACACAGCTGTACCGTGTATAGAACCTGCTGCAACAAAAATTACATTTATAAAGAAAAAAAAAAATTTCCTGCAAGCTTTCTTTATTTTGTAAATAGCTTGGGGAGCCAGTCTGTATGATGAGGCCACAAACCTGGAACAAGATTAGAGATTTTTGGTATAAACTCTTGTGTCTGCTGTAAAAACGTTAAATTGTATGCCCTGGTCAAACAGTTGAGGCACAATTGGGCTTTGGGTGCTGGAGGTACCTTCACACCATAACCCTATAGGGGTAGTCTTGATTAAAGCAAGAATTGGCCTTGCTGTAAAAAATTGAAATCATATGCACCTGTCAAACAGGTGTGGAAAAATTGGTCCTTGGGTGTGTATTGTGCCCATGAAACCTATACCAAAACATTTCTTCCAAACAAAATCAACACCCACAAAGCTAGGCAGCCTAGACAGTCTTGCAGATATTCCAAATCCCAAAAACACTTAATCGGTGACATCGGCATCAGGGGTTTGATAGCTGCTGATAATCCAGGAATGATTCATTTTCGTAAATGTCAGCCAGTCAACAGAGCCTGTGGACAGACGCACTCTTTTATCTGTTATAAAACTTCCGGCAGCACTGAATGCCCGTTCGGAAAGCACGCTGGATGCAGGGCAGCCCAGCAGCTCAATAGCTAACTGAGCAAGTTCTACAGTATAACGAACTGCGTCAGTGCACTTTTGTCTTCAGTATATTGCAGTGCGTCAGTGCACTTTTAATGAAGTATATTGCAGTACATCAGTACAGTTTTACAGCAGTTAATTGAAGTCACATTTCTGTCAGCGGCAGTCCTCAAGTTAAAGTGCACCAAACACCACTTTCCATTGATTAAGGTGCATACAATTACACATTTCCCCATTTCTATTACATTTCAGTAATAAGCTCCCCTATCATGTCTGGGAGGCCAACATAGAGAGACAGACATTCCCATGGAACTGTGAGGGGTCCAGCAACATAATTGTCCACAGGCAAAGTCCTCAGGCAGGACATCATATCCTTTGTTCAGCCACAGCATGCAGAGGAGGTGGTGGACTGGCTTACTAAACCTTCCTCATCCTCCTCATCCTCTATATTCAATTCCAGTGGTGGCCAGTGGTTGTTTTTTTTGAGGGGGCGGCAAACAGTAACAATCCCCCCCGTTGGTCGGTTGGCAGGCGGGTTCTGGCACACTTACCCCATCTATGCAGCGCTTCACTGGCGGCCTCCCTTGCTCGGCGGCTGTGGCGACAGCTTTCCCTTCCCCTGCTCTCCACAGGCATTCGCTGTTGTAACACCAGGGTGGGCTCATAGCGCAATGCTCTGCGCCCCAAGCCCACCCTATTTTGAAGCATATTAGAGCCTCTGGCTCTAATCAGGTGCTTCAAAAAAACACTGCCGCTGTAATTTAGGCACCCGGCGTCACTCACTGGGTTATCAATTAACATTGAAAGGATTTTAACAAACTTTGTTGCAGATTTCTACCTTTTGTTATTCTGAAGAAATCCCTGATATGGACAGCTGATGCACAGTTTGGATATACAACAAGTGAGACTGGGTTAGTGCCATCCATGAGAGCAGGTGCCTTCCCTGGTTATGAGGTCATTTCCTCCTATATGGACCGGACTGACCTGCTTTGAATGACAAAGTGACAGTTTGAAGTGATTGTAAAGGCTCATTTTTTTTTTTTTCTTTTAAATAACAAACATGTTATACTTACCTCCTCTGTGCAGTTGGTTTTGCCCAGAGCAGCCCGGATCCTCCTCTTCTCGGGTCCCTCTTTGCTGCTCCTAGCCCATCCCTCCTTGAGTGTCCCTAAGTCAGCATCCTGCTATAGGGGGCACCCAAGTCGAGTCACAGTTCCGTGTATCCATTCAGACACAGAGCCCCGCCTGGCCCCTCTCTCCTCTGGTTGGCTGACTGACTCCGATTGACAGCTGTGGAAGCCAATGGTGCCGCTGCTCTGTCTTAGCCGATCAGGAGGAGTGTCCTGGATGGCTGAGGGGATTGTGGACATCGCTGGAGAGAGAAGGGGCTCAGGTAGGTAATTAGGGGGACAAATGGATTCAGTCAGCGTGACGGTCCGTGACGGCCCGGCAGTGCACTATGTAGGGGCGGGCTCTGGATACCTACCATGCCTCTTGAGTGTTGCTTTGGCAGCGTACGTCATGGAGGGCGGGTCTCTGGATGTTGTCCATGCCCCACGAGCATCTGTGATGCTTCGGTGGTGCACGCTGTTGGGGCAGGTTTTTATATACCAGTTTAGTAAAGTGGAATATATAAATAGAAGCTGACTCATGAGCCCCCATAATTTTCTGAAGAAGTTCCGCCTACAGGAACGATATGCGTGCGGGAGGGAACTGTGACGTCATTACAGCCACCTTCCTGGTTTTACATGTGTTATGCTGTATGCCTCACATCCTAGCACTGGGGATTCAGTGCTATGTTTAGAGTTTTTATACTGCTGCTGGACTATTGAGGCTGGATTTCGATTTACATCTTATGATTGCCAAAGCGGGGACTGCTTGAATGACCTTTCTGTTTATTCCGAGGTTCACAGATTAAGGTGAGCGACCTGTATCTACGGTGGTGGAAGCACAGATAAGTATGTACACTAATTACGATCGTCTTGAGCACCCTGATCACTATTGAGGAGTTTACTCTTGTCTGCTGGTGTCTTCATTTATGTCATCCCTGGCTTTCAAACTTTACAATCTGGGACTCTCTATGTGTTTTATAGCAGCTAGTTATTATCCCTATGTACGTTTAGTTAATTTTTGCACTAAGTGCATTAAGATTTAAAACCTTCTGCCTTTACAACTCCTTTAAGTCAAAGTGTAGTGGATCACTACAGAGAATATAGAGAATCCAGAGAATATAGCCTAGCCCAGGCAACATACTGGTATGTTGCCTAACACATGTGCTTTAGCACACCCCCTGGGGTGCACAGCTGCTCATTTCCATGACCGCTGTGTCTGGTGGAAACAGTGGATCACGGTGCTCGGTATAGTGTCCAGGGTACCATGTGATCACTATGACCAAAGCAATCACAGATCACAGCAGTAGGCAAGCTGTCATGAATGGAAAGCCATTCATGACAGTTAAAACTATTACTTATAACAGTGATCATCTCTGTTATAAGCAATAACAGCGTAAAAACAAAACAATCTCTGATCACCCTCCCAGAGTAGTACAATGTCACTATGGTGACACAGAACTACTCTGATAACAGAATGCAAAAAAATAGCAAAAAAAGAAAAAAAGATTGTTTAAAAAATTGATAACAAAAATGATTTACATTAGTTTCTTTTTACATACTGTCACCAGTCAGCATCCCTGATCACCACCACACCAGTCATATGATAACACTGTACTGCACTGGTGGCAGTATGTAAAAAAATTAATTGGAAAACGTGGAAAAAAAAACCAACATTTTATTTATATATATATATTATATATATATATATATATACCATAGTTTGTAAACGCTATACAGTAACTTTCACACACACTAAATAATATACACTGTTTTGGGTTATTTTAACCAGATACACATAGCAAAATACATTGTGAGACTAATTTAAGGGGAAATGTTATTTGTTTGCAAAATTTTATAACAGAAACTAAGAAAATTTAGTATTTTTCAGTTTTCTGTTTATATAGCAACAAAATAAGAGAAAAAAAAACCCAGTGGTAATTAAATATCACCAAAAGAAATCTCTGTTTGTGTTAAAAAAAAAATTGAGTACAGTGTTGCATGACTGCACAATTGCCAGTTAAATTGCAGTGCTGAATAGCAAAAAATGCCCTGGTCATGAAAGAGGTAAATCCTTTCCAGAGGTCAAGTGGTTAATGAAAGAACTTGTGTCATGATATAAGAATGGACAAGAGAACATTATTGTGATGTCCGTAGCTTGAGGGGCTAAGGGAAGATTTTTTGTGTAAGTTTGACTTACCAACTATTGAGGATCATTACTCCAGGAACTGGTTTCTTTTGGGGACATTTTCCCACTGGTGGACAGAGAATATGAGCTTCCAATTAAATCACATGTGGAAGACTGTGCTTGAAAATTATATTTAGCACATAAATATTCTGCAGCTAGACATTGGTGGACAAATTACAGCATATATTTTGATGATTGTGGACAAGGAGAGTGGCTAAGCTTGAATGACTTGCAGGTATGTATACTGTATGATTGTTGGACTGTGTGTCTCCCTCCCTCCTTCTTTGCTCTATATTCATATTGAAGATGATCATTTAGCCTGTACATTGAGTACTCTGGCATGCTGTTATTTATATACAGTAGTGTTGGGTGAGCGTTTTGGAACAAGCATAAGTGCAGCCCGAACATCGCCCCTTAGGCGAACACCTGAATTTGCAGGGGCGATCGGTAGGATGTTCACCCGCCGATTGCCCCACAATGCACTGCGCGCTGCATAGTGCATGCTAAGCCCTGATTAGCTGAAGCAATGCACCTGACCTCAGGTCAGGTGCAAGGCTTTGCCCAATCAGGGCACAGTGAATAGATGGTTTGTTAAGGAGCGTGCCAGGAAGCCAGCTTTAACAACAGATGAGTCATCAGCTGTCAACAGGCTTCCCCGCAGACAGCAGAATGAAAAAAAAAAAAACATTGCCGCAAATAGGAAAAAAAAGACATGGGAGTCCCCCCAATCCATACCAGACCCTTAAGCCATTTTTAAATGGTGTGCGGTCCCCCCTAAAACATATACCAGACCCTTAGGTCTGGTATGAATTTTGAAGGAAACCCCCATGCCAAAATCCATACCAGACCCTTATCCGAGCAAGCAGCCTGGCAGACCAGGAAAGGGGGGACGAGCAAGCGCCCCCCCTCCTGAACCATACCAGGCCACATGCCCTCAACATGCAACATGGGGGGGTGCTTTGGGGCAGAGAGGTTCTGCCCCCACCACCCCAAAATACCTTGTATCCATGTTGATGGGGACAACAGCTTCTTCCCCACAACCCTAGGCTGTGGTTGTGGGGGTCTGCGGGCAGGGGCCTGGTCAGAATCTGGATCCCACCCTCCCATGTGAATGAATATTGGGATACATTGTACTTCTACTCATTCACCAAAAAAAGTGTCAAAAAGAAATAAAAACATACACACACACACAGTTTTTGACAATTCCATTATTAAAAATAAAAAACAATGTCCCTCAATGTAGATCTATCGTCAATCACTCTGCCTGCCACAACCCAAATTTTTTTTAAAAAGCTACGCCCGCGATGAAGGCTATCTGCCGACTGCATGCTCCACCATCTGACAGTTCTTAAATAGGTAAGGGCGTGGCCACCTGGCAATGTCACCTGGTGGCACCACCCCCATGTGATGTCACTGACCCAGTATGCACCGATTGGGGTCCAGAGGTGCGGTGGGCGCCGTAATTGATGATTAATCTACATCGGGGGACATTGGTTTTTTATTTTTAATAAAGGAAATATCAAAAACCGTGTGTGTGTTTTTATTTCTTTTTGACCCTTTTTTTGGTGAATAGGTAGCGATACTATGTACTCCGTACTCATTCATTGTTTAAGGAAGCTTCCAGATTCTGATAAGCCCCCTGCCCACAGACCCCGACAACCACCGGCCAGGGTTGTTGGGAAGAGGCCCTTATCCCCATCAACATGGGGACAAAGTGCCTTGGGGCAGGGGAGGGGGCAGAGCCACTATAACTTGCATATAAGCCTTCAAAATGGGGACTTTTGATTTTTTAAGTTCGGGTCCTTTTGTCCAAGTTTTTACATGTTTGGGAGTTCTGGTGCAAACGAAACAGGGGGATGCTCGGCCAATCTCTAATATACAGGGGAAGATCCATGTCAATTTAAGAAGTATTTTGTATAGTTTCAGTTTTTTGGTCAACTCTTATTGTTGCCCCTATTTAACTACCATTCAGGAACCATCTTCCGCGATGACCGTCGGCCACGGGCGATCGCGGGCATGAGAGGCAGAACAGGGACGTGTGTGTGTAAACACACACATCCCAGTTCTGTGAGGAGAGGAGAGAGAGATCATGAGTTCCTATGAGCTGGGAACCAAGATCTCTCATCTCCTATAGTCAGTCCCCTCCCCCACAGTTAGAACACACACATAGGGAACACAGTTAACCCCTTGATCGCCCCCTAGTGTTAACCCCTGCCCTGCCAGTGACATTTACACAGTAATCAGTGCATTTTTATAGCACTGATCGCTGTATAAATGCCAATGCTCCCAAAAATGTGTCAAAAGTGTCCAATATGTCCGGCATAATGTCACAGTCATGATAAAAATTGCAGATCACTGCCATTACTAGTAAAAAAAAAAAATAATAAAAAAAATGCCATAAATCTATCCCCTATTTTGTAGACGCTATAACTTTTGCGCAAACCAATCAATATACGTTTTTTTGCTTTTTTCTACATATTTTACCAAAAATATGTAGAAGAATACATATCGGCCTAAACTGAGGAAAAAATTTGCTTTTTTAAAAAAAAATTAGGGCTATTTATTACAGCAAAAAGTACAACCTATTGTGCTTTTTCCAAAATTGTCACTCTTTTTTTGTTTATAGCGCAAAAAATAAAAGATCGAAGAGCACCAAAAGAAAGCTCTATTTGTGGGAAAAAAAGGACGTCAATTTTGTTTGGGTACAGCGTCGCCCGACCGTGCAATTGTCAGTGCCGTATCGCAAAAAATGGCCTGGTCATTGAGCAGCCAATTTTTCCAGGGCTGAAGTGGTTAAGGATCAGTTAACCAGGTGTCTGCCACAGTGCACCCTTAGTTTTGTCCTGACAGCACAGGAGTTACACACTTATTCATACTTAGAATCACAACCTTTAAAACACATTCTGCTACTCCTCCCAAGTTTGGAGATCCCACATGTATGATATTTCCTTTGCAGCCTAACTTCATAGAGGGGCCCAGAATCCAAGGATCACCTTCAGGCTTTCAAATTACACATCTAATTTCCTAACAACCTATCACATTTATGGAGGGTCTAGAGCACCAGGATAGTGGAAGCACCCACAAAATGAGCACATTGTGGAAAGAAAACATCCCAATGTATTATGTAAGGAGAATTATGAGTCTTTCAAAAAATTAATTTTGTTGTTACAAGTAAAATGTGGAAATAAAATGAAAATGTATTTTTTGTACATAAAGTTGTCAAAGTTTAATAAGATATTTTCCACACACAGCATAAGCATCCTTATAATTTCATTCCAAAACACACATTGCTACTGCTCCTAAGTATGGGGATACCACGCTTCAGTCTCAGCATTATCTAAGTCCTGCAACACCTAATGGGGGCCACCTGTCTTCTGATTTTATGCCAGCACACCAGCTGTACTTTGGAACCTCCTGCACATAGCCCAGCAGGTGACCCGTGCTACTTTGGGCCTGACCTCTCCTGTTTTCACCCTCAGGGGGGTCTGGAACGTAGCCACAAGAGAAGCCCTCTCTCTCCATTGGCCTCCAGCACCAGGTATGTGATAATTAGTCTAGGTGGCAGTCAAAAATGTTATAAATTAATAGGCTAGTGTCAGTTCAGGTGGCAGGCAGAGATGTTTTCAATACGCAGACAAAGAATCAGTCCAGGCGGCAGGCAGAATTGTGGTTGATTTACAGGCAGACAGAAACATGGTTACTAAACATGCCAGGGTCAGTTCAGGTGGCAGGCAGATGTGTGGTCAGGCAGCAGGCATTTGGTAAAAAAACAATAAAAACCCTTAGCGCAACCAGAGATTTGCTGAATACTCTAAAATCCCTAAAGTCTGTCAGGAGAAAGTTTGATGAATATCTGTACACTTGGAAAGGCTGCAGCTCTTCTAAAGAAAAATATTGGATTTCTTTTGTATACTGAAAATGAGATAAGAAGGAGAAGGCGCGGGCATCTAAGTGTATCTTATTTATTATTAGCGTGTAAAACCAAGTAAAAGCACTCACAGGATGAGGGGGGGTTATACAAGCACATCATGTATCCCAGCTTTCAGGCTATCAAAAAAGGATGGAGGTACACTGGCAGCAGAGAGGAGAGACCATAGCTCTCACAGATGGTAACGATGTCCGGGTGCCCCGTTGGAGATAGAGAGGAGTGGAAAAAACAAGCTCAGGCTCCTGTCAATTGTTCCATGGGGTGGATGGAACAGTTCATATAGTCTTTAAAAACATATCTTCAGTATGGTAGGAAAAGAGGAACCATCACCGACTGTAATAGTATCCAAAGCAACACCTCAAAGTGCTCAATAGGATGACCTACTCACCGCTCTGAAATGGATCAAAAATTAACTCCTTCTCTCCTCCTCTCCACTATAATAATTCATTGAAATAAGAGAAAGGGGAACCAATAGCGCAATACCATTTAATGTCTAGATCACGAGTCGGGCGGCGGTGGTTCCATACAGTCTGAATGCGGGCTATCCCTAATGCCGGTAATTGGCACTTATACACGTAAGCAGGTATTTTTATGTTTTAAAATATTTTTACATTAAACGGTATCAGGCTATTGGTTTCCCTTTCTCTTATTTCAATAAATTATTACGGTGGAGAGGAAGAGAGGTGGAGTTAATTTTTGATCCACTTCAGAGAGGAACTACACAAGATCCACAACTCAACCACAAAGCCCTATTTGACCTTCTTTTTAGTTAAAGGGGTCATGGCTCTCTGATGAGTAGATCATCCTATTGAGCACTTTGGGATGTTGCTTTGGATACTATTTCAGTCAGTGATGGTTCCTCATTTCCTACCATACTACCATAAATTATATTTTTAAAGACTGTTCTAAAGGACAATTTTCTTCACACTTCCTCCAATGTATTGCACAATTAATTTAGCACTTTATGTTTTGTCACGGGAATGGTACAACCTAGTATTATCTGTTCATGTTCCATATTGATATGATATCACAGGGTAATTTTAATTTAGGGGTTAGTTCACAGGCTAAAGGATTTATTTACTGCACCCCCTCATACACCCTTTCCAATATTCATATTATAGGACACCTACACTAATGGGAAGCAGCTTTATATTTAATGTCACATTGCACAAATCCATAGGTGCAAAGTACCCCTATATACTTGTAACACAGGGGTTGTGACCAAGTTAACATGCTAAACAATGTGTTGTTTCTTAAAGCGGAGTTCCACCCTAAAGTGGAACTTCCGCTCATCGGATTCCTCCCCCCCCTCCGGTGTCACAATTGGCACCTTTCAGGGGGGAGGGGGGTGCAGATACCTGTATAATACAGGTATCTGCACCCACTTCCGGGTACAGCTAGCCGCAGCTAGCCGCAGACTCCCCGCCCACCCCCGTTGTGTTGTGGGAAATACACAGTTCCCACAACACAACGGGGACCAGTGAAGACGCGCAGCGCGACTCGCGCATGCGCAGTAGGGAACCGGGCAGTGAAGCGGCAACGCTTCGCTTCCTGATTCCCTCAGTGTGAATGGCGGCGGCAGCACCCGAGGATCGAGGGACGGCTCGGTCTCGGGTGCCGACATCGCTGGACCCCGGGACAGGTAAGTGTCCTTATTTTAAAAGTCAGCAGCTGCAGTATTTGCAGCTGCTGACATCTAATTTTTTTTTTTTTGGTGAAACACCACTTTAAGCAAGGGGTTGGCTCCCTCTAGCATCCTTTTAATGCTATTGAAACTTTTGAACCAGTTCTATAATCAGAGTTAGAAAGCATTGTGGGGGATGGGGTCTAACGAGAAAAGGACTCATGTGTTAACTTAATTCTTAGAACTACTAAACCCACAATGCAAAGCCACAGACCCACAAGGCAAAGTTATTGCACTGCATGCTGGGTCAGCAAATAAAAAGGGAGTTTGGCCATTTTTGCGGTCTCTTGGGACGCCATTCAATACCTGCATGCAGTATGGTCTGTGAGTGTGACTGGGAGACTGCGGCCTGTAAGGAGCGGAGCGGAATTGATCGGCCTCTGAGGAGTTCCATAGCACGGCCAGCTGGATCCGAGCGCGGATGAACCTAAGGACCCAAGACAGCTGGAGTTTTCCTGTGTTCCGGTCATCAGCCATCTGAAAGAGCGGTGCAGTGTGACGGCGCCGGCTTTGGATCAGACGGAGATTTCAGGAAAGGAGTTCGGAAGGAATGCCACAGTACCTGGGCCTGTTGTGGTGAGCAGGCAATTGCCCAGACCAATAGAATACACTGTTTGCTGGTGAGACTTGTAGTTCCACGGAGGTGGTTCTGCTTATTCATAGGAAGTGCACATGCACCTCCATGCTGTGGAGGTGGTACTGCACTGCCATTGCAGTCCACAAGGAAGAGTTACAGGAGTGTTGTTTGTTTATCACCATCAAAGGAATAGTTCTCATTACATTCATCATTTTACAGTCTGTTTCTTTATGTTTCTATCATGTTGGATTACAAATAACTGCAGTTCAAATCAAAGGGCTAGCTGAAGAACAAATCAAGACAAAGCACTCTGCCACCCTCAGCAAGGAATCAGGGCGTCACCATACTCATTGTACATTGAATTGCATCCTAGGGGGAGCCCTAGAGTATAGGAATCAATATTATACTGCATTACCCTGTTTATGTGAATGTAATATGTTTAGGTTTGGGGTGTGCATTGAGGCTGCGGTGGAAAAGTGCTCAACATAAGTGTTGTATGATATTGAGCATTGGCCCCACTGTGCATCTGTCTGTGTATGCCCTCCATGGTGATCATTGAATTCTCAGTTCATGTACACATTGTCTGTTTTCTACTGTTATTCTTTATATCTGAGTTACCACAGTGTTTATTGCACTAAACATCCTTTTAGTAAACTTCCTAAGTGGTTAATTGACAACTTGTGTGAGACTCCATCTATTACTACAGCTGGTGAAGTGACTGGTTCCAAGGTTACGGTAAATATACTGTGTAGTGTACCATTACCGTGTTTCTCTTTACCACTGGGTCTCACACTAATATTACTCTACAGGTGTGACAGAGGGGTTGAGACTGTTCTTGGGGTTGATAGGCCGGATACAGGATTATACATTCATCAGCAGCTCTTACGGGGGTAGTGCTTCACACTTTTAGTAGCATGTGAACACTGTTGTGTTCTGTATTGAGAGTCTACATTCTATGCTGAGGGCTGTGTAGTTAGAGGGTAGGGCATGTACCACATGGGTAGTCTGACAAGGTTTGGAGGTTTGGTTCTCTGTTTTGCAGTGCAATGTGTGGGGGCATGCCCACCAAGTATCCTCTGCCTCTAGATGCTGCAAAAGGTAACTTGACCATGCAGAGGTCTATAATTACATGCCCAGATCGTTGTGGAAAAATTTCTGCTATTACCGATCCCTGTGACAGTGATCAGGAGTATTTTCAGACTCAGCACACTCAAATGAAGAAACAGTTAATGGGTGATGGGTAAGACTATCTATGATAAAATGAGTACTGGGACGGACAATTCAGTGACTAAAGGGACTGGTTGTGAGATAAACAGTGAATTGGGAGTGACCACAGTTTGGAGACTCTCTAAGATGTTTAGCACTGATGATGAAAATGTGAATATGAAGTTTATTGCTGAGGTATGTGTGGAAGGGGTGACCACAGAGGAAACTCTGTTACTGTATCTGCCCTTGCATGTAGAGTTGCCACCTCATCCCTTTAAACCCAAACACATATTGATTGAGGTGGTAATTAAACTCACTTGGCATAACTATAAAAAAGATTTGCGCTAAGTGAATAATTAGTGAATAAATAAATTATAAAAACAAGATATCCGTGATAGGAGTCCTGCCGCTGAACACTATAACCCCGATATAAGGCAAGAAAGATGTACAGATAATAAACAGTGCAGCGCTGGACATGAATCTAAATAAATTGTTATACCAATCAATGATAATAACATTAAATAAAAGTGATAATATTACAATATGAGTGACAATGTGCTAATAAGATAATGTGAACAATCTAGAATGATTAGCCACCAGTATAAAAAATACCCATCAGTTAAAAATAAGTGTTCATAAAAACTAAATTTATTCAAAAAATGCTCAAATAAAGTGATAAAGTCCAAAAAAATGTGCAAAGAGGGTGTAGGATAAAGAATTAAAGATCCAAATCCAATGATCCACTTGAAAGTGACGCCCACCACCAGGAGAGAAGAAATGGAGGCTTACCAGAAAGCCTGCGACCGCCCTTACTCAGGGGGGTCAAAACAGGCTTAGTAGATCACCGTTGATGTCCTGCTAGGGTTGAATCTGTATTTCCTCCGACCTCCCTTCGCGATGGCTTATGAGCAACAGCCAGAAGCACTCAGGAGAATATGGTCACAAGATGGTTCAAGCAGCAGACACTCCAGCAAGGGTGAATCATATAAAAGAAAAAGGAACTCCCATAGTGCAGAGAATCAAGTTCCATTTATTTAAAAAAAAGGCAGATAAAATAGCAGATACACTGCATTAAAATCGCATCTACAATGCCTAAACGAAACAAGCAGGGAAAAAGTAAAAAAAAAAACTCCACCGCTGTTTTAAATTAAAATCGTGCATGCGCGATGCGTGTTCACGTTGTGACCCACAACGTGAACACGGTCACAACGTGAACATGCATCGCGCATGCGCGCTTTTAATTTAAAACAGCGGTGGAGTTTTTTTTACTGTTTCCCTGCTTGTTTCGTTTGGGCAATGTATATGCGATTTTAGTGCAGTGTATCTGCTATTTTATCTGCCTTTTTTTAAATAAATGGAACTTGATTCTCTGCACTATGGGAGTTCCTTTTTCTTTTATATGATTCACCCTTGCTGGAGTGTCTGCTGCTTGAACCATCTTGTGACCATATTCTCCTGAGTGCTTCTGGCTGTTGCTCATAAGCCATCGCGAAGGGAGGTCGGAGGAAATACAGATTCAACCCTAGCAGGACATCAACGGTGATCTACTAAGCCTGTTTTGACCCCCCCGAGTAAGGGCGGTCGCAGGCTCTCTGGTAAGCCTCCATTTCTTCTCTCCTGGTGGTGGGCGTCACTTTCAAGTGGATCATTGGATTTGGATCTTTTATTCTTTATCCTACACCTTCTTTGGACATTTTTTTGGACTTTATCACTTTATTTGAGCAAACTCACTTGGTGCCTTATCTGCACTAAATTAGTCTCGGAACCTGTGTAATTCGTATGTGTTTGGGTTTGAAGGGATGAGGTGGCAACCTGACTTGCATGTCTAGTGCAGAAGATGTCCCTGGACACCTCTGAGGGGCTTGGTGACTCAGAGGCTTCCCAGGAAAACTAAGGTGCCGACCTGGGGGGTGAGAGTATTCTGAAAGTGTCCCTGTATTTAATGCAAAACTTCACCCAAAGGGGAAAGCTTTGCTCTTCCTCCTACTCCCCCCTTTCCCTGATATATTTGCTTTTTTTTGGGGGGGGGAGCAAGTATCTGGTTTTGACTAGGCAATCTGAGTGGAAGTTTTCCTCCCCTCCTCCCTCCCCACAGGTCCCAGAAGGCTGCGGGACCATTCACAAAATGCAGCACAGCTCATGCATGCGCAGTCGGCAGCCAACTCTGATGCCACAAACATTCAATGCACAGTTAAAATGCTGGCACTGGAGACTGAAGACTGGTGAAGAAACCGACTCCAGTGGGGACAGCGCTGGATCCTGGGACAGGTGAGTGTCTGTTTATTAAAGGTCAGCAGCTACAGTTTTCATTCATTCATTTTTCAACAAATGACTAGGGATGAGCTTCGCGTTCGAGTTGAACCCATCTTCGACTCGAACATCGGCTGTTGGATCGTTCGCCGAATTGCGAACATTATGGGCCGTTCGCGCCAAATTCGTGTGGTGCGTCACGGCCCATAATTCACTGCGGCATCGCAGTGCATTGCTGGCTGATGATTGGCCAAGCATGCACCATGACCCGCATGCTTGGCCAATCACAGCGCCGTCAGTAGAGAGAGCTGTAATTGGCCAAAGCCAGGGTGGCTTTGGCCAATTATGGCTCAGGGGGTTTAGAACACGTCCCACACTATATAAGGCCGCCTGCACGGCGAACCTGTGTAGTGTGTTCCGGCGTGCTGAGATAGACAGAGAGACAGCGTCATTTCATTTGAGTTAGCTAGATTAGTCAGGAGTTAGCTGCACTTACAGTGTATTGTGTATATATATGCATCCCAGGTGTTGCATATATATATATATATATATATATATACACTGTATTCAGTTTAGCTAGATCTGTTCCTGTTATCTTCCTACTGACAGGCAGGCTTGTCTTGTTACAGTATTTACAGCTACCTGAAGAAAATTGCTGGTGTTCTTTTGATCCTATTAGTACCACAGTCAGGCAGCTAGACTATTTACAGTTAGTGTAGTGCGTCCTCCTCACAGTGTTCAGCTAAAACTACAAGTTAGTGTAGTGAGACCTCTGCACAGTGTTCAGCTAAAGCTACAAGTTAGTGTAGTGTGTCCTGCTCACAGTGTTCAGCTAAAGCTACAAGTTAGTTTAGTGTGACCTCTGCACAGTGTTCAGCTAAAGCTACAAGTTAGGGTAGTGCGTCCTCCTCACAGTGTTCAGCTAAAGCTACAAGTTAGTGTAGGGCGTCCTGCTCACAGTATTCAGCTAAAACTACAAGTTAGTGTAGTGCGACCTCTGCACAGAGTTCAGCTAAAGCTACAAGTTAGTGTAGTGCGTCCTCCTCACAGTGTTCAGCTAAACCTACAAGTTATTTTTTTGCAAGCTCTGCACAGTGTTCACCTAAAGCTAACTGTAGAAGGTTGGTGGTGTTTTCCTGAACCTATCACTACCACAGGCAGCTAAATAAGCTACAAGTTAGTTTTTTGCGAGCTCTGCACAGTGTTCAGCTAAAGCTACCTGTAGAAGGTTGGTGGTGTTCTCATACTACAGGCAGGCAGTTGATTTTGCTAGCTGCAGTATCAGTACATATATATATATATATATATATCCCAGCTTAGTGCAGCTACAGGCCATTAGTATGTCTGGAAGGCCAACAAGGAGAGGCAGACAGTCACAAGCCAATAAAAGAGGGCAAGCAGGCTCTGTGTTTAGAGACAACAGTGCTGGTCGTGGAGACAGTGCATCCTCATCAGCACGTAGCCGTGGGACACGCTTGGCCTTTTTTTCCGCAGCTAGCCGCGTTGACCCGCAACATGCAGAAGACTTGGTCGAGTGAATGACCAAGCGGTCCTCATCCTCCTCATCCTCTCTCACCCATGTCCTCCTGAGGAGTCCCTCGAACTGTTTGAGCACAGTGTTGGGTACATGCTCCAGGAGGATGCCCAGCGTTTGGAAGGCTCTGATGATGATACCGAGCTAGATGAAGGCAGTAACGTGAGCACGGACAGAGGGGGTGCCCAAGAAGGACAGCAATCTGGCAGTCATGCTCCCCCTGCTGCAGCATATTGCCAGGTTTGCTCCAGTGATGAGGAGGGAGGGGATGATGAGGTCACTGACTCAACGTGGGTGCCTGATAGGAGAGAGGAGGAGGAGGAGGAGGAGGTACATCACCAATGAGGCAGGATGCCCTCCAGGGGCCAGCCTAAGGGCAGCACACTGACTGCATCACACCCCAAAGCTCCGCATGTGCAGGGCGCTGCAGTCTCTGCGCATTATTTAAAAAGGTCTTTGGTGTGGGCCTTTTTTGAGACGAGTGCATCAGATCGCACCGCTGCTATTTGCAACATATGTCTCAAGCGTATCTTGCGTGGCCAAAACATCTCCCACTTGGGCACCACACGCTTGACCAGACATATGTTGACCTGCCATGCAGTTCGTTGGCAAGAGTATTTAAAAGACCCACACCAAAGAACAAACAGGACCTCTCCTTGCTCCTCATCAGCTGAGATCTCCAACCCCACTATACCTTCAGTCCTCTCTGAGACCTGCACTGAGAGGAATGAAGGTGCAGAATTAGGTGTGTCACAGCCAAGTACTTGTGGGCAATCTGCTTTCGGTACACCAACGTCAGATTGTACCAGGCAAATTTCCCTGCTCCAGCTGCAGCACCGCCGAAAGAAGTTCGCTCCCAGCCATCCACATGCCCAGCGGTTGAATGCTAGCTTGGCAAAATTGCTAGCACTTCAACTGCTGACTTTTCAGTTGGTAAGGTGCATATTACCGCTGACTCATGGTCCAGCAGGCATGGACAGGGACGTTACCTAAGTTTCACCGCACATTGGGTGACTCTGCTGGCTGCTGGGAAGGATGCAGGACAGGGTGCAGTAGTGTTGGAGGTTGTTCCGCCACCACGCCTCCAAAATGCCACTACTAATGATTGTGACACACCTCTCTCCACCACCCCCTCCTCTTCTTCTTCCTCCATGGCCTCTTCCTGTGCTTTGTCCTCTGAACCAGCAGGGCGCCGTAGCCGTTCAAGGGGCTACGCAAGTATGAAGGCCAAAAGATGCCATGCGGTGCTTGAGCTGGTGTGCTTGGGGGACAGGAGCCACACTGGGGCAGAGGTTCTGTCAGCTCTGCAGGGGCAGGTTCAGAGGTGTTTGACGCCACGCCAACTTAAGGCAGGAATGGTGGTTTGCAACAATGGCACCAACCTCCTCTCTGCCCTCCGACAGGGACAAATGACCCATGTGCCCTGTTTGGCTCACGTCCTTAACTTGGTGGTGCAGTGGTTCTTGGGCAGGTACCCGGGCTTACAGGATGTCCTGAGGCAGGCCAGGAAAGTCTGTGTGCATTTCCGCCGGTCATATAATGCCAGTGCTCGGCTGGCAGACCTCCAAAAGGAATTTAACCTGCCCAAGAACTGCCTAATCTGTGACATGACCACCACGTGAAACTCAACGTTGGCCATGCTGCAGCGGCTGCACACGCAGAAGAGGGCCATCAATGAGTACCTGTGCGACTATGGCACCAGGACAGGGTCAGGGGAGCTTGTTTTTTTTTCCCCACGCCAGTGGACCATGATCAGGGATGCATGCACTGTCCTGTCACCATTTGAGGAGGCCACGGTGATGGTGATCAGTGACAGTGCATGCATCAGTGACACTGTCCCCCTTGTCCACCTGTTGGAGCACACGCTGCATGGAATAATGGACAGGGAACTTGAGGCAGAACAGAGGCAGGAAGAGGAGGACTCCCTTAGCTCTCAAGGCCCCCTTTATCCAGACAGTGTTCTTGCGTGCCCGCCGATCACACAGGAAGAGGACGAGGATGAGGAGGAGGAGGAGGTGGAATGTGTCAGCATGGAGGTGGAGCCTGGGACAAAGCATCAGCAGCAGTCTTTAAGGGATCAGTCCCAAGAAACACATGGACTTGTACGTGGCTGGGAGGAGGTGGCTGAGGACCATGTCATCCTTAGTGACCCAGAGGACTCCGGACCGAATGCCTCAGCAAACCTACGCTGCATGGCCTCGCTGATCCTGCAAAGCCTGCGGAAGGATCCTCGTATTCGTGGTATCAAGGAGAAGGACCAATACTGGCTGGCAACCCTCCTTGATACACGTTACAAGGGTAAGGTTGCAGACCTTATTTTGCCATTGCAGAGGGAGCAGAGGATGAAACATCTTCGGGAGGCCTTGCAGAATGGTCTGTGCAACGCGTTCCCAGAGACTGGGAGGTTACAAACTGGGAGCGGTGGAGAAGGTGGCCGTCTGACCGATGCGTTCAGACAATTTTTTGGTCCGCAGCCCCAACGTATGATCGGTTCCAGCAACCATCGCCAGCGTCTGTTTTACATGGTGCAGGAATACCTAGGGGCAAGATCTGACTTGGACACCTTTCCCACCGAAAATCCTCTGGGTTACTGGGTCTTGAGGATGGATCACTGGCCAGAGCTTGCACAGTATGCAATTGAGCTACTGGCCTGTCCTGCATCCAGCGTTCTCACATTCAGTGCTGCTGGAGGCTTTGTAACCGATCACAGGGTGCATCTGTCCACCGACTCGGTCGATCGACTGACCTTCATAAAAATGAATCAGTCTTGGATCACCACCAGCTACCAAGCACCTGATGCTGATGTAACCGAATAATTTTTTTGAAATCTCAGATCCCTTCAAAGACTGCCCTATGCTGATGCTGAGTGACTATCCTGAGTAATTATCCTCTTCCTCCTCAATGATCACACTGATAGCTTGTAAGAACATTTTTGGTTCTGGCCGCCACCAGTGCCTAAGGCCCAATTTTTCAGCCCCTGTTTAACAGGGGCGTGTAATTACAATTTTTGATGCAATACTTCGCAGCAGGGCTCGTTTCTGCGTTCCAACCAGAGTATCTGTGAGGGGTTGCAGTGTTGTGGCACCAGCACCAGTGCCTAAGGCCCAATTTTTCAGCCCCTGTTTAACAGGGGCGTGTAATTAAAATTTTTGATGCAATACTTTGCAGCGAGGCTCGTTCCTGCGTTCCAACTAGAGTGTCTGTGAGGGGTTGCAGTGTTGTGGCACCAGCACCAGTGCCTAAGGCCCAATTTTTCAGCCCCTGTTTAACAGGGGCGTGTAATTACAATTTTTGATGCAATACTTTGCAGCAGGGCTCGTTTCTGCATTCCAACTAGAGTATCTGTGAGGGGTTGCAGTGTTGTGGCACCAGCACCAGTGCCTATGGCCCAATTTTTCAGCCCCTGTTCAACAGGGGCATGTAATTACAATTCTTGATCTAATATTTCACAGCAGGGCCCTGTGAGGGATTACAGTGTTGTGGCCACAACAACACCTAAGGCCCAAATTTCCGCTGAGTATATAGGGCCCCGCCCCTACTTTCAAACATCCAACTTACAAATGACTCCTACTTGCAAACGGAAGGAGACAACAGGAAGTGAGATGAAATCTACCCCTAGGAAGGGAAATTCTCTCCTGTAAGAGTTAATATGGGAAAAACGTTTCTCCTTTCCACTGATGCTTTATTACCAATCACAAAAAAAAACAAATTTTCAAAAAACATTTGTCATTGGGACAAAAAATGAGGTGAAATCTTCTGAAGAGGAGCACAGACAGCAAAACAAATGTCACACGGGTGATAACCCTTCCCTATGTTTTCCAAAAAGCTTAAAAAAGATTTTTTGGCTGGAGCTAAACACGTTAAAAATTTACCCGTTCAAAATTACAAACAGATTCTACTTAACAACAAACCTACAGTCCTTGTCTTGTTTGCACCGCCTGTAAACTGCTGTTCAGAGTATATAGGGCCTGGGGGCCCCACACCTTTCCTTTTTTAATTTGGGTGCGGGGTTCCCCTTAATATCCATAGAAGACCCAAAGGGGCAGTTTTAAATTACTTTTTTTCCTTTAAAAATGACATTTTGTACAGGGACTGTTCTATGCACGGGAAACACGCGCCACGTTACAGGCATACATATAGACACCCCCCAGGTACGATATTTAAAGGAATATTTAACTTTTTTTTTAACTTTAACCACTTCCTGCCCGCCCTATAGCGGATTGATGTCCGGGAAGTGGTTCTGTTATCCTGACTGGGCGTCATATGACGTCCAGCAGGAGAACATGCCGCCCCAGGGGCGCACATCGCGGCGATCGGTGGAGCAGTGTGTCAGCCTGACACACCGCTACACCGATCTTGGTAAAGAGCCTCTGGCAGTGGCTCTTTACCACGTGATCAGCCGTGTCCAATCACGGCTGATCACGCTGTCAATGGGAAGAGCCGTTGATCGGCTCTTCCTCACTCGCGTCTGACAGACGCGAGTAGAGGAGAGCCAATCGGCGGCTCTCCTGGCAGGGGGGTTCTGCGCTGATTGTTTATCAGTGCAGCCCCCCCTCAGATCACCACACTGGACCACCAGGGATCACCACTAGGACCACCAGGGAAGGGGCAACATGTGGATGGCCAGGTATGTACCCCATGGCCATCCACATGTGCCCAATCTGTGCCAATCAGTGCCCACAAATGGGCACTGATTGGCACCATTATGCCCCAGATCTGCCCAGCAATGCCCCCAATGTTTTATCAGTGCCACCTGTCATTGCCCATCGGTGCCACCTGTCATTGCCCATTGGTGCCACCTGTCAGTGCTCATCAGTGCCCATCTGTGCCCATCAGTGCCCACCTATCAGTGCCCACCTATCAGTGCCACACATCAGTGCCACCCATAAGTACCCATCAGTGCCACCCATATGTACCAATCAATGCCACCTACGAGTGCCCATCAGTGCCGCCTATGAGTGCCCATCGGTGCCACCTATGAGTGCCCATCAGTGCCGCATACCAGTTCCACCTATCAGTGCCCATCAGTGCCACCTATCAGTGCCCATCAGTGCTGCCTATCAGTGCCCATCATCAGTGCCAGTCAGTACCACCTCATCAGTGCCACCTCATTGGTGCCACCTCATCGGTGCCTATCAGTGCCACCGTATCAGTGCCCGTCAGTGCAGCCATATCAGTGCCCATCATTGAAGGAGAAAACTTACTTATTTACAAAAAATTTTAACAGAAACAAAGAAAAACTTGTTTTTTTTTTGAAATTTTCGGTCTTTTTTTACTTGTTGCGCAAAAAATAAAAACCGCAGAGGTGATCAAATACCACCAAAAGAAAGCTCTATTTGTGGGAACAAAATGATAAAAAATTTGCTTGGGTACAGTGTAGCATAACCGCGCAATTGTCATTCAAATTGCGACAACACTGAAAGCTGAAAATTGGCCTGGGCGGGAAGGTGTCTAAGTGCCTGGTATTGAAGTTGTTAAGCATCATTAAAATCACTGCTCCCGAAAAAAAGTCTGTTTTTTAAAAGGTTTTTTTTGCATTGATACATGTCCCCTGGGGCAGGACCCGGTCCCCAAACCCTTTTTACGCACAATACCATGCAAATTAGCCTTTTAAAATGAGCACTTTTGATTTTGAACGTTCGAGTCCCATAGACGTCAATGGGGTTCTAACATTCGTGCAAATTTTCGGTCCGTTCGCAGGTTCTGGTGCGAACCGAACCGGGGGGGTGTTCGGCTCATCCCTACAAATGACTGAAGAACCTCTTTAAGAATGGCCCACAGATGCACAGATGTGCGAATATGTAAGGATTAATTGCAGAGCCACAGGCTCCTTATGTGAAATAAATGACCATGTAATCTCCTTTACGTAATGATGTATTTGATGTGCAGTTACCAGATATTTCTGTTTCTTGTGGATTGAAGGGATTCTTCTGGTTAAATCATTCCTATTCACATTTATAGAAAGATTTTGTATTTATTTAAGAAAACTATAGTTCCAGAACTCTTAGAACTGTAAATAGTAATGTGTGTTTTTGTCTTCCATGAAAAGCTGCACAAATATGTGAGAAATCTTCATTATACCAAGCCAACCGGAGGCGAGATCTACTTTAATGAGAAAAGAGAAGTTCCAGCAGATCTTATTTTACAAAGCTGGTATTTTTTTAACTTTTCATATGCTTCATATATAACAATTTCCACCAGCCAAAGCCCAGATTATGTCCCTGAACCATTCATCAATATGAGTGATCCCGTCTTCTGGAGAAAAGGCACAGTAAGAAATAACTTTATTTTCTGTTTACATCATTTGCTGAGGAGATTTATAGTTTAGATATGTAGGGATTTTCTAGTCTTAAATTAAGATATGCTAGCCAATCTGCCTCTCCATGAATGGGGTTATTTGTTATTGAATTGAAGTCATTGCAGGTTTTTGATTGTTGTACATAAAGAATGTTTCTTATACGATATTTATGTTCTATGTGTGTATCTATGTCTTATGGAATAAAGTTATCAGAGGAGCTAACGGGGGGCTGTAAATCTCTGATACAAATAAAATATTAATAAAACATCCAATGGTGGCCCCAAGAAGTTCAGAATGTCCTCATAATGTGTCCTTAGTACTCCATGAAAAGTATAAAAGATACATAGAAAGAAACAAGATGAATCTGTGACATGAGTAAGTGTGACAGTTGGGGGTATATTTTTAGGCGTGACAGTTGTGAGATATTATTAGTTGGAAAAGTTGGAAAATATTAGTAGGAATCCTGTTGTGGAATATTATCAAGTGAGACAGTTGTGGAATATTACTAGGTAAGGTATGGTAGTTGAGAGATATTATTAGGTGTGACAGTTGTGAGATTATCTTAGTTGTGACCGTTGTGAGATATTATTAGGTGTGACAGTTGTGAAATATTATTACTGTAGGTGTGATAGCTGTGAGATATCATTAGTTGTGGCAGTTGTGGGATATTATTTGGTGTGACAGTTTTTAGATATTATTAGGTGTGACAGTTATGAGATATTATTAGGTGTAACGGTTGTGGGATATTAGTAGGTGTGACAGCTGTGGGATATTATTAGGTGTGACAGTTGTGGGCTATTATTAGGTGTGACAGTTGTGGAATATTATTAGGTGTGCCAGTTGTGAGATATTATTAGGTGTAACAGTTGTGAAATATTAGTAGGTGCGACAGTTGTGAGAATCTTATTAGGTATGACCGTTGTGGGATATTATTAGGTGTGACAGTCATGGAGTACAAGGGGGTGCTGATAAGTATAAGTAGCCTTACTCAGAAAAAAATGAGCTAGGAAGCTGTAAGTTGCAGGGTGTACTGGCCAATTTGTCTATATTCAATGGTGCAAAAATCAACTACCTATGATTTTAAATGATCTTTCTTTTTCAGGTCCAAAGTGAACATGGCAGCACCTCCAGAAAAATTAAATGTGGAAGAGCATAGGAGCATAATCAAGTTCCTTTTTTTCCTAGGGAAAGATGTAAATCAGATCCATGATGAAATGTCACAAACTTTGGGTGACAGTGGCCCTTCATATGCAACAGTTAAACGTTGGGTTGTCAATTTTAAAACTGTCCATTTTGGTGTTGAAAGTGAGAAACCCAGCAGAAGGCCTGTTTCTGTCTCTGTGCCTGCAAATGTGAAAGCCATCCATGACATGTTCATGGAGGACTGCCGAATATCAGCCAAAAGTATTGCTACATATCTGGGAATATCACGTGAGAGAGTTGGTGCCATTATCCACAATGACTTGGAACTTACTTGACTTTTGCAGGCACAGAGACAGAAACAGGTCTTCCACTGCGTTTCTCACTTTCAACACTGAAATGGCCAGTTTTAAAATTGACAACCCAACGTTTAACTGTTTCATATGAAGGGCCACTGTCACCCAAAGTTTGGACATTTCATCATGGATCTGCTTTGCACCTTTCCCTTGGAGAAACTGGAACTTGATTATGCTCCTATGCTCTTCCACATTACTTTTTTCTGGAGGTGCTGCTATGTTCATTTTGACCTGAAAAAAAAAGAAAAGTTAAAATCATAGGTAGTTGATTTTTGCACTATTGACTATAGACACATTGGCCAGTACACCCTGAAATTTACAGCTTCCTAGCTCAATTTTTTTCTGGGTAAGGCTCAATACTAATCAGAACCCCCTCGTTTGTTACAGTTGATAACACATTGTATCCAGTGACATCAGTCAATATGTGGGAGATTCTGATCAGTGACTGATGTCATTATGGGATATATTTAGATACAGGGATACAGACACTGGTGAGTGTAGGCCTGTCATGAACCTAATGCCACCAGCAGATAGACCTCAAGACAGTTGTGTGCAGAATATGGAGATATAGGAAGAACAGTGACAGAAAAACTGCAGAGAAGCTCTAGCTGTGCAAGGCCAGAGAGAACTGCACATTTGCTGCGCTCCTTTCCTCATCACCCAGGCTGAATAGCGAGATAAGAGTATAATATAAATTATTTAGGGGGACGCCGTGCCATTTTTTTACTTGTTTTCTTTAAAAGAACAGTACACTTTGCTTACCCAAAAATGTATACTTTGCCATAAAATAAAATAAAAAACACTATTGGCCACCTTAAAATTCATACCAGAATTTTATCTAGATATGCACTCTGGGTAGCCAGGAAAGGGAAAGCAACAAAGATGTAGCCCCTCTCCAGAACCATACCAGACTACATATGTCCCCCTTATAAGGCACTAAAGGCAGACAATGTTCTCATTGGAGGGACAATTACCCTACCCCCCACATCCATTGCCCCAAAAAAGATATGGTTTTCTAGGAGGACTAATTGGAATCTGGAAGCTCCCTTTGGAATAAGGATGCCCACAGATACCCAAGCCTCCCTGGGTGAAATACTGCAGAGTATATAGTATCCCTCTTTACAAAAAAATGTACAAAGTAAACTACCTGCCACCACCACGACCCACCAAAATGATAATTCATAGCCTCATGTTGTTGACTCATTGCAGTACCACTGCAGAATTACATATTAACATAGTTAGTCAGGTTGAAGAAAGACACAAGTCCATTCAGTTCAACCACAAAAAAAGGAAGGTGAAAACCTCAGCAAAGCATGATCCAATTTGCTACAGCAGGGGAAAAAATATTTCCTGAACCCCTGAAAGGCAATCGGATATTCCCTGGATCAACTTTACCTATAAATGTTAGTACTCAGTTATATTATGTACACCTAGGAAAGAATCCAGGCCTTTTTTAAAACAATCTACTGAGATGGCCAGAACCACCTCTGAAGGGAGTCTATTCCACATTTTCACAGCTCTTACTGTGAAAAAACCTTTCCATATTTGGAGATGAAATCTCTTTTCCTAACGAGTGCCCCCTTGTCCTCTGTGATGACCTTAACTTGGATAACTCAACACCAAGTTCACTATATGGACCCCTTATGTATTTGTACATGTTGATCATATCCCCCCTCAATCTCTGCTTCTCAAGAGAGAATAAATTCAGTTCCTCTAATCTTTCCTCATAGCTGAGTTCCTCCATGCCTCTTATCAGTTTGGTTGCCCTTCTCTGCACTTTCTCCCTTTCCCCAATATCCTTTTTGAGAACCAGTGCCCAAAACTGAACTGCATATTCCAGATTAGGTCTTTCTAATGATTTGTACAGGGGCAAAATATCAGATTCCAGACAGCTGCTGTATGCAAAATAACTGACCAGGAATAATGGGTGATTACAGAATGAAGACAGCAGAGGGTGGGCAGATTTCATCAGGAAATTAAAAAAGACAGAAACGTTTTGCAAATTTGCTGCACAGTATGTAATTACTTTTACTAGGATGCAATTCCAGAAGAAGAGAGCAGATTTTTTTCTGGAAATAAAGATTTCTGTCTTTTTTCTGACACTGTTCACAAAACAGTGTAAAGATTTGATGGACAGTATGTACTCTTTTTTTTTTCTAGCATGAAATTTCAGGGGCAGAGATCAAATAGATTTCACATGAAAATAAAAATTGAGTATCTTTTTTGAGACTGAAGGCAGAAAAATTGTCCAAATTTATAGCACAGTTTTTAGTCCTTTTTGATAATCTAGGGATGTAGGGAAGAGACACTTGTCCCCATCAACATGGGAACAAGGTGCTTTACGAGAGGGGCCCCTGGGAAGGTTTTCTTACCATGCTGAGGGCATGTGGCCTGGTGGGGTTCCGGGGGGGCACACACTCATTGTTCTCTTCTTCTAGCCAACCAAGCTGCATTCTCTGATAAGGGTATGGTATGGATATTGGGGAAATACTCACCATTTTGTTATTTGTTTGTTTTTTGTATGTAGGATAAAGCAAAAGTGACATTTACAAGGAAAGAATATATTGCTACCTTCTGCCAGTAAATGACATTTTACTGTCAGATTTTTTTTTGTAAAAAAAATGGGATGGGTGACACAGTACCTGAAGGGTCTGATAGATTTTTTTTTGTTTGGGGGGGGGGGGGTGCTCATGTAAGGGTTTGGTGTGTATTTTGTTGGTGCCCATGAGATTCTTTCTTACAAAAAAAAACAAGATGTCAGAGAATTTACAATTTGTATTTGATTTTAATTGTATTTTTTACGGGTAGATGTGACTTTCCTGGAATACATTGTACAAGTCTGCAATATCACAGACAGGTTTAGAGCATCCCTGAAACAAATTGTGCTTTGTTAATGTTTTGCTTTAAGAATTAATAAAAGAGCCACCACTGGTATTTTAAAATATTTTAATATTACACATCCCCCAGAGCAGTGCCTGTCCTCCAATAAATGTGTTTGACAATCCCTTGCCTATTAGCCAGAACTCACTTTAAAGGTTTGACTCCATTGGCCACTGGGTAGTGGAGTTGTCTGATCTGTCACCATCATCAAGTTTCAGGAAGCATGGCAGCACTATCAGCTCCAGTGGTATGCCCTGTCCCACATCCTTCATGGGCTACCAAGTAGGCCTTAAAGGATATACAAGGTCCCACCCCATGATTGCCGGATAATATGTCTGCGGTCATGCAGACCCTAACACTGACTATATGGTCCAGTAACATGGAGACATTAGTTTCCACATAATGCTATAGAGTACAGATGGCCTTATGGGACTCATGGGAGAAAAAAGGGCAGCTGGGAATCTGGCTGCAAATCAGCATTCTTGAAACTAGAATGGATACTTTGGAACAAAGGGTTGGTACTACTGCCACATTACTGACTCTATTTAAACTCAGATTAAATCCATTTACATGAGACAAACTATTATGATGGATAAAATTGAGCATCTTGACAACAGGTCATGTAGGAAAAACCTATGCCTAGTGGGTATCCCAGAGAGGCTGTGGCCCAAGAATCTTCATTACCTATGTGCCTATGATATTCCAGAGGAGCTAGGCATACCAGGACTGATTAGGGTAGAATAAACTAATAGGATTGGCCCCCTGAGCAGATTATACAAAAGTCTCATCTGGTTATGGCTTGCAACTAATCTTTAGTGATAGCTGATTGCCTCCCTACTCTCTGCTTTTTTCAAACCTCTATTTTTTTTGGCTCCTTAATGTAAAATAATATAAGTGAGTGGGGTAGGGTGGGGAGTTAAGTTTATTTTTCTATCTGCTATTAGGCTTCAATGTATTATTTATTTTAAATTGTTCTATTGAGGCATTATGTAGTTATATTTAAGAAGTTGTTTCATTTAAAATGTTATTTATCTGGTTATGAGAGCCACCCAAGTTTGGTTGGGTTCTTTCTCAGCTGGTACCCTCTAGTACTCATATTGGGGAAAAGAGAAGTATGCAAATGGAATTTGGTTTATTTTATATGTTCTTTGTTTGTTTTTTAGTTTTTGCCATGCTAAAATTGTCTCTCATTCGCTACATTCTGCCTCTTGTTTTCTTAAGTGATCATAAAGGTGGAAATTAGGGAAATGGGGGAGAGCTGTTTACTTTTAACCTATTTAAACCTCCATGAATATTATTTCTTGAAGTGTTAAGGGTCTGTCTTTACCAAATAAACATTCCAAGATTCTTCGCTATTTTAAGAAATTGCTTTATTACAAGAGATCCATCTATGGCCAGAGGAGTTGATGGGTCCCGTCTGGGGGGGGGGGGGGGGTCCCTGCTAAGGGTTGTAAAGCCCATACAATTATAAAGCTTCATAAACATATTGGTTGCCAGGTGGTTTTGAAGAAATGTGATTCTATGGAGCGGAGGTGGGCAAATGTTACTATCCAAACACCTACTATTCTCCATTACTCCATTACTATTTATAGTATGTATGACCCAAATGTGGGTGATAGTGATTTTTTTGGATCTTTAATAAATAAAAATGTATTCTCATCCTCTAGAGTCAAAAATTGTGGTAGGAGAATATTTCAATGCAGCGAGTGAACCCACAGAGGATTGTAAATTACTCACAGTAGCTCTCTTGAAATGTACCCCTAGGTACCATTAGTTTTGGTGTTTTATGTCCTCCGCAATACTTATCAATACTCAGAGACATATGAACCCGTTGGAAAGGTATTATACCCACCATTCCAAAGTTCATAAATCATTGTCCTTGCTTAATATGATTTTGAGTGGTGAAAACGCATTAATATATATTATCATATGACTAGTTGCAATGAGTAAAACAATCTGGAGATTTCCCGCCTATATGACGATGATGGTTATAAAACACATTTACAGTCCTGGTGGTTAGACTATGATCATCATAAATTCCAACATAGAACCAATCTGATTCTCTATTGGTAGGCAGAAAAAGATGTAACGAGAGGTAGAATAAATTCTGCATTTAATAATATACATATTTGGCAATTAGTAAGAAGGCTAGACAAGCTTATATATAATATATATATATTATATATATTATATTGAATTCAAGCAGCCTATGACTGACCATAATCGTTCTAAATGGCTGAAGTATAACTATGATAGTGAAACATGGTTAGATGAACCCAATAAGCTCATTAGATTCTTTAAACAACTTATTGCAACATTTTTTGCAATAAGGCTGGAAGGCTTTTAGCGCTATCCTTGTTAAAAGATGAATTTCTCTTCAACATAATACGTGTTTGATCAATGATTAGGGAAATTCTAAAAAGACATCACGTGCTGTAGCTGTCGCTTCTTTTGTATGCTCAATGTGGATATTTTTTCATTAGAACTCAAATGGTTCATTTCTACATCATAATATTTAAAGTTGCCAGCCCCTGATGGATTTACTAATGGATTTTTTAAATGTCTACTTCAAGAAGTGAAGCACCCTTTGCTTTTTTTTTTTAATGGGTAGGTATCCACCACTGGGAAATTAGTCCACTATAAAATTGTGTCTTAAGAAAGCTACAGTACCCCTATCTTTTGCTTCATACAAGCCAATCTCTTTAGAAAACTAAGATGTTAAATATTTATCTAAAATAACAGCTGACCAGCTGTCAACACTTCTTCCTAAATTGATAGGTCCTGAACAGACAGGTTTTGTGGTTGGGAGATTGTCAATGATTAATGCAAAGAAGATTATTACTATACTTGAGAACTATAGATGGAGGATTTTTCTCCAAAGTTAGGAGCCATTAATAGGATTCAGTGGAAGTGGTCATTTCAGGTTCTACCTCATTTTGAGGACACTGTATTTTTTTATTCAATCTATGTACTCCTTATCATTTGCCAAGGTGTACTTAGCCCTCGGCAATTCCCCTGCAGCGTGGTTCATGTCAAGGGTGTCCTCTGCTCCCACCCTCCCTTTGGAGACTAAGCCGCAGGGCAGTATTCCAATATGATAACGACCCCAAACACACCTCCAAGACAACCACTGCCTTGCTAAAGAAGCTGAGGGTAAAGGTGATGGACTGGCCAAGCATTTCTCCAGACCTAAATCCTATTGAGCATCTGTGGGGCAATCTCAAACGGAAGGTGGAGGAGCGCAAGGTCTCTAACCTCCATCAGCACTATGATGCCATCATGGAGGAGTGGAAGAGGACTCCGGTGGCAACAACAGTGGCAACTCCAAGCCCAAAAGGGTTGAGGCAGTGCTGGAAAATAATGGTGGCCGCACAAAATATTAACACTTTTGGCCCAATTTGGACATTTTCACTTAGGGGTGTACTCACTTTTGTTGCCAGAGGTTTAGACATGAATGGCTGTGTATTGAGTTATTTTGAGGGTACAGCAAATTTACACTGTTATACAAGCTGTACACTCACTACTTTACATTGTAGCAAAGTGTCATTTATTCGGTGTTGTCACGTGAAAAGATATATTAAAATATTTACAAATATGTGAGGGGTGTACTCACTTTTGTGAGATACTGTGTATATATATATATATATATATATATATATATATATATATATATATATATATATTGTAGCTGTGGGACCCTGTGCTACTCAGAAGATTGCTGGTTTATGCCATATTTTTGGAGAGGTAGGCACACTGATTGTGCTGGGCTTTTAGTTGTGACCTGACTATGACACAGGGCTCCACTCAACAGACAAGAGGTCTGTGCATGGGAGTCAGGTGGACTCCCAACCGCTCCAGGAGTTATAGAGGCTTCATGTCTGCAGGAGGCAGATTTAGGCTGTGACAAAGTAGCAAGGAGCTAATCGTGAGTAAGCTACGAGAGAGCTTGACTCTAAGGAAGTCTTTTGGTCTGAGGAGCAGACCTAAGGCCTCAGCTTGAGGCCTGAAGCAGCCACATTGCAAGAAAGTAAGCCAGGAGGCTGAAGTATTCTGATTGTGCAGGTTACAGGAATGGTGGAACTCCCTGTGTGGGCTACTGATGTCTTTTGTAAATGTTTCCATTATTTTAAATAAAAGTGGTCTACCATGCCCTTAAGGACTGGCGCACTCATTGAAAACTCACCTACTGCCTAAATCTGATCACCCCAATCTTACTATATATATATATATATATATATATATATATATATATATATATATATATATATATATATATATATATATATATATATATATATATATATAGTATATATTGTGGCAGAGCAAGGATCTGTCCCTATGAAATTGGAGGTAAAAGAGACACAGAGTTTGCATTTCTGTGGACTGCAAGACTACAGAGTGTAGAGTTTAAATGGAGAAAACTGCTCTGTCAGTTTTCTCCAGGTTTTGCTAGTTCCAGATGGGATTCTGTAGTTTGAAGATCCCCGAGAGTCATGGGTGGGACGGGATCTCCAACCTTGTGTCCGGGTCTTGAGGATAGCAAGCAGGGTGTCTGCCCAGCTGCACACAGCCCATATAATGAGGGACTGGTGAGAGCAGAAGGTGGAAGGAAGGTGGAGTTGGAGCAGTGGCTCCTAGTGAGTGTCTCTGTGTGAAGACATACCTGTAGCAGCAGTGCTGTTGAAGAGTATCCAGGTGGGCTTGTATTTTCAGTTGTGTCTAAAACCCTGCATGAGATTCCTGAGTGGACTTTTGTTTTGTTTTTATAATTTAATAAACATGGGCTACGAGGCCCTTAACTATAAACGCCTGTGTGATGTGGACTCACTACATGAAAACGCATCTACCACTGAGCTGAACAATCCCCCATGCCACTATATATATATATATATATATATATATATATATATATATATATATATATATATATATATATATATATATATATAGAAGGGTTCATGATAATCTACTCGATTTTAGATATTTGGAACATAATATGAGGATACTCCAATATGTGCAGAAGGCAGCTGTCTGTTTTGTGTGTGTGAGAGGATGAATGTTGTTATGTTGTGTACGCAATTAACTTCTTTCTTCATGTTAGAGGTATATTTGGATGCTTTAATGTCTGTAAAATCTAAGAGCTATAATTATTACAATATATCTGCTTTGTTTTGTATTGATGAAAATCAAAATAAAAAGAAATTAAAAAAGAACATATTTTAACTTCTATTTTCAATGTCACCCTTCAATCCACCTTAAAAAAAAAAACCCTCCTCCAGCTAAATGATCCTATTTTTTTTTTGAGTTGGTGCCTTGCTTTTAAGACCACTGCCCCGCTTCTTATGCCCCTTGCTTTACAATCCCTATTTATTACTTAGTCAATTGCCATTATTGATTTTTAAAATTTGGCTTTAATTTGTTTCAATGGGTTTGAGATTCTAGATCTGAACTTTGACAACATTCGCAGGACGTATGTCAAATAGGGATGAGCCGAACACCCCCGGTTCGGTTCGCACCAGAACCTGCAAACGGACCGAAAATTTGCACGAACCTTAGAACTCCATTGACGTCTATGGGACTCGAACGTTCAAAATCAAAAGTGCTCATTTTAAAGGCTAATTTGCATGGTATTGTCCTAAAAAGGGTTTGGGGACCCGGTCCTGCCCCAGGGGACATGTATCAATGCAAAAAAAACTTTTAAAAACGGCAGTTTTTTCGGGAGCAGTGATTTTAATGATGCTTAAAGTAAAAAAAAAAAAAGTGAAATATTCCTTTAAATATCGTACCTGGGGTGTGTCTACAGTATGCCTGTAAAGTGGCGCGTGTTTCCCGTGTTTAGAACAGTCCCTGCACAAAATGTCATTTTTAAAGGAAAAAATCTCATTTAAAACTGCTTGCGGGTTTAATGTAACGTTGGGTCCTGGCAATATGGATGAAAATCAGTGAGACAAATGCCATGGTTACCCCCCAGTCCATTACCAGGCCCTTTGGGTCTTCTATGGATATTAAGGGGAACCCCGCACCCAAATTAAAATAAGGAAAGGTGTGGGGCCACCAGGCCCTATATACTCTGAACAGCAGTATACGGGCAGTGCAAACAAGACAGGGACTGTAGGTTTGTTGTTAAGTAGAATTTGTTTGTAATTTTTAACGTGTTTAGCTCCAGCCAAAAAATCTTTTTTAAGCTTTTTGGAAAACATAGGGAAGGGTTATCACCCCTGTGACATTTGTTTTGATGTCTTTCCTACTCTTCAGAAGATTTCACCTCACTTTTTGTCCCAATGAAAAATGTTTTTTGAAAATTTGGGTTTTTTTGTGGAACAAGGATTGGAAAGCATCAGTGGAAAGGGGAAATGTTTTTCCCATATTAACTCTTACAGGAGAGAATTTCCCTTCCTAGGGGTAGATTTCATCTCACTTCCTGTTGTCTCCTTCCGTTTGCAAGTAGGAGTTGTTTGTAAGTTAGATGTTTGAAAGTAGGGGCCTGCCCTATATACTCAGCAGAAATTTGGGCCTTAGGTGTTGTTGTGGCCACAACACTGTAAGCCCTCACAGGGCCCTGCTGTGAAATATTAGATCAAGAATTGTAATTACATGCCCCTGTTGAACAGGGGCAGAAAAATTGGGCTTTTGGTGGTGGTGGTGGTGCTGGTGCCACAACACTGTAAGTCCTCACTCGCTCTTGGTGGGCGCAGAAATGGGCCCTGCTGTGAAATATTAGATCAAGAATTGTAATTACATGCCCCTGTTAAATAAGGGCAGAAAAATTGGGCCTTTGGTGGTGGTGGTGGTGCTGGTGCCACAACACTGTAAGTCCTCACTCGCTCTTGGTGGGTGCAGAAATGGGCCCTGCTTACATCAGCATCAGGTGCTTGGTAGCTGGTGGTGATCCAAGACTGATTCATTTTTATGAAGGTCAGTCGATCGACCGAGTCGGTGGACAGACGCACCCTGTGATCGGTTACAAAGCCTCCAGCAGCGCTGAATGTGCGTTCCGAAAGAACGCTGGGTGCAGGACAGGCCAGTAGCTCAATTGCATACTGTGCAAGCTCTGGCCAGTGATCCATCCTCAAGACCCAGTAACCCAGAGGATTTTCGGTGGGAAAGGTGTCCAAGTCAGATCTTGCCCCTAGGTATTCCTGCACCATGTAAAACAGACGCTGGCGATGGTTGCTGGAACCGATCATACCTTGGGGCTGCGGACCAAAAAATTGTCTGAACGCATCGGTCAGACGGCCACCTTCTCCACTCCTCCTTCTTTGACTGACCGAAGCCTCAGCAACACGTTGTCCAGAAACAGGAGTTTGTAACCTCCCAGTCTCTGGGAACGCGTTGCACAGACCTTTCTGCAAGGCCTCCCGAAGATGTTTCATCCTCTGCTCCCTCTGCGATGGCAAGATCGCAGGGCCCTGCTGTGAAATATTAGATCAAGAATTGTAATTACATGCCCCTGTTGAACAGGGGCAGAAAAATTGGGCTTTTGGTGGTGGTGATGGTGCTGGTGCCACAACACTGTAAGTCCTCACTCGCTCTTGGTGGGCGCAGAAATGGGCCCTGCTGTGAAATATTAGATCAAGAATTGTAATTACATGCCCCTGTTGAACAAGGGCAGAAAAATTGGGCCTTTGGTGGTGGTGGTGGTGCTGGTGCCACAACACTGTAAGTCCTCACTCGCTCTTGGTGGGTGCAGAAATGGGCCCTGCTGTGAAATATTAGATCAAGAATTGTAATTACATGCCCCTGTTGAACAGGGGCTGAAAAATTGGGCCTTAGGCACTGGTGCTGGTGCCACAACACTGCAACCCCTCACAGATACTCTAGTTGGAACGCAGAAACGAGCCCTGCTGCAAAGTATTGCATCAAAAATTGTAATTACACGCCCCTGTTAAACAGGGGCTGAAAAAGTGGACACTGTGAGCAGGAAGCACTGCACTAACTTGTAGTTTTAGCTGAACACTGTGAGCAGGACGCACCGCACTAACTTGTAGTTTTAGCTGAACACTGTGAGCAGGATGCACCCCACTAGATTTCATCTCACTTCCTGTTGTCTCCTTCCGTTTGCAAGTAGGAGTCGTTTGTAAGTTAGATGTTTGAAAGTAGGGGCCTGCCCTATATACTCAGCAGAAATTTGGGCCTTAGGTGTTGTTGTGGCCACAACACTGTAAGCCCTCACAGGGCCCTGCTGTGAAATATTAGATCAAGAATTGTAATTACATGCCCCTGTTGAACAGGGGCAGAAAAATTGGGCTTTTGGTGGTGGTGGTGGTGCCACAACACTGTAAGTCCTCACTCACTCTTGGTGGGCGCAGAAATGGGCCCTGCTGTGAAATATTAGATCAAGAATTGTAATTACATGCCCCTGTTAAATAAGGGCAGAAAAATTGGGCCTTTGGTGGTGGTGGTGGTGCTGGTGCCACAACACTGTAAGTCCTCACTCGCTCTTGGTGGGTGCAGAAATGGGCCCTGCTTACATCAGCATCAGGTGCTTGGTAGCTGGTGGTGATCCAAGACTGATTCAATTTTATGAAGGTCAGTCGATCGACCGAGTCGGTGGACAGACGCACCCTGTGATCGGTTACAAAGCCTCCAGCAGCACTGAATGTGCGTTCCGAAAGAACGCTGGATGCAGGACAGGCCAGTAGCTCAATTGCATACTGTGCAAGCTCTGGCCAGTGATCCATCCTCAAGACCCAGTAACCCAGAGGATTTTCGGTGGGAAAGGTGTCCAAGTCAGATCTTGCCCCTAGGTATTCCTGCACCATGTAAAACAGACGCTGGCGATGGTTGCTGAAACCGATCATACCTTGGGGCTGCGGACCAAAAAATTGTCTGAACGCATCGGTCAGACGGCCACCTTCTCCACTGCTCCTTCTTTGACTGACCGAAGCCTCAGCAACACGTTGTCCAGAAACAGGAGTTTGTAACCTCCCAGTCTCTGGGAACGCGTTGCACAGACCTTTCTGCAAGGCCTCCCGAAGATGTTTCATCCTCTGCTCCCTCTGCGATGGCAAGATCGCAGGGCCCTGCTGTGAAATATTAGATCAAGAATTGTAATTACATGCCCCTGTTGAACAGGGGCAGAAAAATTGGGCTTTTGGTGGTGGTGATGGTGCTGGTGCCACAACACTGTAAGTCCTCACTCGCTCTTGGTGGGCGCAGAAGGCCAGCCAGTATTGGTCCTTCTCCTTGATACCACGAATACGAGGATCCTTACGCAGGCTTTGCAGGATCAGGGAGGCCATGCAGCGTAGGTTTGCTGAGGCATTCGGTCCGGAGTCCTCTGGGTCACTAAGGACGACATGGTCCGCAGCTACCTCCTCTCAGCCACGTACAAGTCTATGTGTTTCTTGGGACTGATCCCTTAAAGACTGCTGCTGATGCTGAGTGCCAGGCTCCACCTCCATACTGACACAATCTTCCTCCTCCTCCTCCTCGTCCTCTTCCTGTGTGATCGGCGGGCACGCAGGAACACTGTCTGGATAAAGGGGGCCTTGAGAGCTAAGGAAGTCCTCCTCTTCCTGCCTCTGTTCTGCCTCAAGTGCCCTGTCCATTATTCCACGCAGCGTGTGCTCCAACAGGTGGACAAGGGGAACAGTGTCACTGATGCATGCACTGTCACTGCTCACCATCCTCGTGGCCTCCTCAAATGGTGACAGGACAGTGCATGCATCCCTGATCATGGCCCACCGGCGTGGGGAAAAAAAACAAGCTCCCCTGACCCTGTCCTGGTGCCATAGTCGCACAGGTACTCATTGATGGCCCTCTGCTGCGTGTGCAGCCGCTGCAGCATGGCCAACGTTGAGTTCCACCTGGTGGGCATGTCACAGATTAGGCGGTTCTTGGGCAGGTTAAACTCCTTTTGGAGGTCCGCCAGCCGAGCACTGGCATTATATGACTGGCGGAAATGCACACAGACTTTCCTGGCCTGCCTCAGGACATCCTGTAAGCCCGGATACCTGCCCAAGAACCGCTGCACCGCCAAGTTAAGGACGTGAGCCAAACAGGGCACATGGGTCATTTGTCCCTGTTGGAGGGCAGAGAGGGGGTTGGTGCCATTGTCGCAAACCACCATTCCTGCCTTAAGTTGGCGTGGCGTCAACCACTAACTTGTAGTTTTAGCTGAACACTGTGAGCAGGACGCACCGCACTAACTTGTAGTTTTAGCTGAACACTGTGCAGAGGTCTCACTACACTAACTTGTAGTTTTAGCTGAACTCTGTGAGCAGGACGCACCGCACTAACTTGTAGTTTTAGCTGAACACTGTGAGCAGGACTCACGGCACTAACTTGTAGTTTTAGCTGAACACTGTGAGCAGGACGCACCGCACTAACTTGTAGTTTTAGCTGAACACTGTGAGCAGGACGCACCGCACTAACTTGTAGTTTTAGCTGAACACTGTGAGCAGGACGCACCGCACTAACTTGTAGTTTTAGCTGAACACTGTGAGCAGGACGCACCCCACTAACTTGTAGTTTTAGCTGAACACTGTGAGCAGGATGCACCGCACTAACTTGTAGTTTTAGCTGAACACTGTGAGCAGGGCGCACTGCACTAACTTGTAGCTTTAGGTGAACACTGTGCAGAGGTCTCACTACACTAACTTGTAGTTTTAGCTGAACACTTGAGCAGGACGCACCGCACTAACTTGTAGTTTTAGCTGAACACTGTGAGCAGGAAGCACTGCACTAACTTGTAGTTTTAGCTGAACACTGTGAGCAGGACGCACCGCACTAACTTGTAGTTTTAGCTGAACACTGTGAGCAGGATGCACCCCACTAACTTGTAGGTTTAGCTGAACACTGTGAACAGGACGCACCCCACTAACTTGTAGTTTTAGCTGAACACTGTGAGGAGGACGCACTGCACTAACTGTAAATAGTCTAGCTGCCTGACTGTGGTACTAATAGGATCAAACGAACACCAGCAATTTTCTTCAGGTAGCTGTAAATACTGTAACAAGACAAGCCTGCCTGTCAGTAAGAAGATAACAGGAACGGATCTAGCTAAACTGAAAACAGTATATATATATATATATATATATATATATATATATATATATGCAACACCTGGGATGCATATATATACACAATACACTGTAAGTGCAGCTAACTCACTGATTGTCCTGCCTAATCTAGATAACTCAAATGAAATGACATTGTCTCTCTGTCTATCTATCACTATTTCAAAGCTGGAACACACACTACACAGGGCCGCTGTGCAGGCGGCCTTATATAGTGTGGGGAGTGTTCTAAACCCCCTGAGCCATAATTGGCCAAAGCCACCCTGGCTTTGGCCAATTACAGCTCTCTCTACTGATGGCGCTGTGATTGGCCAAGCATGCGGGTCATAGTGCATGCTTGGCCAATCATCAGCCAGCAATGCACTGCGATGCCGCAGTGAATTATGGGCCGTGACGCGCCACACGAATTTGGCGCGAACGGCCCATATCGTTCGCAATTCGGCGAACGGGCGAACAGGCGATGTTCGTGTCGAACATGGGTTTGACTCGAACACGAAGCTCATCCCTAATGTCAAACAGAACCTGGATACATTCCACTCATCCCTAATCCTAACTAGTAAAATATTAAACACAAACATCATGCATCTTTCCACTGCTATTGGGGAAATTCATTGCCCACATCTCTTCCCATTTAATCATCGTTAAAATTCTGGAAAAATATTTTCTCACTTTAAGTGTCTAGAAAAGAGAAAAATCCCATTGCAAGGGAACAGAGGGTCTTGTTGATAGACAAAGATGAATCAATTTCTAACATTAACAGACTTTTCTTATTTTTTTTAAATCTGCTGGGTTTTTTTTGGCTAATACACGTTTAGAGACATCATCTTTGGTTCTGATTGTGTTTCCATCTTTCCCTGGATTTTCTAGGCATTAGAGGCCCCACAAATGTTTTATTTGGTCTAAAATAAATGCTTTTTAGTTTATTTTGAGTTTATTTTCCTTTTACTCAGCAAAAGATAAAAAAAACCCAGTGGTGAATAAATAGCACCAAAAAAATCTTTATTAGTATGAAAATAATAATAATAATAATTTGGGTACAGTGTTGCATCACTGAACAATTGTCATTCAAAGTGTGACAGCACTGAAAGCTGAAAATTGGCCTGAAATAGTGACCCTATCAACATGCAATAGAAATCAATAAACACCCCAAATCAATGAAAACCCCAAAATACTGCCCTCCCCCTGAATGGATCTCAAACCTGAAGAATTCACTGTGAAATCATGGTAGAGGGAAACATGAACCTCATTAGTATTTGTAGCACCTAGTTTGTATATCCTCATGAGATATGATGGAAAAAGAATAATAATAATAATAGTAATAATAATATTTATAATAATAATAATAATAATATGTGATTTCAGCCTCCAGTATCGCGATGCTCAAATCCCTGTTTACCCGGCAGTAGACAAAAGTTTGGATCTTCAACACATAAATGCTGCTATGAGTGTGTCCCATGTTCAGAAGGAGAGATCTCCAACATTTCTGGTAGAGTTTGTATTTGTTAGTAAATAATTGTTGGACTGGGCAGATGTTACCACTGTCGTTAAAGTGTATAACTAAGACATATGAAGTACATACCCTGCAAGTACTGAAGTATACCGGTTGATCCTGCCAGAAATGCACTCAGTTTATCATTTCTCCTGTGAGCTGACACATACAGGAGTTTTTGAACTGAAATAACAAGGAATGGTGTAAACTCTGCCTAGCTGTAACTATCTACTTCTAATACTATTACAAAATACTGAATCTCTCCCCTCTTCTCATTTTTTCTGACATCAAAAGGTATTTTTTGCACATTATATTTAAAGTTGACCTCTCATAGCCCTACAAGTCTGCATGAATCAGTTCCTAAAATGTACAGCAACAGTATCATTTTCATTTGTTTTTTTCCCCCCTCAAAGTCCCACATTTTTCATCCTTGAGCTCCAGTCTATGACTTTGCTTTGATCGGGTGGTTGCTGTCTGTTTGTACTGTTGGTGAATTAATGACGGGATGCATTGGATACCTTCACTGCCATTGTGCTATTGCTGGGTGTCCAGTGTGTCCATATACCTTTAAGGAGGGATGGGCTCCCTCCAGGCATACCTGTCCTAATATATACATTATTACATATGTGCTCTAGCTTTGGATACTCTCAAAATATATAGAATTAAGACGCATATATTTGCAATTGTGTGCAAACTAAACCCCTTGTTTTTAACGCAAACTGTAATGCCGCGTACACACGGTCTGACTTTCCGGCATGCTTGGTCCGGCGGACCAGAGTGTGCCGGACAATCCGCCCGTGTGTAGGCTCCGGCGGACTTTTCCGGCAGACTTTTCCCCAAAAGCCCGCCGGACCTAGATTTGAAACATGTTTTAAATCTTTCCGTCGGACTCGGGCGGAAAGTCCGCTCGTCTGTGTGCTGGTCCGACGGAAAGTCCGCTCGTGTGTATGCTGGTCCAACGGACCAGATACGACGCGAGGGCAGGGTATTGCATTTCGCGCTCGCTGCAATAGGAAAAACAAATTTTCCTATTGCGGCGAGCGCGGGGCATACCAGGCCCTTAGGTCTGGTATGGATTATAAAGGGAAGCCCCTACGCCGAAAAACCGGCGTGGGCCCCCCCCCTAAAATCCATACCAGACCCCGATCTGAGCACGCAGCCTGGCCGGTCAGGAAAGGGGGTGGGGACGAGCGAGCGCCCCCCCTCCTGAACCGTACCAGGCCGCATGCCCTCAACATCGGGGGTGGATGCTTTGGGGGAGGGGGCTCCCTGCGGGGCCCTCCCACCCCAAAGCACCTTGTCCCCATGTTGATGAGACTGCAGTCCAGCCGGAGAGAGCGTCGTGTCAACATCTGGAGAAGAGAAGACAAAAAGCCCAGAAGACAAGAAGCCCAGAAGTCCGGACCTCTGCTGGCAAGAGAGCTACCTGAAGACAGCGGAGGAGCCGGCCGAAGAACTGGAACACCGGGAGAAGAGAGCGGAGAAGAACCAACCGGACGCCGGGAGAAGATGAACCAGAGGGACCCCCGAAGCTGGAAGAAGACCCCCGAAACCAGAGGAAGATTCCCTCCCCCGGAGCTGTTTAATAAAATATTTTAAAAACCTGTGTAGTGTTTTATTATTTACACGTTTTCCCTAGGTGAATGGGTAGGGGTACCATGTACCCCATACTCATTCACATAGGGTGGGGGGCCGGGATCTGGGGGCCCTCTTATAGGGGGCTCCCGGATTCCGATAAGCCCCCCACCCGCAGACCCCGACAACCAACGGCCAGGGTTGTGGGGAAGAGGCCCTTGTCCTCATCAACATGGGGACAAGGTGCTTTGGGGTGGGGGGGCCACGCAGGGCACCCCCCTCCCCAAAGCACCCACCCCCCATGTTGAGGGCATGCAGCCTGGTACGGTTCAGGAGGGGGGGGGGCGATCGCTCGTCCCCACCCCCTTTCCTGACCGGCCAGGCTGCGTGCTCGGATTGGGGTCTGGTATGGATTTTAGGGGGGACCCCATGCCGTTTTTTTGGCGTAGGGGGTTCCCTTTATAAACCATACCAGACCTAAGGGCCTGGTATGACCCGCGACGGGGCTTGCAAGGTGCCAATCTCGCCGATAAAAGCGGCAAGATTGACATCCTTTTCTAGTCCCGTCGCACCTGAGTCACGTACAAAATGAATGGACTTGTCCGTGTGTGGGCAAGTCCGTTCATTCTGAAAGTCCGCCGTAACTCCGGCAAAAGTCAGTCGGAAAGACGGGCGGACTTAGCCCGCCACAAAGTCCGGTCGTGTGTGGGCAAGTCCGTCCGTTTTAAAGTCCGGCGCACCTGGCGGACAAAGTCCATCAGAAAGTGTGCCGGACCAAGTAGGACAGAAAGTCCAACCGTGTGTACGTGGCATTAGAAAGGGACAATTTGGTTTGTTGCAGGTTGGCTTGTAAGTGAGCTGGGTTTTTTTTTTTTTACATGGGTCGCCCTTCCATGTGCACCTTGCTGCAAGGATCAGTTATAGGTTGGGGTAGTTGCCATTTGTCGAGACAGCCGGAGGAACTAAATGATGTCATTGTCTAAATACAGTCATGACCATAAGGTTTTATTTTAATTAAAAGGAAAGTATAGTAATTTTGGATTCATCTTATTTTATTTATAGGTTTCTATGTTTTATAAGCAGATGTGTTTTATATACCCCGATCAACCATAACGTTATAGCTACCTATCAAATATTGAGTAGGTCCCCCATTTTCCATCAAAACAGACCCTTTAGCCAATAGCCACCAAAACAGCCCTGACCCAAGGCATGGACCCCACTAGATCTCTGAAGGTATGCTGTGGAGGTAACTTGAACCAAACCATACAGTAAATAGCAGATCTTTAAGTCCTGTAAGTTGGGAATTTGGGCCTCCATGGACCAGACTTGTTTTTTAAGCACATCCCACAGATGCTCAATTGGATTGAGATGTGGTGAATTTGGGGCAAGTCAACACATGAAACTTATTGTTGTGTTCCTCAAGCCATTCTTGCAGTGTGGCATGGTGCATTATCCTGCTAAAAGAGGCCACTGACATCAAAGAACAATGTTCACATGAAGGGATTTACCTAGTCAGCAACAATGTTTAGGTAGGTGATATGTGCCAAGTAACATCCACATGAATAGCAGGACCTGAGGATTCCCAGAAGAACATTGCCCATAGCATCACAAGCCTCCACCAGCTTGCCTTTTCCCATACTGAACCCTGGTACCATCTCTTCCCCAGGTAACCAATGCACACACACCCACCTATCCACAAGATGTAAAAAAATTTGTGGTGCATCAGACCAGGCCACCTTCTTCCATTGCTCTGTGTTTCAGTTCTGATGCTTACGTGTTCATTGTAGGTGCTTTTGGCTGTGGATATGGGTCAGCATGTGTACCCTGACCGCAGCCTCATACACAACAAACTGTGATGCCCATTTTTTCTGCTTTCAATACATCAACTTCAGGGACAACATGTTTACTTGCTGCCTAATATATCCTAACAACTTTCAGATGCCATTTTAATGAGATAATCCATGTTATTTGTGTTACCTGTCAGTGGTCATAAAGTTATAGCTGATAGATGTATGTTATTAAATTAAATAAAATAAAATCTTTGTTTTAAAAATAAATATATTGGGGGGGGGCATAGCTAGCTTCAGCTGAGATGGCAGCTTAACATTGAGGCTCCAGCAGCCGGCAGGATACTAGAAAGGCTCACAGCTTATTCTGCCTCTCTCAAAGTGGGCGCACAGAGCAGTCTGCTTCCCCAGCACCCAGTCAACATATCCAGGCAGAGGAAGGACGATTGTAACCCACATAGGCTGACTGCCCTTTTCACACTGAAGCCACAGTAGCACAAACAAGATAGCACAGGTACCACGCTCTCCCCTCTCGGCTCCCGCATGTCCTCCTCTATGACTCAAGCACAGGGACAATCGCAGCATAATGCTGCTTCACACTCCTCCTCCCAAGGCCCTCATACTCTTTACTCGGGGAGCACAAAGAAGGAACATTTCATGCTGGATGATCAGAACAGCTCATCGTATGAGGCAATCTCCATGCATGGCTCTTACAAAGATATCAGGGATTAGCCAGACTCCAATAATTCTTTCCACACCATGAACCAACCAGTCCTAGACACAACATGAAAGCACGTGCTGGTTTCCTTCAGGAGCTCCTTACACACAGACATGATGACATATATTCATTTATTTAGATCAAAATGTCATGCTTTAGAAGATACAAGTGACCACTTTGAATGGAAAATGATGGAATATGCCTCAACCATTAAGGATTTGATTGATGCTAAAGATGAGCATGAGAATAAACAGGAGTGGATGAAAGCAAAACTAGCTGATCTTGAGGACAGATCCAGGCGCAGTGACATTATAATCAGGAGAATATCTGAAACAGTGCAGCAATATGATTTACGTAGACGTGTTACTGAGTTGCTAACTGCCTTACTACCTGAAGTAGCTCCAGCTGAATTCATAATAGACAGAATCCACCATCAACCGAAACCTGGGGGCCATCGATATTACCGGTACCTTACGCAGACCTTCAGTTACAATACAGTGTGCAAAAGTGTTAAAAACCTCAACACCATCACCAAGGCGCTATGGAACCACGGTATAAAGTGGGGATGTCGTGCTAAAATTCTCATATATAAAGATGATACCACTCATGTAATTGATTTTTTTGTCCAAAGGATTCCATCTGTTGAAAGATTGGAACACCCAGATAAACGGAATCCTGGATGGCACCACATATCCCATAAATCTGCTCCCAGACCATGATGCCACTTCTGTAACTTACCATCAGTTTCCACATCATTCCCCTGGCCACACCAATGCCAGTGCTGTACGTGAGTCATAATAATCCACTCTTTTACATGTTTGTTGTCCTGTTGGCCCACTATTATGTTTTTTTCAACTTCCATTCAGGAACTAACTACTATGACCACACATCAGCTGTCATTTTGACCCTGCCTCATGAGTATCAATTTCCTATCCATAAATGCCAAAGGGTTCAATCATCTTGCTAAAAGGGAATCCTTTTGGAGAGAGGCTCAAATTTACATTTGCGACATGTTATAGTCCAAGAAACTCTCTTCCATCAGGCATCCCCTCCCACATGCTCTCATAAAGCGTTTCCACATTTTTTCACTGCCAACATGATGGCGAAGAAAAGAGGTGTTCTGACAGCTATAAAAGTCTCGGTCTCCTTTATTTTACATGAGCAAATCTCAGACCCAGCAGGCCAGTATCTTATTCTTCTTATTCTACATTCACCACCCATTCAATCAGACTAACATAGCGGATGCTCTCAGTCTGTATCACGGCTCCCTATATATTTTGAAGGAGGACGGTACAATCCTCCACCCATCTGAAACTGATATACAATAGATAGTTTCTTATAATTACTAGATCTTCCAAAATTGTCTGCATCCCAATACCAGGCTCTAAGTGCCCCATTCTCTTTGGAAGAAATACATAACACTGTTAATTCCCTCTCAAATAACAAATCTCCCGACCCAGATGGCCTCACTGGAGAATATTTCAAGCAACTTAACCATGTACTTGTATCCCATCTCCGGAAGGTATATGTCGCTGCTGCTGCCTCCTCCTCCTTTCCTTCAGAAATATTGTAAGCCTTAATAATCACGTTACCAAAACCTGGGAGAGAGCCTGACAAACCACAAAACATTTGTCCTATATCTCTTCTCAACAATGATGTGAAACTTTATACTAAGCTTTTAGTTTCCAGATTGGTCAATATCTTACCAGATCTGATACAGCCTGACCAATCTGACTTTACCAGAGAGAGACAAATCTCCAAAGTCACCAGGCAACTTATCAATATCACTCATCTTGCGGTCCTTTCTAAAATGCCTTCTCTGCTCCTAGGCTTGGATGCAGATAAGGCATTTCACAGAGTCCACAGGACATACCTGGCAAAGGTCTTCACTAAATTTTGGATCCCTGGGCTTTTCTTTTCAGCCATAATGGTGCTTTATTCATCACCATCTGCCCGTGTGTACTTGTCTGGTATATTATCCTGATCCTTTCAAATATTGAACGGCACGGGCCAGGGCTGCCTGTTATCTTCCCTGATTTTTAAAATAGTAATGGAGCCCTTGATAGCTTATATTAGAGTGCACCCTAAGATTATTGCTTTTGCATTGGGGCTAGAGAGCATACCATAAGTCTGTTTGTGGATAAGGTAATGCTAACCAATGTCCAATCCTAGAATCAAATTACAATCGCTGTGCTATCAAAGGTTTAAGCATAAATGCTAATCGTAAGATATCTGTGAAATGGTAAAATAACCTATACTTAGTGATATAAAAAGATATACATATAAAGTAAAGTGATTAATAACCATAAATATAAAGTGACAATGTGCATTCATATAGTAGTGAAAAGTTTAAATTAAGTCCGTGGGAAACAAAAATACCAATAAATCCCAAATACTGGAATTAAAAAGGTGCTGCTGGGCATTGTGAAAGTTCAAATTAATTAAATCCACAGGTGCTCCACACTTCATGCGATTCAGTATGCTGTTAAAATGATCCAATAACCAGATGCTGTGTCTCTCACTCAAGTGCTCCCCCCCCATGTATTGAAGGTTCACCTTAAGGTGTGTGACCTTGCTGTTAAGCTTGGTCGATAATCACTTTTAGAACCACTACAGGGTTCAGCAATGTATCCGGATTTCTGGATCAGTCTCCAATATGCCTCAGTGAATCAATGGAGAAAAGAGGATTTCATGGTATAGTATGTTTATACAATTTAATTGAAACCAAAAAAAGTCCCACACAGGGTACTCACAATAGCTAGGCGCTTCAGTGCGCCATTCTACATCAAGCATAAAACGAGTATGCAAAACCGTAACGGTAACGGGATAAGTTGATCGTTCCTAACAGCTGATTTGCTCAACGTTCAGTCCTGTCCCCTTCCCCAACATGTGTCGATACTAGGGATTTCCGTATCTTCCTCAGGGGGCAATGTGATTGGACGGTAAAACTGTCAGTCAATACAGGGTGTCTGTGACCATTTTTTTGTGGTCCGCGGGACACTCTAGTGCTGAGTCTAGGTATCTGCTCCCTCCTAAAAGGTGCCAAATGTGACACCAGAGGGGGGGGGAACCGGATCAGCAGAAGTTCCATTTCTGGGTGGAACTCCACTTTAACCACTTGCCTACTGGGCACTTAAACCCCCTTCCTGCCCAGGCCAATTTTCAGCTTTCAGCACTGCCGCACTTTGAATGACAATTGTGCGGTCATGCAACACTGTACTCATATGACATTTTTATAATTTTTTTCACACAAATAGAGCTTTCTATTGGTGGTATTTAATCACTATTTAATCACTTGCTAAACAAACAAACAAAAAAAACTTTTGAAAAAAAAAAACAGTTTTCATAGTGTGTTATAAAATTTAGCAAACAGGTTATTTTTCTCCTTCATTGATGTGCACTGATGAGGCTGCACTGATGGGCACTGATAGGCTGCACTGATAGACACTGATAAGGTGGCACTGATGGGCACTGATGAGGTGGCACTGATGGACACTGATAGGTGGCATGTATAGATGGTACTGATGGGTGGCACTGAAGGGCACTAATAGGTGGCACTGATAGGTAGCTCTGATATGTGGCACTGATGGGCACTGATAGGCACTGGTAGGTAACACTGATAGGCAGCACTGATGATGAGGCCCTGATTGGCAGCACTGATAGGTGACACTGGTGGGCACTGGTAGGTGGCACTGGTGGGCACTGATTGGCAGCACTGTTGTGCACTGGTAGGTGGCACTGGTGGGCACTGGAAGGTGGCACTGGTGGGCACAGATGAGGCCGTGGCCAACGATGTACCTCTTACAGTAGCCGGTAATAGCGTTTTTTTCCTCCTCACGCTGTCGATTACCGGCTCCGTTTACATCACGTGATCAGCTGTCATTGGCTGACAGCTGATCACGTAGTAAGTCTCTCTGACTCGCTGATCACAGAGCGCGCATCACGCACCCCGCACGTGAGGACGTACATGGATGCCCTCCCAGGATTTTAGACGGCTATAGCGCGGGCAGAAAGGGGTTAAACAAATTCCTGTGGAAAGGCAAGAAAGGCAGATGCTAATTTAGCAGAATAACTGAATTTAGAGGTGCCGGTGGGGTAGGACATACTGACCTTCAAGATTATCAAACAGACACTATACTGACTCAGCTTAAAGACTGGTGTATGCACCCGATAACATCCCTTTGGCGTGAATGGGAACATTACCAAGACTGGGGTAAATCCTTCTGCTCTTTCTTGATGGCTTCTCAACATAGTGTTAGATGCTTTCTCCCCGACTATATGAGTGGCTTTACAGGCATGTTGCACCCTATGCTCTTCCCCTGTAGCTGATCGGCAGAGTTCATCAATACCTTTACCTATATCCACTCTCTCCCTTTAGCTCTAAGCATGTAGACAGGAAATATGCTTAGAGTTCAGCAAATACACATTCACAATCATATATTGAGCTTTGTTAATTTCTTAAATCAGTATAAGGAAGAGACCATTGTCATCTGTAATAACCTACAAAGGTTTAAAGGCTACCATGCCTTTAATGGCAATCAGTAAACCACTTTTTTTCTTAAGCATGTTGAACATATAGATCAATGGGAACCTTTTGTGGGAGAAAGATAGAATTTTCTAAAATTAGTCTCTTGGAAACATAAAATGTCGCATTGAACAGCTACTTTCCATAAAGAGTATCTTTTTTGAGAGCTGTTAGTCCCTTTAACATTTAAAGAAGTAACATTAAAAGGCATGCTGTAGGTGTGAGTTAACATTGAGATTGCAGAGCCTACGTTCTGCTCCAAGAAAGCATTGCATACAACTCAAAGAATATTCGTATCCTGTGGATAGATATTCTCCAATTTATCTGCCGTCCGTGGGACTGAAGATTAGACAATGTGAGGTTGTCAGTGCTGAAGGGAACTGTAGAGGTCCTCTCTGGGATCAAGTTAGGTACAGTATGTCCAGGCGCTCAAGTGTATATTTGGTTCCCTGAACAGATATAAAGGCCAAACAGGCAACCAGAAACAGTGAACAAAGACAATATGGCAAAGTCATTGCAGAAGACAAGAAGGATCTGGTAAAAAGAGAAAGAAATATGTGGTTATGCTACTGACTCTCTATCAACTGGGGGTAACAGTCATGTATCTGCACTAGGGAGATAATTCCGGGGCCATATGTTAATGCATGGTAAGAGAGCCCTGGGTATAGAAATATCAGGTTATCATTTCATTAGTGCCCCCTAAAACCCACCACTCAAAATTCAGGTGCTGGTGCAGACATGGTCTGGTCATAAGCTTGGCCCAAAGGTTCTATAAGTTTCAACTTCCTCAACAGTGCTAGGCCCTCTTATGGGATTTCACTGTAAAATTTTTACCATCTTTAGTGATAACCACTTTTAACTGGATAACCCCATTTATAGGTTATTCTGTGACTGCGCAAGGATTTTTCCTCTGCAGCAGAGTATACTGAGATAGGTCAGGGTAAAACGCCAGATGGGCATATTGCTGAGAAACTGTTTATAAATGTCTAGTGGCTCAAAGAGATTTGCCTTTAACCTTTTGCTATATGGACCTACTACACTGCTTCCAGCTGGCCAGGTCCATATGTACTTCAGTGACCATAAACTTGTAGCAGATGCTGCTGAACAAACTAATAGCTCTGATTAGCAGATGACAATCCACTGATCAGAGTCATTCACCTAAAAAATAACCCTTCTGCCTGCTTCCCTACATCTGTAGCCTCACCACCTCCCTGCTGCTCTATGCCCTCCTCCTCGCTCATTTTGCCCCTTTGCATCTGTTCTATTATATGCACCTATCCCCCCTCCCCACACTGCTTAACTTCCACCTCAACCCTGATCCCCTGTGGCTACCCTGCATCCATCAGCTTCCCGCTTCTCTCACCTGCTTCAGTGCAGCCACAGGGGCTTTCAAAATACTTTACATACAACCCTGTTGATCCAATCCCCCTGCAATGGCCCCCTCTTACTTTTGCTCTGGCATTGGTCCCCACTACTCTGCTAGTCGGCACTCTCCCTCTATTGCCGGCTGCAGCTGCTGTTTGGGGACACAAGCTGTCACGATGAAGAGTGGTGGGGGAGAAGGGGGGTGGTAAAGATATGTTTACCATTCCCCTTTCTTTCCTTGAATGGGCACAGTGAGCCATCACTACTTATCGCTCTTGTGTCCATTGTTTACTGGAGAATAGTAAACAGTGTTTACTATGCTTCAGTTTTGTGAATGAATAGGAGTCTTTATACAGAATCCTATTAATTCAAGTACAGTGCAGCTCAGGCTGCAGGGATTGTCTTCGGGCCCTTTCACTGTTTCAAAAAAGAGACATCAGGGGTCTGTTTAGACCTCTGATATTTTCACCAATTTATGTTGTGTTTGTGTGTACTAATAATGATTTTTGTGTATTTTTAGTGAAAATAGCAGTTTGATGAACATTTGCGCAACTATTGTGGGGCCTAGAAGATCAGTAGCACTTTTTTTTTATTCAATAGGTCATGTGCTTTCAGAAAATATATGGTTTGGGGGGTCTTTTACAAACTCCGAAAGCTGTAAGTGAAAATGGTAACCTCCAGATTTTTGGAGTAAATGTTTTTTATGTACAGTTTTGCACACTTTCAGTTTTCACCATTTCACAAAAAGGTGCAATTTAAAATGTGCAATTTAAAATGTACAAATATTTGTTATGTACTAACTCAATACAGTTTTAGATTTTATATTTAGTAGGAATTTAGCAAGAATTTTGTAAATTGTGCCATGTATATATCCACTAATAATACTGTTAGTGTATTTTTTGTGAAAATAGTGATTTGATAAACATTTGCCTAAATATTGCCTAAAAAATCAGTAGTACTTTTATTTATTCTATAGGTCATATGCTTTCATAAAATATATGGTTAGGGGTCTTCAACAAATTCTTAAAGCTATAATTGAAAAATGGTAACCTCAGATTTTTAAGGTAAATGTTTTTTATTTACTGTTTTGTGCACCTTCCGTTTTCACCACTTTACAAAAAGGCGCAATTTAAAAATATACAAATATTTGTTATTTATTAACTCAATACAGTTTTAACTTTTATATTTAGTAGGAATTTAGCAGGAATATTGTAAATGTTGACATGTATGTATCCACTTATAATGATTTTTAGCAAAAAAGTTGATTGATAAACATTTCCGAAATATTGCAGCGCCTAAACAAATCAGTAGCACCTGCCTTTTATTCTAATGGTCCTTTGCTTTCAGAAAATGTATTTTTTGGGGGTATTACACAAACTCTGAAAGCTGTAAGGGAAAAATAAAAAAGCAATGGAAAAATTGCAAACATGATCTGGTCACCTGAGTCTAAAAGTGGAGTTCGGGGCCTGGCAGCAAAAGGGTTAATATGATAGAAATGTATTCTTGCCACCATAACTCTGGGTATCTTGTCTGGCAGGTGTGCCAGGTTCAAGAATCTGTGTATTTGGTCTAAAATCAACTCAGCTGGGGAGGTATTGGGAAGAAAGTTGGAAAGTAACTTAGTACAATAGTTTCTCAATTCTGCTGGCTAAACGGTTTCTGGAATGCCACAGATATTAACATTGTTACACCTGGAGCGTTCCTCCAGGTTTGACAATTTTGCCTTGATCAACTCCACATCCTCCTCTCTTTCAGTGTTAGTATCAACTAGCTCATTGAACGTGGCAGCAATGCAGTTTTTATTGTGTCTAATCCTGTTGCCTATATCATGTAGTTCCCCTTTAAATTGGTGGACCAAAGAATTGAGATCTACTAAAATAGAGCTGTGTAAAAACACTTATTGGTGAAGCATGGGATATGCAGTCATAGAGGAATGAGTGGTGCTAGAATCCCCAGAAGTACAGGCATATGGCTTCACCTCAGTAGGTGCAGGCTCTGGAGGTGCCATTCTGGGTCTAGACTTGGTTGGGCTGGTAGAGGGAGAGGAGGCCTGTGAACCCCCCTCCCCCCAGGATTCTGGTATGCCATCCTTCTCCTCTCTCCCTTCCACACTGTGACATGCCGCTGCCGATCCTGAGATACCGCCATCTTGGGTGAAGGAGTGGTAAGGAGGAGGGAGAAGCTCTGCAATTTTCCTAGGCTTCCCCTACTACTTCCTCAACATCTCCCTGTGTTGCTGCAACTTGAGTGGAGCAGGATCACTAGTAAGTCCTGGTCTCTCCCCACTGAGTCAGAAGAGGCTATCATATTTTATATTTTATTTATCTCTCCCACAATGCATTAATGGAAATTAAATTGCTAGCTGTGAGACAACATGAGGCAGTTCATTTTCTCAGAAGATCTAACCCCGATGTTCATTGTGTTTGTATTGTTCTCCCTGCAGACAGTGAAAACTGTATGAAATGCCCTGATGAAGAATGGCCAAATGAGAAGAAGGATCGGTGTGTTCCAAAATTGGTGGAATTTCTCTCCTACAATGATGATACCATTGTTGCAGTATTTGCAGCTGTCTCCATCCTCTGTTTTCTTCTGACTGGTTTAATATTAGTGATATTTATATATTACCAGGACACTCCCATTGTTAAAGCTAATAACCGTAACCTGAGCTATCTTCTGCTGGTCTCCATCATGCTGAGCTTCCTTTGTGTCTTCTTGTTCCTCGGCCATCCAGTAGATGTGACCTGCATGTTGCGTGTAACCTCTTTTGGTGTCATCTTCTCAGTTGCTGTCTCTTCTCTACTTGCCAAAAGTATCATGGTGTGTATTGCTTTTAAAGCCACCAAACCTGGGAGTCCCTGGAGGAAATGGATGGGAGCCAAACTGCCCAATTTTATCATTTGTGTCTTCTCACTGGTTCAAGTCATAATCTGTGTCACTTGGTTATCTATTTCCCCCCCCTTCCAGGATCGGGACACTCACTCTTATCAGGGGAAGATCATCATTCAGTGTAATGAGGGTTCAGTTATCGGCTTCTACTCTGTCCTGGGATACATGGGGCTTCTGGCAGCTGTGAGTTTCGTTATCGCTTTTTTAGCCAGGACATTACCGGACAGTTTTAATGAGGCCAAGTACATCACCTTCAGCATGCTGGTGTTCTGCAGTGTCTGGATTTCCATGATCCCGGCCTATCTGAGCACCAGAGGGAAATACATGGTGGCTGTGGAGGTTTTTGCTATAATGACATCAAGTTCTGGACTGCTTAGCTGTATATTTTTTCAAAAATGTTACATAATTATGTTCAGACCCGACCTGAATACAAAAACATTTATCCACTAATATTTATGGAGCAACACTGGGTTACCAGCAGTTATAATGTTATGTCTATTATTGTTATGCCCTGTACACACGATCGGACATTGATCAGACATTCCGACAACAAAATCCATGGATTTTTTCAGACGGGTGTTGGCTCAAACTTGTCTTGCATACACATGGTCACATAAAGTTGTCGGAAAATACGATTGTTGTGAACGCGGTGACGTAAAACACGTAGGTCGGGACTATAAACGGGGCAGTAGCCAATAGCTTTCGTCTCTTAATTTATTCTAAGCATGTGTGGCACTTTGTGATTTGTGTACACACGATCGGAATTAAACTGATCGGATTTTGTTGTCGTAAAATTTTATAGCCTGCTCTCAAACTTTGTGTGTCGGAAATTCAGACGGAAAAAGTCCGATGGAGCCCACACACGATCGGAATTTCCGACAACACAATCCGATCGCACTTTTTCCGTCGGAAAATCCGACCGTGTGTACAGGGCACTAATGTTAGTATTTTGTTATTGAGAATAAACACTGTTAATTTTAAACATTTGATACTTACCTCTCCTTTGGATGGTGAGTTTAATTTTTGCTCTGGACACCATTGGTATCGGACACTTTGGGTTTGTTGGAAACCTTGTCCCCTGCTGGGTGCAGCGGTTCCTCTCACCAGCCGTTCCAACACTACAGAACATTGTAGTGACTTAGTGAGGAGGAACCACAGTGACCAAAGGGGGACAAAGTAACCAAATCAATCTAAAGTGTCGGATACCAGAGACACAAAATCACTCTTCCAGAGAGGAAAAATTAGACTATTAACCTTCCAGAAAGATAAATATTAAAAATGTTCTTTTATAAGCTGCTTGTAATATATTTTTAGTGTCAGGGCCACTTTAATTATATTGTATGTAGATGATTATGTCTATAATAATAAATACATGTTGTTGGTATATTCAAAAATCTATTTTAATATTAATTAAAGTTGATGAGAACGTGTTCTCAGGAAGTTCATATTTTAAGTGATAAGTTGAGTTAATTTGAATAGAGATTTTCTTTATAGGACCTAATAAAAAAATCCTTCTCCTTGTATATATTTATTTGTAAACTGATGCCAACAAGGGAGTGTTTGCCTGGCTTCCCCATACAATGCTGCAGAGACAACACTCCTAAGACATTAAACATTATGCCGCGTACACACGAGCGGACTTTACGGCGGACTTTGCCCGGCGGACTGGGTTTCGTCGGACAATTCGATCGTGTGTGGGCTCCAGCGGACTTTGTTTGCACAAAAGTTGGACGGACTTAGATTTGAAACTTGTTTAAAATTTATCCGACGGACTCTTCTTTCTAGCGGACAAACCGATCGTCTGTGTGCTAGTCCGACGAACTCAAACTGACGCATGCTCTGAAGAAATTACAAGACAGAAGCGCTCGGTCTGGTAAAACTAGCCTTCGTCTTGAAGCTAGCACATTCCTCTTCTGTCGTCTTTTAATACAGCCTTTTTTTAGGATTGATAATGCGAGAGGAATGAAGTTGTTTTTCTGCTTTATATTCACACAGAGTTCTCACAAACTACTTTCTTCATGATTTATCCTCCTGCCATGACTAATATAATATTTTGTAAAAGCCAGATCTCCATAACTTATAATTTTTAAAATTGATTTTTGACTAATTTTTTTTTTTTTTTTTTTATTTCAACACTTATCTATTTTACAATGTGTGTTAAATGATAACCACATTTTTTGTGTGTATTTTCAAGTTACCACAATTAACATTCATATTTTGTGCTGTTTTAATGAACCTTAATGAGGTTGTTGTCCCTTGTTCATTAGACATAGGGGGGTGTATTTAACAAAGGCAAAATCATTTTTCACTACAAGTGCTAATTATACATTGAATTCCACAGAAAGAGCATTTTGAAGTGCGTTCGCTGTGGATCCGAGGGGCACATGCAAGGAAGCCCAAAAAAAAGCAAATATTTTTTTTTTAACATGATTTTCGGAATAAATCAGCAGAGCTTCCCCGAATTTAAGCTCTTCCCCTCAGATTTTCAGCGACTGCACTTCCAACAAGTGCACTTGCTGTGCAATTTCTCAAGTGAACGTTTCACTTGATATTCTAAATGATTTCAGCCTTTTGTCAAAAACACACATAGGGGTTGATTTCCTAAAGGGAAAAAGACTGTGCACTTTGTAAAGTGCAGTTGCCCTCTGCAAGAGCAGTTGCTCCCAAGCTTTATTAAATGTGAAGCAGCTCTGCTGACTTCCATCATCCAATCATGTGCAAGCAAAAATGTTTTTATTTTTATTTTACTTGCACAGGATTGGGTACTCTGCAAAGTCAAGCTTTTAAATAATTTCTGATGCTCTGGAGCAATTGCACTTGCAGAGGGCAACTGCCCTCTGCAAAGTGCACAGACTATTTGCTTTTCTCAAATCAACCCCATAGTCTTTTGGACCTGTACCTGCCTACTCCCAAAGAAAAAGGCGTTTTTTAATCAAAAGACATAGGCAAGAATGTAAGGTAACCAAAAATGTATTTAGTTTATTATAAAAAAAAATAGGAAGGCAACACTGGAGACACTTTTAGAATCTGTGAAGCCTTTCGTCCCCCAGGACACACATCAAGTTTGCGGACAAGAAAATTGGTATCTTGCGACTATAGGGAGCACAGGGAGCACAGTCAGACCAGACAGAAACCAGGCAATCACTTTCGACTCTTCCGTGGAGCCTTCCCTCCACGCTTCTCTGCAGCCTTCCTTGGAGGTTGTGCCTCTGGTGGTGTACTTGGGGCAGGAGGAGGAGGAGGAGAGGCTTCATCTGCCAGATATGTGGTAGCAGTAAGCTCCCCTCTCAAGCCCTTCTGGTAAGCCTCAAAAATCAGACCCTCACAGAGGAGGCGTTGGTCCTTTTCCAACTCCAGCAATCTGCTGGCTATATAGGTGCCATACGCCTCCTCTGCATTGGGTGGTTTGCTGAGGATGAGGCTTGCTTCCCGTATGAGGGCTAGGGATTCCTGCTCATTTGGTGTCATTCTCCTGGGCCTTTTGTGGAGAATGCGGAGGGGAGGCACATGACACTCTGTGCGGCTTCGACTTGGCCCAGCCACAGCCTCCTCCTCTCTCCCACTGGGCAAGGCCTCCTCCTCTCTCCCACTGGGCAAGGCCTCCTCCTGGCTGAGGTCATCCTGTGTAAAAAAAAGGGACATAGTTGTAATTTTGTGTTATGCAATCACACACAATTTTCAGCTCATGACTTTCAAATATAATTACACAAAATAGTAAAGGCTATCTATTTGACAACACCATTATTTCAGATGATCACCAAGATCTGAAGTGAAGTATATATTTGGCCACTACTGTCTAGTGATATGTCTACATATTACTCTTTGTGCAGAAGTGATTTTTTAGGAAGCACTTTCAAAATTAACACCTTAACATCATTAATAACATTTACACAATCCCAAATGAAAAAAAAAAGGATACCTGGCTGAAGCTGGGCGCATCAACTTCATCAATGCTGAAAAGGCCCAGGTCATCCTGGGACTCCTCAGCTGGGGTGGAGGTGGATGGAAGGCTGGAGGGAAGAGTGGAGGGAAGTCTGGAGGGAAGGGTGGGGGGAAGGGTGGAAAGTGATTGCCTGGCTTCGGTCTGGTCATCCAGGAATCACATTTTGTTGTAGTACCACAACTTGGGTACATATACTTGGTCAGCTGCTGCCCCGGATCTGAGCGACTCCTGGATTTTTTTGTGTTCCCGCTTATACATGTTTCGCAAGATACCAATCTTCTTGTCCACAAACTTGAGGTCTGCCTGGGGGAGTCGAGTCTTCACAAACTCTAAATGTGTGCCCAGTGTTGCCTTCCTAACATCCCTATTATAATATAGGGGGTGTTTGACCTCCCACAGGTTTTTCTTGTCCTCATAGAGCTCAATAAATTGGCACAAAAATTCTTCCTCTTTAAAGGGATTCATTTTTTCTGCAAGACAAGACACAAGATCCAAACTTAAATGTCAGTCCCAAATCACAGGATTCGTTTTGGTTGTAATCTAGGGGACACACACACACACACACACACACACACACACACACACACGCTTTAATCTTACCTTCGTTTGTGACGCTCGCTACTTCCGCACGGACATACGTAGGCCATCGTAATAGCTTTATATACACTGCGCATGTGTCATGCTCCGCCTGCGTCGCCCGCCCCTGACGTTCGTAAGTACGATTTGGCCCCGCCCCTTCACTCTTCGTTGCGCAGTGGGAGTAGATAGCAAAAGATGGCGGAGAGATTAAGTGGAAGTAGCGCGGAGGAAAGCCCGGAGCCCCAAACATCCACATCCCGGAGGAGATATAAGGCCACCAACATGGCTTTTGAAGAGATGGTGGAGATGGTGTCCATATTGAGAAGGGAGGACTACGATGGCAAAAAAGGACCGTACACACGACCGAATATGAGGAAGGACAAAATAATGTCCTCAGTTGTCACCGCTCTTGAAGATAAATTTGGTACAAAACGTTCGAAAGAACAATTGCGGAAGCGGTGGTCTGACATCAAAAGTCGGGAGCCAGAAGAATATTGGCGAATAAAGAAGCTGCTTAAAAAAAGTAAGTACTTGTGTTTTTCTATTGAGATACTTAACTTGCATGCTGATCCTTATTTTTGGAGTTTTTTCAGCATCGTTCGTAAAGACCGTTCTTTAGAATAGATATGATACTTTATAAAGTGACGTTATTTTTTTCGCCAAATACGATGGGACAGGGTTGGACATACATTTATGTCTTGATAATTTGTCGAATTCCCACAATTAGTTGATGTGGTGTAGATGTGTTTGAAAATATAATGCTTCATCAAAAATGATTCAGTGTAATGTAGGGACAGGACACATCAGCTGTTTCCACATCTGGACTCACGAGCACTATAGTGTACTATGTGACCATAAATAAATTTTAAAGGGGTAATACACATAGGAGATCATTGAGGTGTCAGCATCTGTGAAACTTGGCCGAAAATGAGCATTGTTTATAATTGTTGTTCAGAGGTAATGTTCATCCTGTCTTCAACATTTATTATGATGAAAAATTGGCCAAAAATCATAACCAACGTATAACTTTATTTATTAAAAGCTAAAAGATCAGTGTGTTTTAACTATACCTTTTGTTCAATTCTCATAGGGGAGAAAAGACTCAGACAACAGTCCAAGGATCTCAGGACCCCCCCAAGTCACCAGCCTGAGGCAGAAGATACCCCAAGCCCCAGCCCAAGACCACGCCCACCCGACGACCTTGAGGAAGGAGAGGTGGAGGAAGTGTGCGAGGTTTCAAGACCACCAAGTGAGTGACTGACACCCCAGCTTGAGTTACTGTATTTTGGCGTGCATATTGTAAACCTTGTTTTTATTCACTCATTTTAGGTGAGTTTCTGGTTGTGGAAGGCCAAGCGGCAGAGCACTTCACCACAGACAGTGCGCAAAGACTAATTGGCCAGATAATGCTGTGGAATGGCCAGATCGATAAAATGCGTGACCAAATTCACAGCATGCAACTTCGCCTGGACTCCATGCAACAGGAAATGAAGAACATGATTGATGTTTTGGGCCGAATATAATCACGTTTGGCCTACAAACATCAATCATGTTCTTCATTTCCTTGGGAAGTTTGTTTGTTTAAAAAATTGTATTTTAAATTTTTGGGGTATACCCAAATTTACATTGTGTGATGCACACGGTGTGTCATCATGTGCTATCTTCCATCATGGGTTAGCAATGCACTTGTTTTGTGTTTGCAACCCCTTCATCCTGAAAAATCTTTGGTGGTGAGAGGAACCAAAAATGGGATTGCACACACAAAACACGTACATTGCTCACCCATGATAGGAGATAGCACATGTTGACTTGACCCTTTTGTAAAGCTCAATTTTGAGCATCTTCTAAATCAGGGGTCTCGAACTGGCGGCCCTCCAGCTGTTGCAAAACTACAAGTCCCATCATGCCTCTGCCTGTGGGAGTCATGCTTGTAACTGTCAGCCTTGCAATGCCTCATGGGACTTGTAGTTTAGCAACAGCTGGAGGGCCGCCAGTTTGAGACCCCTGTTCTAAATGAACAATTTCTGCAAGGGTGACATTACATGCACCGTTCTCTAAATGTTGAACTTTGTAAGTTCTTTTTTTTTTGGTTTGGTTTATAAAAACACTGTTGTGTATGTAAATCTTTTTATATAAAGGTCTATATATTTGTGAAAATATGCCTTGAATAATTTAGTAAAACTAAACTTTTTTACACAACGTAAAATAATTTAACAAAAAATCAAAAAAAAAATAAAAATTTTTTTTGTAAAAAAATGCACCTTTCAATGTGCACAAAGTAAAATTTTTTACGCAATACAATGTGTGTGGCTGATTCTTGAAGTCAAATTTTGTGGTTTGTTTTTGTGGGCCTGATTAACTAAAGCTAAATGCACTTGACACTACTACAAGTGCACTAGGAGACAGACATAACTTAAATGTAAACAACAATAAAAACAAGATATTTTGATAAACCATTTTTCTTTTTTATTTTTGTAAGAAACTTATAGCTGTTGCTGAATAGCAATGGCCCCCCGACCATTAAAATAATTGACATAACGGTCACGCACTTGACGTGCGGTTCGGGGGGCCAAGCCAATACGGCCAATTTCTAGGCCTGTCAAAGTGCTATCCTGTTCCAGTCTGGCCTCAGGCCCAACAGAGGATAGATATGTTGCTGAATGTCTCCTTAAAAAGTTATGCAAGATGCAGCAAGCAAGGATGACGTAGTTTAGTTTATAGTCCGCCAAATTAATTGAAGAAAGGAATAAACGGAACCGGCTGGCCAGAATCCCAAAGGCATTCTCCACGACTCTTCTTGCTCTGGCCAGCCGATAATTAAATACCCTCCTCTCAGGGGTGAGTGTCCTTTGGGGGAACGGCCTCATCAAGTTCGCACCGAGAGCAAATGCTTCATCAGCAATAAAAACTGAGGGGAGTCCATCCACATTCTCGTCATCAGGTGGCAAATCCAGGCCACCGGTCTGGAGACGATGGCACAGCTCGGTCTGTGCAAAGACTCCTCCATCAGACATCCGGCCGTTCTTACCCACATCCACAAACATAAAGTCCAAATGTGCCGAGACCACCGCCATCAAAACTACACTATGGAACCCCTTGTAGTTATAGAAATAAGACCCCGAATGCGGTGGTGGCACAATCCGGACATGCTTCCCGTCAATCGCCCCTACACAGTTGGGAAAGTCCCAACGGTCAGCGAACTGGGAGGCCACAGTCTGCCATTCCTGTGTACTTGAAGGAAACTCTGGAGTGCAAAAAAAATAAGATAAGGACTTTAAAACATAAATTGTATATCAGATTACACCAAAACATTAGTAAACAACAGCAGTCAAATATTATTATTATGTGTGTTTGTAATTGAAATGTTGAAAAACATAAGGCACACTTATAAGATTACTCACCCCCTCTGATGGCCCATTGATACATTTGAATGTGGGGGGAGGGGTTCTAATTAGGTTAACAAACACACCTGACTGGTTGAAACATTTGTGGGGTGGGGGAGGGGTTCTAATTAGGTTAACAAACACACCTGACTGGTTGAAACATTTGTGGGGTGGGGGAGGGGTTCTAATTAGGTTAACAAACACACCTGACTGGTTGAAATATTTGTGGGGTGGGGGAGGGGTTCTAATTAGGTTAACAAACACACCTGACTGGTTCAAACATTTGTGGGGTGGGGGAGGGGTTCTAATTAGGTTAACAAACACACCTGACTGGTTCAAACATTTGTGGGGTGGGGGAGGGGTTCTAATTAGGTTAACAAACACACCTGACTGGTTCAAACATTTGTGGGGTGGGGGAGGGACAAACAAGACAATGGAGCAGACAATATACATTGTTCAAGGGACTATAGGCTAGAGATATAAATGGACCCAGGATTGCATGGTGGGGAGGTTAATGAAAGAAATTATGCATGTAGGGCAATAAATGATTAAAATAGGCATGCACGAAGATAAAGGGGACATTCACAGCATATTGAAAGCATGGCAATTAGGTAAAGAGGACAGTTCTACAATACATCAAAAAACATTTAATACATATCATGTAATGTTAAAGGATAAAACTTACCTTCATATATTCCTTCTGCAGGACCTGAATAATAGCAGAACAGGTCTCTGGGATTATGATCCCCAGAGCCTGGGGGGAGATGCCTGTTGAGAACTTCAAGTCCTGAAGACTTCTCCCTGTCGCCAAGTAACGTAACGTGGCAACTAGCCTCTGCTCCGCACTGATGGCTTGCCTCATGCAGGTATCCTGCCTGCTGATATAGGGGGTCAGCATAGCCAGCAGACGCTCAAAGACGGGGTCCGTCATTCTGAGAAAATTCCTGAAATCCTCAGGATTATTCTCACGGAGCTCACGGAGCACAGGTATATGAGAGAACTGGTCACGCTGGCGCAACCAATTCTTGGTCCATGAACTCCTCCTCGCCCTGTTCATGGACTGGACTCGGGTCAAAGTATTAACCCCAACACCAAGTCCCCACACAGCACGAACTCGAGAACGAGAACGTCCACGCGACATGGCTTCAAAACGGTCGGCTGCTCAAACAAACAAACTTATAACAAACGCACTGAAGAACAGCAAGGCCTATGAAGAACGACCTGAAAATCAGTAGCGAGCGGACCAGAACGGCCTGCAAGGCAGGTTACGAACTGACCAACACGCACTGAAAAGCAGATACAAACCACAAGCACAAACTGAACCGCAGAAAACGAACGAAATAAGCTGAAGTGTGAAAAGCGCGAATCGTCTCTAACCAAACTTCTACTAACATGAGATAAACACGAGATTAGCAGAAGGAGCCCAAAGGGTGCCGTAGTGGGGCTTGAACTTCCTTTTTCTAGTCCCGTCGTACGTGCTATACGTCACCACGTTCCAAACCAGCGGACTTTTGCAGTGAGCGTGTGTGGCCAAGTCCGTCCGTTTTTAAGTCCGGCGCAAGGAGCCAACAAAGTCCGACGAAAAGTCCGCCGGGCAAAGTCCGCCGTAAAGTCCGCTCGTGTGTACGCGGCATAAGAATTATGTTGGAGTAATATGTTTTTAAATGAATGTTCTTACTCATAAGGGCCCCATAGTAGGGTATTAAGAAGTAACACTCCCCCCGATTCCTTCCTATAAGTATTCTAATCATACACACTAAGAAAAATACTGCATAAAAATAAAAAAATATATATATTATTATTATTATTATACAGGATTTATATAGCGCCGACAGTTTACGCAGCTTTTTACAACATTAGGGCAGACAGTACAATAACAATACAATTCAATACAGGAGGAATCAGAGAACCCTGCTCGTTAGAGCTTACAATCTAGGAGGGAGGATCAAGTTATACAAAAGGGTAATAGCTGTGGGGGATGAGCTAATGGAGAAAATAGTGCAGTTGTTAGATGGAGGCAGGATAGGATTCTCTGAAGAGGAAAGTTTTCAGGGATCACCTAAAAGTGGATACATTTGGAGACAGTCTGACAGATTGGGGTAGGGAATTCCAGAGGATGGGCGAGGCTCGGGAGAAGTCCTGGAGGTGCATATGGGAGGAGGCGATGAGGGAGCTAGAGAGCACAAGGTCTTGGGTGGAACGAAGAAGGCGATTAGGTTGGTATTTTGAGACTAGGCTAGTGATGTAACTGGGGGCAGAGTTGTGGATGGCTTTGTAACTTATATACATAAATCCCAAAAATATTATATATTATTAATCATTATTCCTCAAACAAATATAATCATTCTTACACAAAACATGTTAAATATTAAATATAATAAAATGCCAGACAATGTAAGATGGATACATAGATCTCCAATAATTTAACATACAAAAACTCATCCCACAATAAAAGTGCCAAAGAATGTGTAAAATGAACAAATTCCCCTAAATCACGTACAACATATGTGATAATCAATCCCCCACAATAATAAGTGCAATAAATCCCCTCCTTAGTGATATGGAAGAAGCTCCTTTGTGTTTTTCAAACAATCCCTTCATGAACCCCCCAATCCTTCATCCACTTACCTTATAAGTCTGACCTCTTCAATGAATAAGTTGGTCATAGAGCGCTTGTTGTATATAAGATATCAGACAGGTAACTCAGATCCATATAGACAAATGCAGTCAGTCACACACAAAAAAAGAAAACTTTTCTACAGAGAAGTCCTGCTGCAAAAAATCAGTTCAACATAAAAGAGAGGCCCTATCATCACCAAATAATAATTAATATACCTGAAAAGAAATAACACACCAAAATACCACACTCCTGAAACAAGAGCCAGAAGGAAAACAATGTGGTAAAAAAATGTTGATACTTGCTTGGTAGAGGTGATGGCTACAAGGAATATCACCTAGGTGAGAGTAAAGAGAGAGGTTTCTCTAATGGGTTACATCAGAAAAAGAAATTAAACCCAAAGAAAGAAAATAGAAAAAAAAATTAAAAAAAATATATTTTTCCCCAGACATAAATAAAAAAAAATATATATATATATATTTTTACATATTGTCACCAGCAGGGATGGGCTGAACATGGCCCTGTTCGGTTCACAGCAGAACTCCCGAACTGGGGAAATGTTATAACCAGCCGAAGAGGAAAAAGTACCCATTTTGTAGGCTAAATCCTCATACACACGATCCGATTGTTGGCCAACAGAGCGTCAGACTTTTGTCCGAAGGGCGTGTGCCAGGAACTTGTCTTGCATACAAACGGTACACAATTGTCGGCCAACAAACACAAACATAGTGACGTACTAGACGTACTACGAGACTATAAAGAGGAAGTTCATTTCTCAAGCGCCACCCTTTGGGCTCCTTCTGTTAATTTTGTGTTAGTAAGTAAGTTAGTAAGTTTGGTGAGTGTTGATTCACGCTTTTCAGTTTGTGCTTTTCAGTTTGTTTCTGAGCGGCCGTTCGTCAACCAGCCATGTTGCGGAATTAGAGGAGAGAACGTGCTATTATTGGGCTTGGAGTTATTGCTTTGATCCAAGTACAGTTCAGGAACAGGAGGACGAGGAGTTGTTTGACTAAAAATTGGTTGCTTAATCGTGACGAATTATGTCATATGCCATTGCTGCGGGAGCTCCAGGAGAATAATCTGGATGATTCTCGGAATTATCCCCAGATGACGGACCCCTGGTATCACCAACTTTTGGCATTGGTGACCCCCTATATTAAGAAGCAAGACACATGCATGAGGCTTGCCATCACTTCAGAGCGAAGGCTCATAACCACCTTGCGTTACTTGGCGATGGGGAGAAGTCTCCAGGACCTCAAATAAAACCAAAAAATAGGGAGTGGCGCTGTGTTATACAGACGGAGTATCAGTATGTAATTGTCCTTCTTTATAAAGTGACAGGTGCATCAGTGCGGTGATTTAGTCCATTTAAAAGTATAAATTGACGGGTGTGATAGTAAAAACTATATAAAAAATATATATCTCAATGCAGTAGTGTATAATTATAAATATAAAGTGATAAGTGCTAGTTAGTGCAAAAAAGAAATTGTAAACTATATGCAAATACATTAGCACAGTCACTATCCCATATACGTGAAAAGGCAGAAGAATTATATAATATAAAAATTGAGTAACATGTGCTTGTAAATCTAAAGTCCAATTTGTCAGCTGGCTGTATATGACGAAAAAAAGGAAAACGCATATAGTGTGCAACAACAAAATGTTCATAAATGTGACGTGGCGTATCTTTCAAGAAAATCTCTCCTTTGTAGTAGAGTATATATAGAGACGTGCAGTAATTATTGGCAATATCCCCCTTATGTGATTGCACTCACCGGAGCGCTCTGCCCCTGCAGGGGTATGAGCGTGAGATGTTATTCCCCAGGTGCCGATATCCTTCCGATTCCCCAGGTGCCGATATCCTTCCAATTTCAAGTGGCCCGATCTAGGGTCATTCGCCCGCAGAGAAGGAGGGAGGGAGGAGAGGGACTTCACTACCTCCTATTTCAATGGGGATCCCGGCCAGACATCCACAATAGTGTATTTCATAGAAAAATAAAAATAGTCCACATAGCGTGACTCCGTTTCAATTCTTTTATTTGTAAATAGTAATAGTGTGTCCAAGGATTAGGACTGAATAAACAATGAGAATTAAAAACTGAATATAAAAAATAGGAGAAGGAGCTTGCAGGCTCTCTAACTCTCCAGCGACACGGGGAAAGCAGCGCTGCCTAGGATCGCCGCAACCACGAAACCCGAACGTGACGTTGTGCATGCCAAGATAATCCTGCCTTACAGTCAAATAGGACTTACTAGGGGAAATGACAGATCGCTGTTTACACACACAGATTCCGGTTCTCGCTGTGTCACGAGCGATTGCGGGTGCCCGGCGGACATCGCGCCCGCCTGGCACTCGCATAGTCTCTGTGGGCGCGCCCTAGTGGCCACAGGGCGAAGCGACGTAACATAACTTCATTTCGCCCAGCCAAGCCATGCTGCCACAGTAAAACTGCGGCGGCTGGTTGACAAGTGGTTAAGCTTGTTTCGAAGCTGCTGAGACACAGCAGTATCGCCATTGACTTCAACTGCTGTCAATCAAAGTCAGGTAGCCAATCAGGAGAGAGGGGGGTGGGCCGAACCATGGCTCAGTGTCTAAATGGACACACAAAGCTACGGCTCAGCTCGAGTGCCCCATAGCAAGCCGCTTGCTGTGGGGGCACTTGGCAGGAGGAAGCAGCCAGGAGCGCCAGGGAGGGAACTGAGAAGAGGAGGATCAGGGCTGCTCTGTAAAAAAAACACTGCACATAAGAGGTACAGTATCTCACAAAAGTGAGTACACCCTCACATTTTTGTAAATATTGTATTATATCTTTTCGTGTGACAACACTGAAGAAATATCCTTTAGGAGCCATAACAGGCACGTGCCCGCTGCACGTGGGGGACCCGATGCGTGTGGTAATTAGTGCATTTTTCTAGCACTGATTGCTGTATAAATGTCAATGGGCCCAAAAAAGTGGATCACCGCCATTACTAGTAGCAAATAAATAAATAATAAAAATGCCATAAAAATACCATAAATCTATTACCTATTTTGTAGACGCTATAACTTTTGCCCAAACCAATCAATATACACCTATTGCTATTTTTTTACCAAAAATATGTAGAAGAATATATATTGACTTAAACTGATGAAGAAATTTTTTTTTTTACATTTTTTTGGGATATTTATTATTCATTAAAGGGGCAAATCCTTCCGGGGCTGAAGTGGTTAATCAATAGCCTTGAAACTTTGCACAACCAAAGTTTTTATCTTCCCAACCCTATCCCGAATATGGGTTTTGGTTTCCCACAAGGGAAATTAGTGACTTTAGCTTAAAGGATATGTAAAGGTTCATTTTCTTTTTCTAAACAAACATTTCATACTTACCTCCTCTGTGCAGTTGGTTTTTCACAGAGTAGCACCGATCCTCCTCTTCTGGGGTCCCTCAGCGGTGCTCCTGGCTCCTCCTCTTCTTGAGTGACCGGTTGGAGAGCTGTTCTCCCTTGGGGGAACTAGTGTGGGCAAGGGGGATGGGGAGGGGGTCCAGTGTAAGTTCACCTTACAGATTTTCTGTAAAGGTGAACTTACCCTTTAAGCTATTCCAATTAAATGTCTCAGGACTATAATAAAATTGTTAAAAGTGAATAACCTTTGGTCTGTTTTACCAAACAATCTGAGATTTTTAGAATATGCTGACATACATACAGTCTTCCATTGTGGAAATTTTGGGGAAATTGGATAACATCCAAAAAAAAACTACAGCACCCCCTGACCCCCAGAGGCATAGCATGGACACCCAAAGGCAGGGAAGACTGACATTTTGATCTCGGACAGATCCTAGACCAGTGAAGAGCTGTGCGATCAAAGAAAGGTTTGGCGCCAGTCATTTTAAGTACATTTTTAAATGCTTTAGAGCCCTTTCACACTGGGGCGGTTTGCAGGCGCTATTGCGCTAATAATAGCGCCTGCAAACCGACCCAAAAGTGCCGCTGCTTTCATTCCAGTGTGAAAGCCCCGAGGGCTTTCACACTGGAGCGATGCGCTGGCAGGACGGTAAAAAAAAGTCCTGCTAGCAGCATCCTCGGAGCGGTGAAGGAGCGGAGTGTATACCGCTCCTTCACCGCTCCTGCCCATTGAAATCAATGGGACGGCGCGGCTATCCCGCCCGCAAAGCGCCTCTGCAGAGGGTGCAGAGGTGGTATTTAACCCTTTCTCGGCCGCTATCGGGTGTGAAACCGCCCCGCTAGCGGCAGCATACCGACGGTAAAACGCCGCTAATAATAGCTGCGTTTTACCGCCGACACCGCCCCAGTGTGAAGGGGCTCTTATTGGAGAACTCAATAACTGACAGAAGGTATAGGGCTGAGAACATCCATGGCAAAACTAGATTAGAACATAACTCCAGACTCACCAGTCCCTTTCAGTATTCCACAGTGCAGAATCAATAGGAGCACAGGCTGGCACAGGGTACTAGAGAAACAGCTTAATAGGGAATAGACATAAGATCTTCAATAGGAGAGACACCAGACTTGCTCCTTAGGTCCTTTTCAGTACCAGGTACCTCCAGTAGCCATCCAGCGTCTCTGGTTCTCCTCCTCAATCAGCATGTGAGGCCTCTTCTAGGCTTGAGTCCTAGTCAAACCTTTCCCACACTTGAGCATTCCCATCTCCAGGACAAGCCTGGATGTAGGCTGTATGAAGACTGAGCATATGGCAATTCTCCTAAGTATATATGCACTTCCCCAGCATGCACCACTGGCCAAGAAACCCCTAGTGATCGGCTGGTGAGCACACACACACACGCATAATATTCCCCCATTGGCTGTCCCACACTACAGCCACTACACAAAAGGTGGTAGGGGCTTCACAAGGCTAATGTCACTCACTTGTTTTGTGGAAAACAAAAATCCATGAAACATCTAGGATAGGTTTGGGGAAGCTGAAAGCTTGAGTTATGCAAAGTTTCAAGGCAATTGATTAGGGTTTAGGCACTTTATTGTAAGTTAAGCCCCATTCAGCTCCCCAAAAAAACAAGCTTAACACCTTCATTTTCTTTGTGGGAGACCAAAATCCACGACTCTTCTAGGATAGGTTTGGAAAGTTGAAAACTTAGGTTATGCAAAGTTTCAAGACAATTTATGAAAGTTTAGGCACATTATGGTACATTAGGCTCTTTTTACACTGAGCCACATGTTTTGGGATTGTAAAATATAGCTTAATGTGAATAACTTTTGGTGTGATTTAACAAATGAGCTGAAATGTTCTGAGGATGTCAGCAATACAGCTCCTAACCAGGAGAACCAGTTCCTGCTAGTGACGATGGGTAGCCGCAGGGTGCCTCTATCAGGCAGCACACCAGCGCTCCCATCTTTAAGCTGCGCGGTCCCACCGGAAGTGAAAAGGTCATGAATGACCTCCGGCATCACTTCCGGTCCGTTCATGCAATGAACAGCAATGAACATCAACCCCAAGGAGGGACTAATAAAAACGCATCATCTCCCCCTCAAGGCATCTTCCTAATAGTTCTTATTCAGACCTGGTGGAGGGAGCCCACAATGACTCCCTTCTAGGAACTACTACCCCTCTCCCTATGTTTGGAGATACACTGGACAATGAATCAGTACTCCCACGGGAATTGGGTGCTGTACCAAAATCTAACCAAGGACGTAGCTCTAATGTAGGCTCAGCCCCTTTAGGCCATGCTCCCAACCCTCCAGCCACTCCAATGACACAAAGGACAGGGAAAATGGATCCATTTGTCATCAAACAGACCACAGCAAATCGGGACTAGATGTCATTAACCTTTCCTCATATCAACTTATATGGGTAGAATCTGAAGTATTAATACTGGGACTTAGTTTTTGTCCATCACGGCAAATGGATAAGTTTACCCTGGTCAAAGATTTGCATATTTTTGCAAGAAATTTAACATACAAATATATCTTTGACATTGATAGGGGAAAGGGGGTAAAGAAAGATAAAGACCTTTACAAGGGATTTAAAGTAAAAAGACTTTATGGCCCTCAAAACATTGATTCAATTACTGGACGAAAATGAGGGATATGGTAATTCCCAAGACTCCTCATCCGAGGAGGAAGAACCTCCTACAACAACAACACCCCCTATACCATTGAAATTGAAGGCTAAGTCCCAGAAGTTCCCCAATCTCCAAACATGCACAGCAGTCTGGGCTTTTCTGAAACAAACTACCAAACAAATTGAAGCTATGCAACTTCCCAAACACACCACAAACAACCTATCATCAGCACAACAATTAGCCTTAAACAACCTGATGCAAAGAGAAGACCCAGTAATTAAACCATCTGACAAAGGAGGAAATGTGGTGGTGATGAATAAAGATGACTATATCAACATGTGTCTCAATATACTCAACAACCAGGAATGGTACCAGCAAGTTCCACCTCAGAGACTCACTGAGGCTAGATCTCAATATTTGTCCATCATCGACCGGGCATACCAACAAGGCCTGATTGATAAGGAGACTCGTGAGTTCTTGGAAGTTAAATGGCCGGTCACGCCAACTTTCTACTCATTACCCAAAGTCCACAAGAACATCATAAATCCCCCTGGACGCCCGATCATATCAGGGATAGGTAGTCACACTCAAACTGCCAGTCAATTTGCAGACAGTCATTTACGTCCTCATGTCACGAGCCTGCCTTCATACCTAAAAGACACATTGGACCTACTTAAAGTCCTGGAAGGACTCACCATACCTCCGGGAGCGACCTTGGCAGCAATTGACATTGAAGCATTATATTCAAGTATCCCACATGCCCAGGGTCTCTGAATTTCTGAGTGAAAGGGATACCAACAGTTGGGAACTGGGCCAATTTATCACCACGTTTTTGGAACACATCTTAACCAATAACATGTTTCTGTTCAATGGCGTCACCTACCTCCAGGTACAGGGGGTAGCGATGGGGACTTCCTGTGCCCCATCGTACGCCAACCTGTACCTGGGGGGGTGGGAACGCACCCTCTTTTCCAGTGAGGGGGCCTCGATGTATCTCCACCACATTCTCGTTTGGCGGAGGTACATCGATGACGTCCTCCTCATATGGACAGGTTCAGCGGAATTGTTATCCGAATTTAAGGAGCTCCTTTCCCATAACAACTTTAATTTAAAGTTTACTATTCAATCGGATACCACCACTATCCCTTTTCTGGACCTACGCCTCGTTCTCAAAGAGGATGGCTCTATTTTCAGCACTCTATATTGAAAAGAGACTGCTGGCAATACCATACTACATTTCTCCAGCTCTCATCTTTGTACGCTTGTATATAGTATACCTTACAGCCAATACCTTCGGTTGCGACGAAATTGCGCAAGAAACGAAGATTTTGAAAGGAAAGCTAAGGCCCTATATGACAGGTTGATTAATAGAGGCTATAGCAAGAAAGTCCTTAAAAGGGCTTACCAACGAGCAAAACAAAGCACACGTGATACTCTTATCTTCAAACAAAAAACTTGTGATCCACAACCCACCACCAAACTCATTACTACATTTACTGCTCATCAATATTCAATCCGGAATCTTATCAAAAATGATTGGCATTTCCTCTCCGAGGATCCGATTATTTCGAAGTATGTAGCCACTGCAGCACAAATTACCTACAGAAGGTCACGTTCCATCAGGGAGACTCTAGTTCATAGTCACTTGCAGCCCTCGACATCTCTATTGGGGGCGGAGGGTGGGAACGGTACTTTTCGATGTGGACACTGCAAATTTTGCCCGTGGATAAAAGAAGGTATAGGATGCACCCTCCCAAGAGGAGGCTTCCACAAGCTTAAGGGCTATGCAGATTGCTCCACGACTGGCATTGTGTATCTTGTCATGTGTCGCTGCGGTGCATTTTATATCGGAAAAACCAAACGCCCGTTCGCCAAAAGGATCCAGGACCATCTGTATTATTTGGATGCAGGGCTATTGTACACTCCTATTTGCAAGCATATTGGCCTTCACCATAGCTTCGATCCTAGTTTTGTATCCTTTTTCGCCCTAGAAGTCATTCCTGACTTCGAAAGGGGAGGAAATGTAGACAAAAGGATACTTCAGAAAGAAGCCAGGTGGATCTTTAGCCAACAAGCTACTTACCCACCTGGCCTCAACACAGCACTCTCCTACAAACCTTTTTTTGTGATGGTTTGGGATGACATGGCTACTATATGTAGCCAGTACCTCCAAGCCTTATATCCCCTTTACTCTATCATATATAGGATTTCTCTGTGATGATATAGTGGGTGATGATATAACTATCCTTTGTTAACCAGCTTCTTTAAGTCCTGTATCCCTTTACTCCATCGTACCACATATATAGAGACTGGGTTATCACAATGCATTTGTATTCATTACATTTTGAATTATGCCTATACATGCCTGTTTTGCTTTAAGGGAACGATCCCTGTATAGGCTATTGCATAAATGTATGTATGTATATAGAGCTAGGTATATATCCTTTACAGTCTATGCGGGACTGACAAATGGGCCCCCTCATGCCAATGTCGCTATGTGCTTTACTGGTCTGCATTTGCCGTAGACAGGGCGACTTGGACGTCCCTGCTCAAGGGGGCGGAGTCCTCCATATCCGCCCTCATATGCCCTTCACGCCTCCTAGCATGGAATGGGCAATGCGCGCGCATCTCCTTGGGTGAATGCGCGCGCATCCGCCGTGGAGTATGCACACGCATCATTTGCAGGGACGTCCGGACCGGAAGTGATGCCGGAGGTCATTCATGACCTTTTCACTTCCAGTGGGACCGCGCAGCTTAAAGATGGGAGCGCTGGTGTGCTGTCTGATAGACGCACCCTGCGGCTACCCATCGTCACTAGCAGGAACTGGTTCTCCTGGTTAGGAGCTGTATTGCTGACATCCCTCCTTCATAGGTAAGCTGTATGCTTGGTTTTCCTTTATATACCGATGGGGATTCTTGGTTGTTTTGGGACTTAATTAGTGGTATCTATATTCATCCTTATACTGATTGGCGTTTTTGGCTACTATGTTGTTTTGGTGGGCTTTGGTGTTCCTATTATGTCAAACCTCCCCTTTGCTAAATATACCCTTCAGATACCCTGATGGAAACCCCTTCCCCTTCCCCCTATGGACAACACAATCCGTGATGCCCACAAGCAGTGATAATTTCTCACAGCTATTGTGGTCTACATATCTGCTAGAGGTTTACATCCCTTTAGCCTCTATCTGTATGTAGTTTTTACCATTCCTTTTATTATGAAGGATTTTCTGTCAGTGAGATCCTTGCCTTATATGGCACTTGTTCTAAACATAGGGATTGGCTCCCCAGCCCCCTCTCTACCATTACATCGTATTAAATTAATTTTAATTAATTAATTCAGGATTATCTGGGATAAGTGATTCATTATTACTGTTGATATATATATTTATTATTTGTTAAGGAACTTAGGAGTTTCCTTTTCCTTTTATCACATGTTTTGCCAGATTCTTGCCCTGCAACTGTGTGGTCCAGTTCCCCTGTTGGCATTATCCTGTTGGGACCTGGCACCCATGGATACTATGCTCCAGTTGGTACATTAGATGGCGTCTGGCAATGATGGTGGTTGCCCTGCTCTTTAGATCTGTACTAGTAGGTGAGAGTTATTGAAATTAATCCTCCATTACATTTCTTGTACCATGTTTTGCTGCATAACCATGCATGGCCACCATGTAATTATAGTTATTTGTTCTCTATACAGTTAAAATGAATTAGTGATGTCGTTTTATGCCCTGATGAAGCGAAAAAATTCTTTGCGAAACATGTTGACTGACAATCACAAATGAATTCTGAATATACTACTGGATGGTCATGTTGATGTTCTTACATTTTATGTCTATTATGCATATACATATAATTTTAATTATCTTTCAATAAAAATGTATATAATTTATTAACCTGCGTGGTACTGACCTACTACTAACAGACGTACTATCGCCCACTTCTTTCAGAAAGAGTGCCATCTTTCTTTTTATTTTTGTGTCTCATATCTTTCGATTGGGAGATCCGTCTCTGTTATTTCCTGTTTATAGTCCAACCACTCACTATTGTAAACGATAAAATACATTTACGTTTTTAGTTGTAACATGACGAAACGTGGAGAAATTCAAGGGGTATGAATACTTTTTTAAGGCACTGTACTTTATAACCGATGTGGCTGTATCCTTATTTACTAATAAAAGCCTGTACTTAACAATAAAACTTAATCCCAAACCAAGTGACATAGTGGCATAGTAGGTGAGGTTGAAAAAAGACACAAGTCCATCAAGTCCAACCTATGTGTGTGATTATGTGTCAGTATTACATTGTATATCGCTGTATGTTGTGGTCATTCAGGTGATTATCTAATAGTTTCTTGAAGCTATTAATGCCCCCTGCTGAGACCACCGCCTGTGGAAGGGAATTCCACATCCTTGCCGCTCTTACAGTAAAGAACCCTCTACGTAGTTTAAGGTTAAACCTCTTTTCTTTTAATTTTAATGAGTGGCCACAAGTCTTGTTAAACTCTCTTTAAGTTTTATTCCTATTGTGGGGTCACCATTACTGTATTTGTATATTGAAATCATATCCCCTCTCAAGCATCTCTTCTCCAGAGAGAATAAGTTCAGTGCTCGCAACCTTTCCTCATAACTAATATCCTCCAGACCCTTTATTAGCTTTGTTGCCCTTCTTTGTACTCGCTCCATTTCCAGTACATCCTTCCTGAGAACTGGTGCCTAGAACTGGACAGCATACTCCAGGTGCGGCCGGACCAGAGTCTTGTAGAGTGGGAGAATTATCGTTTTATCTCTGGAGTTGATCCCCTTTTTAATGCATGCCAATATTGTGTTTGCTTTGTTAGCAGCAGCTTGGCATTGCATGCTATTTCTGAGCCTATCATCTATTAGGACCCCCAGGTCCTTTTCCATCCTAGATTCCCCCAGAGGTTCTCCCCCCAGTGTATAAATTGCCTTCATATTTTTGCCACCCAAATGCATTATTTTAATTTTTTCAACATTGAACCTCATTTTCCATGTAGTTGCCCACCCCATTAATTTGTTTACATCTTTTTGCAAGGTTTTCACATCCTGCGGAGAAGGTATTGCCCTGCTTAGCTTAGTATTGTCTGCAAATACCAAGATTGAACTGTTTATCCCATCCTCCAGGTCGTTTATGAACAAATTAAATAGGATTGGTCCCAGCACAGAACCCTGGGGGACCCCACTACCCACCCCTGACCATTCTGAGTACTCCCCATTTATCACAACCTTCTGAACTCGCCCTTGTAGCCAGTTTTCAATCCATGTACTCACCCTATGGTCCATGCCAACGCACCTTATTTTGTACAGTAAGCATTTATTAGGGAACTGTGTCAAATGCTTTTGCAAAATCCAGATACACCACGTCTACGGGCCTTCCTTTATCTAGATGGCAACTCACCTCCTCATAGAAGGTTAGTAGATTGGTTTGGCAAGAATGATTCTTCATGAATCCATGCTGATTACTGCTAATGATACCGTTCTCATTACTAAAATCTTGTATATAGTCCCTTATCATCCCCTCCAAGAGTTTACATACTGACTACTATTGATGTAAGGCTAACTGGTCTGTAATTCCCACTGATGTATTTTGGGCCCTTTTTAAATATTGGTGCTACATTGGCTTTTCTCCAATCAGCTGGTACCATTCCAGTAAGTAGACTGTCTGTAAAAATTAGGAGCAATGGTCTGGCAATCACTTGTATTGTGTGAATATTATTTGTACCAAAATTTACAACATTATAGCAGATTTCTGTCAATCCCAGTGGCGGTTGGTGCTCAATATTTGGGGGGGCGGCAAACAAACCTGCCCCCCTTGTGGGTGACAGGTGGTGGCAATCAGTGGCCCTCCCACCCCCGGGAGATGGACTGTGGCGATCAGTGCCTCTGTGGGAGAAGGACAGGGGCAATCAACGGCCTAACCTTAGGAGGCTGATGCTGCTCCTCGCTCCAGCTTGCAGAGGGAAGAGCTGGGGCCATTGCTTTTCCTCCCAGCTGAACAGAAAGTGGGTCCTAAGACTCCCTGGCCAATTGGGTCTCAGGACCTGCTTCCTGATTGGCCAGGAGGAGAAGCAGGAAGACAATAGGGATCATTAATTTGCTATTGTCACACAACTGGGTGGGCTCAAGGCGCAGTTCTCCCGGAGCCCACCCTTTTTTGAAGCTAATTAGAGCCTCAGGCTCAAAACATTGTAATCCATGCATCTGGCACCCTGCATGTATATTAGGGGCCAGGTGCATGGATTGGGGAGGCGGCGCCCCTGTGCCCCTAATGAAAGGGCTGCCACTGGTCAATCCCATATCCAAATAGATGATCTAGTACAGAAAGGTCTGACACTGCACAAAGTAATGAAGATTTAAGGAAAAAAAAGAGATGAAGAAAGAAGAGAAGTAGAAGAGGAGTAGGACCTAAATGGGGAACGCCAGGCCATCCAATCTGCCTGGCCCAACCCAGGGCCCCTATAATGAGCTCTGTCTGCCAAACCACAGGTCCCTGTGCATTGTCTCTGACAGGCTTTGTGCCTGGAATGTAGGGGGATATGGGGGTCACACATCTGTCATGCTCCGTCCCATGTAAGCACCCCTTTGTGTCAGGTATTAATTCTGACTGAATCTAAGTGGGGGAAATTTCCCTTTATTTCCTGCCTTTGTGATAACGTTGACTGTAACATAAAGAGAAATGCAATCTCTCCTACAGGGAAATAGACAGCAATGAGAACCCATCTTTGTACAGTATAGACAATAGTTCAATGTTGTAGTGCTTTGTCCCTGTTGGAGAGTTTCACCCACAACACACATCCTATTCCAAAAGAAAGACTTCAGAAATGATCTTCCAATCCTGTACAATGGGGTGCTGTGGGGTTCATTAATTCCCTATAAATACAGATGATGAATCAGCATGCCCCCCCAAACTCCCTCAACAACATAGGAACACATTTTACTGATTTACCAATTGTTGTTGATTTGTGCTAGCAGGGTGAATTTGGGGTCCAAAAACAAAACACATCAGAGTGAATTATGAATGACTCATTCACCCGTATTGGACATTCACACTCCATCCCATGATGTAAAAAATGCCATTTTACTATAAAAAATATTTCTTTGGGAAGTATACTGTATCTTGAAAATGAATAATTCTATCTAACTACTGAACGTGTACTGGATATGAAAGTAAAAGAATAAACTGGCTTTATTATATCAGTTACACTGCCTGGTATAGATATTATATTTTCAGACTAATGTTACTATTATTTAGTTCTTTGTTCTGTGGTGTAAATCGGTCTTAGCCTATGTTACTATTCTTCAGTTCTTTGTTCTGTAGTGTAAATCGGTCTTAGCCTATGTTACTATTATTCTGTTCTTTGTTCTGTAGTGTAAATCGGTGTCAGTCGATGTGTATAAAGCTCTGGTGATTGTGTCTCTTTCTGAGCAGAACTGCCGGTGACTGAGAGGACCTGCTGTGTGACATGAAATGTTCTCCTCTCCTCTGTGTCTGTTACCTGCTGATACTCGTCATCCCCATCACATCCTATGGGGTAGCATTGACCCGGAGGCCAACATTTGCTTGTAGACTTACTATGGTAATGCCAATATTTGAGTATGAATATTATCTGGAGGGAGATGTCAATATTGGAGGATTAGTCTCTGCTCACAAGACTAGCCAACATAGCATGCGTTCTGTTTTTCAAGATGGTATTTTTACTCGTTCCCCAGACTTTCACAGGTGTAACAAGTAAGCCTCTTTTTATCATCTTTGCTCTCTATGTATAACTCAACAAAGAGAAAATATGATTCTTCATTTTCACTGTAATATTTTATGAACATTTAGAGCTGTTTCTACTGATGTTTTATATATGTTCTCATGATTTGGTTACAGTCTGTGTTGCACCAATATACAATGAATACATTTGTCTTCCATCAGATTTTGTCTTCAGGCCATGCTGGGATTTCTGATAAATAATCATGTCATGTATGTAGTTATGGCTCCTGCAGATTAAAAATCGAAATGATTCCATCATTGCCAGGAGAGAGGAAGGGAGGTGTGCTGTTATTTATTAGCTTGGGTGTATGATCTTCTATTTATCAGGGCAGCTCACAGCATAGCAAAAAGCCAGCCTGGGGAAAACGTAGGGATATACACTATATTACCAAAACTATTGGGACGCCTGCCTTTACACGCACATGAACCTTAACCACTGAAGAACCGCCTCACGGCGATTTACGTCGGCAAGGTGGCACGGACAGGCAGAATCACGTACATATACGTGATCTGCCTTCTGCCGGTGGGGGGTCCGATCGGATGAGGGGGAGACCATCCGTTCGTGGCCCCCCCCTCGCGATCGCCGCCGGCCAATCAAATCATTCCTTTGCTGCTGTATGCTAAACAGCAGCAAAGGAAATGATGTCATCTCTCCTCAGCTCAGTATTTTCTGTTCCGGCGCCGAGGAGAGAAGACTGTAATGTGAGTGCACAAACACTACACACACACGTAGAACCTACCCCCCCCTCCCGTCACACTGACACCAAGCAGTTTTTTTTTTTCTGATTACTGCATTGGTGTCAGTTTGTGACAGTTACTGTGTTAGGGCAGTTAGGGTTAGCCCCCTTTAGGTCTAGGGTACCCCCCTAACCCCTCCTAATAAAGTTTTAACCCCTTGATCACCCCCTGTCGCCAGTGTCACTAAGCGATCATTTTTCTGATCGCTGTATTAGTGTCGCTGGTGACGCTAGTTAGTGAGGTAAATATTTAGGTTCGCCGTCAGCGTTTTATAGCGACAGGGACTCCCATATACTACCTAATAAATGTTTTATCCCCTTGATTGCCCCCTAGTTAACCCTTTCACCACTGATCACCGTATAACTGTTACGGGTGACGCTGGTTAGTTCGTTTATTTTTTATAGTGTCAGGGCACCCGCCGTTTATTACCGAATAAAGGTTTAGCCCCCTGATCACCCGGCGGTGATATGCGTCGCCCCAGGCAAAGTCAGATTAGCGCCAGTACCGATAACACCCACGCACGCAGCATACGCCTCCCTTAGTGGTATAGTATCTGAACGGATCAATATCTGATCCGATCAGATCTATAATAGCGTCCCCAGCAGTTTAGGGTTCCCAAAAACGAAGTGTTAGCGGGATCATCCCAGATACCTGCTAGCACCTGCGTTTTGCCCCTCCGCCCGGCCCAGCCCAGCCCACCCAAGTGCAGTATTGATCGATCACTGTCACTTACAAAACACTAAACGCATAACTGCAGCGTTCGCAGAGTCAGGCCTGATCCCTGCGATCGCTAACAGTTTTTTTGGTAGCGTTTTGGTGAACTGGCAAGCACCAGCCCCAGGCAGCGTCAGGTTAGCGCCAGTACCGCTAACACCCACGCACGCAGCATATGCATCCCTTAGTGGTATAGTATCTGATCGGATCAATATCTGATCCGATCAGATCTATACTAGCGTCCCCAGCAGTTTAGGGTTCCCAAAAACGCAGTGTTAGTGGGATCAGCCCAGATACCTGCTAGCACCTGCGTTTTGCCCCTCCGCCCGGCCCGGCCCAGCCCAGCCCACCCAAGTGCAGTATCGATTGATCACTGTCACCTACAAAACACTAAACGCATAACTGCAGCGTTCGCAGAGTCAGGCCTGATCCCTGCGATCGCTAACAGTTTTTTTGGTAGCGTTTTGGTGAACTGGCAAGCACCAGCCCCAGGCAGCGTCAGGTTAGCGCCAGTACCGCTAACACCCACGCACGCAGCATATGCCTCCCTTAGTGGTATAGTATCTGAACGGATCAATATCTGATCCGATCAGATCTATACTAGCGTCCCCAGCAGTTTAGGGTTCCCAAAAACGCAGTGTTAGCGGGATCAGCCCAGATACCTGCTAGCACCTGCGTTTTGCCCCTCCGCCTGGCCCAGCCCAGCCCACCCAAGTGCAGTATCGATCGATCACTGTCACTTACAAAACACTAAACGCATAACTGCAGCGTTCGCAGAGTCAGGCCTGATCCCTGCGATCGCTAACAGTTTTTTTGGTAGCGTTTTGGTGAACTGGCAAGCACCAGTGGCCTAGTACACCCCGGTCGTAGTCAAACCAGCACTGCAGTAACAAATGCAGTCGGCTGCATGAGAGGCATTTTTATGTCCTCCCGAGTACCCCTACCCAGCGAACCCCCCCAAAAAAGATGTCGTGTCTGCAGCAAGCGCGGATATAGGCGTGACACCCGCTATTATTGTCCCTTCTGTCCTGACAATCCTAGTCTTTGCATTGGTGAATGTTTTGAACGCTACTATGCACTAGTTGAGTATTAGCGTAGGGTACAGCATTCCACAGACTAGGCACACTTTCACAGGGTCTCCCAAGATGCCATCGCATTTTGAGAGACCCGAACCTGGAACCGGTTACAGTTATAAAAGTTAGTTACAAAAAAAAGTGTAAAAAAAAAAATATATAAAATAAAAAAAAATAGTTGTCGCTTTATTGTTCTGTCTCTCTCTATTCTCTCTCTATTGTTCTGCTCTTTTTTACTGTATTCTATTCTGCAATGTTTTATTGTTATTATGTTTTATCACGTTTGCTTTTCAGGTATGCAATTTTTTATACTTTACCGTTTACTGTGTTTTATTGTTAACCATTTTTTTGTCTTCAGGTACGCCATTCACGACTTTGAGTGGTTATGCCAGAATGATGCCTGCAGGTTTAGGTATCATCTTGGTTTCATTCTTTTCAGCCAGCGGTCGGCTTTCATGTAAAAGCAATCATAGCGGCTAATTAGCCTCTAGACTGCTTTTACAAGCAGTGGGAGGGAATGCCCCCCCCACCGTCTTCCGTGTTTTTCTCTGGCTCTCCTGTCTCAACAGGGAACCTGAGAATGCAGCCGGTGATTCAGCCAGCTGACCATAGAGCTGATCAGAGACCAGAGTGGCTCCAAACATCTCTATGGCCTAAGAAACCGGAAGCTACGAGCATTTGATGACTTAGATTTCGCCGGATGTAAACAGCGCCATTGGGAAATTGGGAAAGCATTTTATCACACCGATCTTGGTGTGGTCAGATGCTTTGAGGGCAGAGGAGATATCTAGGGTCTAATAGACCCCAATTTTTTCAAAAAAGAGTACCTGTCACTACCTATTGCTATCATAGGGGATATTTACATTCCCTGAGATAACAATAAAAATGATAAAAAAAAAATAAAAATGAAAGGAACAGTTTAAAAATAAGATAAAAAAGCAAAAAAATAATAAAGGAAAAAAAAAAAGCACCCCTGTCCCCCCCTGCTCTCGCGCTAAGGCGAACGCAAGCGTCGGTCTGGCGTCAAATGTAAACAGCAATTGCACCATGCATGTGAGGTGTCACTGCAAACGTCAGATCGAGGGCAGTAATTTTAGCAGTAGACCTCCTCTGTAAATGTAAAGTGGTAACCTGTAAAGGCTTTAAAAGGCTTTTAAAAATGTATTTAGTTTGTCGCCACTGTTTGTGCGCAATTTTAAAGCATGTCATGTTTGGTATCCATGTACTCGGCCTAAGATCATCTTTTTTATTTCATCAAACATTTGGGCAATATAGTGTGTTTTAGTGCATTAAAATTTAAAAAAGTGTGTCTTTTCCCCAAAAAATGCGTTTGAAAAATCGCTGCGCAAATACTGTGTGAAAAAAAAAATGAAACACCCACCATTTTAATCTGTAGGGCATTTGCTTTAAAAAAATATATAATGTTTGGGGGTTCAAAGTAATTTTCTTGCAAAAAAAAAAATTTTTTTCATGTAAACAAAAAGTGTCAGAAAGGGCTTTGTCTTCAAGTGGTTAGAAGAGTGGGTGATGTGTGACATAAGCTTTTAAATGTTGTGCATAAAATGCCAGGACAGTTCAAACCCCCCCAAATGACCCCATTTTGGAAAGTAGACATCCCAAGCTATTTGCTGAGAGTCATGTCGAGTCCATGGAATATTTTATATTGTGACACAAGTTGCGGGAAAGAGACATATTTTTTTTTTTTTGCACAAAGTTGTCACTAAATGATATATTGCTCAAACATGCCATGGGAATATGTGACATTACACCCCAAAATACATTCTGTTGCTTCTCCTGAGTACGGAAATACCACATGTGTGAGACTTTTTGGGAGCCTAGCCGCGTACAGGACCCCGAAAACCAAGCACTGCCTTCAGGCTTTCTAAGGGCGTAAATTTTTGATTTCACTCTTCACTGCCTATCACAGTTTCGGAAGCCATGGAATGCCCAGGTGGCACAAAACCCCCCCAATGACCCCATTTTGGAAAGTAGACACCCAAGCTATTTGCTGAGAGGTATAGTGAGTATTTTGCAGACCTCACTTTTTGTCACAAATTTTTGTAAATTGAAAAAAGAAAAAAAAAATGTTTTTTCTTGTCTTTCTTCATTTTCAAAAACAAATGAGAGCTGCAAAATACTCACCATGCCTCTCAGCAAATAGCTTGGGGTGTCTACTTTCCAAAATGGGGTCATTTGGGGGGGTTTGTGCCACCTGTGCATTCCATGGCCTCCGAAACTGTGATAGGCAGAGAAGTCTGTGAAATCAAAAATTTACACCCTTAGAAATCCTGAAGGCGGTGATTGGTTTTCGGGGCCCCGTACGCGGCTGGGCTCCCAAAAAGTCCCACACATGTGGTATCCCCATACTCAGGAGAAGCAGCTAAATGTATTTTGGGGTGCAATTCCACATATGCCCATGGCCTGTGTGAGCAATATATCATTTAGTGACAACTTTGTGCAAAAAAAAAAAAAAAAAAGTGTCACTTTCTCGCAACTTGTGTCAAAATATAAAATATTCCATGGACTCAACATGCCTCTCAGCAAATAGCTTGGGGTGTCTACTTTCCAAAATGTTGTCATTTGGGGGGGGTTTGTGCCATCTGGGCATTTTATGGCCTTCAAAACTGTGATAGGTAGTGAGAAGTGAAATCAAAAATTTACACCCTTAGAAATCCTGAAGGCGGTGATTGGTGTTCGGGGCCCTGTACGCGGCTAGGCTCCCAAAAAGTCCCACACATGTGGTATCCCCGTACTCAGGAGAAGCAGCTGAATGTATTTTGGGGTGCAGTTCCACATAGGCCCATGGCCTGTGTGAGCAATATATCATTTAGTGACAACTTTTTGTAAATATTTTTTTTTTTGTCATTATTCAATCACTTGGGACAAAAAAAATAAATATTCAATGGGTTCAACATACCTCTCAGCAATTTCCTTGGGGTGTCTACTTTCCAAAATGGGGTCATTTGGGGGGGTTTGTACTGCCCTGCCTTTTTAGCACCTCAAGAAATGACATAGGCAGTCATAAACTAAAAGCTGTGTAAATCCCAGAAAATGTACCCTAGTTTGTAGATGCTATAACTTTTGCGCAAACCAATAAATATACGCTTATTGACATTTTTTTTACCAAAGACATGTGGCCGAATACATTTTGGCCTAAATGTATGACTAAAATTAAGTTTATTGGATTTTTTTTTATAACAAAAAGTAGAAAATATCATTTTTTTTCCAAATTTTCGGTCTTTTTCCATTTATAGCGCAAAAAATAAAAACGGCAGAGGTGATCAAATACCATCAAAAGAAAGCTCTATTTGTGGGAAGAAAAGGACGCAAATTTAATTTGGGTACAGCATTGCATGACCGCGCAATTAGCAGTTAAATCGACGCAGTGCCAAATTGGAAAAAGTCCTCTGGTCCTTAGGCAGCATAATGGTCCTGGGCTAAAGTGGTTAATGGCATCCCAGTCTGATGCCCCGTACACACGGTCGGATTTTAATGGAAAATGTCCGATCGGAGCGTGTTGTCGGACATTCCGACCGTGTGTGGGCTCCATCGGACATTTTCCATCTGATTTTCCGACACACAAAGTTTGAGAGCAGGCTATAAAATTTTCCGACAACAAAATCCGATCGCGTCAATTTCGACCGTGTATGGCTTGTTCCGACGCACAAAGTGCCACGCATGCTCAGAAGAAATTCCGAGACGGAACAGCTCGGTCTGGTAAACTTAGCGTTTGCAATGGATACAGCACTTTCGTCACGCTGCAATGTTAAAAATGGTTTAATACAGCGCACTCTCTTCTTCTTTATAATTTGAGAAGAATGAAGTAGTTTTGCTGCTCATATTCACACAGACTTCTCACAAACTTCTTTCTTTACTATTTATCGGGATTCCCTCAATATATTTTGATTTGTCACATCTGACAACATTATTTTTGTGTTGTATTGTTTTTTTGTTTTGTTTTAAGGCAGATTATTTTTTTTTGGTTTGTATTTTTTTCAAGGCTGATCTTTGTTTTATTGTATTTTTATTTTTACTCCAGAATATTTTTGTGTGTGTTTTGTGTGTAAAGTTACCACAACACCATTGATATGTTGTTATATTTAATCTGTAGGAGATTGTTTGCTGTTGTTGTCTCTTGTTAATTTCACATTGTACTTTATAAATGTACCTGAATCGTCACCAACAAACTGTCCTTTTTGGATGAAAACACACATAGGAGAGTATTATTTTCCAAAAAAATTCATTTATTAAGGGCTCACAACTAAACAAAGAGGGAGGCAACGCTGGAGAAACAGTAGAAATGGGTGAAGCCTTGGACCCCCAGGGCACACATCAACTATTTTCAAGCAAAATTGGTGGCCTGAGGAGCCCTTATCTAAGGGAGTGCAGTCTGGTCCAGAAGTCCCAGAGATCCGGAAAGCAGCAGATGACATCTGTGTCCCCAGGCTGTGGTCATACAAGAGACTGCAGCTTTTGTCAGACCAGACTGAACCCAGGGCCATCACTCTCTGGTCTTCCTTCCACGCTTCCTTCCACGCTGTGGCTCTGGTGGTGGAGTTGTGGCAGCAGGAGGAGGAGGAGGATGATTGAACTCAATCATGTCGGTCTTGGGTGTGATTTTGCCACTCACCCCCTTAGTTAGGACTTTATAAATAAGTTGCTCACACATGAGGCGTTGACCCTCCTGCATGCCCTGCAGTTTTGTGGCAGCCATGCAGGCAAAGGCCTCTTCAGGAGTGGGTAAGGCTCGGAGGGACGCAGAAGCCTCCTGAATAAGCCTGAGTGCAGAATCCTGAACGTGACTCCCCTTCCTGGGTCTTTTGTATGGAAGGCGGAGGGGAGGAACCTACGATTCTGTCAGGCTGCGACTGGTCCCAGGCTTCTCCTGGCTGACACTTAGCCCCGCCTCCTCCTGGCTGCCACTAATCCCCACCTCCTCCTGGCTGCCACATTCCAGAGCCTCCTCCTGGCTGAGGTCTTCCTGTGTATAAAAAAGGGACATAGTTTTAGTTTTTTATTCATCAATCACACACAATTTTCACCTCCTGACTGTTGAAAATTGAATGTTAACAAATATAACAGACTATTATTCTGAGCCCAGCATTTTTCATTCTTGTCCCAATTTTGGGTGCCCACTACGGTCTATTGATATGTAAAACACTTTTTTCAATCAGCAATTAGTGATCATTAATAACATCTAATAAAAATCATTTATTTATTGATCAGAAATCAGTAGAACAATGCTATACCTGACTCCAGCTGGGCTCCTCCACTTCTTCCTGGCTGGAAGGCCCAGGTTGGACATCGGAAGCCTCAGCTGTGGTGGAAGGAAGCGTGGAAGTAAGAGTAGAGAGGGATTCCCTGACTTCAGTGTGGTCTGACAGAAATCGCAGTCTCTCATAGTACCACAGCCTGGGGACATAAACGTCATCTGCTGCAGCTCCGGACCTCTGGGAATCCGTGACCTTCTTGCGCTCCCTAAGATAAGTGCTCCTCAGGTCACCAATTTTGGTTTTTAAATAAGGGATGGTTGCTGTGGGGACCACCGGCTTCACCAACTCCAGCAGTTTCTCCAGCGCTGCCTGCCTCTTCTGTTTGTGGTTATAATGGGGGTGTCTCACCTGCCACAGACAGGGCAGCTCCCTGTACTTGTCTATAAACAGGGGGAGGAAATTGTGGTCGTTGAAGCCATCCATTTTCTCTGCAAGACACAACACAAGACAAACCCTAAGGTCAGGCCAAACTCTCCTAATCTTGTTACAATATAGGCTTCAATTTTGAAGCAGTATAGGCCCAAGTTTAGATCTTACCTTCGTTATCACGATCGGCGCCTCCGATGCTCCTTCCTCCGCTCACAGATTGTACATAATACGCACGCGTGTTACGCTTTATACACACTGCGCATGCATGTAACTCCGCCCGCCCATGATGTTCTTACTAGTCTATTCCCCGCCCCTTTTTGTTCTGCGCAGTGGGGGAAGAGCACATGGCGGAGACACATCAGGTGCGTGCTAATTACAGGAACGAGGAGGAGGAAAGCCCGGATCCGGAGACGTACCGATCCAGAAGGAGATTTAAGGCCTCAAATATGTCCTTTGGGAAGATGTTGGAGATGGTCGACATCCTTAAGAAGGCCGACTATGATGGAAAGTATGGACCTTACCCCAACCCCAATGTCAGAAAGGCCAAGATCATGGCGAAAGTGGTCAGGAGTCTGAATTTCGGGGTACGACGATCGAAAGATCAGCTCAGGAAGCGGTGGTCGGACCTCAAATTACGAGAACATGAGCAGTACAGAAAGATCTGGAGAGTGCTGCAAAAAAGTAAGTAGTTGTGCTGTGTTCCTATTCTTTATGTTTATTACGTTCATGCTGCTCCATGTGCTTTTCTTAAAAGTGTACATTTTTTTTTTTGTGAAAAATGTTTATTGAGTTTTATAGCATACAGTAGTAAACAACAGAGTATAAGACAGTTATCAATCAATTACAATTAAGATCTCCAGACAGCAAGAAATTCTTATACTGAGATACAGGTAGGGGGGGAAGGTAGAGGGGGGGGGCAAAAATTCACATTTACCATCTTATCAACACTATTGAGCAAAACATTGCTTGAGATAAGGAAACTTAACACCTTAGCACCTTCAGGAGTGGAGGCAGCGTCTGGGTATACCTGGCTAGAGATGAGATACATTGGTCTGGGTATAACAGCTAAACTGACTGGTCTTACCGAAAAATAGTGAAAGGGAAATAGTGGATGTTAAAGAGCAATATGGGCTTGTGGGCATCCTACGGCGGCTTGAAGGTGGAGGGGTCCGAGGTGGGAGGTATTTTGAGGTTGCCAAGGGAATTGGTGAGATCTCTCCTTAGGTACCAATCCGTGAACCAGAAATGGGTGCATTATATCTATCATTGTTTGTTGAGTGAATGTAGCTTCCATGTATCTTCTCCATCTTAAAAAAGTGTGAGATAGAATGAAAATTAAGGGTGATGGTATCTAGTCTCTCCAGATAGAAGACTGAGGCAAAGGCTTTTTTAAACGCTGATAAAGTGGGTGGTGTTGCTGACATCCAAAGAGACATAATAGTTCTGCGAGCAACTAGGAGGCACAGATGAGCCCATTGTGGAATATTTTGTGAGACCATCGTTGACGATGGGGGTGATGGAGGTACACTGAACAGGCAGAAGAGACAGTCCTTAGTCAACTGTGTTTTGTGGATTTTGTTGATGTAGGCTATCACATCATTCCAGTAAGTAGCGATCTTAGTGCAGTACCAGAGACGGTGGAGCAAGGTGGGGTGAGGTAAGGCACACCAGCGACATTGTGCTTGAGTTTGTTGAAGCAAAATGGGAAATAGGCCCTGTAAATAATTTTGAATTGCGTCTCCCTCCATGTTTCGGATGTGATAAGATTGCGGATAAGTCTGTAGCCCTCAAGTATCTTTTCTGGCAGGTCGTCGTCTCCCAGTAGGTGAGACCATTTTTGAAAAGGTTTGAGACAATACTTCCGTGCTTGGTTTTGAATGAGACATGAATAGATATTGGAGATAGAATAATTATTGCTTTTAAGAAGAGTGTCAATACAAGTTGTTTCAAGTGGATCAGACTTAGGACCATAACAAGACTTAAGATAATCGATGAGTTGATGATAGAAAAAAAACGCGAGTTGGTGGTAGTGAGGATTCCCGCATCAGGGTTTGAAAGGGTTTAAATTCGCCAGGCTTGTTATAAAAAATGGACGTGACATTGGTAAGGCCCCTGAGTTTCCATTGGCCAAAAGCTTTATGCATAGTAGATGGAAGGAACATAGGGTTGCCTTGGATTTTCAGGTGGCGGGAGATGTTGGATGGCAGTCTGAGTAACTTTCTTACTTCTCTCCAGGCAATGACCGTATCCTTGATAAGTACACTAGTTTTGAGGTGGGGGGGCAAAGCATTGGGATTGGAATGAAGGATGGCTGAAAGGTCATAAGGGTACGCCATAGCGTCCTCCAGGGTGTAGTTGGAATATTTAGATCCTCCAGTTAACCAATCTAGGCCCTGTCTAAGTAAACATGCTAGGTTATAGAAATTGGGTAGTCCCATCCCGCCCTCGCTCTTCGGGAGACATAATTTTTGCAGCGCTATGCGTGGTTTCTTGCAGGACCATATGAAAGCAGTTAGGGCTTTCTGGATTTTTTGAATATCAGAGTGTCTCAGTAGGAGAGGTATGGTCTGCATTGGATAAAGCAGGCGTGCAAAAGACACCATTTTGAAAAGGTGACACCTCCTAAAAAGCGAGAGAGGAAGGGCCCCCCAAGCCTCCAGCTCCTTTACAATTTTGGTTATTAATGGGGGGTAGTTAAGTAAATATAAAGAAGATGGTTCACGTCCTATTTGAATACCCAAGTACGTAATATGTTGATTGGCCATGGCTAGCAGAGATAGATGTCTCCATTTAGTGGAAAGGTGTGGGTGTAGTGCTAAGACCTCACTTTTGTCCAAATTAATGCAGAATCCCGAGCAGAGTCGGAAGTCTGTAAAAAGTTGTTTGAGTCTGTCAAAGTCTGATATGGGATCGGTAGAGAATAGGAGTATGTCATCCGAAAACAGTGCTGAGCGGAGAGAGTGGTCGCCTAAAGTGATGCCACTGATCCCATTATCCGAGTTTATTATTCTAGATAGGGGTTCGATCGCTATGCTAAACAACAACGGGGACAGGGGGCACCGCTGCCTCGTTCCCTTTGCTAGGGGGATCGTGTCAGAGACAAAGTCAGGGGTGACAAGACGCGCGGTTGGGGAGGCATACATTTGCAGCAAAGTTAGTTGATGTGAGCCTGCGTCCCTGTGGGAAGATAGGGCCCTCCGTCCCACATGGCTGTGTATACATGTTTTAGGGTATCGGGAATAAAGTCGCTGGTCAATTTGAAAAATTCCGCCGTGTATCCGTCGGGTCCTGGGGCTTTGGCCGAGACCATGGATTTAATTGTGAGTCAGATGTCATCTACAGTAATAGGGGCGTTGAGTGCCTCTAATTGTGCATTGTGGAGTTTGGGCAGACGTATTTTGGCCAGCAGAGCGTCAGCAGTAAGTTGGTCAGTCGGGTCAGCTTTATATAAATTAGTACCAGAAAGTGTAACCGCGCTAAAGCTTCAAAATAATATAAGGTCAAAGCTGCACGGATATAACACCAATATCAGTGTAGAAAACAATCAAATAAACAAAAACGTGCGCTAAAAATAGTATATGTGCAAAAACAAATCGCATTTTAAGCAATCCTCATTAATGTCAATCTTATATTGAAATAACCATTGACCAAAACAGCTGAGAATAATAATAAAGTGCAAAATGTGCAATAGTGTTAGCATACATACATAAATAGAGCAGCCTGTATAAAGTGCAAGGTATACTAGAGAGTGGCCAAACATTAATAAACAAGCAGTCTAAATAGTCCCACATTCATTACAGGGTAGCCCCTGAACAGTCCTGTGAAGAATAAACCACCTCAGCAGTGAGAGGAAAAAATTAGTCCATAATAGAATATCAGAAGGAAGAGAGAGGAAAGTTCCATAAACAATGCACCACTTCCAGGGGACAACCGAAAATTCCACGGTCCGTCAGGTCACACAGCCCACAAGGTATATGAAGAGGAAGAAGATGTCTATATGAGAGTTTCCCCGTACTCCAAGGAAGTAACAGATGGACTCTTACCCGAACTGATGGACCTCCCTTCTGGCGAGGTCATACTGGCAGGCAGACTTAGCCCTCTGCAGGGACTGTGGATGACTCCGAGTCCTCCGATGTATCTTCCGTCTACGGCCTGGAACGGACCAATACTTCCTCCTGCGGGGGGGTGACAGACCCACTCAACCCGGAGGGGAGTGGGTAGAAATGGAGAAAGGGCTCCGATGGTGTAGTATTGTAAAATTTATTGGGATATTACAAATAGCATAGCCGCAACACATGGGCTCTGTGACAATTTAAAAAAAAACAAGTATAAAATTCGCCGGCATAAAAAACTAGCTTCCACCCGTGCAGATCATGGGGCAGGCTGAGAGATGGCTTACGATGCGTAGCCATGCCCTACATGTTTCGTCACACTCTGACGTCTTCAAAGGGGCACGGGCGACGCATCAAGCCATCACCTTTATCCTATCGAACGTGAACAAGCCTCGTTCCTGGCTCCGATTCACATAACGCTCAGCAATGATCCAGGTAGTGTGAGGGGAAAACCAAGCCTCTATCTGGTGTTCACCTTAGATCAGTTGCTGCCATAGTAACTCCTCGTAAACGGAAGAGGCATATGCAGGAAAGCCCTTAACCCTTTCCAGGAGAGAATCCCGGTCCGTTCTAGAATTAACACAAATGACACATAGCTCCCCTAGCATATTAAATCCTAACGTATGGAATATATATAACACGATGGGCTATTAGAAGTGCTGTGAATCATTGATACTAAAAAAGGAGTTAATGTTTAACTCCAAAAAATTAAAAGTTATTATGGAGGTTACATGTAGTTACCTATAGTTACATTATTTAAAAGGTAAACCAAAAATTAATTAAATAATCAATTAAAAATAAAAATATACTGTATGGCATATATGAAAGGGGGAAGAAATAAAATTTATATATGTGCGCAGACACCCACGCATACCCCTATCCTTATCAAGATACAAAGACGGGCACACTGATTGGCAGGAGAAACACCACAGAGTCTCTGTTCTTAACTATACATTTGGGGGGAATAATCACCCTACTGACACCGTGTTGAGAGGGATAGCCAACATCATATCAAACTGTAGCCAGTATATTAGTCTAAATACATACATGAAATATAAAAAATAAAGAATAAAATGTATAGAGTGTAAACAATGAATTTCAATACCAATTGGCTACTACTTATTGGGTCTCATTAAATATCAAAAAAAAAAGTTCTCTAGGAATTGTCAATAAACGCATTTAGTTCAATATCGACATTTAACCCCAAAGGCCTAAGAGAACGGATTTTATAGATCCACTCCATCTCTAACTTAGAAATGGCTCGTCTCTTAGATCCTCCCCTCCAAGGATGTCTAAGTTTATCAATTCCTATAAATGAGGTCCCTCTAGGATTTTGTTTATGGACCTCCAAATAATGTTTAGAGACCGGATGTCCCAAAAATCCCCTCTTGATATTCCCAATATGTTCTCCAAGTCTCACTTTTAAAGGGCGAACCGTGCGGCCCACATAGTGGAACCCGCACGGACAAGTGAGGAGATATACCACATGAGTGGTCGTACACGTAATGAAAGGTTTAATTGGGAAATCCCGAGATGCACTATTACAATGAAACTGAACAACCTTCCTTTCGGTAACAGCATTGATAGAGCAAACTTCGCAGTTTTTGCATTTGTAGTAGCCTGTTAGGTGTTGAAAAAACATAGGTTTATTGATAGGGGGGTCACAAACCGTTGATGCTACCCTAGATTTAATTGGGAGGGCACCTCTAAAAATAACCTGGGGTTTGTCAGGTAGAACCGGTCCCAACAAGGGGTCATTTTTAATAATGTGCCAATGTCTGTATAGTATCTTTTTAACAGAAAAATGTTGTCGGGAGTAACCGGTTATGAAAGGACAGATCATCCCTGCATCACCGTTTTTACTAGGTTTATCTACCAATAGTAAATCCCTGTCCATTAGCTTGACCTGGTCCAGTTTTTCTTCCAAAAACCGGGCCTCATACCCTTTTTCCAAAAATCTTTCGGTTAAAATGTTAGACCGAGCCACAAAATCTGCCATAGTAGAACAATTACGTCTTAATCTAACGTATTGGCTCTTAGGGACAGAATCTAGCCACGATCTGTGGTGCCAACTGTCCCGAGGGATAAACGAGTTCCGGTCTGTGGCTTTAAAGTGAGTGGAAGTGAGCAAACAATTCCCTTCACTCCGGATCTCAAGATCCAAAAAGTTAATCTTTTGTTGACTTGCCTCATATTTAAATCTGATACCCCTCTCGTTCATGTTTAAGGTCTCCATGAACAAACACAATGAGTCGTAGGTACCACTCCATAGGAGGAGGACGTCATCTATATATCGAGCCCACAGGACAAGTTCAGGTCTCCGCTGGGCATAGATGACGTCCTCCTCCCATTTCCCCATAAAAAGGTTCGCCAGGCTGGGGGCAAACTTAGCCCCCATTGCGACACCTTTAGTCTGGAGAAAGAATTTCCTACTGTGCCAGAAAAAATTGTGTGTCGTGGTGTACTCCAAAAGTTCCATAATAAAGCGTCTTTGTTTCCTTGGTAATAGACGATCCTTGTATAAACCAGGTAGACTGCGCTAGCAACTAAAAGTGAAGAAATATATAAATACAATACAAAAACCACATACAATAGTAAAGTGACACGTGAATATAAATGTGGATGTGTCAGAGAACTGGACCTGCAGCCCACGCATCCGAGCCACCACTCAGCATGCGTGTGCTGAACTGCACCACCAGATCTCCAAGACCCTCCACAACAATTATACCAATTAGTGTAGGAATGACAGGATTATGAAACGATGCACTACTCAGTCAAATGCATCTAACCTCAGAGATAACCGTATGGCATACAATAATAAAAAAATATGTAAAAATATGGCATATCAATGGTAAAAAAATTAGAAAGCAAAACACTCAACAAGTTCCAGATGACAAAAAGAAGGCAAGAAGATGTCATCTATGATATAATATAAAAATATATAAAACTCCTTCATGGAACAAACTAAGAAGAGGCTTCCAACTTTTCCATCTCTTCCAAACAACCAGGGCCACTCGTATAGCGATGTAAAAGGGGTTTTGCCCGTAACCCACAGAAGCACACGTTCCACCGAAGGAGAGAAGAGAAGTATATAGCATAAAACCTTAGAGTAACAAAGGTCACCTGCGCATAAATGCGCTACTCACGGGACCAAATAAGGAAAGCAGGCATTCAGATAATTCGGTCGGTTCGCCGCTCTTGGCGTGCGTTCCACCGCCAGGAAGTGATGTCACTGGTGAGACACAAACGAACGTAGGCAGGATGTTGCGTCGACGCGTTTCGCCCCTCCCCCAGGGCGTTATCAAAGACTTAACATCCTGCTGACGTGTAAACCTTTTATATTAAGTTCAATGAGTGACAGCCATTGATGGCCAATGGGTGAAAAGTTACCCATTCCTTCCTCTATCATCATATCCTGTTTGCAAATCAAAACTTTACTCAATGGTTGGAAAACAGACAGCTCCAGTATACAGATAGGTGTTTACAACATCTCCAAGAGAGAACCGTCTCGACACTCACTACCTTCCATAGAACAAAGTATATGCAAACAAAAGAAATAAATATATACTAACATCAGGATAACTAGATAGGCAGGAAAAAATTTTTTGTAATCTATATTGAATATCTAAACTCCTAATAATAAAAACAGTAGTTTAATACATTATCCAATAAAAAGCTCTATAAAAAATAACAAAATAGATGTATATAAATTAAAAACATAACAAATATATATATAAAAAAATATATATAAAAATATATATAGCATCCCATATTTCACTCAACAATTTACCAATTTCCCAAATAAGATGTTCATAATTAGACATGGGGAAGAACATGATCAAAAAATACATATATAATAATGAATGAACCAAAAATAGAAAATAAAAAATAAAAAATAAAAAAATAAAAAATAAAAAATAAAAAATAGGATGTAAATAAAAATAAATAATAATACGTGGTGCACAAACACATGTTGGGATAAAAAACGGAAATATATATTTACTACCAATTCGATAAAAAACAATTCAAGTCTAGCTCGATGTTCAGGCCCAAGGGGTTCAAAGTGCGTAGTCTATGTATCCACTGGGTTTCATTTTGTGAGATGTTTTGTCTAAGATTAGAACCTCGCCAGTGATCCTCAACTCTATCAATTCCACAGAAGGTAAGTAGGCTAGGATCTTGGTTGTGGAAAAGTCTAAAATGATTGGACAGACCATGAAATCTATAGCCCTTCTTAATCCTATTAACATGCTCATTAAGCCTTATACCCAATTGTCTGGTGGTTCTTCCTACGTATTGTAGATTACAAGGACAAGATAGAAGGTAGGTGACGTGCGTTGTACTGCAGGTTATGAATTTTTTAATTGCGTACGATCTACCATCCACCAGAGAGCTGAAGTGGGTGGTTTTCCGCTTGCGAAATTTAGACGTTTTACACATTCCACACCTCCCACAACTATAAAACCCAACACTGTCTAAAAAAGTGCATGTCTTCCTAGGGGGATCTATGACATTATGTGCTAACTGGAGCCTCAAAGTGGGTGGTTTGGTATAAATAAAATTTGGCTGTTTTGGCAGCACCTTCCTCAAGTGATTGATAGGTGTCTCTATCATTCACCAGCCTCTCGAGTTCCAGGAGGTAGTCCGCTTTATCCAAGACTACGATTCCTCCTCCCTTATCAGCTGGCCTGATTACAAGATCCTTCCTATTACATAATGTATCAAGGCCCTGCTGTAAGTCTTTCGCCATTTTTACTTTTTGAGTTCTCAGGTGGTCAAGGTCTCTCAAAAGAACGTCCCTAAATACCCTCAGGGAAGCAGATAAGCCCCCTGGTGGGTTAAACAGGGACGCATTAGCTAATCCTGAGTGTCTAATGGTGTTAGAATTGGGATTTTGGGAACTAATGGGATTGGACAACATATACCTTTTGACATTGAGTTTTCTGGTATATCTATGTATGTCCATATAGGTTTGAAATTTATTGAGGGGTTGGGGGGGTACAAATTTGAGACCCTTATCAAGAATTAACGTCTCTTCCTGCGTCAAGGGAGTTTTACTCAGATTAAAAATCCCTCTACCTATCGTTCCCGTTTTCTTTTTGCTCTTTGATCTCCTCCCCCCTCTGACGCCTCTCTTTTTCCTAGAGGTCTTTGAAGGTTTTGATTGACCCGAGGAAAACCCCAATGTTGTGGTTGGGAGAACTCATCCTGTCCTTGTTGGTAGGGAGCCTGTCGGTCGTTCCAATCTCTCCCCCGTGGGGGTAAGGGTTGGCGTCTAGGTGTCCTAACATACCCCGTCACTCTCCTCGGAGTCTGAGGTTCCGAGGGGTGATGTCTCCTCTGTTCGTATTGGGTATAGTTGTCATATTGATACTCGTGATCCCTAAGATTGTTAAAACGATTCTCAGTGGGGATGGGGTACTCGTATTGATAGTCCTCCTGATATATTCTCCTAGGGGAATCATAGGGATATGGTTGACCTTCATAATGCTTATCATAAGCATCACGTTGGTAATACTCATTATTATACTGGTTGTGCTGTTTCGACTTATGATTTTTAGATTTCCTATTTGAAGGTTTGGGGTTATGTCGCTCATTCCGTGATTGAGGGCGTGTTCTAGACACTGATTGTCTGTCTCGTCTGCCTGGAGAGCGGTGAGAGACTCGTCTAGGGGCAATGAATAGCTGTTTTTGAGATGGAGGGGGTCCACATTGCTGTTCCTCCATTCTCTCAGGTGCCTCACTCTCTATCTGGGCTCCCAAATTTGGTGCGAGAATCGAACCAGTCGGCTCATCACTACCAAATTTACTCTGCCACACAAAAACGCTTCCCCTTCTATAGTCTCCGATATCCCTATTGTATTTTTTCTTTTTCTTGTTTTTTTGTTCAATATCTTCTTTCTCAAGGATTTTTTTAAGATGGATTGATCTTTCTTTATACTCCTCGCACTCACTGAAAGGGGATAATTTGTCTTTAATAGCTTTAATCTCAATATCGAGTCTAACTAATTTCTCATTCTTTTTCCTAATTAAGAACTCAAGAAATTTCCCCCCAGCTTCGTTAAAATATCGAAACCAATCTTGAAGGTCTGTCTCTCCCTTCTGGGGACTAACTTCCCATCTTAGACTCCTTGGGACCATTGAGTCTGTCACATATTGTCCAAGAAATATTATGTCCCACTGGGTATGTATTTCGGAAATCATGAGGTTCTTTAGTCTCATGAACATGCCACCTACATCACTATCCAACTCACCACTGGTTTCAAATACCCATTCCCTGGTAATTACCCTGGAAGACCGGTATTCAAAAACATCCATAGTTAGATGTCTCTAATTAAAGTTACCCGGAATAGTGGATGATGATAAGGAAAGTACTGCGTAGATGTTAACTTTTATCAAAAAGGAAAAGGTGTGAAGTAAGGCTTCAGCTGCAGGTTAAGTGATATTGTAAAACAACAAAAATTAAAACCAGAAAGTGTAACCGCGCTAAAGCTTCAAAATAATATAAGGTCAAAGCTGCACGGATATAACACCAATATCAGTGTAGAAAACAATCAAATAAACAAAAACGTGCGCTAAAAATAGTATATGTGCAAAAACAAATCGCATTTAAAGCAATCCTCATTAATATCAATCTTATATTGAAATAACCATTGACCAAAACAGCTGAGAATAATAATAAAGTGCAAAATGTGCAATAGTGTTAGCATACATACATAAATAGAGCAGCCTGTATAAAGTGCAAGGTATACTAGAGAGTGGCCAAACATTAATAAACAAGCAGTCTAAATAGTCCCACATTCATTACAGGGTAGCCCCTGAACAGTCCTGTGAAGAATAAACCACCTCAGCAGTGAGAGGAAAAAATTAGTCCATAATAGAATATCAGAAGGAAGAGAGAGGAAAGTTCCATAAACAATGCACCACTTCCAGGGGACAGCCGAAAATTCCACGGTCCGTCAGGTCACACAGCCCATCGTGTTATATATATTCCATACATTAGGATTTAATATGCTAGGGGAGCTATGTGTCATTTGTGTTAATTCTAGAACTGACCAGGATTCTCTCCTGGAAAGGGTTAAGGGCTTCCCTGCATATGCCTCTTCCGTTTACGAGGAGTTACTATGGCAGCAACTGATCTAAGGTGAACACCAGATAGAGGCTTGGTTTTCCCCTCACACTACCTGGATCATTGCTGAGCGTTATGTGAATCGGTGCCAGGAACGAGGCTTGGTTCACATTCGATAGGATAAAGGTGATGGCTTGATGCATCGCCCGTGCCCCTTTGAAGACGTCAGAGTGTGACGAAACATGTAGGGCGTGGCTACGCATCGTAAGCCATCTCTCAGCCTGCCCCATGATCTGCACGGGTGGATGCTAGTTTTTTATGCCGGCGAATTTTATACTTGTTTTTTTTAAATTGTCACAGAGCCCATGTGTTGCGGCTATGCTATTTGTAATATCCCAATAAATTTTACAATACTACACCATCGGAGCCCTTTCTCCATTTCTACCCACTCCCCTCCGGGTTGAGTGGGTCTGTCACCCCCCCGCAGGAGGAAGTATTAGTCCGTTCCAGGCCGTAGATGGAAGATACATCGGAGGACTCGGAGTCATCCACAGTCCCTGCAGAGGGCTAAGTCTGCCTGCCAGTACGACCTCGCCAGAAGGAGGTCCATCAGTTCGGGTAAGAGTCCATCTGTTACTTCCTTGGAGTACGGGGAAACTCTCATATAGACATCTTCTTCCTCTTCATACACCTTGTGGGCTGTGTGACCTGACGGACCGTGGAATTTTCGGTTGTCCCCTGGAAGTGGTGCATTGTTTATGGAACTTTCCTCTCTCTTCCTTCTGATATTCTATTATGGACTAATTTTTTCCTCTCACTGCTGAGGTGGTTTATTCTTCACAGGACTGTTCAGGGGCTACCCTGTAATGAATGTGGGACTATTTAGACTGCTTGTTTATTAATGTTTGGCCACTCTCTAGTATACCTTGCACTTTATACAGGCTGCTCTATTTATGTATGTATGCTAACACTATTGCACATTTTGCACTTTATTATTATTCTCAGCTGTTTTGGTCAATGGTTATTTCAATATAAGATTGACATTAATGAGGATTGCTTTAAATGCGATTTGTTTTTGCACATAAACTATTTTTAGCGCACGTTTTTGTTTATTTGATTTTATATAAATTAGTGTAATACTCTGCAAGTAGTTTACTAATCTCGGCAGGCGAGGTAACCAGAGAGCCTGCTGCATCTCTGAGGGTAGAGATGTGAGTAGGATGTCTAGGTCCTGAGCATAGTTTGGCCAGCAGCCTGCCCGCCTTGTTACCGAATCTGTGAAAATGTAGCTTAGAGTATGACGTTTTGGCCGCTTCATGTTGTTCTGCCCAAAGGTCAAAAGTACGTTTAGCCTGTCTCCATTCTTGTATGTTCTCTAAGGTACGGTTTAGCGTTAGCCGCTCATGAGCCAAGCGTAGAGCTTCGCTTGACTGACTGTATTGTTGTCTGGTCCGTTTTTTAAATTGGGCGGTATAGGAGATTATTTTACCCCGCAAAAAAGCTTTACCGGCTTCCCAAAAGAGGTTTGGGTCAGTGATGTGAGCTCCGTTGGTGGAGATGTAATCCTCCCAGGCACCATATAGTGTATGTCGGAAGTCTTCACTATCTGCCAGGTAAGAGGGGAAGCGCCAGGTAGGGGAGGGGGATGAACGGCTAGCTTGAGTTATGTGTACAGCAATAGGGCTGTGGTCCGATATTCTGGCGTCTTGTATGTCTGGGGCACTTATTGAGGATATTAGAGCAGGGGAGGCAAAAAAGTAGTCTATGCGGGAAAAAGTGTTATGTGGGGGCGAAAAAAAAGTGTATTCCCGATCCGTCGGGTGCATTAGTTGCCAAACGTCGACGAATTGCATGGAGGCGATGGATTGTGCCAGGAGAGTAGAGTTAGATAGAGGGGGGTATGTGTACACGATCTATGCAATGAGGGGCACGTGCGATCTGACAGCGTGGACATAACCAAATTAAAATCCCCACCCACTAGGTGTAGCATCTCAGGGGTAGTTAGCACCCATTTCACCAAATCCTGAAAGAAGGAGGCGTCAGGTGAGTTAGGAGCATAAATGTTAGTAAGTGCAACAGCTTTGTCACCTAAGGCCAAATGTAGGGTTATTTTCCGGCCCATCGTGTCCACCTTAACATCTCTGACAGTGTGTCGTAGATTTTTGTGTAGAAGGATAGCAACACCCGCTTTTCGGCCTACTGCCAGTGAGCCATAGACAGATGCCACCCACATTTTGCGAAGGCGTTTTAAATCGTCTGCGGACAGGTGTGTCTCCTAGAGCAGAGCCACATCAGCCCGGAGGCGTCTCAGGTGCCTAAGGATGGACATGCGTTTGTTTGGGGAACGAAGCCCCTTAACATTCCACGAAACAAACTTTAAGTGACTCCCATCAGCAGATTGTGACATGACTGGGAATAAACAGTTTTTTGGTTTAGGGGTTTGCAAGGGAACCCCTCTGTAAGTATAGTATCTACCATTTGGGAGTCATCAAAGCGCCGTAAAACTCCTGAAGACATAGGTACCAGGTTGGCAAACATGAATTTTAACTTATCTAAGCAGCAGTAGAATATAAACATTAGTAAGGCAGAGTATCGGTTAAGGAAAAGCAGAATGAACAATACGGACTTCTCTTTTTTCCACGTGAGGTTCATCTACCTAACAGCTCCCGCCGGACACTAGCTCCTCACGCAGGGGCGAGATGTGAGCTACGGGGGGTGGGGGGAGGGAGGGGATGAGGGGGAAGATGAAAAAAGGGGGAGGGAAGAGGAAAAAAGGGGGGGGAGGGAGGGAGATGGGTAGAGGATAACAAGGAAGGGTAGTCAGAGGAGGGAGTTTCCAGAAGGGAGCAATTCAAGTTTAAACATTTAAACATTATGGTAGGCTTAGGATAATGAAGGCCCATCTCCAGTGTCTAAGCTACACAGGTGCTGTGTCTGCGAGTATTACTAGTGACCCTGGAGTGGATCTTCAACCAGATAGTAGGTGGCCACCCTGGCTACTGGGGTGGGAAACCATAAAGCATAAAATATAAAACTTTAAGCAACAGGCTGATATAAGTATTTTGTCATAAAGTTCATACATGACGATTTGGAGGAACATTAAAAGTACCTATAACACAAAGGTGAAAAGAGAGATAAGAGGGGGTAATACTACCCGTCTGTGGAAGCACAGGTGATGAGGGTGGTGTTTCAGAGTCCTTCAGCGATTCCCAGAGCGGTCCTCTTGATTGGTGAAGCGGCTGCGTTTGTATGGAGGTTTGGTCGGGCTTCGGGGATGTTCAGGAGGTGCAGTTGAGTAGGATGGAGATGTTGATGGTGAGCCCTCTGCAGCGGTGCTATGTTCCATTTCGACGCTTCTAGTGGTTAAGTAATTTTCTGCCTCATCAGGTGTGTTGAAGGTGAGGTGTTCTCCTTCATGAGTTTGGATGTGGAGGACAGCTGGATATGCTAAGGAGAATTAAATTTGGTTGTGATGAAGAGTGGAGCAGATCGACGAAAACACTTTACGTTGTTTCATTCCCTCCATGGAGTAATCCGCAAAGAGCAGCAATTTTGCGCCATCCACAACTAGTGAACGCGAGTGACAAAATTTTTGCATTATAGCATTCTTGTCAGCATAGTTCAGGTATTTCACTATGACATGGCGAGGTTTCGCGCTTGTTTCTGAGTACTGACCCATGCAGTGTGCACGTTCAATAGTGCAGGGTATGCGGAGGCCCAGTTTCTCTGGGATGGTTTTTGCGCATATATTTGTGAGCTGGGAAGCTGGGGTTGATTCTGGTAAGCCGATTATGCGCAAGTTGTTTCTTCTTGAGCGATTTTCCAGATCGTCGAGCTTGTCCCATATGTCCCTGTTTGTGGCAGTGATGTGTGCAAGTGCCGCAGATGAAACTGTGCATTCATCTTCAAGTGATGATATCCTCTCCTCCACGTGGGTGATGTGCTGTGCCTGAGCCTGGATTTCTATATGAAGCTGCTCCAGCCCTCTGTGTACAGCTGCATCCACAGTGGCCGTCAGTGAGGGTCCCAGCAGCGTTACCACAGCCTGTGCAATGCCTGCGGGGGATGTAGGATCCATCCCTGTCAGCTCAGAAGCAGGGGGAGGCTGTGGCTGCATCTGGAGCAGTTCTGCTGTGCCTGGGGCGGCCGCCATCTTGGCCGTGTCAGCCGTTGTATCTCCTGCTGGGGGTACCGTGGAGGACACCGCCCGCGCATAGGATCGCTCCACAAAGCGATCCATCTGTGCCTACAATGGAGCAGGGATAGAGGGGGGTCCCCCCCGAAGCAGTAGCAGGTTTGTATGCCGGTTAAGTGAGGAGCGGTGCGGGAGCTGAAGCTATTCACCTCCCCCTCATGTGGCGCCGGAACCGGAAGTTAAAAGTGTACATTTTAAAATGGCAATTTTCATGTTCATGGGCACATTATTCGTTCGTATCAAACATTTTTCTTTCGGCCTATAAAACACCATTGTTTTGGCCATATGCATTTGGCCACATTTTTTACGCCCTACTTGTATGAAACTAATTTGGTTGTGTAGATGGCTTTGTTACTAGAATGAAATGCAAACTAGATTCTGTGTAAGGAGAGGACACTGAGCAGCTGTTTTCACATCTGGACACTGGAGCACTAGTGTGGGACACCAGAACACCATTTTTATTAGGGGGGCCACACAGGTGTCCAGTGTATACTATAGGGGGTCTCCATCTGTGAAGCTTGTACCAAACAGGTAAAGTATTGCAGCTTGACAAAGGACACTGAAAATGCTACATTTTGGAATTCTGCCAAAATAGACAATTGTACCCCACTTCCAAGCAATGTTTCCTATTTATAGTTCTGCCATCAAATATCTGTGTGCTAAGTATAGCATTTTTGTTTTACATAGGGGAGAAAAGACCCGGAGGACACCCCTCATCCGAGGAGACCAGAGCCCCCCCCTCTGGAAGAAGGGGAAATCCCCCCCAACACAAGAAGAGCAGGAGGAAAAAGACGTGGTGGAACTAGTCACCACAACAGGTGAGTGTCTGCGACCACAGGCTCAGGTAAGAGATAGATGCCGGCATATTTTTGATACCAGTTTTTGTTTGGTTTCTCTCTTTTTAGGTGATCGTGATGTTGTGGATCCAGATCCTTTCACATCAGAAAGTGCCCAGATCCTGATCGGGGAGATCATGGGGTGTAATTTAGCTTTGGAAAACCTCCAGAAAAACATCAATGATGTTATTCAAAAAAAATAAGAACATCATTGATGTTTTGGGGCGAGTTTAAAACCCCTCCAAATCACTTTCTTTTTTTGTGTGCTACAAAGTTCTAAATGTTTTAGCGATTTTTAGAAAAGCAAAATTTGGAGGATGCACACAGTGTGCCAACATGTGCTATCTGCCATCACGGGAGATCAATGTAGGCGTTTTGGGGGGTGCAACCCCTTCCTCAATAATAAAGTAGCTGAGAGGAAGGGGTTTCTCCCCCAAAACACGTCCCTTGATCCCCCGTGATGGCAGGTAGCACATGTTGACATTGGAAAATTTGTGTGCATCTTCCAAATTTGGCTTTTCCTGGGGTGACTTCACCCCATCTGAACGCAATATCAAACACAGTTCCTAAATACTCATGTCTGATATTGCCTTCAAGTTCTACCAAATGTGAACTTTGTAAGTTCAAGATTTGTGTCTTTCTTGTTGGTTTTACACATGCCTGTTTTATCTTAAATGGACATTTCTATTTTTGATAATTCCACCCCAAAAATTGTTATACAACAAACATGTTGGTTTGTTTTAAAAACCTTTTCTAAATGCACATGTGATTGTGCAGGTATTAAAAAGATTGTTAATCAAGAATGTGTGGATTATTGTCTCAACGCTACAACACTTTTGTGGTGATGTAATTGCTGTTTTCTGTGACAATGGGGGTTATTTCCTAAGGGCAAATCCTCTTTGCACTACAAGTGCAGTTTCAGTGCGTTTCAGGTGCACTTGTAGTGCAGTGTCTTTGCCTTTAGTAAATAACACCCAACAGTGCTTTGTATAAGGTTACACAATCACGTCATTTTCTGGACTCACCACATTTCTGTCAGGGTCAGCTAAAACAAACACAAGCAGTAATGCCGCGTACACACGGTCGGACTTTTCAGCTACAAAAGTCCAACGGACGCTGACGGACTAAAGCTGGCTGGTAATCCGATCGTGTGTGGGCTTCTCCGGACTTTCAACGTACTTTTTTAGCCTCAAATCCGACGTACTTTAGATTTGAAACATGCTTCAAATCTTTACGTCGTAACTACGACGGTCCCCGAAGTCCGCTCGTCTGTATGCTAGTCCTACGGACAAAAACCCAAGCTAGGGCAGCTATTGGCTACTGGCTATCAACTTCCTTATTTTAGTCCGGTGTACGTCATCACGTACGAATCCGTCTGACTTTTGTGTGGTCGTGTGTAGGCAAGTCTGTTCGTTAGAAAGTCTGCCGCAAGTCCGCCGCAAGTCCGCCGAAAGTCCGCCGAAAGTCTGTCGGACAGGCTGTCGGACTTTTGTAGATGAAAAGTCCGACCGTGTGTACGCGGCATAAATGTCACCAAAGATTTGCTTTTTTTTATTGGATCAAGGTTTCACAAATTGTCTGGCATATTGATGGCCCCCCTACCCGCAAAGAACTCAAGGTATCTTAACCGGACATCACGAGCACTCAGGGAGGGCAAGCCAGGACGGCCACTTTCAAGCGCCATCAGGGTTGTTTCATTTATCATTCCGGCCTCAGGCCCAACTGAGCTAGCATAGTTGGAAGAATGTTGACGTAAAAAGTTATGTAGAACACAGCACGCCAGGATTATATGATTCAGTTTATACTCCGCCATATGGATGGGTGCAAGAAATAGGTGGAGCCGGCTGGCCATGATTCCAAATGTGTTCTCCACCACTCTTCTGGCTCTGGCCAGCCGGTAATTAAAAACCCTCTGTTCCGGGGTGAGGGTCCTCATCGGGAATGGCCGCATAAGATGGTCCCCCAGCGCAAATGCTTCATCTGCAACGAAGACGAATGGGATTCCTTCCACATTCTGTTCTGGAGGTGGCAAGTCCAAGCTGCCATTCTGGAGACGCCTGTAAAACTCTGTCTGGGCGATGACTCCACCATCGGACATCCGGCCATTCTTCCCCACGTCCACATACAGGAACTCATAATTAGCCGACACCACCGCCAACATCACAATACTATTGAACCCCTTGTAATTATAATAGTACGACCCCGAGTTGGGTGGTGGGACGATGTGGACGTGTTTCCCATCAATTGCCCCTCCGCAGTTAGGAAAGTCCCACCGCTGGGCAAAGTGGGAGGCCACAGTCTGCCATTACTGTGGCGTGGAAGGAAACTGTTGAGGAAAACAAAAAAAACTTAGTATTTTTGCACATAAACATGGAAAGCAGATTAGACACAAACATTCTTGGCCAACATCCAGATAACATTTATTAAGGTGAATTTTACAACACCAAAGTATAAGGTACACCTATCATATTCCCCCTCCCCCCTCTCATGGGCCATTTCTAACATTATAGGGGGGGGGGAATCTTGGACAGGTAACCCTCTTCACTTCATTGAGAGATGAATGCCTAAATAATGGGTATTACTTGGAACAGCCCCTCCTTAGTTACACTATTGGCAGCCCAATGGACAGGTAAGAAGTGTCATAATACAAAGATATAAATACACACTGTACACTTTTGAGCACATTTGGACATTCTGCTATTACCTATCAAGATAATAATAGTATCCAAAAACTTTAAACAGTACCATTTGAAAGTATACCGGCAGGCCCTTGCACTACATGCTTTGGGGAATTCATCCATAAATCTGACCACAAAAGAGATGGGTATAGTGTGTATGGGTCTGGCAAAGTCAGCAGGTAGAGGATTGAGGATAGATAGAGAATTGGGATCAGCTGATTTAACAGTTGGGGGGGAGGGAGGGTTCAAAATGATTTGGGGACACCACAAAACAAGCCTCTGGCACTCTGCCTGAATTTAAAGCACAAATCACATTTCAAAACATTTTAGGGGGTGTTTGGGGTAAAGCACTACTATGGAGCTGATAAAATACATTGTTAAGTGACTACATGAGGTGAATATAGGGCCAGGAGACCATGCTGGGGAGGTAAGTGAAGGCAAATATGTATGAAGGACAACAAAAATAATTACCTAAAAATCCAGCATGAATGAGGACAAAGGGGACATTCACAGCATATTACAATCATGGTAATTAGGGAATGAGAAAAGAAATACAATATATTAGAAAACATTAAATACAATAAAATGTGATATTAAAGGATAAAAATCTTACCTTAATATACTCCTTCTGCAGGACCTGGATGATGGCAGAACAGGTCTCTGGGATAATGATCCCCAGAGCCTGGGGGGAGATGCCTGTCGAGAACTTGAGGTCCTGCAGGCTTCTCCCTGTCGCCAAGTACCGCAGGGTAGCGACGAGCCTCTGCTCCGGAGTGATGGCTTGCCTCATGCAGGTATCCTGCCTGCTGATATAGGGGGTCAGCGAAGCCAACAAACGGTGAAATACGGGGTCTGTCATCCTGAGAAAGTTCCTGAAATCATCAGGATTATTCTCACGGATCTCACGGAGCAAAGGCATATGAGAGAACTGGTCACGCTGAAGCAACCAATTCTTGGTCCATGAACTCCCCCCCACCCTGTTCATGGACTGGACTTTTGTCAAGGTCAGGACCCCAACACCAAGCCCCCGCACAGCACGAACTCTACGAGGAGTACGTATACGCAACATGGCTAGAAAACGGTCGGCTGCTCAGAACGAAGTAACAGAACGCACTGAAGAACAGCAAGGCCTGTGAAGAGCAACCTGAAAAACAGCAATGAGCGGACAAGATCACACAGAAAACTCCAAAACGAACTGACTGCACGCACTGAAGAGCAGATACAAACCCACAAGCACAAACTGAACTGCAGAAAACGATCTGAAAGCCACGAGTCTGAAAAAGTGCGAATCATCTCTCACCAAACTTTTACTAACACGAGATTAGCAAAAGGAGCCCAAAGGGTGCCGCGCTTGGTTCTGAACTGGCCTTTTCTAGTCTCGTCGTACGTGGTTGACGTCACCGCGTTGTTGGCGATCGGAAATTCCGACAACTTTGTGCGACCTTGTGTACCCAAAACAAGTTTGAGCCAACATCCGTCGGAAAAAAATCCTAGGATTTTGTTGTCGGAATGTCCGATCAATGTCCGACCGTGTGTACGGGGCATCAGTCTGTAAGGTTCAATATTACCTTAGACTCTAAGCTCCTCGAGGGTAGGGACTGATGTGACTGTACAATGTATATGTAAAGCTCTGCGTAAATTGATGGCGCTATATAAGTACCTGAAATAATAATAATAATTTTGAGTTGGCCCACCCTTTGCAGCTATAACAGCTTCAACTCTTCTGGGAAGGCTGTTCACAAGGCTTAGGAGTTTGTCTATGGAAATGTTTGACCATTCTTCTAGAAGTGTATTTGTGAGGTCAGGCACTGATGTGGGCGAGAAGGTTTGGCTTGCAGTTACTACTTTAATTCATCCCAAAGGTGTTCTATTGAGTTGAGGCAGGCCAGTCAAGTTTCTCCACCCCAAACTCGCTCATCCATGTCTTTATGGACCTTGCTTTGTGCACTGGTCAAAATCATTTAGTGGAGGGGGGATTATAGTGTGGGGATGTTTTTCAGGGGTTGGGGGGGTTGGTCTTGGACCCTTAGTTCCAGTGAAGGGAACTCTTAAGGTATCAGCATACCAAGACATTTTGGACAATTTCATGCTCCCAACTTTGTGGGAACAGTTTAGGGGTTGGCCTCCTCCTGACCAACATGACTATGCATCAGTGCGCAAAGTAAGGTCCATAAAGACATGGATGAGCAAGTTTGGGGTGGAGGAACTTGACTGGCCTCAGGTATCTCCACCAAGAAATGGATTCCCAAGTTCGGGAACACAAGACCTGCAAGTCTGGCTATAGTTACCCCAAGAACCAGGCAGCACCAGATTTGGAGTACACCAGAAAAAAAACAGTTTATTTGAACACAAATACAGAGATATACACTTAGGGGACATTCCCTCTTCTTTGCATAATGACATGGGGCAGAGTAAACTTTACCTCCACCAGTAGCATGACACAGGTGTATTCAACTTTCCAATAATAGACCGTCTTTGGGAGGGGCTGCTGGAGAACCCCCCCCCCACAGCTAATCCACATAGACATATACATCCCATAATAGGTTGCTCCCAAAGCAGACAAAAACAATAGAACAATGAGATACAGGCACTTAACAAACACATAGCAACCCACACCCCACCTCAAACCATCTAGCAATAGTATCTGATGAAAGGTGGACTTTATCTTCATATATTCTTGAGGGATATTGTTCAAAAATATTAATGTCTCACATGAAAGAGCCCCTTCATTCCTTCAACACAAATCACACATATAGAACTCTGGATAACAGGGGTAAAAGGAAATGCTGACTCCTGTGTGGTTTTACAGTGAGTCTCATTAATGCAGATCGGACTGGGATTTTCGGTCACCTTGTGCCCCTAATAGACACAGGTTGACTTACACATAGGAGGGGGTGGGGGAGCTGGACAAGGAGTTTCCAGAGCTCTCCAAGGTAAGTTGGGTTCCACAAGCCCCCTGCCTAAAGTGACTCCCGTCACAGGGTTTAGGTCTAGAGACATGCTTGGCCAGTCCATCACCTTTACCCTCAGCTTCTTTAGCAAGGCAGTGGTCATCTTGGAGGCGTGTTTGGGGTCAGTATCATGTTGGAATACTGACCTGCGGGCCAGTTTTCAAAGGGAGGGGATCATGCTCTGCTTTAGTATGTCACAGACTCACAGTACATGTTGGCATTCATGGATCCCTCAATGAACTGTAGCTCCCCAGTGCCGGCAGCACTCATGCAGCCCCAGACCACGACATTCCCACTACCATGCTTGACTTTAGGCAAGACACACTTGTCTTTATACTCCTCACCTGGTTTCCACCACACACCAAATACGTTTATCTTGGTCTTATCAGACCACAGGACATTGTTCCAGTAATCCATGTCCTTAGTCTGCTTGTCTTCAGCAAACTGTGGGCTTTCTTGTGCATCATCTTTAGAAGAGGCTTCCTTCTGGGATGACAGCCATGCAGACTAATTTGATGCAGTGTGCGGTGTATGGTCTGAGCACTGACAGGCTGACCCCCCACCCCTTCAACCTCTGCAGCAATGCTGACAACACTCATACGTCTATTTCCCAAAGACAACCTCTGGATATAAAGCTGAGCACATGCACTCAACTTTTTTGGTTGACCATGGTGAGGCCTGTTCTGAGTGGAACCTGTCCTGTACAACCGCTGTGTGGTCTTAGCCACTGGGCTGCAGCTCAGTTTCAGGGTCTTGGCAATCTTTTTATAGCCTAGGACATCTTTATGTAGAGCAACAATTCTTTTTTTCAGATCCTCAGAGAGTTCTTTGCCATGAGGTGCCATGTAGAACTTCCAGTGACCAGTATGAGAGACTGGGAGAGATAACACCAAATTTAACACACCTGCTCTCCATTCACACCTGAGACCTTGTAACACTAATGAGTCACATGACACCCTGGAGGGAAAATGGCTAATTGGGCCCAAGTTTTCTCACTTTTGTTGCCAGCGGTTTAGAGATTAATGGCTGTGTGTTGAGCTATTTTGAGGGGACAGCAAGTTTACACTGTTATACAAGCTGTACACTCACTACTTCACATTGTAGAAAAGTGTCATTTCTTCAGTGTTGTCACATGAAAAGATATAATAAAATATTTACAAAAATGTGAGGGGTGTACTAACTTTTGTGACAAACTGTAAATATTTAAATGGTGATTCTAGCATAGGGAGAAAGATATTCAGGCTCAGGTTGTTCAAAAGGATATGGGGCCACTCAATGAAGTTGGACAAAAAAGGCTTAAACTCACTGTTAAAAATTATGTCTTCTCCCTTATACCAACTCCCCTGGATTACTAGCAGGCATACCCCGTCATCATGAAAAACTCACCCTCTCATAAATGCTACGCTAGTAACTGTCAGAGAAGCCTGCCGTAAATATACAATCTCGTCTATCCCAAGTCCCCTGACACCGATACGCCAAAATCTGGACTTTCCACCAGGCATGTCAGCCTCCTTTCTCCTAGACGTCTGGCCATATCCCGCTGTCCGCACAGAGCAATTTTTCCATAGAGGTTGTCTCCTCACTCTGCAATCACTTTTCTCCTAGATAATAAATCAGTCATTCCCCTTCTGGTCTTACGCCCAAATTCAACACTTTCTTGACAATCCCAACGCAGAACTGACTTGTCCCGACAGCTTACACCATTTGAATCAATATGTTTAAGACAAGAACCCCAAAGACACCTAATTTCCGACATATATGCTATGCTATTTGTTGATCATGACCCTAAATCTACTGCAGCAAGCTGCAGATGGGAACAAGAGCTATCTTTAGATCTCTCAAAAAAAGAGTGAGAAAATATCTACACATATTTTCACAAAGGGACGGTAAATGTCTACACGCAAGAAAACTGATTCTAAATTTTTTTCCAGATGGTATAGGACTCCCCTTAAGCTACATAAGATCTCACCTACAATCTCACCCCAGTGCTGATGTTGTAATGAAGATTTGGGATCACTTTTGCACATCTGATGGTCCTGCCCTCAAATACAACCATTCTGGACAGAATCGCTTTAGAGTGCTCACCGACACAATTCCTGCTGCACCACTCCACAATGCCAAAAAAAGACATATCTACGCTCTTTAGCCATGCATCTTGTAAATGCATTCCAGCTCAATGGCGATCATCGGATTCCCCAACCATTGCTAATTGGTTTAAACGAATAACAAAAATCGCAGAAATGGATGAACTTGTACATCAAGCAAAAGATACCCCCTCTGAATTCTTGGACACATGGTCCTGTTGGTTGCATTTCATCACCACAGATGAATACATGAGGCACCTATCATAGCGGTCCACTCACAGCTCGGGCGAGAGAGAAGATGGGTATTAGTGCCCCCCTTTCTCACCCTTGCCCTTACCTTCAAAGGCCACTTATGGCACCCACAACCCCATCTCACCCCTATTTCTTCACTAGTACCTCCTTCCTTTCTTATCCTTATATCTTCCCTCTTCCGTGTTCAATCCAAACCTACAAAGGAGCCATGAGTGTCTTTCCTTAGGCCCAAAGTCCCCCAATTACAAAAAGGTTGATATGTATGCTACACTATGGGCATTGGAATGAGAGATTTTTCTTTATATTTTACTTTATTTTATTTTGGTTTGCTTGCTATACACAGCTTGATAAATGCCTTGTAACATGATTACCAGATGTACTGTATGACACTAGTACCATTGTGTGTGTCATACTATACTTTACGAATACTTTAACAAGATACCTTCCACCGTTCATTGTTATATCAGCGGCTTCTTCCGCAACTATGTTTTATTGCTGTATACTTTCTCTTAAAACGCAATAAAAATTGATTGGAGAAAAAAAAAGAAAATTACTGTTATGCCCTGTACACACGGTCGGATTTTCAGACGGAAAATGTGTGATAGAACCTTGTTGTCGGAAATTCCGACCATGTGTGGGCTCCATCACACATTTTCCATCGGAATTTCTGACACACAAAGTTTGCAAGCTTGCTATAAAATTTTCCAACAACAAAATCCGTTGTCGGAAATTCCGATCGTGTGTACACAAATCCGACGCACAAAGTGCCACGCATGCTCAGAATAAATTAAGAAACGAAAGCTATTGGCTACTGCGCTGTTTATAGACCCGACGTATGTGTTTTACGTCACCACGTTCAGAACGATCGGATTTTCTGACAACTTTGTGTGACCGTGTGTATGCAAGACAAGTTTAAGCCAACATCCGTCGGAAAAAAAATCCATGGATTTTGTTGTCGGAATGTCCGATCAATGTCCGACCGTGTGTACGGGGCATTAGAAGGGTAAGGATGTGGACTTCCTTCGGTGGTGTTATTTGTGCAGTCATGTGATCTCCCTCTGCTCTCCATCCTCAATCTAAGGACAGCAGCAGGAGGGTCTGAGATTCCCCAATAATGTCAGGCAGCCAGCAGAGGGAGGTCATGTCACCACACAGAGGAGCTGTGCAAAAAGGTATTTAGGATTATCATTTTTTTTAAAAACTGACATACTGAATATCTTGCTAAAACAGAGAGAATACAAGTAATTGTGTTATGTATTACATCAGAATAGAGGCAGGAGGAGAAGGGAAGGGTGGGGAGGAGTTTGGATCCCACAAACAAACTAGGAAATGACAGCTAGGAAGGGATGGGGAGAATGGGAGAGAGGAGAGACTGTGTACACACAGTGGTATGATGAAGGCATGTAAACTGACCATGGTATAATGGATCAGCAGCCATGATTATTGTGGTCAGCACATACAGGGTGGAGCAGTAACAGTCAGGATCAACAAGGTATCTTAGATCAAAGAAAAGGACAAATTACACTGCAGCAGCACTATGCTACTGATCATGCTTTAAAGGAACAGGAGTACCGTATTTTTCCATGTATAAGACGCTATTTTTTTCTAAAATAATAGCTTGAAAATCGAGCAGCGTCTTATACACGGTCAGTCAGCCTGGGAGACAGCCGCGCAGGTGCGTCGCTGCCCATAGCTTGTCAAACGGCTTCCTCCAATCACATGCCATATGTTACTGACGTCAGCTGGAGCTGGAGATGAGGGGGGAAGTGGAGAGTGCGCAGATGCAACAAGGACCGGAGTGTTCTGAGCCCAAAATGTCAGAAAATAATACAAAAGTAAGTGATTGTCTTACTCTGCAAAAGTCAAACCAAATGTAGCCAGCTATGCAAAAGAGCATGGGAATAGAGCTGCAGATAAACAGTTTGTAGCTCCCTCCACTGAGTGTATAATCAGACAGTGGAGAAAACAGAAAGACCAACCCCTGCATAATATGCTGGTATTTCAACATTAACTGTAATGTGTTCTGTTTTACCTATGTTTAAAATATTGATTTCTTAATTTTGGGTTGAAAAAGTGGGGGGCGTCTTATACATGGGGGCGTCTTATACACGGAAAAATATGGTATATATATATATATATCTATATATATATATATATATATATATATATATATATATATATATAGATATATATATATATATATATATATATATATATATATATATATAGATATAGATATATATATATATATATATATATATATATATATATATATATATATATATATATATATAGATATATCTATATCTATATATATATATATATATATATATATTTTTTTTTTTTTTTTAAGGTTGCAACCACTTTACCTACTTAGCAACCACCAACCACTGAGATAGGAAACACTTTGGTCAGAAGTATCTAATAATAATATAACATGTAGAGTGCGGTGTGGCATATGTACTGTAGATTTTACAGCTTATGGGACCAAAATCTAGACACCACTGTGGAAGTTAACTCTTTACACACATCTAAGAAGGTTGGAAAGTGCTAGTTAGTTGTTGCCCGGAAGGGAGGAAAAGGGTTGACTTATTTTCCTGTCTTTTCTCTTGGTGGGCTACTGTTGGGCTCTGCTCATTTTCCTGTGCATATAAAAGCAGGAGGGAGCTTTGCCCAGATTGAGTCAAGCCACATTGTGGAAGACAGGCTAACAGCTATCATGTAACCCGATCCTCCAGCACACTATTTGCCTGGAGGGGCTCCGCTCCTCTTCATTTACCATCTCTGCTATCTGACATCACTGGAGATGCCTGCCATGAGGAGCCTGCCAACATCTATAAATCTGCTGAGACCCATAATCCCACAACACATAGCTTGAAGCATGGAAAGGAAAGACACAGACAGCTAGCAAGGTGTGGGAGAGAGCTTCTGTCCTGATTCCAGCAAAGCTGCTACAATCTTGTGTCCTGGAACCTTCCATATGTAGGGGGATTGCTGAGACTGGTAGTACTCCTGAAGACACCAGCATGGACTCCACCTTTGATTCTTTTGCATGTGGACTTTGTCATGTTTACATTGTTTTCTAAGTAAAGCTTTCAAACTTTGCCTTCTGCCTGGTCTTAAGTTCTAAAAGAAGTGTAATGCAAGTAACTGGAATGCATAGTCTCCAGATTTGGGTCACTAAGCACATTAGGGTATCAAGACAGCACTTAAAGAGATATCCTGTTGCACTGTTGCATGCGGTTGCCATGGGCAATGGAAGCCTACAGTCAGTTAAAGCAGTCTGTCAGTAGCATGTACCTATGTCAGGTGGGACAGTCTCTTGCAGAAAGGGAGATGTTTTTGGTACTTATTCTGTAGCAGTCTGTCTCCCAGAGCAATGGGAGTGGATTGGCACCAACTAGGTCCCCATCCTGTACAGAGGTACAGAAGCTCAAGAGGTAAGTCAAGTGTACATATGGAGCCCACGCTAGGTGCATTGCGGGGCCTATTCCGCTACTACTGGGAGAGGTAGTGACAAACGCTGGATGGGTGGATGTGGACATGTAGCTCAGCATGTCCTTCCTAAAAGCAAGCTACAGTGAGAGATTTACATTGACATAGGGACCCAAGATTTAACTGGAGCACAGTTGTGCAAGTGTACACAGTGTACATTCATCTCTGAGAAGTAGAGGCCCACCTTAAGTTTGAATATTCCCCCATGGTGGCCTCAGCCTAGTCTCAGGGCATTGATGGAACCGGCACAGAGGAAGTGATTGTGGTGATGCGAGAATTTACTAGAGTTTGTTCATGTTTGTCATCTACTGGGGCATGAATGTGACTCAAGTAAAGGTACCCCATGTGTGTGTAGAGCAGGGATGAGCCCGATGAGCCCAATGTTCGAGTCGAACATAAGTTCGACTCGAACATCGGGTGTTCGCCCGTTCGCTGATATTGGAACATTATAGGGCGTTTGCGTGAAATTTGAGCACCCGCGGAATGCCCCATAGTGAAAGGCGAGACCGTCAATTCACTGCGAGACCTGACCTGCATGCTTTGGCCAATAATAGCGTGCTCTGCTGTGAGAGCCATGATTGGCCAATCATGGCCAATCATGGCTCAGGGGGCTGAGTCCACGCCCCACACTATGTTAGACTGCTTACATAATGGCCATATATAGTTTTATGAATGAGAGCAGCAAAATGATATTTGTAAAGGAAAAAATATAATTTAAAACTGCTCACGGCTAAAATGTATTGCCGGTTCCCGGCAATAAAAATAAAAATTATTAAAAAAAGGACATGGCTTCCCCCCCAGTCCATTACCAGGCCCTTTGGGTCTGGTATGGATAGTAAGGGGAACCCCGTGCCAAGATTTAAAAAAAAATACGTGGGGGCCCCCCTTAAAATCCATACCAGGCCCTTCAGATCTGGTTTGGATATTAGGGGAATCCCGCGAGAAGATTTAAAAAAATGGCATGGGATCCCCCCAAAATCCATACCAGACCCTTATCGGAGCATGCAACCTGGCAAGCCGCAGGAAAAGGGGGGAACAAGAGAGCCCCCCCCCTCCTGAACTGTACCAGGGAACATGCCCTCAACATGGGAAGGGTGTTTTGGGGTTCCCCCAAAACACCTTGTTCCCATGTTGATGGGGACAAGGGCCTCTTTCCCAACCCTTACCCAGTGGTTGTGGGGGTCTGCGGGTGGGGGGCTTATCTGAATCTGGAAGTCCCCTTTAACAAAGGGACCCCCGGTTCCCGCCCCCCCCTATGTGAATAGGTATCGGGAAAATAGGAAACCCCTATTCATTCACCAATGAAGTGTCAAAAAAGTAAAAATGACAGGAGACAGTTTGGGATAAGTCCTTTATTGAAAAAAAAAATGTCCCGCAATGTCCATCCATCTTCGATCACAGCGTCCGATGACCGGAGAGAAAAAAAAAAAAAAAATTGCCTCCATGGGAGGTGTCTCCACCACTGCAGGCTTTTTGCGATGACAGATGTTATATAGTTGAGGATGGGGCCACCCTCTGACATTATGTGACTTCACAAGAGTCACTCGCCTTCATCACCAGGTGGCCCCGCCCTCATCGGACGTTGTGATCGAAGATGGATAGACATCGCGGGCCTTTTTTTTTTTTTAAAGGACTTGTCCCAAACTGTCTCCTGTCGTTTTTACTTTTTTTACACTTTTTTTGGTGAATGGGTAGGGGTACAATGTACCCGATACCCATTCACATAGGGGGGGCGGGATCTGGGGTTCCCTTGTTAAAGGGGGCTCCCAGATTCCGATAAGCCCCTCGCCCACAGACCCCCACAACCGCCGGGCAAGGGTTGTGGGGAAGAAGCCCTTGTTCCCATCAACATGGGGATCCACCTAGGTAAGTAATAATCTAAAAAAAGCCCAAACCTATAGTTCTCTTTTATGTATTAACCACTTGCCTACTGGGCACTTAAACCCCCCTCCTGCCCAAACCAATTTTCAGCTTTTAGCGCTGTCACACTTTGAATGACAATTACTCAGTCATGTAATACTGTACCCAAATTAATTTTTTGTCCTTATTTTTCATACAAATAGAGCTTTCTTTTGGTGGTATTTGATCACCTCCGGGTTTTTTATTTTTTGCGCTATAAATGAAAAAATTTTGAAAAAAAATGAATTTTTCTTTGTTTCTGTGATAAAATTTTGCAAATTAGTAATTTTTCTTCATACATTTTGGCCACAATGTATAATGCTACATATCTTTGGTAAAAATAACCCAAATTAGTGGATATTATTTGGTCCGTGTGAAAGTTAGAGAGTCTACAAGTTATGGTGCAAATCATAAAAATTTGATCACACCTGATGTACTGGTGGCCTATCTCATTTCTTGCGACCCGAAAAAGTCAGAAAAGTACAAATACCCCCCAAATGACCCCTTTTTTGAAAGTAGACATTCCAAGGTATTTAGTAAGAGGCATGGTGAGGTTTTTGATGTTGTCATTTTTTCCCACAATTCTTTGCAAAATTAAGATTTTTTTTCCCCACAAAATTGTCATTGCAATAGGTTATTTCTCTCACATGGCATGTATATACCACAAATGACACCCCAAAATACATTCGGCTACTCCTCCTGAGTATTACGATACCACATGTGTAGGACTTTTTCACAGCCTGGCCACATAGAGAGGCCCAACATGCAGGGAGAACCATCAGGTGTTCTAGGAGCATAAATTACACATCTAACTTGTTGACTACCTATTACACTTTTGAAGGCCCTGGACCTCCAGGACAATGACACGTTACACTAACGTGGCACTGATGACAGATGGCACTGATATGTGGCACTGATGTGGCACTGATGACAGATGACACTGATGTGGCACTGACACTGATATGGCACTGATGACAGATGGCACTAATACGTGGCACTGATGACAGATGGCACTAATATGTGGCACTAATACGTGGCACTGATGACAGATGGCACTAATATGTGGCACTGACACGTGGCACTGATGACAGGTGGCACTGATGACAGATGGCACTGATACGTGGCACTGATGACACGTGGCACTGATGACAGATGGCACTAATACATGGCACTGATGACAGATGGCACTAATACGTGGCACTGATGACAGATGGCACTAATACATGGCACTGATGACACTGATGACAGATGGCATTGATACGTGGCACTGATGACAGATGTCACTAAAATGTGGCACTGATGGCAGATGGCACTTATACGTTGCACTGATGACAGATGGCACGTGACACTGACAGGTGGCACTGATGACAGATGGCACTATGTGGCACTGATGACAGATGGCACTATGTGGCACTGAAGACAGATGGCGCTGATGACAGATGGCGCTGATGACAGATGGCACTGATGACAGATGGCACTATGTGGCACTGATGACAGATGGCGCTGATGACAGATGGCACTGATGACAGATGGCACTATGTGGCACTGATGACAGATGGCAGTGGGGACAGATGGCACTGGGGATAGATGGCAGGGACATGACAGTGGGGACAGATGGCAGGGACAGATGGCAGTGGGGACACTTTTTTTCGTTTTTTTTTTTTTTTACTTATCGCCGCAGTGGTTCGCTCTCCCTCCTCACACGCTGTGTCTGTGTGAGGAGGGAGAGCTGCAGAACACCGGCGATGAGAGATAATCTCATATGTTTACATATGAGATCGTCTCTCATTGGCATCGCCGATCACGCTGAAAATGGCCGCTATGATTGGCTGTTTGCAGCGATCTGTGACTGGCTGTGTCTGAGGGACACAGCCAGCACAGAACTTCCCGATGCACACCCGCGGGAGCGCGCATCGCGGAAGTAAACAACAGGATGTCCAGGGACGGCCGCCCGGCAGATAGCATCCGCGCTGCAGCCATCTTTCGGCTATAGCGCGGGCGCGAAGTGGTTAATGGTTGTGCTGCTCTGATTATTTGCATTTTTTTTGGTTTGTAGTGTCACTGGAGGACATACTCTTATGTATGTTGGCAGCAATCACAGAGGGCCTCCAATTGAGGCCATTGAATAATATTTTGAGATATTTTTGCACAGAGTTTAGTTCATATTTTTGTTGATTATACACTTGTTTCATAGTTACTGTACTCTGTACCTGCTTTACGATTAGTCAGTGGATCAGTGATTTTTATATAGTTTCAGGGCTGCCATTAGGGGGGGACAGCCCATACACATGTAGGGGGCCCGGGCATCCCAAGGAGTCCGTACGCCCAAGCTCCAACCATGGCTGGAGTCCTACCAGGCTGCTTTGGCTGCTGTGCGTGACTACTTTCCAGGCCCGGCCAATTCAGCGAGGAAGCAAAGGGGGGTGGGCGGAGGCAAAGAGGAGACTCTGGGCACAGCAATCTGCAGGCTATAGCAGTAAAAGAAAAACTTTACCCAGCTAAGCGCACTGTTTCCTCACTTTCGGGTTCTGGTGTAGTAATCTCCTGTGCCAGACAAGTACATGACAGTCCCGGCCTGCCTGGCAGATTGATAAAGAAGAGGCCGGCACTGTCATGTACTTGTCTAGCACAAGGAGATTACTACACCGGCACCCGAAAGAGAGGAAACAGTGCGCTTGGCTGGGGAAAGTTTTTTTTTTAATTGCTACAGCCTGCAGATCGCAGTTCCCAGAGTCTTCTCTCTGCCTCCGCCCACCCCACTTCCTTCTGGGGAATTCCTCTGACTGGGATGACTGTGTGTGTTGGGAGGGGGTCTTCCACCTGAAAGGTGTGGAGGTTCCCGCTAGCAGGACCTGGCTGTGTGTGCCATCTTTTAACAATTGCTATATAGGGATGTCTCTGCTGGATTGGACTGTCTATTTTTTGGATTGGGTAGTCTCTTTGCTGAACTAGGCAGTCTCTTTGCTGGACTGAGCAGTCTCTTTGCTGGACTGGGCAGTCTCTTTGCTGGACTGGGCCTTCTCTTTGCTGGACTGGGCCTTCTCTTTGCTGGACTGGGATGTATCTCCTGGATTCGGCCAACTCTTTGTTGAATATGTGGAGATGTCTCTTTGCTGAATATATGGGAATGTCTCTGCTGGATTGGCCCATCGTTTGGCTGAATATGTGGAGATGTCTCTTTGCTGGATTGGGACAACTCTTTGTTGAATAAATGGGGAGGCCAGCACTGATGACTTGGAATACACTTTTAATTTTATACAGTATATATGAGAATGTCTCTTTGCTGGATTGGGCTGTCTCTTTGCTGAATCTATGGGGTTATCTCTCTGCTGGATTGGGCCAACTCTTTGCTGAATATATATGGATGCAAGCACTGATGACTTGGAATACACTTTTAATTTTCATACATTAAGTTGTAAATGTGTTAAAATAAAATTGGGTGCGTTGAAGGATGGTCAGGGGCGGATTCGGTGGGATGGCCAGTTGACAGGCCCAGGAGAATGTTGGTGGTCAGGCCCGGAGGGGGGCCTAAAGCATTGTAAGGGACCCCAAAATCTCTGATGGCTGCCCTGCAAAGTTTTTTTTAAATGTAATAGTGGTTCATTTTGATGACTGGATGTACACATTAGTGATCTACAGGGTTACAGTGTGAAATTCAGTAAATTCAGGTGCATGCATGGCAGCCCCCAAGATGGCCGCTTGAACCAGGAGCTCCACACTGCCTCGACTGTTCAGCGCACCCCACAGGTGATCGCAACCCCGCGCCACGAGCAATACCAGCTGCACCTGATAGGGGAAGTCTCCTTGCATCGTAAAATTGTCCAGAGGGTCAGCAGAGGGACCTTCGACCGCAGTTCTCCAGCGCTGTCCCAGCTGAATCCAAGATGGTGACCACAGCTCAGCCATGGGCACACAGATCAGGGACCATCTCTGGCATCCGCCTTGCCACTCCTGTCTCCAGGCATGTGAGTAGCCACCAGAATGTAGCTCCCTATCCTGCTTTCACTGAATCGCTCATAGCGCACACTTTGGAGGACTTTATGCTATCACCTAATAGAGTCAATGCTGCTCACCCAGACACAGCCGCCTTGCGGGGGGGGGTCCCAGCCAGGATCTGCCTCTAAATACTGCAGATCTTTTCCAAAACTTTACTTTACAGGGGTCTGGCCCAAACAGCTGCTAAAATAACAGGGGGCATTAGAGCAGACTTCCAGAAATTGGGCTCCCGAATGGATTGAATTGAAAATAAACTGAACGCTACAGTCTTGAGCGCTAATCAAAATACAGACCGTATTCAGGATCTTCAAGACCAGCTTCATATAACCCATTGCAGAATCGATGACCTAGAGAACAGGTCATGGAGATATAACTTTAGAATTAGAGGCCTCCCAGAGTCAATTACAGACGTCCCAGCCACAGTTCGAGAGTTCATTAAAGAACTTATTCCTGACATTCTGATGCACCGGTTAGAACTAGATTGGGCACACAGAGCTCTGAGACCCCCTAGACCGGATGGATTACCAAGAAATGTGGTGGTCAAGCCTTATTTTTACATGGTTAAGGAGGAAATTTTGAAAAAGTCACGCACACAGCCTCAGCTTGTATGCCAAGGCCACCCAGTGCAGATCTTTGCTGACCTTTCCCCATGTACTATCCAAAGGAGATCGCTTAAACCACTTCTTGTTGTGCAAAAGAGACACTTCTTGCCCAAAGAGATATTAAGTATTGGTGGTCCTTTCCATTTGCTCTCAAGTTCACCTATAAAAACAAAACTTACTCATTCTCAAGTTTTTCAGATAGAGAGAAGCTGCTTTTGTGCCTGAAATTCCTCTTGCAAGATTCTGTTGCTACATCCTCAAGCTCTTACTCTGGGGCTACCAAGCATCCTACATCTATGAGCCCAATAACCCCGGTGTGGCACAAGAATAAGCCAAAACGCTCCAAGAACTCTAGGCCCCCTTGATCCACTTCAGTCGCTAAAGCACTCATTACTTTTGTTTGACTCTTTCGGGTCATGCGGTCATTTTGCCCTGCGAGTGGTCACTACCACCACTTTCTCCAAAATGGTTCTTTTTTATGTTTTATAGTAGTACTTGTTTAATCATCCCCAGCAGGGGCTTTCTAGATTAGCTGTGGATGCTATTCCTGTTGCCCAGGCCTAGCCTGGGGGTCTGGCGATTTCCTTTAACGGCCGCCTTGTGCTCGCTTAACTGATGTAACATTTTGACAGTCTACAGAACTGAGGTCATTTATCATAGCCTTGCACTTCTTTCCCTACCCCTGCCTCCTCCTGCCTTCCCTCCTCTTCTTTCCTGAATTTTCCCCCTTCCTATTTTGCCCTGATACCTCACCTTACCCCCCCGCTTATAGCAGCAGGGTAATTATTTTGTTTAAATGTTGGGTTGTGGTTATTACCCTGTTTCCCCGAAAATAAGACCTAGCGTGATTGTCCCCCAAATAAACCCTAGTTAAAGTCCTTGTAGGTCTTATTTTCAGGGTAGGGCTTATTTTTGGGGAAACAGGTTAGAGCTTATTTGGGGGGTAGGGCTTATATTGCAGCCATCACTGACAATCACGCTAGGTCTTATTCTTGGGGAAACAGGGTAATACGCTAATCATTTATATGATTTTATGTTTAGGGGTGCGCTGCAATTGGGGTGGCCTCCATGCACCCCCTCCTACCTTGTGAATATGTTTTTTCTTAGTTCACATGGTAGGACTTCATCCTCTCAAATTGGGGATGATATTACACTTAACTACACTGGCAGTGAGGAGCTGGTTACCTCCTGCCTATTTGGGATCTTAATGGGCTCTTCTTTGTACTTTCTCTATAATTTCTTTGGTTCTAGTGTTCATTTTTCTAGCCAACCTCCAGAAGTCCTGTATCCTACTCATTGGTTTTTGTGATCCTAGGGTTATTTAGACCAGGCCTGCTGTCCAGTTTCCAGGTAGATGACAGTGGACTGGAGGGATACCAATCCCATTTGCTACATGACCTGTCATAACGTGCCCCGCAAAATCTTCCAATATTACCACTCCCAAAAAATAGATATCATTCTCCTACAAGAAACACATTTCCCAAAAGGGTATAACCCCTCATTTATACACGCCAAATACCCAACATTCTTTCTGGCCAATGCGGACACTAAAACCGGGGGGTGGCCATTTTCTTTTCTAAAAATCTCTGGCTCATGCCTCAGCTGGTACATAGAGACCCTGAGGGCAAGTAAATACTTTTGAAAGGGTTTATAGATGACCAATTATACTTGTTTGTCTCTCATTATGCACCCAATCAGGGCCAAGCTCAATTTTTTCAGGCAATGTTCCGGACCTTGGGCCCACTAGTGTGGGGTATTGTAATCTATGGGGGGATAAATCAAGATATCTAAGCTCCCAGCTCACTCGTCCTCCTAAAAGTAGCCTCAAAATCTCTAGGCTGATTTTTCAGCAGGGACTGGCAGATATTTGGAGAGAAATGAACCTACCAAACAGGATTTCACCCATTCCTGCCAGAGAATATATAGTCCAATTAGACGCTGCTCGCCTCTCCCTAAACTTGGCAGAGAAGAACCTTAAAAGGAGCAGAGAGATTTTATCAGCAGCGTGATAAAATTGGCTCTTTGTAAGCTTCCAAGCTGTCTCCCCAGGCACGCTTTTACTCCCTGCCGAAGATTCAGATGGCAGGGGGTGTATCAACACTAAATTCCCAACTCATAATGGGATTCTTCTATGAATTTTATGACAAATTATATTGCGCGAGTAAAGAAGAGGATCCATCTTATATGGCCTCATTCTTGGATTCTCTCCCGATCCCTGTATTGGAAGATCGCCACAGAGACAGATTGGAAGCCTGGGTCCATCTCGGCTGAAGAAGTAATGCAAGCCATTAAAAACCTCAGCACCCAAACCTGATGGATTCTTTGTGTCTTACTATAAAATGTTTTCCTCGCTCCTAGCTCCACACTTGGCTCATTTCTTTAACTCCAAAAAGAAGGGTGACCCATTTGATAGGTACTTAAATTTGGCCTACATCTTCATGATTCCTAAATCAAATAAAGACCCGGGGGAAGTGGAAAATTATAGACCTATTTCTATAATAAATAATGACATGAAGATACTGACCAAGATCCTTGCGAACCACATAGCTTCATTTATTAGTCTCTATATCCACAAGGACCAAGTTGATTTTATTCCAGGAAAACAAGGCCCAGACCAAATCAGGAGGGTGATAGATATATTCTCCCTGCTTCAATCAGGCTGGGATGGAGGCTGATGCAAGGAAGGCATGCTCCTGTCAATTGACCTCCAGAAGGCCTTTGATATTGTTTCTTGGCCATATCTTTTTATGATTATGCGACACTGGAGCTTTGGTCAGAGCTTAATGGGGTTAAAGGGGGCCCTGTACTCTTCCTTGGAAACCATTAGGATTGCTATAGGTACGCAGCAGGGATTCCCTCTCTCACCCCTGATCTTTGAGATAGCGATAGAAACATTGGCAATAGCTATCATCCAGATATTAAAGGACTGCAGTGCAGCCCACAGGCGCATAAGTGTGCACTCTTTGCAGACGATCTACTATTATTTGTGACATCGCTGATAATTTCTCTCCCAAACATCTGAAAATTGTTGGAAGAATTTTGTAGGGTCTCGGGTCTGTATGTAAATATATCTAAATCTCAAGCGATAAATGTTACAATCCCGCCTCCCACAGTGGAATGCTTAAGAAGTAATTTTGTATTTGAATGGAGTGATTTGACCATCCGTTACTTAGAGATCAATCTCACATCTAAGATAGAACAGCTATATTCTGTTAACTTTCCCCCGAGCTATAAGAAACTGGAATCAGACCATCGGACTTGGGCGTAACATGAGATATCATGGATGGGTAGGATTAACTCAGTTAAAATTATGTTGCTTCCCCGATTACTCTTTTCCACTCCCTCCCAATCCCAATTAGAAGGGATCACCTAAAGGGCTTTCAGGGGAATATAACCAGATTTATTTGGGGTTCCAAAGGACATCGGCTAGCATGATTCCAGGGAGGCTTAGGACTCCCTAAGTTATTGTGGTACTATCAGGCGGCCTGCCTGGCTCAAGTATAAATCATATATTCCTGCCTAGTCAAGCCTGTCTAGCCTTGGAGTGACAGACGGTACCTAACTTTACGCTGGACTTTCTACTTTGTAGGGCATGTCCCCCTAAGAATCGCCCTCCAATTTTGTCCCCCACTTTATCACATTCTTTGACCCTCTGGGATGGCCTTAGGAGTCTCCCCTCCTAGACCTCCGATTTACAACCAATGGCCCATATTTTTTAATAATTCCCAGTTTCCACCAGGCATGGATATCAAGACCGTTAAATGGTGGCTGGATAAGGGGTTGTACCGTATTGACCACTATTTTACCTCTCTAGGACTGATCTCACTTGGATATTACATTAGCAAACTTGACATGCTTGTCTCTGAAAAATGTAGATTCCTTCAAATAATGCACTTGCTACATAAACTTTGGAAGTTTATGAAATTTACAGCGTATGAACAATGGTGTGGCCAGGCAAAAGGGGAGCATCACAATAATCGCTCTGTCACTGGCCTCGGATCTCTCCAAGCATCTGTACATTTTGACTTGGGAGAGTGATCTGCAGGATGTCTGGGATTTGGAGGACTAACATACAGTATCTCACAAAAGTGAGTACACCCCTCACATTTTTGAAAATATTTTATTATATCTTTTAATGTGACAACACTGAAGAAATTACACTTTGCTACAATGTAAAGTAGTGAGTGTACAGCTTGTATAACAGTGTAAATTTGCTGTCCCCTCAAAATAACTCAATACGCAGTCATTAATGTCTAAACTGCTGGCAAAAAAAGTGAATACACCTCTAAGTGAAAATGTCCAAATTGGGCCCAATTAGCCCTTTTCCCTCCCTGGTGTCATGTGACTAGTTAGTGTTTCAAGGTCTTAGGTGTAAATGGGAAGCAGGTGTGCTCAATTTGGTGTTATAGCTCTCCCTCTCTCATACTGGTCACTGGAAGTTCAACATAGTACCTCATGGCAAAGAACTATTTGAGAATCTGAAAAAAAGAATTGTTGTTCTACATAAAGATGGCCTAGGCTATATGAAGATTACCAAGACCCTGAAATTGAGCTGCAGCACGGTGGCCAAGACTATACAGTGGTTTAACAGGACAGGTTCCACTCAGAACAGGCCTCGTCATGGTTGACCAAAGAAGTTGAGTGCATGCGCTCAGCATCATATCTAGAGGTTGTCTTCAAGAAATAGATGTATGGGTGCTGCCAGCATTGCTGCAGAGGTTAAAGTGGGGGGTCAGCCTGTCAGTGCTTAGACCAAATGCCGCACACTGCATCAAATTGGTCTGCATGGTTGTTGTCCCAGAAGGAAGCCTCTTCTAAAGATGATGCACAAGAAAGCCCGCAAACAGTTTGCTAAAGATAAGCAGACTAAGGACATGGATTACTGGAACCATGTCCTGTGGTCTGATGAGACCAAAATAAACTTATTTGGTTCAGATGGTGTCAAGCGTGTGTGGCGGCAACCAGGTGAGGAGTACAAAGACAAGTGTGTCTTGTCTACAGTCAAGCATGGTGGTGGGAATGTCATGGTCTGGGGCTGCATGAGTGCTGCCGGCATTGGGGAGCTACAGTTCATTGAGGGATCCATGAATGCCAACATGTACTGTGACATACTAAAGCAGAGCATGATCCCCTCCCTTCGGAGACTGGGCCGCAGGGCAGTATTCCAACATGATAATGACCCCAAACACACCTCCAAGACAACCACTGCCTTGCTAAAGAAGCTGAGGGTATAGGTGATGGACTGGCCAAGCATGTCTCCAGACCTAAACCCTATTTAGCATCTGTGGGGCATCCTCAAATGGAAGGTGGAGGAGCGCAAGGTCTCTAACATCCACCAGCTCCGTGATGTCATCATGGAGGAGTGGAAAAGGACTCCAGTGACAACCTGTGAAGCTCTGGGGAACTCCATGCCCAAGAGGGTTAAGGCAGAGCTGGAAAATAATGGTGGCCACACAAAATATTGACACTTTGGGCCCAATTTGAACATTTTCACTTAGGGGTGTACTCACATTTGTTGCCAGCGGTTTAGACAATAATGGCTGTGTGTTGAGTTATTTTGAGTGGACAGCAAATTTACACTGTTATACAAGCTGTACACTCACTACTTTACATTGTAGCAAAGTGTAATTTTTTTAGTGTTGTCATATGAAAAGATATAATAAAATATTTACAAAAATGTAAGGGATGTACTCACTTTTGTGAGATACTGTAGGTCCTTTTTCTGCTTTTTCCAGGGTGTTTGCAACACTTCACTGAAAGAAGCGAAACTAAAGGTGTTAATGAGATGGTACCTGGTCCCGACCAGGCTAGCCAAAATGTTTCCATCTTCCTCTCCTCAGTGCTTTAGAGGTTGTGGTATTCCAGGGTCGATGATACACATGTGGTGGGATTGCCCAAAGATCCAGGGTTTCTGGAATAAGGTTTTTTTATATAATTCAGTCATAGGCTGTCTGGTTTCCAAATATCCCTCGGTGGCTTTACTCATCCTTTCTGTACCAAAAGTTTCTAAGGGTACACAAACACAATTTTTTTTTATACTTTAGGGAGCTAAATTGACCATAGTTCAGGCCTGAAAACAGCCCATTCTCCATCTTCTTAGCTAAGAGAAAATTCTCTTAAATAATGTTCCAGGAGAGAATGGTAAGCATCCTGCTAGACTCAGTTAAGAAATTTGAGGCAATATGGGAACCATGGGTGGGTTATATGGGCATATTCCTGATACTGTAATGTTTTGGATCTCGGATGACCTCTTTCTTTTCTTTGCCTCTTTTCTTTTCCATCCTACTTCTCTCATTAACTTCTATAGAGGATTTTATTCATGGAACTGATAAGGGCTTTGTGCCTTAATATAGTGTGGATTGTTGCCCTGGAAATATTTGGGCTGCATTCAGCACTGGATCTTCGCAGCAAGATGGGCTGAAAGCTAATTGAGATGTACACTTCCTTATCTGTTGCACTTTATAGAAAAAGGCAATTCTCTTTATTTTTTTGGTAACCTATATTCATTGGTCGATATTTTTGGACTTGTTTTTTTACAGTGTGACCTGAGAGTTTGTTTATTCGCATTGATTAGAGAATAAAAAAACTCTGCGCCAAATAGAGTGATTAAATTAAAATAACAAGCTGCTCCCCAACTTGAACAAAAGTGATCAGATTGTATGGTGGTAGATAGTGGTCAACAATAGGAAAAAAATTGAAAATTGGTATAAAATGTTGATAAATGCTAGATTTCTAAATAAAACCTCTCACAAAAGAACACATGAGAATTAAAAAAATGGAAAAAATAATAGAAAAATTGATAGATAGTAAAATTGTAAAGAATTGTATATAAAATTATATATAAATTTGTAACACACAATAATAAGTGATAGTGATAAAGTCCCAGTATAAACTAGCTCAATACACAGTGAAACAAAAAATCTTCCAGGATAGATTGATTCCTCAATACACAAAGGTAGAAAATCCTTCACCAAGAGGAAAAATGCACCTTGCAGTAGTAGATAGATATCTGCTTACCAGATACCAATGACTCCTTTAATTAAAAAGAGAGTCATTAGCGCTTGTGCAGGGTTGTGCCTGCTCACATTGGATGGCTGGATGCTGGACGGTAATAGGCAAATAACCCTTCTGGCCCCGGTACTCAGACATGGGATATGTGAAAGACAATAAGATCTTCCATAGTGTAAAACTGTTTATCAAAAATGTTGAAAACAAATAAAAAGCCAAATGGCCGCTTACATTAGTAGGTGCCTACCCAGCACTGGGGCTGCTCGCTTGTCTGGGTATGGATAAAGATAGGATTCCCGTCGCACCACCTCGAGGGTCGGCGTGCGTTCCACCCGGCGTGTGTAGCAACCAGAGAAGCCGGACATAGGAGGAGATCACGTGACCACGTACCGCTCCGGCGTACGTTTCGTATGAATGTCTTTAGAACGTCGCATTGATTGCTGGACTTTTATTTATATACAACCTTGTTCAAAGGTCGAGCTGCTCAGTTTTGTTTTACACTTTTATGAGGTTGTTTATCCTGATACCAACCTAGGTTACCTTTAAATGTTGTTATTTGCTCAAAACTTAAAATGTTTTTTTTTCTGTAACTTTTATAACAGCTCATAGCTTTTACTCTCTAAGATCTGTTTTTGTGCTCAAATGCCGATTTTGTAAAACACTCCTTCATTTGAACCTTTATTTTCTTAATAAAAATGTATAGAAAATGTTTTTGAATTGAGTAAATTCTGTTTATGTATTGTGAGATCATTAATGGTCCATCTCTGACCCAACATTTCATGATCAGCCATTGCACTACTTTTAATATTTTTTATGGTCTTTGCAATAAAGTTTGTAAAAAAAAAAAATCTTTTAGAATTATTTTTATTGTGTCATTCTTGGGTGCCTAAAAAGTCTTCTATATTTACTCTAGAAAAAAAGATCATGTAGTCTTTCTGTTTCAAGGTTTTACAAGTCCTCAAAATAGAGATATATTTGTTGAATGCTGTGGAGGGGAGAACTATAGGGAGGTGACGTGAATAATACAGACAAGTATTATAATGATCAGTACATATTCCTTGTCAAAATATTTTATTATATGTTTAGAAGTTAGACAAGTAAACAAAATAAAGATTATACAATCAAAGTGATGATACTCACTCACGTATTTCCAAAATAGCATACATATAGTTGGATACAATAAGGTGTTAAATGGTGAAGTGTTAAACCAATAATAACTGATAATTCAGAAATATCTCAGAGAATTTGTTACTTAAGGTTAACACAATATGAAATGTGATGTTATTATTCCAAATAAATATAAAAACTTGTATATAAGCTTTTATGATGTAACGTGAGTACGAGTATAGAGAAAGAGAAGAAGAAGAAGAAAAGAAAATAGAGAAGAAGGGACTAGAAAGAAGAGAAGGAGTAAGGAAATAAAGAAATCCGCGGGATCAGGTCAAGGGCCACCACTTTGTCTGAAATAAATTCATTCAAGCATATAATCTCTTACCCAACTACCATGGCAATAGCACTTGTTTATCAAACGCTGGGGACAAGAAATTATCTATCCAAGGATGCCATATTTTTTCAAACTTGGGCACAAGAAATTTCAAACTGGGGACAAGAAATTATCTATCCAAGGATGCCATATTTTTTCAAACTTGGGCATCATTTGTTTCAAGGGCAATCATTTTAGCATGGGTCATTGTATTGTTCATTCTATTCACTGCTTCATTAATCACCAAACCCGGAGACATCCACGCTTTCGCTAATGTTTGTTTGGCAGCTGTAAAAAGCTGAACCAGCAAGTTAAATTGTGAGTATGTTAGAAATTCCGGTTTCAGATTGAGAAGTGCCGTTGCTGGATCAAGAGGGATTATTATTTTAAATAATTTGGATGCAATACGAAATATTTCCTTCCAAAAGGCTTGTGCTTTAGGGCATATCCACCAAATATGAAAATATGTGCCCAAATCTGAAGAACCACGATAACATTGTGCGGAAAAATTTTGAGTATATTTAGCTATCCTGGTTGGTACAAGGTACCATCTAGTTAAAACGTTGTAGTTTGCCTCTATTGCCAAAACATTGGGAGAGGCTGATTTTGTTATTGCTCAGATTTGGTTCCAAGCAGTATTTTCTATTGTATTTTCTAGGTCTCTCTCCCATTTCTGTACATATGAAGGTTCTTCTGAGTTTTCTGAGTTGGGTTGGACGAGTATCTGAGAGTATAACAGTGAGATTGTACCCTTTGTATGCGGATCATTCCTATAGACAGTTTCAAAGCTGGTTAGTCGATTAAGGGGGGCGTCAGAATTTAGGAAAGGTGTGAAAAAGTTTTTTATTTGAAGATACCTAAATAACTCAGATTTAGGCAGTCCGTATGATTCACATAGAGTTGAAAAAGGGAGAAAGGATGAAGAATCTACCAATTTGTGCATAGTCAAAAGATCTAGGGAAACCCACTCTCTGAATGATTTAGGTGAAACCCATGCAGGATAGAAGGCTGAGTTTTTATAAAATGAAAGAAGAGGGTTATGTAATTATTGTAGATGGTTACTACTTTTAGTTCTATCCCAAATAGAAAGATACAGTAGTGTTTAGTGATAGGATTTCGTATCTTTCCACGTTCTCTAGGAGAGATCCAAAGAATGTTGGATTATGATATCGGGTCACATTCTGTTGCTTGGATAAGCACCCATAAAGGAATTTCATGATTTGCGTGATATTTAGTAATGCTGGCTAAATGCGCTGCTTTATAATAATGTGCAAAATTGGGACAACTCAAACTGCCTTTTATTTGGAAAGGAATAGCGTGTATTGTTGAATACGTGGTTTAGCTGCGCCCCAGATAAATGTCATTGTTCTTTTCTGTATAATTCTTAAAAAGTAAGCAGGGATTGGAATTGGCAACACTCTGAATAAATATAATATTTTGGGGAGTATTGTCATTTTAATTGCATTTATTCTTCCAAACCATGATAACGGTAGATGGGACCAAGATTTCAGCAGATTTGATATAGATTTCAGAATTGAGGGATAGTTGAGTGAGAAAAGGTCCAATATAGATGCAGTAAGGTTAATCCCTAGATATGGAATTGATTTTTCACTCCAGGTAAAGGGGAGTCCCTGTTTTGCGGAGGTTAGTTCTGAGATTGAGAGGGATATGTTTAGAGCTAAGCATCTTTTAGGGTTAATAGAAAGGCCAGAAAAAAACTGCAAATAATAGGATATCATCCGCAAAAAAACAAATTTTGTGTTGGTAACCACATATTTCAATACCTGTTAAGGTAGGATCTGATCTAATTAATTGAGCAAGTGGTTCAATTAAGAGGGCAAATAATAGGGGAGAAAGTGTACATCCCTGTCTTGTACCTCTTTCTATGTTAAATAAGTCAGACTTATACCCAGCATATTTGACATAAGCACTTGGTTTGTTGTATAGAGCCATATTCCAATTGATATAGTTAGTTACTATACCCCATTTTTGCAAGGTATAGTGTAAGTTAGTCCAAGCAATGGAATCGAAGGCTCTCTTGATGTCTAGCGACAGGAAGCAAGCTGGTATGTGATGTGTTTTTGTGATATGAGCTAGAAGAACAGCTCTACGCACATTATCTCCAGCTTGTCATTTATGCCGCGTACACACGAGCGGACATTACGGCGGACTTTGCCCGGCGGACTGGATTTCGTCGGACAATTCGATGTGTGTGGGCTCCAGCGGACTTTGTTTTCTCAAAAGTTTGACGGAATTAGATTTGAAACTTGTTTTAAATTTATCCGTTGAAATCGAGTCCGGTCGAAAAGTCCGCCGTCTGTATGCTAGTTCGACGGACAAAAAGCCACGCTAGGGCAGCTATTGGCTACTGGCTATGAACTTCCTTGTTTTAGTCCGGTCGTACGTCATCACGTACGAATTCGACGGACTTTGGTGGATTGTGTGTAGGCAAGTCCGTTCATTCACAAAGTCCGTCGGAAAGTACGTCGAAAAGTCCGCCGGGCAAAGTCCGCCGTAATGTCCGCTCGTGTGTACGCGGCATTAGGCATAAATCTAACTTGGTCGCAGTGTATTAATGAGCCAATGATTTTATTAAGACGAGACGCTAGGATTTTTGCCAAGATTTTGATATCAATATTTAACATAGAAATTGGACGGTAGTTGGAGCATGAAGTTTCATCTGAGTTGGGTTTTGGAATCATACAGATGATTGCCATTAGGGATTCTTGTCTGAAAGATTTATTTTCCAGTATATTATTGAATGCATCTGCCAGAGGGGAGATAATGTCTGCAAAGGTGCGATAATATAGTGCTGAGTACCCATCAGGGCCTGGTCTTTTCTTTTTTTTTTTTTAAATCTCTAATGACAGCCATTACATCCTCCGTAGTTATAGGTTCATCTAGTTGTATTTTATGAGATGAAGATAGTTTAGGTAAATTTATACGCAAGAAAAAAGCATCAGCTTCGTTGTGGTTAAAATTATTGTTTCCGAATAAAGGGAAGATAAGACAGAACCAAATTTTTTGATGATTTTTAGAGGGTTACTAGTGTATGTGTGCCCATTTAAGTTTAATTGGTTTATAAGATTTATTTATAAATTTTAGTGCTCGTGCCAAATAGGTGCCGGTTTTATTGGATTTTAAGTAGAATGCATGTTTAGTACAACGTAATGATTTGTCAGCAGTGTTTGTGAGAAATAGGTCATTGTCAAGTCTAGTCTTCTCTAACTTAGTTTTTGTTAATGGGGTGGGATTATTTAGGAAAGCTGTAAAAGAGGAGTTAAATTCAGTTTCTAATTTTTGTTCCATAGTAATATGTTCCCGTTTGAGTTTCCCCAATTGTTGCTGAAATACTCCTCTTAAAACAGGTTTGTGTGCTTCCCATAAGGTCAATGGTGAGATATCTGGACTTATGTTATTTTTAAGGTAGTCTTTTAGAGCCTGTTCAATTATTAAACTGTGAGATGGATGCTTTAATAATATACCTGGGAGATACCATGTAGGATCATGAGCTTTAGGTATGACTGAAGCAATGGAGGTGAAGACTGCATTATGATCAGACCATTAGATAGGAATTGTGGTAGAGGAGAGTATTTCTGGTACCATTCCTATAGAAAAAAAATATGGTCAATTCTGCTGAAAGTTTGGTGCGGGTGTGAGAAATATGTATATTTCCATTTAGTTGGATTGTTCTCTCTCCATGAGTCGACTAATTTAAATTCAGAGAGGAGTTGTGAGAAAGATTGTTTAGTTTGGTTTCGAGGAGGAATGAAAGGAGTTTTGTCCAGAAATGGAAGAATGACCTCGTTGGAATCTTCACACACAATCAATGATCCAATTATATGCGAATTTATCACTTGGAAAAGGTGTGATAAGAAGGGTATAGGTCTTTTATTAGGTGCATAGTACAAGACTACAGTTATTGCTGTGTCCATAATAAACTAATGTGAGTATCAAGTAACCACCTTCAGGATCTTTAATTTCTGTTTGTGCTGTAAAAGGAGTGGACCTGTGAAAAGCAATTAGAGTTCCACGTTGCTTGGTATCTGCTGAAGCTGAGAATACCTGCGGGTATGAAGAATTATAAACTTTGGGCATTGAAATTTTTGTAAAGTGGGTTTCTTGTAAGCACACAATGTGCACTTTTTTGGCCTGGAATGATCTAAAAGCTTTTGATCTTTTTTGCGGAATGTTTAGACCCTGAACGTTCAGGGATAATATGTTTAATGGCTTCATAGTAGTTGAATCAGTAGATAACTCTTGCCATATCCTTCCAAGTGGTGGCTTCCCAACCCAATACACGTGGAAAAAGAGAGAAATAAGGGAGAAAGAGGTCCAGGAAAATTTGGAGTGAGTAAAGAACAAAAAACATGTGAGAGCACACAACAAATAAATAATATACATTTACTAAAAGATTCACGGTAAACCCGTGACAGAGGAGAAGATCCTCCATCGGGGAAAAAATTACCAACACCGAATCCCCCCATTAAATATGTGGGAGCTTTGTGCAAGTGAAGTGGGGCACACTGAACTTTCGTGAGCAGAACACCCGCCTTGAAACTTAATAAAAATAAACAACACAAAAATGTTAGTTAATAAGCCCTAATAATATTTTGATAACGTCATCTATAAATGGGTGTGTTAATCCATTAATGATAAACTCATATGAGGTAAATTTATTTATCAAGAGGATTGTCTTATGAGGATTCCTAAAAGGGATGGGTAAAAAGGAAAAGGACTAAACTTTAAAGTTTAAGTTTCCCAGAAGATTTGGGTTATTTGGTTAATGTTAACCAGTAATATTATATAATTTCTCCAGTGAGCCCCCAATATATCAAAAGGATCTCAGTGGAGAGATAATACTATATAATAAGCATATAACTGTAATTGATTAGGACATCAATTACTGAGGTCTGTATAATATAAAAATAGTCAAACGTTATGACCAGAGTCTATTAAAGTTCAAAGAAATACAGTTGAATTGTCTATGGGAGCTTGCCCATATTTTAAAGATAGTGCATTTCTTTCTAAACTTTCTACTATTTTCATAGTCCTCCAATTTGTTTTGTAATGTGAAATTTTCTTCTTTTAATTAATCTATTTCAGCCATGTAGTCCTGGGATGTATTTTCAATTTCTTCCACTTTTAGTTCAAGTGCTGCAGTGCAGTGTCCCAGCTCCCTGATCTCATTTGTGAGATTATTAGTTATTTGTTCTAAAGTCTGCTTCAGCGCTTTATGTAGCATTTTCTCAAATTGTTTCAAAATGCTTTGAGGAGAAGTATTTTCCTGTGAGAGTGTATGTAATGGAGTAAATTCTGTATCAGAATCTCCTGAGGAATTATGCTGTATCAATTTTTGTTTAGGCTTGGCGCAGCGCTCTGAGGTGATTACAGCTGATTCTGAGGTAATCTGCGTCATCTTAGATGATGTCCATGCCTGCGAGCCCCCATTAGGGTTAGTTTTCCCCCCAGAACCATTGTTATTTTAAAAGTTTCCTCTCACCTCATGGATATTTAGGATGATGTTTCTTTTATTTAAAAGTCAGCCGGGCTGTCACTATTAACAAGTAATTCTCCTCACCAAGCGGAGCTCTAGCCGAACATGTCAGCCGTGCTAGACTCCATGCATGCGCCCCTGATCAGTACATATTCATGCATGTGAATATATGCATGTAAATAAAGGAAAAAGTTCAGGGTGAATTGTATGTATGCACTGATGTGAAGCACTGTGGTGGAGGGACAGCCAGCTGTCTGTTAGAAGCAGCTCAGTGGGTTAGATGAGAAGAAAAACAAGCGGTGCCACGCTAAGTGCAGAATCAGGTAAAAGGTACATGTTTTAATAGAGAAACACTCACATTTTAGAAGAGAGTAAAAGCTTGTAAATTAAAGCCATGTTGTCTGCTGTGGTCCGAGTGAAGGGCTGTCATCTGGGGCCTTCCACGTTGCCAGCCGCGCTGGTGGATCACTACTGCCAGGTCATGGTCCTATGAATCACCCTGAATATTGGAAAGTAAAGGGGTTAATTGTGGGTGTGGCGCTGCTCTAGGAACCTACTGAGGTAATAGACTGTGCATACACCAATTGTTGCCAATAAAATGAAAACATATCAGTTCAATAAAGTGCAAATGGGGGGCGTGGCTTAGCCGCTGAAGAAGATGGCAGCTTAACTCCTGAGCTCCCGCTGACAGAGACATTTTTCAGTCTCCTACGGAGGTATTATTCTTTCTTTCTTACTCAAAATAATATGGGAACATCGTCCAGGAGTTCCTCCACCCCAAGGTCATGGTCTCCCCACGATTTGAATGGAGGTTTGTCACAAACAATCCCAGCAATGTTCCTGTCACAAGCGGCATCTATGGCGCTCACACAAAACACGCAGTCAAATTCCAGTCAGACGCAGGCGGGATTATCCCTCTCACAGGCTCCTCACACAGACATTGTGTTAACGCCACATCAGCACCCCAGCCTTACTGATCTTCATTCAGTGGCAGTAGATATTAAAGAAACTCTAACAGTGGCTATTACTGACCTCTGCATAGACATTCAGTCAGTTACAGGAAGAATCCAAGAAGTGGAAAAAATACAGGCATTGCATTCCACTACAATCCTCAAAGCCCACCAATCTATTGATACACACTCCCTTCAACTCAGGGAACTTAATAGACATATTGAAGATCTGGACAAACGTGGCAGATGCTTGGCTGAGACTTAGAGGTCTCCCAGAAACAGTTGATGCTGACCATCTGACCATCTGTTTTGGGCATTTTTAATAATCTCTTGGATAAACCCAGTGCATCCCCAATAGAGATGGAGAGGATTAGGGATGAGCCGAACACCCCCCTGTTCGGTTCGCACCAGAACTTGCGAACAGGCAAAAAATTTGTTTGAACACGCGAACACCGTTAAAGTCTATGGGACACGAACATGAATAATCAAAAGTGCTAATTTTAAAGGCTTATATGCAAGTTATTGTCATAAAAAGTGTTTGGGGACCTGGGTCCTGCCCCAGGGGACATGGATCAATGCAAAAAAAAGTTTTAAAAACAGCCGTTTTTTTGGGAGCAGTGATTTTAATAATGCTTAAAGTGAAACAATAAAAGTGTAATATCCCTTTAAATTTCGTACCTGGGGGGTGTCTATAGTATGCCTGTAAAGGGGCGCATGTTTCCCATGTTTAGAACAGTCTGACAGCAAAATGACATTTCAAAGGAAAAAAGTCATTTAAAACTACTCGCGGCTATTAATGAATTGCCGGTCCGACAATACACATAAAAGTTAATTGATAAAAACGGCATGGGAATTCCCCACAGGGGAACCCCGAACCAAAGTTTAAAAAAAAATGACATGGGGGGTCCCCCTAAATTCTATACCAGGCCCTTCAGGTCTGGTATGGATATAAAGAGGAACCCCGCGCCAAAATTAAAAAAAAAATGACGTGGGGTCCCCCCAAAAATCCATACCAGACCCTTATCTGAGCACGCAACCTGGCAGGCCGCTGGAAAAGAGGGGGGGTGAGAGAGCAGCCCCCCTCCTGAACTGTACCAGGCCACATGCCCTCAACATTGGGAGGGTGCTTTGGGGTAGCCCCCAAAACACCTTGTCCCCATGTTGATGGGGACCAGGGCCTCATCCCCACAACCCTTGGCCGGTGGTTGTGGGGGTCTGTGGGCAGGGGGCTTATCGGAATCTGGAAGCCCTCTTTAACAAGGGGACCCCCAGATCTCGGCCCTCCCCCCTGTGTGAAATTGTAAGGGGGTACAAAAGTACCCCTACCATTTCACAAAAAAACTGTCAAAAATGTAAAAATGACAAGAGACAGTTTTTGACAATTCCTTTATTTAAATGCTTCTTCTATCGTCTTTCTTCTATCTTCTATCTTCCTTCAGTTTCTTCCTCCATCTTCTTCTTCTTCTGGTTCTTCTGGTTCTTCCTCCGGTATTCTCGTCCTGCATCTTCCTCCGCGGCGTCAGCGTCTTCTTTCCTCCTTCTCCTCGGGCCGCTCCGCATCCAGCATGATGGGAGGCTCCCGCTGTGTGACGCTTCTCCTTTTCTGACAGTTTTTAAATAACGGAGGGGCCACCCGGTGACCCCGCCCCCCCCTCTGATGCATGGGGACTTGACGGGGACTTCCCTGTGGCATTCCCCGTGATGTCAGAAGGGGCGGGGTTACGTAACTGGTGACCCCGCCCCCCTCTGATGTCACGGGGAATGCCACAGGGAAGTCTCCGTCAATTCCCCGTGCGTCAGAGGGCAGGCGGGGTCACCGGGTGCCCCTGCCCCCCCATTATTTAAGAACCGTCAGAAGAGGAGAAGCGTCACATAGTGGGAGTCTCCCTCCATGGCATCATGGATGCGGAGCGGCCCGAGGAGAAGAAGGAAAGAAGATGCCGACGCCGCGGAGGAAGATGCCGGACAAGAACACCGGAGGAAGAACCAGAAGAACCAAAAGAAGAAGATGGAGGAAGAAACCGAAGGAAGATAGAAGATAGAAGAAAGAAGATAGAAGAAAGAAGAAGCATTTAAATAAAAGAATTGTCAAAAACTGTCTCTTGTCATTTTTAACATTTTTGACAGTTTTTTTGTGAAATGGTAGGGGTGCTTTTGTACCCCCTTACCATTTCACACAGGGGGAGGGCCGGGATCTGGGGGTCCCCTTGTTAAAGGGGGTTTCCAAATTCCGATAAGCCCCCAGCCCGTAGAACCCCACAACCACCGGGCAAGGGTTGTGGGGATGAGGCCCTTGTCCCCATCAACATGGGGACAAGGTGTTTTGGGGGGCTGCTCCAAAGCACCCTCCCAATGTTGAGGGCATGTGGCCTGGTACAGTTCAGGAGGGGGGCGCTCTCTCGTCCCCCCTCTTTTCCTGCTGCCTGTAAGGTTGCGTGCTCGGATAAGGGTCTGGTATGGATTTTTGGGGGGACCCCACGCCATTTTTTTTTAATTTTGGAGTGGGTTCCCCTTAAAATGCATACCAGACCTGAAGGGTCTGGTATAGATTGTGAGGGGGACCCCACGCAGTTTTTTTTTAAAATTTTGGCCAGGGTTCCCCTTAATATTCATACCAGACCTGAAGGACCTGGTATGGAATTTAGGGGACCCCCCACATCATTTTTTTTTTAAATTTTGTTTTGGGGTTCCCCTGTTGGGAGTTCCCATGCCTTTTTTATCAATGAACTTTTGTGTATTGTCGGACCGGCAATTCATTATAGCCGCGAGTAGTTTTAAATGACTTTTTTTCCTTTGAAATGTGATTTTGCTGTCAGATTGTTCTAAACATGGGAAACATGCGCCCCTTTACAGGCATACTATAGACACCCCCCAGGTATGAAATTTAAAGGGATATTACACTTTTATTGTTTCACTTTAAGCATTATTAAAATCACTGCTCCCGAAAAAACAGACGTTTTTAAAACTTTTTTTTTCTTTCATCCTTGTCCCCTGGGGCAGGACACAGGTCCCCAAACACTTTTTATGACAATACCATGCATATAAGCCTTTAAAATTAGCACTTTTGATTTCTCCCATAGACTTTTAGAGGGTGTTCCACGGCGTTCGAATTTGCCGCGAACACCCCAAATTGTTCGCTGTTCGGTGAACTGGCGAACAGCCGATGTTCGACTCGAACATGAGTTCGACTCGAACTCGAAGCTCATCCCTAGAGAGGATACACCGTGCCCTCAAACCTAGAGGAAAAGAGTCAGACCCTCCCAGGGATGTTATATGCCACATAATTGATTATCAGCTTAAAGAAGATATACTGAGAAAGGCGCGTACCAAAAAACTAATTTCTTATAATGGTACAGAACTGGGTTTATTTCAGGATCTCTCTCATATTACACTTCAGAGATGCAGAGAACTTAAACCCATTCTAGAAGTCCTCCGTAGAAAAGGAATCACTTATAGGTGGAAATTTCCCTTCTGCCTGTCAGCTTCATCAATGGGACACACAGCTCTCCTAAGAGTGCCGGAAGACCTGCGCCATTTCTGTGAAACATTGGATATCCCGATAATGGAAGTACCAGAATGGTATGCTGAATTCCATCCAAAGGCTGCTAAATCTCCAACACCCAGAAGCGAACCGATGGAAACCCAGGAAGTTTGTTTCAGAAGACAAAGATCACCATCGGAAACACATCCTGATCGTTCAACTGCCGGCAGAGGTTCTAGTTCCATGAGAGCAACTCAAACCCATAGAGCTCACCGTGGTCATTGACTGTTCATTGCATTGCTCAAAAAACTTTAATTAACCTTTATTTATTTTCCCTTTTTTTTTCTTTGCTTCAAGGAAATATTAGTCCCTTATTCTTACTTTAAACATTTAACCTTAGAAGACTTTCAAGGTTTCATAATTGTATGATTTGGTTTTCTATGTACATTTATTTATACCATATATTTAAATAGATTTAACATCATTTAAACATACTTATCCACTGCGCTTTGGGAGCGTTATGGTATTATCTATAGTTTCTAAAATTATTTAATATATATCTAGCTATTCTATATTCATTTAAGGTTCTGATAATACTTTGTTCTTGACGCCCTGTCTATCTTTTGCGTATATGTTAGCATGTTACTCAATTAGTAGTTTATATTTTACTATATGCTGGAGAAGATTTTGGGAAATGATCCATTGATGCTTTGACGCTCTGCATGTTATTCAATTATATAAATGTTATCTACATTGACTGTTTGTATGTTACTTTACACCAACAAGTAACACATTTATCATCTGGATAACAGATGTGTTCTACACCCGACATGCAGTGCTCATGCCCAATGCTCGTATTCCTTCTTTTCATATTGACAAAAGAGTCTTCCTATATTTATTATAATAAAAACTCACTTATACGTTGAGAGGTTTACTCCTGTGGATCATCTTCCAAAATCATTTCAACAAACAAGTTTACAGTTAATCTATTTAATTCATTTAGATTAATACCTGTTATTCATATTATTATATCACACCTTATACAGATATTGTATTTTTTTGGCTGTTTATTACTCATCCCATTCTTCACTTCTCACTAAATATCTTTTTCAGTTATTATATTTGCCTACCTGGAGATGCGATATTATACGGTTTATCCCATACTAAACTATGGGTTATTTTTTCCTCATGAATCTTTATGGTTCTCCATTTGTTCCTTTTATATCAATATGGTTATAATCAATCTATTCCCCTTTTTCTAATTTTTTTTTCCCTCTCTTAAATATTCTGGATAAGGATTATTATACTCTATTAAATATTAAGTTTACTGAACATCTTATGAATCTTATGACGAACTACTCTCTTAGTAATAATTGGTATAGTATTCGACAATGTTCCTCACTATACTCATATTATTCACAACCCGATAATTATCTCATACAAATTTTTTTTTTCTTCGTTTTGGGGAACTTTTCTCAATCTCCATCTTTGAAACAAATTTTTACACTCCTATTGACACTTTATTAGGCCAAATATTCCCGGTCTTATACTCTCTACCTCCTCTGGTGTTCATTACCTTTGACTCTGTCCAGCGGGTAGCACCTCATTGATTGAGAAAACCCATCTTTGACGCGATTCATCTCGTCCACACACAGAGGTACCAGATATTATTCAAATATTCGATTTCTAGAAATCACTATCCATACCACTGACATTATCTGACCTCATAGTAGACTTAGTCTCTACAGTTAACGGATTGGCAAGCAGGTTCTTGTTAATCACCGTTTTTTCACTTACATTGTTATACACTCATTATGTAACCCTTTATTCCCATTACATAAACTGTGCATTTATTGACTCCCTGTCCCTTTTGTCTCACCCTGTATTCTTTTGTTTTATTTTTGGTAAACCTCCTTCCTTATACCTTATATAGCTACCTTTTTTTCCTATTCCCTATCCTTCCCCTCCATCGACTCCTGAATACTCTAACACACAAACTACCTGGTTTTTGACATAATATTACTACACAAAATGGACCTATCATGTCCTAAGACAATCTTACCCACTATAAAAATCATCTCCTTAAATATCAGAGGTCTTAACATCCCCGAAAAACGTTCACAACTACTTTCCTCAATGCATAAAAACAGGGCAGATATAATCTTTTTACAAGAAACGCACTTCAAAGCAGATTCCATCCCAAAACTCTCTAATACAGGATACCTAACCTCCATACATGCCACAAACCTGACCTTGAAATCTAAAGGAGTATCAACCTTGTTTTCGAAACAATGCCCATTTCAAATTTCAGACACGTGTATGGATCTGAATGGTTGTTACCTCTTTTTGAAAGTTTCCCTTCATGGAAAACCAATAACTTTTGAAAATATATATGTACCTAACTCTAAAAAAGATCAGTTCTTTAGACTGACATTATGAATACTCTCCAATTTTCAAGAAGGTATCCTGATTTTAGGTGGTGATTTCAATGTTCCCCTTAATCCCCTTCAAGATACTTCTACGGGTACCTCTTCTATACAATACAAAGCATTATGCTCTATTAAAATTCAATTTCAAAACTTATCACTACATGATACCTGGCGTACACTTTACCCCACAATGAAAGATTACACATTCTATTCTGCCCCACATAAACGTTATTCCAGACTTGATTACCTTTTTATTTCACAAAGAGACCAGACTTTTCTCAATTCCGCTACCATAGATCCCATGTTTTTGTCGGATCATCATCCTATCTCTAGTTCCCTTACATTTCCTGACGTCACACCATGCTACTCAATATGGCGCTTAGATTCTTCCCTTCTTACGGATAACAATATAGTACCCAAAATTAACAAGCGATTAAGCCAATACTTCATTGAAAATGCTTCACCAGACATATCATCAATGACGTGCTAGGAAGCGCACAAATGCACAATTAGAGGATACTTAATCGCTATCTCCAAAACTCCATAAAACGTAAAAGAGAAAGACAGTCCTACATTACTAAACTGACAACTCGTATCCAAACTTTGGAAAGGGTACATAAATCTACACAAGCAATATCATCCTTACATGAACTAGTTCAAGCTAGAAAAGAGCTACTAGAAGAACTAGACAAAAAATCTAAACGGGATTATGTTTTATCTGAAAAACTTTTTTATGAGTATGGGAATAAAGCAGGGAAATTATTAGCCAATGTTCTTCGTTCAAAGAAAGCACGTACAATTATCCATTCTATAAATGACTCAACAGGATGCAAATTGGTTACTAATGATGATATTGCTAACAGATTTTTGGCCTATTACACCCATCTTTATAATTCAACACCTTCCAATACTCAATCTGGGAAAAGGGCACGCATTCAACTGATCAATGAAATCTTATCAAAACACACCCCTAAATGACTTTCTGATCAGGAAGCAAATGAACTGGCTCATCCTATATCTCCTGAAGAGGTCAATATTGCTATAAAACAATTATATTGGCTATTATAAATCCTTTCAGGAAATACTTTGCCCACATTTTTTAACGACTGCACTGACATGCACTGTGAGCTGTAAGGTCTTATATAGACAGGTGTGTGGCTTTCCTAATCAAGTCCAATCAGTATTATCAAACACAGCTGGACTCAAATGAATGTGTAGAACCATCTCAAGGATGATCAGAAGAAATGGACAGCACCTGAGTTAAATTAATGAGCGTCACAGCAAAGGGTCTGAATACTTAGGACCATGTGATATTTCAGTTTTTCTTTTTCAATAAATCTGCGAAAATGTCAACAATTCTGTGTTTTTCTGTCAATATGGGGTGTTGTGTGTACATTAATGAGGAAAAAAATGAACTTAAATGATTTTAGCAAATGGCTGCAATATAACAAAGAGTGAAAAATGTAAGGGGGTCTGAATACTTTCCGTCCCCACTGTATATATATATATATATATATATATATATATATATATATAGGGTTATGTACATGTTACTATATTAGGGGCAAGGTCCCTTTAAGAAAATTTCAAATGGGATTGGGGGTGGGAAACTTGGTCACATGACTTTTGGGAATTTCCCAGATTGTCATGTGACCCCTGTGAATGTTCTGGAAAGGGGCTTCTTATATATAGGATCCTCTCACAGGAGTATTCCTGCCAGTGTTCAGCTTGTCAGCGTCGGTGCAACAAGCTCCCCACACTCCCTCCCTAGTCGCTAAGCACGTTATGTGGTCTGTCACTCTTCATATTTGTAGGGGGCAATTTGGATATAAATATTCTGTATGCTCGAGTCCTTTAAGACTGAGCTCTTTTACATTTATTGTTTGAAATTTAAGAATTTTATCAATTAACAAAATTCTCAGGATGTTGTTATTATTAATTATTGATCTGAATACACCAATAAATGTGCTGCGGCCATTTTTTTTGCCAACAAGTGGTTTTGTGTTATTATTTAAATAGGTACATATCTTTGTGGTATTCAGGGAGGGTAGGTGCGGTCTGCATTCCCATGTGTATCCAGTCCCAATAAAGTGCTAGTTGATCCAAAATTCAGTCCATCAAACAATAAATATATATGTCCAAAAACAGCAAACAGATGAATAAGGTGACTTGTGCTTCTTTCTCCTTGTGCCTTCTAAGATATCAAAAGTGCAGGTGCTCCACTCTGTGCTCTCCTAAATATATTGCACTTATCAGAGGGTTGTCTCCTCAAGGGGGTTTCACGCTTTCACAGCTATACTGCTGTATAGACCTCCGCTGTGTTGGTCCTTATCAGCCCGTTTGCCACATTCACGTGCAGTATATGCAAGAGAAAAGGGATACTCTGTATTGCAATACCGTTTAAAAAAAACCACTAGTATTATTTTGCTAAAAAGACATGCACTTACATTCTGTGCAAAAAATGTATGCAATGAATAAAAACAGGAAGTCCATGGTTCTCCAGTGTTTCTTGGACCCAACCAGAAGTGACGCAATGATGCTGTGGCTCTGCCCTACGCGTTTCATAATCAAGATGTCATCATAATTACAACACATTGAGTTGCTGGGTTACCACATGTTATATATTCTCAGAAGTGTAGCAAGATGGCGCCTCGATGACGAAACGCATAGGGCAGAGCCACAGTGTGAAAGCGTGACACCCCCTAGAGGGGACAACCCTCTGGTGAGTGCAAAATATATATAGGAGAGCACAGAGTGGAGCATCTGCACATTTGATATCTTAGAAGACACAAGGAGAAAGAAGAACAAGTCACTTTATTCATCTGTTTTGCTGTTTTTGGACACATTTGCACAGGATTTATATATCAGGATTTGTTTTTTTATCATTGAATAGTATTTATCACTGCTTCATATTATTGATTTATGCACAATTTTATCAAGGATCACTGGTTATTTTCAGAGTATTAATTACTGGATACTTATTTGCACGTTATTGATTATTGTTTTCACATTGATTGATTTCCTCACACATATTTGCACTTTATTCAACTGATATATGTTTGCACTTTATTGGCAACAATTGGTGTATGCACAGTCCAATACCTCAGCAGGATCCTAGAGCAGCGCCATACCCACCATTAACCCCTTTACTTTCCAATATTCAGACTCTACCTAGGTAGGTGTCACGGTGTAGGCAGCAGCTCCTGATATAATAGGTTGCCTATCAGCGCAGAACAATAATACTATTACTATGAATCACCCTACCTGACCAGGGTCTTGTAATGGATGTAGCAGTTTGGGAATGAGCAGAAACATAGTTGAAGGTCAAGCAGAAGTTGAAGTTGAAGGTCATTAGTGAATGGTAATGAAGATACAGACGGCAGCAGCAGTGCAAGGATCAAGATATTGGCTGAAGCAGATCACAATACTCTGGAGGTGCAGAGACATAGCTTAAATAGGAAGTTCACGGGTGTTGCCTTATGAGTTTATGTGACATGTCCATAAATAGCTGTCAAATATTGTAATTATGAATATATTTCATTTAGCTTGTATCTATGTAGGGGGTGTAACATAGCTTCACAGAAGTCTCTGTTAGACAGACAATTCGGTGCCTAAGCTTGTGTATCTAAACAATGGGACCCAAACCTCTGTTCTACACATATTCACTTCAAAGGATGCCATGTTTATATATTAAATGAGGGTGGTCAGCCCGTCATCAATAATTAACTTTCCTGAAGGTCATGTACCTACAAGTTAAGTCTCCCACTCAAAATAGTCGGTGCCAAAGATTTGCATTAAAGGGGGCTCACGTATGCAAAGTATAGGGATTGGAGATGTAGTAAATCCTTAACCAGGAATAGGGAAGCCCACCAATCAGAGCAACACCATGCCAATGAATGAGGCATCAGCTTGTAATGATATACAAAGACTAGATGGGAGGGAAGCACACACTCTCTGGAAGAGCGATCACCTGAATGGAACCTTTGTGGGTCATAGCCTGGTAACTATGAAATGTCTGCCTTGAACTTGTAACTAAATATGTTTGTCTTATGTCTTTTCTGTTCTACTGTTTGTAGATTTAAGGAATATAGTCTGTATTCCTTCAGGTAATCCATGATTTTTACCCTTTCCCTGTACAAATTGATAGATTATGTGTATTAGTCTAGGTCTCTTTACTATTTAACAATACATTTTTGTTATTGTGTTAAAGCTTTCGCTCATGGTCAAAGAACTCTCATTTAACCAAAATCATATCTGAGAGATATTAAATCTCAAATATAGTAAACGGGTAACATAATTGGCGACCTACATACTCGGACCAGACTGAAAGTATTTAATATAATTCCGAGATTTGTGTAATACAGATTAAGGTTATTGGGCTGGATTTTAAACAGTGACAGTTTGTCCGGTAGTTTGGAGGTCACAGTAAGTTTATCTAGGGAAAAATATAGGTACATGTTTTGTTTTATTAGTGGGTATTAGATTAATTCTAAAGAAAGAGGGAGGATACCCCACAGATTTTGTTTTGGTTATATCCCATAATTATAATTGAAAAAGTATGTTAGAAGTACCAATATAACTGGTCAATGTAATGGGGAGGATGTACTGAGTGGGAAACATTTTGTTTTTATTTATTTGTTTCTTTTGTGCTCACCAAGCTTCATTGCTCTCTCTAACCATTGTTTGAGTGTGCTGTATGGTGAGTACATAGGTGTTTTACTGGAAAGACACCAAAAAAGTGTGGTCTTGGTTATTTTGTTGAAAAGGTCCAACAGGTTTTTGTTTTTTATTTAAATGGTGTGTCCACTAAATACATAATATTTGTGTAGGACATTGGAACTGAGCTACAAGAGAGTTGTTTGTTCGCTTGTTTTTTGCTGTGGGAATTTACAAGCAGTAATATTCTCATTGTTTTCTGTTAAAGTACCAAACTGTGGAAGTCTGGTTACTGAAGCTAATATCTGATAATGATTATAGAGTCTAAAATAAGGTACATTTAGCATTCTTGTCAGTCTGAGTGCTGACACTCTGTAGAGCAGACCTCTGTCTAGCAGCTCCGTGAAGAGCTTCGGCCGCTGGCCACCCTTCCTCGGCTCTCCCCCCCCTCCCTTCTATCCCACTCCCCCCCTTCTATCCCACACCCCCTATATCCTATCCCCTTACCGTCACAGACCTACTCCAGACGCCGTTCTCAGTCGGCCGGCCGCTCAGGACACTCCGCGGCTCCGGCCCAGCCCCTCCTGCATCACCAGTCCCTCTCCCCTCCGACCCTCCGGCGCCACCTTCAGCCAGCCGGTCGGCCGCTCAGGACACTCCGCGGCTCCAGCTGACCTCGGCAGGCTAGCCTGCAGCTCTCCACTTCTCCTCCTGCAGTATTCCGCCGGTCCCCCCTCTACCCATCCGGACACCGCCAGCCAGCCGGCCGGCCGCTCGGGACTCTCCGCGGCTCCTGGTCGGCTGGCTACAGCACTTACCGTCCCCCCTCTACCGACCAGCCGCTCCGGCGGGTCCGCACCCCTCTTCCTGCTGACCATCTCCACCGGTCTACCCGCCCACCACCACCGGACGGTGTGGGCAACAACATCAGGATAACCCGCGGCTCGGGCCTAGCCGGCGGCCATCTTGGTACTCCCTCTGCCGGCCAGCCACGGCTTGGGCCCAGCCGGCGGCCATATTGGTACACCCAGTGCCAACGGTGCAGCATCCGAGGACCCCCTCCTGAGGCCACCAGCCCCCAGCCACATCACCGCCCGATTGTCCCACCACCCCCTGGTCCATCCATTCAGCCAGACCCCCCCCTCTGTGCCCTCCACCGCAGCCGCGGCCTCAATCACCACGTTCTAGCCGCTAGAGTCGGTGGGACAGACCACGGCTGCAGCCTAGCCCCAGTCAGCTTGCCACCACAACCCCCTCACTGTTGTCCAACAGAGCCCCGTGCCCCTCTGCACCGGGAATCACCCCTCCTGCTACTGGACCTCACTGCAGGGGCACTAGAGATTCACCGGAGGCTAGTCTACCTCAAATCGCCTGAGACGCAGCCACCGCACCACCTACTGTAAGTAACGCCAGCCCCCCTCCTTCATCTTCGGGACCATCAGCACAGGTAAGCCACCGGGGGCACTCGAGTAGTTGATCCAGGGGCCCTTGTCCGATCGCCCCTCGGGGGGTCAGGAAGGAATTTTTTCCTCGACTGGTAGGTAGGCAGCCTCACCTCCCTCCAGTACCTCCGCTCCAACACCCAGCCATCACTCTCACCACTCCAGAGCAGTGATCAGCCATCCGATCCCTCCATCCCCCTGCAAGGGTATCATCGCCGCACCAGTGCCTTCGTCAACACCTTTCCTTCTAGCAACGCCGCCTTCCGCATCATGTGCAACATCAAGTACACAGCAGACACCCTCCACAGGCTAAGAAACACGGCCGCAACTTTACCGACCACCACGCAAAAAAGACTACAAAAAGAACAATTACTAAGGACCAACCCACAATCAACCATCAAAGGCAGGGAGACACCAATCCAACCACAACAACTAGCATGCGCCCTGATCAACACCAGATCTGCAGTCAAGCACAGGCTGGAAATCCGCGATTTCATCATCGAAAACAACATAGACTGCCTCTTCATTCCAGAAAGCTGGCTAACTTCCGACTGCAACACCATCCTAACTGAATTGGTGCCCAAGAACTACAGTATCCTATCTGAGCATAGAATAGGAAAAAAAGGAGGAGGTCTAGCAGTGATTTTCAAATCGCACCTGGGGTTCACCAAACCAAACTTACAGAACTCAGTACCTTTCATGGAAACACTCTCACTGCATCTTCAAACAACACCTCAAGACACCATTCACATACTACTATGCTACAGACCACCAGGACCAAAGACCAATATCCTCACGCCGCTCACTGAATTCTTCTCAATGCACACCTTGAAAACCAAAAACCTTCTGGTACTTGGGGATTTCAATCTGTGGGCAAACTCTGCCCAAGACCCTATTGCAACCGCCTGCGTTAACCAAATGGAAGAACTTGGCCTGCAACAACTGATAAATGCTCCTACGCACGGTTCAGGACACACTTTAGATCTCATCTTCAAACAGAATATGGACATCAATGTATTTGACAACACTCCACTACCATGGACGGACCACCATGCTATCAAATTTAAAATCACCACTAACACCATCCTCCGAAAACAGAAACGGGCAACAGCAACACACTGGAATAGATCTCAGAAGAAACTACACTCTGAACTCTTCAAAACTACATTGTCGAGCAAAATTCTTCTGCTAAACCCAAACCTCTCAACGGAACAAACACTCAACTCCCTAAACAAAGTTTTACTACAAACAGCAGACTCCGTGGCGCCAAAACGCAGAACACCCGTCCGCACAAAAAACTCGTGTTGGTTTAATGGCACTCTCACCCTACTCAAGCAAGAACGCAGAAGAGCTGAGAGAATTTGGAGAAGAAATCCCACCAAGGAAAACCATGCTAACTACAAAGCACTCACGGTGAAATACCACAAGGCAATCTTCAAAGCCAAAAAAGAACATTTCGCAGACACCATCTCATCCGCCTTAAACCGCCCACGGGAACTTTTCAAAATAGTTGCTCAATCAATGAACCCGACCTGCCTAGAGCCCCCTGCAAACGATACTCAAGAATTCTGCAATGAGTTATCAGATTTCTTCATCGACAAAATCGACAACATTCGGAAAGCAATTCATCAGAAAATAACAACCAACCTCACCCAACCAATGCAAAAAGAGGATATCGACACGAACATCACTCAACCACCGAAGTTCTTTCTGTCCCCAATCACTACGGGCACGACTAAAAACATCATCGGAAGCCTTCGCGACAGCACATCACCAAACGACATCATCCCCACCAAATTGTTCAAAGCATGTTCCGACATCCTGGCCCCCACCCTAACTCATCTCATAAATCAATCATTCAAAGAAGGGACTGTGCCAACCTCCCTCAAGCAAGGCATCGTCAAACCCCTGCTAAAGAAACCTAATCTCGACCCTAAAGACCCTAACTGCCGCAGACCAATAACAAGCCTCAACACCATCTCCAAGATTATAGAGAAAGCAGTAGTACAGCAGCTACAACACCACCTGGAGACACACCACCTCCTGGACCCTCTACAATCAGGCTTCCGCCCAGGCCATGGCACAGAAACAGCACTTCTCAAAATATGGGACGACGCCCTCGAAGCAGCAGATGACGGTGAACCGAGTCTCCTGGTACTATTAGACCTCAGCGCAGCATTCGATACAGTGGACCACAATACTTTACTTGTCCGCCTCTCAGAAGTTGCAGGAGCCACAGATTCTGCCCTAAAATGGTTTACATCGTTCTTAGAGAATCGCTCTCAGACAGTGAAACTGGGAACATTCACCTCGGAATCTCGGGCAGTCTCCTGTGGAGTCCCTCAGGGCTCACCCTTGTCACCAGTGCTATTTAACATCTACATCCGCCCGCTTCTCAATATCATCAGGAAAACGGACCTCTGCTTCCACTCATACGCAGACGACACCCAACTCTACCTTCGCATTAACGGACAAAAAGATCATCATCAGCAACTACAGAAATGCCTCACTTTAATCAATGACTGGATGACCACTAGCTCCCTCAAACTCAACGAATCAAAAACAGAACTTCTTCTTCTGCAAGCCAACAAAAATTCCAAAATTAAGACTCCGTGGACACCACCCTCCATCCTCGGACAGACCATCTCCCCCAGCACCAAAGTCAAGAGTCTCGGAGTTATCTTTGACTCAGGAATGACAATGGATGCACAAATAGGATCGGTGGTGAGCGGATCCCACCACCTCCTCCGCCTGCTTCGCAGACTCATCCCCTTCATCCCAGAAGAGGACAAAGCGGCAGTTGTGGGAACGATCATCAATTCCCGACTCGACTACGCAAATTCCCTCTACGTAGGTCTACCCCAATATCAGCTTGCGCGCTTGCAACTCATTCAAAATACGGCGGCAAGACTGTTAACAGGAAAAAAGCCCTGGGAATCCATCTCCCCATCCCTAAAAAGCCTACATTGGCTAACTGTGAAGAATCGGATCATATTCAAGACCCTCTGCCTCACCCATAAATGCATACAAGGAAACGCTCCGCAATATCTCCGGGAAAAAATAAAACACTACACACCGAATCGCAGTCTTCGATCAGCTAACCAAAACCTCCTCCTCATTCCCAAATACCGCTACAAAGCAAAGGGAGAACGTAGATTTGCAGTCCAAGGACCTCGACTATGGAATGCTCTCCCAACCAACCTCCGCATGGAAGAAAACCACCAGGCCTTCAGGAAAAAACTAAAGACCTTCCTTTTCTAGAAGCTGGCTACAGAGAATACATCTAGCGCCTTGAGGCGATTCAGTTCGCAATTGCAGCGCTTTACAAATCATTCATTCATTCATTCATTCATTCTGTATTATACCTTGAAAATTTGGTAAGGATAAACACTACCAATATTTTGATAAACTGAGTTTGTGGTAGATTGTTTTTTTTGTTAAATAGAAGTGGGTGTAGTAGTTATTGGTCTAAACACGGCTGTGTTACCTGTTCTATTGTCTACCTAGAGGGTTAACCCTTTTGTTTCTTGTGTGCTTATCTCAGCACTATTGTTTGTTGTGTGTATACTGTACATACTGTATCTCCATCTTTATTGTTCAGCACGTCTCCTCTATCTTTTTTTTCTTGGGTGTAAACTCTATTCTGTGAAGATACTAGTGTTATTTTAATGTTTGTGCCTCCACTCTTGTACATATTCTAAGTCAGGGGTCTCAAACTGGCGGCCCTCCAGCTGTTGCAAAACTACAAATCCCATCATGCCTCTGCCTGTGGTAGTCATGCTTGTAACTGTCAGCCTTGCAATGCCTCATGGGACTTGTAGTTTCAGCTGGAGGGCCACTAGCTTGAGACCCCTGTTCTAAGTGGTAGATCACTGTGTCAGAAGTCTGTTCTGTGGTGTATTGTTGTATCATCAGTGAACTTGTTGTACATCATGGAGAAATTGATGGCCAGGATTGCTAAAGTTAAAATAGCTCTGAAATAATAAGAGAAATGGAGGAATCTAAAAACCAATGACACCAGGCACAAGAGTATGTAAATGTAAAACTTACAGAGGAAAAATACAGCAAGCGTGAGGGTAAGACTACAGTAATGTTTGCTGCTTGCTGGTTGGCTAACAATTACCAACAGTTATTTTTGCAAAACATATCTCTGAAGAAGGAGCTAAAAATAGCCAAAAGTAATATCAGTACTCTAATGCCGCATACACACTGTCGGACTTTCCGACAGGAAATGTTGGATGTGAGCATGTTGTCGGAAAGTCTGACCGTGTGTATGCTCCATCGAACATTTGCTGTCGGACTTTCCGCTAACAAATGTTTAAGAGCAGGTTCTCAAATTTTCCGCCAACAAGACTTGTTGTCGGAAAGTCCGATCGTGTGTACACAAGTTTATCTCACAAAATTTCACGCATGCTCGGAATAAAGCAGAAGGAGCCGCACTGGCTATTGAACTTCCTTTTTCTCGGCTCGTTGTATGTGTTGTACGTCACCGCGTTCTCACTTTCAGAATTGTTGGCCAACATTTGTGTTAAGATGTGTATGCAAGGCAAGATTGAGCCAACATCCTTCGGAAAAAAATCCACGATTTTGTTGGCGGAAAGTCCCATCGTGTGTACGCGGCATAAAAGTTTTTTGAATGCTAGCCACCAGCAACCAACAATAGACAACCAAAATGTGCAGAGAGAGGTTGATCAGCTGGCACGTGGGCTGAAGGAGGCAGAGAGAAAATGTAAACAATTGTCTACATCTTCCAGCCCAGGGCAGCTTGTGCAATCTCCACATACCATAGATTGTAATGCAACTGGTTTGAGTATTTCTAGATGCAGCAGGAAATTATCTCCATCTGGAGTATGTGCTAGTTTCAACAACTCATTGAAAGGCGGGAGCTCTTTTGAAAGTGCCCCTATATCTCATAAGGCAACATGGGAATAGCAAGGAGTTCAAGGTTAAACAGAAACAAGATATAAAGTTAGGCTGTCCAAGAGATCGGGCAAGAAACATTCCAGCATTTCAGGTGAAGGTAAAAAGAGCTACTGCCAGACATAATAGAGGTCATGGGTTCAGATCTGGATCCTGAAACCCAGGAAATAAAAGTCAATCCAAGTTATAGGCAGTTAAAACTGACATTATTATTATTATCCACTTGCTCGCCTGTACTGCGTAAAAGCGGACACTGTAGTCAAAATGGCGTACCCATATGTTGCCACCTACTTTTTGGGTTTCGGGCATAGTCATGCCTGTCCCCAACCTGGCACCCGCTATGATGTGATGATGAGACCTGTTGATCGGCTGTGTCAAATCACAGCCCAGAGCTTTTGTCTTGGTAAACAACACAAGGCTCTCTACAGAGGGAACGATCTGATAGCTTCTCATCCCTGCAAAACAGGGATGAGAAATTGAGATCTATAGTAAAAAGCAGCACACTGTACATACATTAAACATAGTTAGCCACATATTTAACCTGTGATCACCCTAGAGGTAACCCCTTCCCAGCCAGTGTCATTAGTACAGTGAAAGTGTATAGTATTATCACTGATCACTGTATAATTGTCACTGGTGATGTCAGTGGCAGTTAGCCAGTTCCCCTCAGCGTCAGTTAGTGTCAGATTTCCCGCCGCACTATCGCAGTCCTGTTATAAGCTGCCGATCGCCCCATTAGTAGTATAAATAAAAATTAAAAATACATATTCCAGTATACAGTTGAGCTCAAAAGTTTGCACACCCTGGCAGAAATTGTGAAATTTTGGCATTAATATTGAAAAAAACTGTCTTTTATTTAAGGATAATGATCACATGAAGCCATTACCGTATTTATTGGCGTATAACACGCGCCGGCGTATAACACGCACCCCAAGTTTAGGAGGGAATTTTAAAGAAAAAAACTTTTAGGAGGAAAGTTTAAGGAAAAAAAACTTACATTTAAATGCCCATCAATGCAGCCTCATCAGTGTCCATCTGCAGCCTTGTCAGTGTCCATCTGTAGTGTTGTCCCTGATTGCAGCCTTGTCCCCCATTGCAGCCTTGTCCCCATTGCATCATTGTCCCCATTGCAGCATTGTCCCCCATTGCAGCCTTGTCCCTATTGCAGCATTGTCCCCATTGCAGCATTGTCCCCATTGCAGCATTGTCCCCCATTGCAGCCTTGTCCCCATTGCAGCATTGTCCCCATTGCAGCATTGTCCCTCATTGCAGCCTTGTCCCCATTGCAGCCTTGTCAGTGTCCATCTGTAGTCTTGTACCAGATTGCAGCCTTGTCAGTGTCCCTCTGTAGCCTTGCTCTGTGTCGTTTGCATCTTTAAAAATGGCGCCGCCGTTCTCGGCCGCTTGCGGCCATTTCAGCCGCTCTCGGCCATTTTCGGCCGCTCTCGGACAATCTCGGATGCACTCGGCTTTTGGCGGCTCCCGCGGGACTGCAAGAGCCGCCGAGAATAGCCGAAAGCCGGCGAGAATGACCGAGAGCTGTCGAGAATGGCCGAAAGCGGCCGAGAGCCACCGAGAATGGCCAAAAGTGTCCGAGAGCCGCCGAGAGCCACCGAGAATGGCCGAAAGCAGCCGAGAGCCACCGAGAATGGCCGAGAGCGGCCGACAGCCGCCGAGAAAAGCCAAAAGCCGCTGAGAGCGGCCGAAAAGCTCACAATCGGCAGGAGGATCAGCGTATAACACGCACCCACGATTTTCCCCTGATTTTAAGGGGAAAAAAGTGCGTGATATACGCCGATAAATACGGTAATTATCACATAATTGTTTGGGTCCTTTTTAAATCATAATGATAACAGAAATCACTCAAATGGCCCTGATAAAATGTTTACATACCCTGGAATGTTTGGCCTTGGTACAAACACAGAAGGTGGCACACACAGGTTAAAATGGCAATTAAAGCTTAGTTTCTCACATTTGTGGCTTTTTAAATCACAATTTGTGTCTGGGTATAAATAGTCAATGAGTTTTTTAGCTTTCACATGGATGTCCTAAGCAGGGAACACTGAGGAGGTAGAAAAGAACAGTCAAAAGAGCTGCGTAACAAAGTAATGGGACTTTATAACGATGGAAAAGGATATAAAAAGATACCCAAAGCCTTGAATATGCCAGTCAGTACTGTTTAATCCTTTATTAAGAAGTGGAAAATTTGGGGGGCTCTTTTGATACCAAGTCAAGGTCAGGTAGACCAAGAAAGATTGCAGCCACAACTGGCGGAAGAATTGCCCAGGATACAAAAACCCACATGTAACCTCAGGAGAAATACAGGCTGCTCTACATAAGATGGTGTGGTTGTTTTTAAGGAGCACAATTCATCGATACTTGAACAAAAAAGAGCTGCATGATTGAGCTGCCAGAAAGAAGCCCTTACTGCGCCAATGCCACAAAAAAAACAATGAGGCATGTCATGTTCTGGCAACTTGACCATGCAGCTTTTTTTGTTCATGCATCATCGTATTGTGCGCCCTTTTACAGTGCAAACCCCCCCCCCCTCCTGAGCCACTATGCAAATTGCCATCGCTTGCTGTGTTAATGCTATGCACCCATTTATTATTTTAACCTTATGGTGTTGGCAGCCTATTTGCTTTGCTTTGACCTGATAGCCCCTGGTAAGAGATTGGCTGCAACAAGTGTGCTTAGTGTGTACTATCTCACCCTATAGCGTACAGTCAGGATGGCTATGTCAAGGTTGCACAAGATAATTACCTGCTATTAGAGTTGGGCTGAACACCCCCTGATTCAGTTCACGCCAAAACTCACGAACATCTCAAAATTTCGGACCCGAACCCCTTTGAAGTCTATAGGACCCAAATTTGAAAAATCCCCATTTTGTAGGCTTATATTAAATGTATTGGCCAGAAAAAGGGTATGGGGGTCTGGGCACTGCCCTGGGAGACATATATCAATGCAAATTTTTTTTTTAAGATTGTTTTAACAGGAGCAGTGATTTTATTGATGCTTAAAGTGAAACAATAAACATGAAAAATTCCTTTAACCACTTCAGCCCCAGAAGGATTTGCCCCCCTTAATGACTGGGCAATTTTTTGTGGTGTGGCACTGCATCACTTTAACTGACAATTGCACGGTCGTGCGACGCTGTACCCAAACAAAATTGATGTATATGAAACTGACAAGTCACATGCAATTATTGCAATGTGCTCAAAGTGCATATTTTATTACAAATAAACATGTCATGATATTATTTGATACCGTCATTTGCCTCATTCAAAATCCCAATTTTTCCCTTCCTCCTTATTGCGATATTCATGTGTTAGAATGGCCCAGTCAGACCTAAATCCAATAGAGAATCTGTGGCAGGACTTAGGGTAGACATGTGCGGTTAGTTTCGTTCCGAATTGAAGTTCAGACAAATTTTCGTTGTTCGGAAATTCGTATGTATCCGAATTTCCGAATTACAATAGTACCGAATTTAAACTAATCTGAAATTACGAAAAACAAAAAAAATTCAGACGAAATTCAAGTTTGAATCGTTTTCGAATAATTTTTGAATAGTTTTCAAATTCGAATAGTTTTTGAACTTCCAAAGAGAATGAAATAGAATATAAAATAAATGAATAGGATAGAAAAAAAAATAACAGAATAGAAAAGAATATTACAGAAAATAACAGAATAGATTATAATAGAGTACAGAACAAAATAAAATAGAGAATAAAAGAACAGAATAGACTAGAATATAATAGAAACAAAGAGAATAGAATAGAACATAGAAAGAATATATAGACAGGGAAGGTTTTTTGGGGGATTTTTAAGGGTGCCAGCAATTGTTACTGTATATAGGGACTATGCAATCCTCATCATCAATGATGTAAACCTTTAATAGTGCGTACTTCAATGTATAATTTGAGCACTATGGATCTTTAATTTGATTTATTCATTATATTTTGTGTTAATTATTCTGTTTTTTGTTGTTGTTTTCCTTTGTTAAGTTTTGTATACTCCATATCATCTGCCATGCTGCGTCCCCCCTCTCCTTCTTTTTTCTCCCTTTTCTTTTTTTCCCCCTCTCCCCCCCCCCCTTCTCTTGTCCATTCCCCTTTTCTTTCTCCCCCCTTCCCTTCCTCTCTTCCCTCTATACACCCCATGTCTTTTACTTCTTCCCCTTCCCCATTACCTCACCGCTCCCCACTCATTGTTTGTGGTCTGCCTACCTATAGCAAAGATGGTTTTTCACTGTCCCGGCATTTAACCTCTGCTGGTATACCACTTTTCGACTATTTTTTTACCATCCTTAATTTGCCAACCATGCCCCTGACCTATGCTATCTAGATCAAACAGGCAGCCTATGCATGAGCAGTGTCCTTTGCTGCCCGCTGCCCATTGTGCAGAGGGTAAAGGCATGTGCCCACTGATTGGGGCATGTCAGCTGCCGTTGCACCCCCCCGAAAGTGCAGCATGGGCATTGTAGTATTTTCGCCTGATAAATGTTCTGCGCATGCGTTGTGTCCTGTGCACGCTCGCAAACGGCCAGTGACGTCAGATGCCGGCTGGGCAGCGTGCATTTAAAAGCACACACACTGCTATGGCTGCCCGTTGGATGCTCCAAGTGACCATGCTGGGGAACTGCTCCATTTGAGATGATTGATAATCATCTAATTATTTGATTTTTGCTGCATTACTTAATGCTTTACTCTACTCTCATACATAGTCTGCTATAATCCTTGGCTGTTTCTATCTACACCTGCTGCCATCTGTCTCGGTCACCCTTGGTGAACAGTAGGGATGAGCCGAACACCCCCCTGTTCGGTTCGCACCAGAACATGCGAACAGGAAAAAAATTCGTTCGAACACGCGAACACCGTTAAAGTCTATGGGACACGAACATGAATAATCAAAAGTGCTAATTTTAAAGGCTAATATGCAAGTTATTGTCAATAAAAGTGTTTGGGGACCTGGGTCCTGCCCCAGGGGACATGGATCAATGCAAAAAAAAGTTTTAAAAACGGCCGTTTTTTCAGGAGCAGTGATTTTAATAATGCTTAAAGTCAAACAATAAAAGTGTAATATCCCTTTAAATTTCGTACCTGGGGGGTGTCTATAGTATGCCTGTAAAGGGGCGCATGTTTCCCGTGTTTAGAACAGTCTGACAGCAAAATGACATTTTGAAGGAAAAAACTCATTTAAAACTACCGCGGCTATTGCATTGCCGACAATACACATAGAAGTTCATTGATAAAAACGGCATGGGAATTCCCCACAGGGCAACCCCGAACCAAAATTAAAAAAAAAAAATGATGTGGGAGTCCCCCTAAATTCCATACAAGGCCCTTCAGGTCTGGTATGGATATTAAGGGGAACCCCAGCCAAAATTTTAAAAAAAAATTGACGTGGGGTTCCCCCTAAATTCCATACCAGACCCTTCAGGTCTGGTATGGATTTTAAGGGGAACCCCGCGCCCCAAAAAAAAAAAAAAAACGGCGTGGGGTCCCCCTAAAAATCCATACCAGACCCTTATCCGAGCACGCAACCTGGCAGGCCGCAGGAAAAGAGGGGGGGACGAGAGTGCGGCCCCCCCCCCCTCCTGAACCATACCAGGCCACATGCCCTCAACATTGGGAGGGTGCTTTGGGGTAGCCCCCCAAAGCACCTTGTCCCCATGTTGATGAAGACAAGGGCCTCATCCCCACAACCGTGGCCGGTGGTTGTGGGGGTCTGCGGGCGGGGGGCTTATCGGAATCTGGAAGCCCCCTTTAACAAGGGGACCCCCAGATCCCGGCCCCCCCCCTGTGTGAAATGGTAAGGGGGTACTTACCCCTACCATTTCACTAAAAAACTGTCAAAAATGTTAAAAATGACAAGAGACAGTTTTTGACAATTCCTTTATTTAAATGCTTCTTCTTTCTTCCTTCATCTTCTTCTTCTTCTGGTTCTTCTGGCTCTTCTGGTTCTTCCTCCGGCGTTCTCGTCCAGCATCTCCTCCGCGGCGTCTTCTATCTTCTTCTCCTCGGGCCGCTCCGCACCCATGGCATGAGGGGGGAGGCTCCCGCTCTTCTCTTCATCTTCTTCTTCATCTTCATCTTCTTCTTCATCTTCTTCTTCTTCTTCTTCTTCTTCTCTTCTTCATCTCTTCTTCCTTCTTCATTTCTTCTGCGGGCCGCTCCGCATCCATGCATGGAGGGAGGCTCCCGCTGTGTGACGGCGTCTCTTCGTCTGACGGTTCTTAAATAACGGGGGGCGGGGCCATCCGGTGACCCCGCCCCCCTCTGACGCACGGTGAATTGACGGGACTTCCCTGTGACGTCACGGGGAATGCCACAGGTAAGTCCCGTCATGTCCCGTGCGTCAGAGGGGGGCGGGGTCACCGGGTGGCCCCGCCCCCCGTTATTTAAGAACCGTCAGACGAAGAGACGCCGTCACACAGCGGGAGCCTCCCTCCATGCATGGATGCGGAGCGGCCCGCAGAAGAAATGAAGAAGGAAGAAGAGATGAAGAAGAGAAGAAGAAGAAGAAGAAGAAGAAGATGAAGAAGAAGATGAAGATGAAGAAGAAGATGAAGAGAAGAGCGGGAGCCTCCCCCCTCATGCCATGGGTGCGGAGCGGCCCGAGGAGAAGAAGATAGAAGACGCCGCGGAGGAGATGCTGGACGAGAACGCCGGAGGAAGAACCAGAAGAGCCAGAAGAACCAGAAGAAGAAGAAGATGAAGGAAGAAAGAAGAAGCATTTAAATAAAGGAATTGTCAAAAACTGTCTCTTGTCATTTTTAACATTTTTGACAGTTTTTTAGTGAAATGGTAGGGGTAAGTACCCCCTTACCATTTCACACAGGGGGGGGCCGGGATCTGGGGGTCCCCTTGTTAAAGGGGACTTCCAGATTCCGATAAGCCCCCCGCCCGCAGACCCCCACAACCACCGGCCACGGTTGTGGGGATGAGGCCCTTGTCTTCATCAACATGGGGACAAGGTGTTTTGGGGGGCTACCCCAAAGCACCCTCCCAATGTTGAGGGCATGTGGCCTGGTACGGTTCAGGAGGGGGGGGGGCGCACTCTCGTCCCCCCCTCTTTTCCTGCTGCCTGCCAGGTTGCATGCTCGGATAAGGGTCTGGTATGGATTTTTAGGGGGACCCCACGCCGTTTTTTTTTTTTTTTTGGCGCGGGGTTCCCCTTAAAATCCATACCAGACCTGAAGGGTCTGGTATGGAATTTAGGGGGAACCCCACGTCAATTTTTTTTAAAAATTTTGGCTGGGGTTCCCCTTAATATCCATACCAGACCTGAAGGGCCTTGTATGGAATTTAGGGGGACCCCCACATCATTTTTTTTTTATTATTTTGGTTCGGGGTTGCCCTGTGGGGAATTCCCATGCCGTTTTTATCAATGAACTTCTATGTGTATTGTCGGCAATGCAATAGCCGCGGGTAGTTTTAAATGAGTTTTTTCCTTCCAAATGTCATTTTGCTGTCAGACTGTTCTAAACACAGGAAACATGCGCCCCTTTACAGGCATACTATAGACACCCCCCAGGTACGAAATTTAAAGGGATATTACACTTTTATTGTTTGACTTTAAGCATTAATAAAATCACTGCTCCTGAAAAAACGTCCGTTTTTAAAACTTTTTTTTGCATTGATCCATGTCCCCTGGGGCAGGACCCGGGTCCCCAAACACTTTTTATGACAATAACTTGCATATAAGCCTTTAAAATTAGCACTTTTGATTTCTCCCATAGACTTTTAAAGGGTGTTCCGCGGCATTCGAATTTGCCGCGAACACCCCAAATTGTTTGCTGTTCGGCGAACTTGCGAACAGCCAATGTTCGAGTAGAACATGAGTTCGACTCGAACTCGAAGCTCATCCCTAGTGAACAGATGATCTGCAGCAGGAATATGGTCTCTGTTTTGTGTAACAGCTGACCTAGACTTACTTGACTTTGACTCTATGTCTCCATATCAGTTCTCTTCTCTTTTTTGTTCAAACTCCAGTCTGTGCTTTTTGGACCTAACTAGATCCTTTACTATCCTATTGTTGCAGCATTTTTTCATCTTGTGCCTTCATTACTTACCACAGTCTTTGGTACCCCTGACCCATCTTCATTTCAGCAGCCTTCTTTGTAAGTATGCCATACTTACATATGGTTCCAATCTACATATTTATATACATCTTTGTACTCATTCAACAATGTTTTTTTCACATGTTTTTTCTTTTTTTTCTTTTTTTTTTTTTAACAAGTTTTTATTGAAATTTTCATGCAGAGATTAACTTGTACAGAAAGAAATAGGAAATACAATAAATCACAGGTAAAATTAACATTGCGGGCGCAGCCGCTTTGACCGCAAAAGTTAGATAATAAGGTTAACTAGTTGCTCTGCTTATATTTTTAAATCAAGAAGCATAGAAATGGTTACGTTCTATTGTTACGTTAACATGGGTGGTTCAGAATACATTCCTAAAATTTGTAATTAAGGCGAAACTAAAGAGAGTATCAAATATACATGTTTCAATTTCTTATAGGGGAGAGTAAGAGTGTAGGGTATGGTGGTGTAGAATCGAACAAACGTGTAGAGGCACGTGATGTCTGGTATCGAAGGGGAAGGATATAAGGGGTTGGTCGTAGGTGGGGGACAGGAGAAGTAAATTGGGTAAGGGACTCGCGAGTGTGGTAGATCAGTGTGATAGCGGTCGGTCTTACATTTTGGCTGGTAGTTATAGGTATCTTAAGTTTAGTGTTGGAAAGGGGAAGCAAGGTTGGTTTGTAAGCGTGGTGTGTGGGGGTGCGTGTGAGGAAAGACTGGAGAATCTAGAGAACCTGCCACAGCCCTATGAGAGTTATCAGGCTATATATTTTTTGTATTCATTCGTTGTAGTGAATTGGATCCAGCAAGTCCAAGTTTTGGTGAACCTAGCTTGTGTGTCTTTTGATTGATGGATAAGGTCTTCCATTACCTTTGTTTGGTTGATGCGATGGAAACAATCCGTTATGGTAGGCGGGTCGGAGGATCGCCATTTGGGGGGTATACACATTCTAGCTGCGTTCACCAAATGCATGGTTAAAGAGCGGTGGTATGACGGTATATATGTAGAGGAATGATGAAGCAGGAACATTGCGGGGTCAAAATTCAGGGAATATGTGGTGATTTGTGAGATCAGTATGTGGACTGCTTTCCAGAATGGTTGGATTTTGGTGCATGACCACCAGATATGTAATAGAGAGCCAGTTTCTGAGTTACATCTCCAGCAAGTTTGGGGTATTTTCGGGTTGAAGTGATGAAGCAGAAGTGGGGTTCTATACCACCTGGAAAATAATTTATAGGCATTTTCTTGGACTTGTACATTTAGTGAACCTCTATGGATCAGTGTGTGTATGTTGGCCCATTCTTGATCGCTCAAATGTACGGAAAGATCTCGTTCCCATTGTCTGACGTTCCAGTGTTTAGTTTGGGTGTGTTCAGTGAATAAGAGATTGTATGTTTGTGAGATCAGATGTGTTAGGGTGTTGTCACTTAAACATAGGTTTTCAAATGGGGTTGTGGGTCTGGACCAGACCGGCATAGGTGTGGGTTTGGTGAAGAAGTTACGTATTTGGACATATGTCCAAAAGGGAAAGGTGTCTGTGCTCATCTTGGAGGCCAGTTCATTTTGAGATAAAAATTTGCCTTTTGCAAAGAATTGTTCGGCTCTAACAGTCTGGTGAGGCCATATGTCTATTAAAAACGAGGGGTGCATTCCGGGAGTAAATCCAGGATTTAACCGTAGGGGTGTCATTGGGCCTTGTACGGATGAGATGTGATTTACGCTACAGGCCTTACGGAATGAGAGTAGGGTAGGGTGAACAAGTGGGTGTTGTGTGCATTCTAGGGGTGTTACAGAGGGATCGATCCACGGTAGGTTGTGTATGGGCACAGTCGATAGTGATTGTTCTAATTGAACCCAATCTTTGTGTTTGGGGTGTACGTTCCAATCGATGATCCTGGCTAAGTGACAAGCTTGCTGGTATTTACATATGTCTGGGAGTCCTATGCCTCCTAATAGTTTGGGTGTTGTAAGTCTCTTAAAGCTGATTCTCGGATGCATTTTACCCCATATGAAGGTCGTGCAAGCTTTGCGGTAAGTGGAGAAGAAAGTGGGTGGTAGCTTTATTGGGATGGTTTGTAATAGATATAGGATTCTGGGTAGGATGTTCATTTTAATTATAGCGGCCCTGCCGAACCAGGAGAACTGTCCCGTGGTCCATTTTTTAAGGTCAATTTGTATTTTTCGGAGAAGTGTGGCGTAGTTTAGGTTGTATAGGTCTGTTAGGGAAGATGGCAATTGAATGCCCAGGTATGGGATTGCCAGCTTGTTCCATGTGAAAGGAAAGTTTCGTTGGCATTGTTGACATAGTTCTGCGGGTAGGGAGATATTAAGGGCAGTTGATTTTGAAAAATTGATCTGGAGGTTGGAGAGGGTACGAAAGGTTTGAAAGTCTGAGAGTAGGTTTGGGATAGTGGTTCGTGGGTCTGTGAGGAATAATAGGATATCATCGGCGAATGCGGCCAGTTTGTATGTGTGTTGTTTAATTTGGATACCTTTAATGTCAGGGTTAGAGTTAATGCATGTAAGGAAGGGTTCCAGAGTGAGAATGAAGATTAAAGGGGAGAGTGGGCAGCCCTGGCGGGTTCCATTCGACACGGAGAAGGCATCCGACAGGTGGCCGTTCACTTGGACTTTCGCAGTGGGTCTAGAGTATAGAGCCGCTATATAGTTTATCATCGTTTGAGGGAGGCCTATAGCTTTGAGGGTTTCTCCCATGTAGTCCCATGCCACTCTGTCGAATGCCTTCTCCGCGTCGAGGGAAAGCATAAATCCCTTATTCTTGGTGGTTGTGAGCCAGTGGTGTATGTTGATCGCTTTGAGGGTGTTGTCCCTTGCTTCCCGTCCTGGGACGAATCCCACTTGTTCGAGGCCAACAAGCTGGGGGATCAGAGGAAGAAGTCTGTTTGCCAATGTTTTTGCATACCATTTAAGGTCTACATTGAGCAAAGAAATAGGTCTATAATTAGTGACTAGGGACTGGTCTTTGTCGGGCTTGGGAATTACTGCTATATGGGCTGTGAGGAGGTCTCGTGGGGGGTTGATCGGTTGCGCAAAAGAGTTGAAGGCTTTCAAGAAAGAGGGGGTTAGTATTTCTGCATATGTTTTGTAATAACTGGCGGTTAGGCCGTCTGGGCCGGGACTTTTGCCGGGTTTCATTTGTTTCAGGGCAATGTCAACTTCCATGCGGGTAAGTGGGGCATTTAAGTCTTGGGCTAAGGAGTCTGAGATCGGGGTTGGGCTGTATTTGTTTAAAAAGTCAGATATCATTTGAGTGCGGGTGGTTCCATCCGTGGGGAGGGAGGAGGTAGTTAAGTTGTATAATTTACTGTAATATTGTACGAATTGTCTTGCGATGTCGGGGGTTTTGGATATTTTTCGTCCTGAGGGGTCAGTGAGGTAGTGTATAGTTTTGTTAGAATGAGATGTTTGCAGTGCCCTGGCCAACATTTTGCTAGCTTTGTTGCCAAATTCATAATATTTTTTTTTGGAGAGGACGTATTTGCGTTGTATTTGTCTATCTAATAAGTCTAAGAGATCTTTCCTAGCTTGAATTAATTCGTTCAGGGTGGTAAGTGCTTGGGATTGTTTATGCATCCCTTCAAGTTTACGAATCTTATCGACTAACTCTGTGTGTTGTTTCCTTTTTTCTTTATTTCTTTTAGCCGCTGCCGCTAGGAAGGTTCCCCTAATTACGCTTTTGTGAGCTTCCCAGTTGTTAATTGGTGAGGTATCATCGGGATTGTTGTCGAGGAAAAAGTGTTTAATAGTGGATTCCGCTTCCGTCGAGATGGAAGGGTCAGAGAGTAGGGATGAGTCTAATCTCCATAGCCGTGAGCGGGGTGTTGTATCAGGAAGTCGAAGTGACATGGAGACAGGATGATGGTCCGAGATGGTCATGGGTTCGATGGAGGTGTGGTGAAGTAGGGGGAGGTCAGTTTGGGTCAGGAATAGATAATCTATTCTCGAGTATCGGTGATGTGGCGCTGAGTAGAAGGTATAATCCTTTGTGTCTGGGTGTAAGGTACGCCATGTATCATGAAGTAATAAACGTTTAAGTAGGGTTTTAATGTCTTTCAGGGCCTTGTATGGTATGGTTGTATTTCCAGTGGACGTGTCTTGTAAGGGGTTCAGGGGAACATTGAAATCTCCTCCTAGTATAAGTGTGCCTTCCTGGAAAGGTGTGAGAGCAGTGATGACCGATCTGAAGAATGTTACTTGGTGTTTGTTAGGGGCATAGATATTTGCCAGCGTTACCGTTTTGTTTTGTATTGAGCCTTTGAGAAAAAGATATCTGCCTTCTGGATCTATGAGGGAGTCAGTGATGCTGAAAGGGCAGTGTTTAGCAATGAGGATCGATACCCCTTTCGTTTTGTATTGAGGGTTGGTGGCGTGTATCGCCGTTGGATATTGGGCGTTGGAGAGTTTTGGGGTATTATCAGAACGGAAATGTGTTTCTTGTAGCATTACGATGCTGGCGTGGAGTCTATGCATGGTAAGGAGGAGTTTCGATCTTTTTTCTGGAGTGTTGAGACCCTTCACATTGAGCGAGATAATTTTAAGCATGGGGTCCTGTGAGTCTTTAGTTCGTGGGACCATGGTGAGGTATGTGTTGGGTATCTTGTGATGTAGTGTGGGCTGTGGCAGGTTGGGGGGTGGGGTAGAGAGAGGATGTGGGGTAAGGGCAGTTGGGAGGGGTGAGGATATCGAGGAGAGAGGGTAAAAGAATCCGGCACTATGTGGCGTTCCGATCACCTAATTCGGTATTCGGAGCCACAGAATATATACGCCGGAGAAAATTGGTGGTTTTAGTCCGGTATTAGTTGTTATGGGTTAGGTGAGAATTGTAGAACCACCGTGTGGGGGTTGGTAGATGACTTGAGAGATATGTGTGTCTGTGTAGAAAGAGAGGTAAGTATGGATGACCGACGTGGTCCGACTCACCAGCAGTCTGCGAAAGAAAGGCTGGGGGTGTGGGTGGTGTCGTAATGTGGAGATCTTTGGGGCAGAAGGGGCGATCAGAAAGGTGTGTAGGGAAGAGTGTGGGAAATGGCTGAAAGAGAGGCGGTGGGGTGAGGTTCTGGAAAGTTAGTAGCATTAAAGCTTGTAAAGGTTGCTGTATTTGTAAAGTGATTGAAGATCTGGGAAGTTAGCTAAGGTATGTGAGAGTGTGTTGAGAAGAGAGTATTCGTAAAGAACAGTAATCTGATCCTGACTGCAATGATCGTGCATTTAACATCAAAGAGTAGTCATAACGGTAGCAGATAGATATTAGCTGCTTGGCCCTTGGCTTTCACGTTTGTTTAGAACATTCCATAACAGTTGGAGAGAAGGTTAACTAAAACCAGGCATTAACTATCGTAACCAAAACTTATTACAGTCATTGGAGCTTCTGAAGTGGCTATGCTCAGCTTCTCCTATAAGGATTAAGAGTGTGGTCCTTGCATGTGTATCATCCACTTTCTGAGTTAGGTGGACCCCGAACCCCGGGTATGTCAATGGGCTACATGTGGTGTAAGGGCGAGGAGGAGCCTCAAGGCCTCTGTGTTAGACAACCCATGAGGGGTTGTCGGTGATGGTCCGAGTGTGAGCAAGTTAGAGCCTTTTCTGTTTAATCTCTATCGTTATTGCGAGAGTGTGTCGAGGAGGGCAATGGGTGTGTACGGTGAAAAGTACTTGGCGGCGTGTCTAATTATCAGTAGGGGTATTGTTATCTTGTGTCTTAAGCGTTCAAAGTAGGGCTTTTTTGTTTCTATCTTCGACTGCCCTGGGAAGGTATGTTAAGGTGGGCGTTGGGGTCAAATAGTGGAACAGTAAAGCAAGCCTGCTCGGTGTCCCGAGAGGGTTGGAGTACTGTAGATCGTGTCATTGGGCCACCCGATTGTTAAGCATTAAATATCTATTACCTTAGGGGGTTGTGCATGCATGGGTAGTTTGAGTATGTAATGAGGCTTGTATGTCTCTTTACCCAGCTACTGGTGTAGGTTTAAGAGGTGCGGGCATGCATTGTGTGTGTATGTAGGTGGGCTTAGCTAGAATGAATCTATTCGTTAACACACTATGACGATCTGTGTCTCTGAACTCTGTATGAGGCCGCGGGCTAGGTTAGTAGGTCTGTGTTGGAATGTATGACCTTGCATAATACGGTGTGTGACTCAGATCAATAAGGCATAACATCAGTCACTTATACAGTGTATGTCTCAGATCAAGAGGATAAAACAGATATTACCTATAGATCTGAGGATCAGTTAAGGCAGTTGTAGAGAAGTTCATTCGTCCTAGGAGGTAGAAAATAGCGTCCGATGGGTTAGCTGTTGGGTCCTTCTTCTTCGGAGCCTCGGTGAGGGGGATCAAAGTGGTGTTGTTGGAGAGTTCCTGGTAGAGCGCTGGTTACAAGAGTCACAGAGTTCTGTGTAATGTCTCGAGTAGCAAGGATAGCAGGAGGTGGACTTCAGGCAGTCGGGTTGTCTTCATCTTCATCATGCTGGTGTTGGATGGGTCCTTCAGGGGTATGTGATTGTCAGCGGCTGATATAGGTATAGTAGGGAGAGTCATTCATGGGAGGAGTGGGTAGTACAGAGTGATCGCTGACGTTTGGAGCCGAACAATCAACGGTCCCGCCGTGCCCTACGGGGAAGAGGAGCTGACATGGGACTTGATGGTTGGTAGTGCGGGCCTGGAACAGGGCCGGATCTGGCGGTGGAGGGCGAGCGTCGTCTGCGGAAACTAGTGTTGAGAGCGTCCATCGGTATCTCTGGTTGAGGGCTGCGGTTGGGAGATTGCAGATTGAAGTCCGCGTACCAGTTCGGGACCGGCGTGTAGGGTATGTCCAACGTACGGCAAAAAGAGTCCAGATCTTCCGGCACTCTCAGGAGTGCTGAGCGGCCCTGGTGTGAGGCTGAGAGACCGAATGGAAACTTCCATCGATACCGGATTCCTCTTGTTCGCAAGGTGTCCAGCAGGGGGCGCAGGTCTTTGCGGTGGTGCAGCGTAATTGCAGAGAGGTCTTGGTATATGTGAACAGGGCCGCCATTGTATTCTAAAGCAGATTTTTCGCGGGCTTTTCGGAGGATTTCTTCCTTGATGTAAAATTCATTTACATAGCAAATAATGTCCCGGGGGGGGATCGGTATCTCTGCCTTTGGGGTGAAGCGCTCTGTGAATACGTTCCATTGGGATCGGTGTTCGTTCTGGCCGGTCCAGCACATGATTAAAGAGGCCTGTCACTACTGAGGTGATTGCTTCTTGTTCTACCGACTCTGGTATGCCCCTCACCCTGAGGTTATGTCTGCGACCACGGTTATCGAGATCTTCAACGTGACGTTGAAGGTCTCTTAGCTGCATAGTGTGGAAGTCTACTTTGTGGTGAATATTCTGTATTGTCGACTGTTGCTGCATGGCTTTGTCCTCCACTAGCTGTATGCGGCCTGTGATGGCCTGCAGTTCATGACATAGGTCAGTAATGGCCGTGAACAGCGTATCTTTAATATCAGCCGCCACTGTTTGCAGGTCCTGCAGGCTGGGCTGACGGTGGGAAGACAGAGAGGGTGTCTGCGGGGTGTTGTTGATGTCGGTGGGGGTGAGAATGATCTCAGTGTGGGGCTGAGAGGAGGCCAGGGCAGTCGGTGAGGTCGCCATTGTCGTGCGCTGTGACCGGAAGATCTCCGGAATCGTGTGACTTACGCGGCCGGTTGTTTCTCTCGGGGATCGGGATCTGCTTTGTGATGATCCACGGGAAGATGTTCCCATTATTGGGTGGGTGGATGGCAGCTGTATACCCCAATAATCATAGAAGTTAGACTGTGGTGAGAGGGAGCCGAGTGATCAAGCAGCCATCTTCTCACAAGGCAAGCCACGCCCCCCTTTTTCTATACCTTATATATTGTGAAACATTCTATTGCTCCTATTGGCTATATCTTTAGTCAATATTTATCTATTATTATTTTTTACATTTATTAACATATTACACCAATATATACACAGATTCCAGCCTGGTCTGGTCGGGCATTGATTGACCTACACTTGTGCTACCTAGTGACTGCCATCTTGTTTTCTGGCATTCACCTATAGGCAGAAGAGACCATATGTGGGTGAGCGATAACAAAACATAGCATGGTTTTTGATATTGTAATTCATTATGCTTTGTAATAAGCTATTGCATCTGTTCCTAATTATGTTCTGTTTTATGCAGTGCTACATCCTTTGTCTTTAAATAAACCCCCTGAAGAAGCCCTGGGTGGTGAAACATGTCGGGATAACAATTCTTCTGTAGGGCTGAGCTTCGAGTTCGAGTCGAACTCATGTTCGACTTGAACATCGGGTGTTCGTCTGTTCGCCGAACAGCGAACAATTTGGGGTGTTTGCGGCAAATTCGAAAGCCGCGGAACACCCTTTAAAAGTCTATGGGAGAAATGAAAAGTGCTAATTTTAAAGGCTTATATGCATGGTATTGTCATAAAAAGTGTTTGGGGACCTGGGTCCTGCCCCAGGGGACATGTATCAATGCAAAAAAAGTTTTAAAAACTGAAGTTTTTTTGGGAGCAGTGATTTTAATAATGCTTAAAGTGAAACAATAAAACTGTAATATTCCTTTAAATTTTGTACCTGGGGGTGTCTATAGTATGCCTGTAAAGGGGCGCATGTTTCCCGTGTTTAGAACAGTCTGACAGCAAAATGACATTTCAAAGGAAAAAAAGTAATTTAAAACTACTTTCGGCTATTAATGAATTGTCGGTCCGACAATACACATAAAAGTTCATTGGTAAAAACTGCATGGGATTTCCCCACAGGGGAACCCCGAACCAAAATAAAAAAATGCGTGGGGGTCCCCCCAATTTTCATACCAGGCCCTTCAGGTCTGGTATGGATATTAAGGGGAAACCCGCGCCAAAATTAAAAAAAAAATGGCATGGGGTCCACCTAAATTCCATACCAGGCCCTTCAGGTCTGGTATGGATATTAAGGGGAACCCCTCACCAAATTTTTTTTTAAAAATGGCGTGGGGGTCCCCCTCAAAATCCATACCAGACCCTTCAGGTCTGGTATGGATTTTAAGGGGTACCCCACGCCATAATTAAAAATAAAATGGCGTGGGGTCCTCCCAAAAATCCATACCGGACCCTTATCCGAGCACGCAACCTGGCAGGCCACAGGAAAAGAGGGGGGACGAGAGAGCGCCCCCCCTGAACCGTACCAGGCCACATGCCCTCAACATTGGGAGGGTGCTTTGAGGTAGCCCCTTAAAGCACCTTGTCCCCATGTTGATGAGGACAAGGGCCTCATTCCCACAACCCTTGGCCGGTGGTTGTGGGGGTCTGCGGGCGGGGGGCTTATCGGAATATGGAAGCCCCCTTTAACAAGGGGACCCCCAGATCCCACCCCCCCCCGTGTGAAATGGTAATGGGGTACAAAAGTACCCCTACCATTTCACAAAAAAGTGTCAAAAATGTTAAAAATGACAAGAGACAGTTTTTGACAATTCCTTTATTTAAAGTCTTCTTTCCATCTTCTTCGGGTCTTCCTCCTTCTTCCTTCCTGCTTCCTTCGGTTTCTCCCTCCATCTTCTTCTTCCTCTGGTTCTTCCTCTGATCCTCTTCTTCTTGCTCCGGTGTTCTCGTCCGGCATCTTCCTCCACGGCCTCTTCTTCTGCGGGCGGGGGGCTTATCGGAATATGGAAGCCCCCTTTAACAAGGGGACCCCCAGATCCCACCCCCCGTGTGAAATGGTAATGGGGTACAAAAGTACCCCTACCATTTCACAAAAAAGTGTCAAAAATGTTAAAAATGACAAGAGACAGTTTTTGACAATTCCTTTATTTAAAGTCTTCTTCTTTCCATCTTCTTCGGGTCTTCCTCCTTCTTCCTTCCTGCTTCCTTCGGTTTTTCCCTCCATCTTCTTCTTCCTCTAGTTCTTCCTCTGATCCTCTTCTTCTTGCTCCGGTGTTCTCGTCCGGCATCTTCCTCCATGGCCTCTTCTTCCCCGCTTCGTTCTCGGGCCGCTCCGCATCCATGGGAGGCTCCCGCTGTGTGACGGTTAAGTAACGGGTGACCCCGCCCCCTCTGATGTCACGGGGAATGCCATAGGGAAGTCCCCATCAAGTCCCCGTGCGTAAGAGTGGGTGGCCACCGGGTGGACACGCCCTCTTCTTTATAAGAAGTGTCAGAAGATAAGAAGCGTCACACAGCAGGAGCCTCCCGAGAATGAAGCGGGGAAGAAGACGCCGCAGAGGAAGATGCCAGACGAGAACACCAGAGCAAGAAGAAGAGGATCGGAGGAAGAACCAGAGGAAGAAGAAGGAGAAGGAAACCGAAGGAAGAAGGAAGAAGACCCGAAGAAGATGGAAAGAAGAAGACTTTAAATAAAGGAATTGTCAAAAACTGTCTCTTGTCATTTTTAACATTTTTGACACTTTTTTTGTGAAATGGTAGCGGTACTTTTGTACCCCATTACCATTTTACACGGGGGGGCAGGATCTGGGGGTCCCCTTGTTAAAGGGGGCTTCCAGATACCTATAAGCCCCCTGCCCCGCAGACCCCCACAACCACCGGCCAAGGGTTGTGGGGAGGAGGCCCTTGCCCTCATCAACATGGGGACAAGGTGCTTTGAGGGGCTACCACAAAGCACCCTCCCAATGTTGAGGGCAATGGGCCTGGTATGGTTCAGGAGGGGGGGCGCTCTCTCGTCCCCCCCTCTTTTCCTGCGGCCTGCCAGGTTGCGTGCTCGGATAAGGGTCTGGTATGGATTTTTGGGGGGACCCCACGCCATTTTTTTTTACATTTTGGTGAGGGGTTCCCCTTAATATCCATACCAGACCTAAAGGGCCTGGTATGGAATTTGGGGGGGACCCCACGCATTTTTTTTTATTTTTGTTTGGGGTTCCCCTGTGGGGAAATCCCATGCAGTTTTTATCAATGAACTTTTATGTGTATTGTCGGACTGACAATTCATTTATGGCCGCGGGTAGTTTTAAATGACTTTTTTTCGTTGAAATGTCATTTTTCTGTCAGACTGTTCTAAACGCGGGAAACATGCGCCCCTTTAAAGGCATACTATAGACACCCCCCAGGTACGAAATTTAAAGGAATATAACACTTTTATTGTTTCACTTTAAGCATTATTAAAATCACTGCTCCTGAAAAAACGTCCGTTTTTAAAAATTATTTTTGCATAATAACATGTCCCCTGGGGCAGGACCCAGGTCCCTAAACACTTTTTATGACAATAACTTGCATATAAGCCTTTAAAATGAGCACCTTTGATTATTCATGTTCGTGTCCCATAGACTTTAATGGTGTTCGTGTGTTCAAACAAATTTTTTGCCTGTTCGCAAGTTCTGCTGCGAACCGAACCGGGGATGTTCAGCTCATCCCTGTTCTTCTGTCACCTTGAGTGACCAAACTCCAAAGACAAGATGTTCTCATGCACTTGTGTATTAAAAGCACACTAATTTTTTTTAAATTATGTGTTGTATGTAATAATAAAATCTTTGTTATCTTTTCTATATAGCCTAGTACTCGTATTTCCTCTTTGCTGGCACCCTTAAAAATCCCCCCAAAAAACTTCCCTGTCTATATCTCCATTTTAGGGATGTTGGTGCCTTTTTGACTCTGTCGTCTACCCATACCACCACCCTCTCCCCATAGAAAGAATATAACCATCTTCTGAAATTCGAATTTCAAAAAGAATACATTTGAATTTGAATACATAAGGAAAGAGTAGAATAGAAAAGAATAGAATAGAAAAAAAAAGAATAGAATAGAAAAGAATAGAAATAATATAACAATTTTCCAAAATTCAAATAGAATCAATTTGAATTTAAATAAAATAGAAAAGAATATATTAGAATAGAATAGAAAATAACAGAATGGTATAGAAAAAAAACAACATAACAGAATAGAATACAAAGAATATAACCATCTTTCAAAATTCGAAGTTAGAATAGAATAAATTTGAATAGAAAAGGATAGAATAGAATAGAAGATAAAATAATATAATGTAAAAGAATAGAATAGAATAAACAAATAGAAAATGAATGCAATTAAAAAAAACAATAGAATAGAATGGAAAGAATATAACCATTTCCCAAAATCCAAATAGAATCAATTTGAATAGAATAGAAAATAATAGATTAGAATGGGATAATGGTTATATTCATTCTATTCTATTCTGTTGTTTTTTTCTATACTATTGTGTTATTTTCTATTCTATTCTACTCTATTCTTTCCTATTCTATTCAAATTCGAATTGATTCTATTAGAATTTTGGAAAGTGGTTATATTATTTCTATTCTATTCCGTTATATGCTATATTATTTTATATCTATTCTTTTCTATTATATTCAGATTTCAGAAAATGGATATAATATATTTAATTCTATTCTTTTTTTTTGTTCTATTCCTTTCTATTCTGTTCCATTCTATTCTTTTATTTTCTATCCTATTTTGCTCTGTTTTACTCTATTATATTATATTCTTTTTTTATTTTCTGTTATATTCCTTTCTATTCTATTATAGTTTTTTCTACTCTATGCCTTTATTTTCTATTCATTTTTTATTCTCTTTTGAGATTGGAAAACACTTTGAATTTGAAAACTTTTCGAATGGATCCGAAAATGAATAATCAAAACGAATTCTGAAAACAGATTAAACAAATTTAACTAAACAAATTTATGTAAATAATGAGTTAAAACTAAACAAAACAAATGTTTTCGTTCTGCACATGTCTAACCTAGTGAACTAGATACTCGGCCCCTCCTGAATATCAGATGGTATGGCAAAATAAATATGTTAAAAATAGATATTCCAAACTTCTATACATCTTTCAAACTATACCCTTTATTCTTCCATCTACCTTTTTCAATTCATGAGCTTCTTATTTCATGTGGCAAAAGGAAATTCTCTAGACTTATGCTGCGTACACACAAGCAAAATTTCCGTCTGAAAAATCTTGGATGGTTTTTCCAACGGAATTCCGCTCAAGCTTGGCTTGCATACCAACAGTCACAAAAAAGTTCTCTGAGCTTTCGACCGTCAAGAACGTGGTGACGTACAACACTATGACAAACCGAGAAAATGAAGTTCAATGCTTCCGAGCATGGGTCGAATTGTTTCCGAGCATGCATGATTTTTGGCACCTCGGAATTGCATACAGACAATCACATTTTCAGATAGGAACTTTTTCCGACCGAAAAATAGAGAACCTGCTCTCAATCTTTTTGCTGGCTGGAATTCCGCCAGCAAAAGTCCGATGGAGCATACACACGGTTGCATTACCCGACCAAAAGCTTGCATTGGAGTTTTGCTGGCGCATTTCCGATCGTGTGTACGGGGCATTAGACTCGGAATGTTGTGCAAATCTAAAGTATCAACAGTGCTGGCCTTTCCAATATTTAATGGTTTCGTGCCTTGACACTACTCACACACCTTGTAGAATGGTTTACACATCCGAGTCCCAAGTCTTCGGTCTCACTAGAATAGGATATGTCCCCAATAGATTTGCATGCCCTACCATGGGTATTTGTCTGCTCTTTGTATTCCCTTCAAGGCCTCTCTCTTCTTACCTTACAAACTTTATGTGTGCGATCTTAATATAGGCTCCCTCACTAGTTATTGTCTGAACCTAGCTCATTAATGTCCTCTTCCATTGATGGTGCCCCACGTTCTTCCTGGCCTCAGTCAAGTCATTTTATTCACCCTTGTGCAGGCTTACTCTCTCTTCCAGTGTTCCTTACCCCTTGCCTGCGAACTGATCATCTTCTGCCAAAAACCTCATTCTACGGGCCAAATTCAACACTCTCTCTGATTTTCAAAAGCAATGATCTCTCTCAGAACAACCCAGACAAAAGGGGGCAACTGATACCATAGGTAGACAAGAAGATAAGAAGACAACTGATACCATAGGTAGACAACTGATACCATAGGTAGACAACTAATACCATCTCTCTGGAAAACTTCTGAGACACCCTCCCTGACAAGCTGGGTACACTTGGTAAATTATATTATAAAGGTGGAGGAGCATTTAGCTTCTGACACAGATACATGTAACAAATTTTTCACTCAATGGACGGTGCGGATTCTTTACTCTTCTTTGGACGCTTTGAAAAGAAGGCTTTGAACATTGTACAAGATATGATACATACAATTGTGTATTGTTAACTCTGTTTCCATAGTATTATAGCATTCTACACATTTTGCTCATTTCAATAACTGTATCTTACGTTATGTTAAGTATATGTAATATTCCTGCTGTGGTATATATTCATGGCCTCTCCATCTTTGGATTGAGCGATCTCTCATTATGGTCGCATCCTCCGACATGACGCCACGTTTGTTATAACTTACTCTCAGTGCTTTTAGCGGTTACAAATACCCGACTATATGTATTGGTAAGTTAGTATTTTCTTGTACCTATACAGATAGAGTACCTCTGGTCTTAATATTTATTTAAGGTAACTTATAGAAAAATAAGGAAAACAAATAAGGAAAACAAACAAAAAAAAAAAAACAAGTAAGCAAATAAAACTTGACCCAACAGACTTATTACTTCCCCTGGGTAGATGGTTCAATTCTATTTATTTTTACTCTCAGTAAATCAATTGCTTTGAGTACCATGAGTTCCATGGTGCCTATAGTTTGGATAACTTCTCATAATTTCCCATAGATGATGCGTGTAAAACTTCATATGTACCATAATTGTGGACTGTGGTTATTACTTCTGATATGGATGGGGGTTCTATATCCTTCCAGTGTCTAAGAATTGTAAGCCTGGTTACCAACAATATGTGTGAGATTATTGTTCTGAATTGGTATGGAATAGAATCTAGGTTCATTGATAGTATTGCCATTGATAAGTTTAAAGGAGGGGTTTGTTGCGAAAAATTTCTTATTAAACTTTCTATTTGTCTCCATAATGGTTTTATTTTGGGGCAGTTCCATAGTATGTGGGATAACGTGCCGCACTCCCCACATAGTCTCCAACATTCCGGAGAGGAGTTGTGATAGATTTTAGATATGCGACTAGGTGTGAGGTACCATTTGTGGAATATTTTTTGCTGCATTTCCCTTAAGTTGGTGCTTTTGGTGGAGTTGTATATATTGTTAAAGGTTCTTTCCCATTTTTTTGCCGGGTAACATTGTCCCATTTCTATTTCCCAAGCTATTATGTTTGGGGATTTTGTGCAAACCTTTTTTTCTTGGAGACCCAGATATAGGGTTGATATCCCTTTTAATTTTGTTGTGGTTTGTGATAGAAATTGGAGTATCTTTGTTGGTAGGTTGGTAAATATGTTGGGGTGTTTTTTCAGGAGTTGAGTAATCTGTGCATATTTGTAATATTCTGTGTGTGGTATGCCAAATTCCTCCTGTAATGTGTTGAATGTTTTGATGGAATTACCCTCTACTAGATCTTCAATATGTTGTATACCCTTCATCTTCCATATCTTTAAGTTAATATCTGGAATGATATGGCTGAGTGCGGAGATCTGGAGCTTAAGTGGAGCCACTGATCCCGTCCAATCTGGGTAATTTCTAAGGTAACCCCACTCTCTTATTGTTGCTAGTATGGTTGGGGATAGCTTTGCATCTAGGGAGAAGTTCATATGGGCTGTCATGAGAAAGTCTTTCAATGATTTATTTTTTATTTGGATTTTTTCTGTCTCTGCCCACAATGTAGACATATCCGTCTCCGATGTCATCCAATTTCTTGATTGCGCTAATATGGTAGCAAAGTAATAGTCCTGCATGTGTACATGTCCCACCCCTCCTGCTGTCCTATGTTTTATTAGCTTGGTGAATGCACATCTTGCTTTCTTCCCTTGCCATATGTATCTATTTATTATAGGTTGAAGGGAATTAAAGAAAGAGTTTGGTAATGGGATTGGGAGGGTCCTAAATAGGTAGAGTATCTGTGGTAGAATTTGCATCTTGAAAGCTGCAAGTCTGCCCAGCCACGAGAGTTCAGTTTTAGCCAGTTTTTTTTAGTTTGTCAGGAAGCTGTTTCAATAGGGGGGTGTAATTGGCTGACAGTAGATCTCCAGATTTAGGATTTAGTATAATGCCCAAGTATTTTATTCCCTCTTTTTTCCATATGTATGGGAAATTTTGTTCTAGTTTTTGACTAACCTGTGGTGTTATTCCTAGGTTTAAGATATAGGACTTAGATTTGTTTACTTTATAGTACGATACTCTGTTGAATGTTTGTAGGGCCTTGTGGACTGATGGTAGGGAGGTTTCTGCGTCTGTGAGCATCAGTATGATGTCATCTGCGAATAGGCTGATAATATGGTTTCTTTGGCCTATCTGTACCCCGGAGATGCTTTGGTGTGTTCGTAGATGGGTTGCCAGTGGTTCCATTAATAAGTTAAAGATCAGGGGGGAGAGGGGGCACCCCTGTCTCGTCCCATTGGTAATTTGGAACGGGGCAGAGAGCGCTCCTGCTACGAGTACTTGTGCTGATGGATGTGTGTATAGGGCCATAATGGCGGAGTATACTGTACCTTCAAACCCAAATTTCCCCAATACCTGGGAGAGAAACTGCCAATGGATTCTATCAAACTCCTTCTCTGCGTCCAAAGCGAGGAGCAGAGAAGGCGTTTTACATCTGTCCGCAATGTGGATTACGTTGATCAGTCTTCTTGTGGCATCTGAAGTTTGCCTTCCCTTTGTGAATCCTGATTGATCTATGTGAATAATTTCAGGAAGAATGTGCATTCACCTATTCGCTAGTAGTTTTGCATAAGTCTTAATATCCATATTTAATAGGGAGATAGGTCTGAAATTCTGTGGGGAATCAGGAGCCTTCCCTGGTTTAGGTAATGCTATTATGGTTGCTTTCAACATCTCCGGAGGGAATGACGAGGAGGCAACAGCAGCACCGAACATCTCTGTCATATGTGGGATTAGTATACTATGAAAGGCCTTATAGTATTCCCCTGAGAAGCCATCTGGTCCGGGGGATTTGTTTATAGGTAGTGACTGAATGGTAAGACTGACTTCCGATTCTGTTATAGGGGAGTTCAATGTGTGAAGGTGTTCTGCGGTGAGTTTAGGTAAGTGTATAGTTTGTAGGAATGTTTTATATTTTCTATATTAGGTTGTGGTATTGTGGAGTCATTTTTAAGATTATATAAAGAGCCGTAATAGTGGCTAAAGGCATCGGCTATTTCTTGTGGATGTTGGTGTTTGATTTGTGTTTTTGGATGAGTGATATATGGTATGTGTGTTTTATGTCTGTGACCTTTTAATTGATTGGCAAGTAGTTTCCCTGCTCTATTACCACTAGTGTAGTATGTCAATTTTAGCTTCCTGGAGGCCTTTTCGAATTCCTCCAATAGAGTTAGCCTAAGCTCTGTACGGAGCATATTTAGTTGATCTATTAATTCTTGAGAAATAAGTGTCATATTTTGCTTCTCTAAAATTTCAATTTGGTTTATGATTTTCGTTGTCTGCTGTTGCCTCATCCTCCTGAACCTCGCCTCTTGTTGCATCAACACCCCCCTTACAAATGCCTTGTGGGTATTCCACAGGGTGAATGGATCTGAGACCGACCCCTTATTAAGTGAAAAAAATTCCTTCATCTGCTGCTCTATATACAGCTTGGTCGGGCCATGCTGGAACAGCCTGGGGTTGGCTCTCCATATGTAAGTGCTTTTAATTGTAGAAGGTTTCCCCACTTGTAGCTCCACTGGGGCATGATCCGACCAAGCTATACTATGTATTTTAGCAGTTTTACATTTAAACAGCAATCGTTTATCAACCAGAAATAAGTCTATTCTACTGTAAGATTTATGGCAGTGGGAAAAAAAAGAGTAGTCTCTTTCATTAGCATTAAGGCATCGCCATGCATCATACAATGAATACTTGCGAAGTATTGGTTGTAGGGTTGGTGGAGATCTTTTAGGATTGGATGTTGAGTCCAGAACAGAGTCAGGCACCATGTTAAAGTCTCCGCATATCACTGTTGCTCCTTGGCGTATCTGTTCAATTCTCTTGAGGACTGAGTGCAGGAATTTGGATTGCCCTGCATTTGGGGCATAAATGTTTGCCAGAGTGAAAGTTTCAGAATTAATGTCACACACCATAATTATGTAGCGGCCATGTGGATCCAGTAAGATCTTATGCAGGATGAATGTGATAGTGTCCTTAATTGCTATCATCACCCCTTTCGTTTTGGTCTTTGCGTTTGCGCAGAAAATATGGGGGAATCTCGGATGGGAACATTTAGGTGGTGAGTCAATGTGAAAGTGGGTTTCTTGTGTGCATAGGATGTCGCTGTTTTTTTGTATCGCTTCCTTCCATAAGGACTTTCGCTTGGCCGGGTGGTTTAGTCCCTTTGCATTAATGGTCAGGAAATTCACTGCCATGCATTCGGTTTATGTGATGGTGTGAATGGTTTATAATATAAGTTGCACTTACTTCGCTTAGGTGCCTGACCTGGATGTTGATTTTTTGCTGGGCTTGGAGATTTTCTAGTGATGTCTGTTCTTGATTGATGCGACATCCTCCCAGGTGTGAAGCAATGGTCTTGACTGTCGGGGTGAGAAGAGAAGAAAAAAAGAAAAAAGAGGAGAAAAACAAAAGAAAACTTGTAGGAACCGAGGTTCAACATTCGTGGCTACGTGCCAACTAGTAAGTTCGTTAAAGTGTGACTCTCAGTCACTCAGGTATTAACTTGTGGGTATTAAGTTTAAACAAACTTAACGGAGCGGAAATGTGTACTCCAACGTGGGTCGTTGGTAATGTAGTTTGCCCATGCTGGTATCAGTGGTGAGTGCGGGCATTTCTGCGATCGACCGCGCGCCATTCTGAACCCGGGCTTGTGTTGGGGCTTCTTGACCTAGGGGGTGACTGTTTGTCTGAGATTATCCCCCAGGAGCTGAGTAGTGCCATGCCTTTAGCTAGGGAGTCCATCACATACTCCTTGCCTTCTTTTGTTACGATCAGTTTGGTTGGGAATCCCCATTTGTACCCAATCTTGTGGTTTCTGAGTGCTTTAGTTAGGGTTGTCATATTTCTCCTTTTTTGTAGCGTGTATTGTGATAAGTCTGCGTAGAATTGCAGGTTTGAGTATGGTGATGGAATTTCTTCCTTCTGTCTTGCAGCCGCCATTATTCTTTCCTTAGTTTGGTAGAAGTGTAGGCGCAGGATCACGTCTCGCGGTATATCCTCCCCTAGGTAGGTGGGTTTAGGTAACCTGTGAATCCTGTCCACCGTGAGGTCTAATGTTGTTAGATCTGGTAAGATGGCTGTGAATAGCTGGGTGGCATAGTCCCTCAAATCTTGTTGTTTAACTGTTTCTGGGACCCCTCTGATCTTCATGTTATTTCTTCTGGATCTGTCCTCAATGTCCGCCATTTTGGCTTTGATCCCTTCTAAATCTTCATCTTTAGCTTCATTTGCATTTACCAGGTTATTTATTGTTGTGGCGTATTCCCCCATTTTATGTTCTATATGGGTCACTTTGTTAGTTACTGATTTGATCTCATTGCTGAATTTGTGCATACAGGAGATCATGTCTGAGTGAAGTGACCCTCTCAGTGATACTAACATTTCTTTTAACATAGTATCTATGACAGGCTGGCCGTTTGTAGGGAATGTATCAATGGAGTCAGGCAGCTCCCTAGTATCATCTCCTGAGTCAGGGGGAGAGCTCACCTCAGTGTTGTCATCCATGGCATCCGCCTTGAATCTGGACTTCTCTGGGCTCCCTGTTGATGGGGTAGCTGGGGGAGACCTTGAGTCTTTAGGAGGGCTGCTTCTTTTTTGGGTTTTCATCTGCTTGCTGTTGTTTTTAGCCGCGGATGTCGGCGTGGATGCCGGGCCGGCGCCATCTTGCCTGGCCTCATAGGAGTAAAACTCCGTCAGTCTCATCGGCCGATTCCCTTCCTTTTTCCTCCTGGTCATGGTATCGGTGCGTTCCCCGGGTTCTTGCGGTCCGGAATGCCGTGGTTTGGGCTTAGTATCGGTCCCGGGCAAGGTGCTGTGAGCCGCGTTGTTCCCGCTGGTGTTGGAGCTCTGCTCTTACACGTCCATCTTGGACTCCGGCTAGCTCCGCCCCCGAAAAGAAGGCTTTAAACTGACCTCTTTTCCCTATGCATTTTTGTGTGACCTTACAGTAGAGTATTAGTTCTCACATTACTGTGCCTATTGAAACCTCATTATGGGATTTACAGACCAGGACATCTATACTTTAGTGATTCTATCTATTTTATTTTTTCACATAATTTCTATTCCTTTATCTTTCTCATTTCTCTACTTCAGAGGCATATTTCATGACAACACTTGATTTCTCTAATAGATGTAGCACTAACTCACGGTGGAGCTGCTGATTTGAAGCGGGCTGTTACCGTCACCTTTTTACCTGTAATTTCACCAACACCGAACTTAGAGTCCACGTTAGCCTTATTATCAGACAATGTAGGCACCAGTCACTTGAGTACTTTTCCAATGCTTTAATGGGAGATAACTGGAAGAAGTAGGAGGAAAGAGGTAGAAAAAGAGTTGTAGAGAAGTTCAAATACCTTTTCTTAGTGTAGCACTAAGGAATTGAAATCTCAGCAATGAATATATCCTCCGTTCAGGATTAAATATTTGCCTGCCCGGATAGGTCTCTCTCACTAACCTAGCGTAGCACGAACAAAAAGTCTCTGCCACAGACTTGAGTGAAACAAACTGTACAATCCTCTGCCACAGGATGTAGTAGTTTTCCATGAACAGCAAACACAGTACCAGAACCTTTAAACCGACCCGGCAGTACTTGTGCGGTAGATTCGTTTAAGATGTGTCCTCCAATCGAGTCACCAGGCCCTTCTTAAGACCAGCCTTGCATGGTCCCTTCCAAGATGGCTCCTCCCCTGGATCTTCCCAAATGTCCAGCTTCTTCCCGCAGGACAGACAGCACAGGACCATCCCAGCGATAGGAGGGCCACGAGGTAAAGCTCCCAGAAACATGGCGTCTGTCCCATAAATACTCTCTCCCAGAATGAAACCCGGAGGACCACCTCTGCCGAGTTGTCTATGGGACAGAAGAGCACTCATATACTTCAGCTTGTTGCTTTCCAACACTGACCCATGGTGACAACGACACCCACAGGCAGAATGTGGAACTGCACGCAACACAGCCAAACTGGAACAGAGGCTAATCTAACAGAAAATTCAATCTGAACTATATACAGCCCAGATGACCCACGAAATTTACATATAAGCGTTAGATTGGAAAATCTACCAGCGCTACATAGACTAATCCCTAAACGTTGTGTTATCTTACCTGTTTACTGAATTACTATGTCCTCACCTTATTGTGGCACTAATAATGCAATGGCCCAGGCATATACACTTTGTATCCTGTCTTAAAAAACTGTCAATAAAAATATATACAACACTAAATTTAAATCATTATTGTTTTCTGTGAAACATTTTTGTGTTAGTTTTGTGGGATGCGGCCAAACTATAATCTCATAAGTAACCATTTTGCTTCATTTTAAACCCTCTGAATATCCTGCAGCTTGGACATTGAAGAGTACAAAAGCATCTTGGTGATGATTTCAGTTGTCAATAAGATTAACAAGGACCCCAATCTTCTGCCCAACATTACCCTGGGCTATCATATATTTAGTACTTGTAGTGATCCAATGAAAACTTTGGGATACGTCATAAAGATATTGTCTAGAAAAAAGGAAGCTCCTAACTATTACTGTAAGGGACATGGAGAAGTGGCTGGATTTATTGGTGAGAATACTTTCCATTCAAATCGTGCGATGGCCCAGTTACTTAGTCTGTATCGGTATACACAGGTAAGTGATCACTGTAATATACTATGTATGTGTACAATAGATGGCTCAGTACAGTCTAGGTGGAATTTTTCAGCCTTATGCCGTGTACACACGGGCGGACTTTTCGACTGGACTGGTCCAACAGACTTTCCGGCGGACTTTCAACTGACTTTTGACGGACTTCCAACTGACTTTTTAATGAACGGACTTGCCTACACACGATCACACTAAAGTCTGATGGATTTGTACGTGATGATGTACACCGGACTAAAAAAAGGAAAAAGTTGATAGCCAGTAGCCAATAGCTGCCCTAGCGTCTGTTTTTGTCCGTCGGACTAGCATACAGACGAGCAGATTTATGGGTCTGGGGGAGTTACGACGTAAAGATTTGAAGCATGTTCCAAATCTAAAGTCCATCAGACTTTCGACAGAAAAAGTCCGCTGAAGGTCCAATGAAGCCCACACATGGTCGGATTGTCCGCCGGATTCGGTCCGTCGGACCAGTCCGGTCGAAAAGTCCGCCCGTGTGTACACGGCATAACTTTTCTAGAATGACTGCAGATCCGAATTAACATAACTTTAAATATTTCAGGTGTGCAAAACATTGTAACTTGGGTAAACTATTGATGATTATCCACAATTTACAGTGGGTCCCACCACTTTACCTAACAGTTTGAATTGCTTGAATGAGAGAGCTATCCAGGATCTAGTGTCCAGAATATTAGCTTAACAATCAGAAGCTGTAAGAAAACAAGTTGTTACTGTATGGTATGTGCAGGATCTGTACAGGAAACATTTAACTTAGTAGAGTAGACTTCAATGACTTCCTTCGCAATTAAGCATCCTCACCAGGTGCCACCATTAGGTTGCTTTCACACTAATGCCGCATACACACGAGCAGACTTTTCAACGGACTAGGTCCAGTGGACCGGACTCTGTCAGACAATTCGACCATGTGTGGGCTCCAGCGGAATTTTTTCCAAAAGTCAGATGGACCTAGAAATAAAACATGTTTCAAATCTAGTTAGCTAGTACAACGGACAAAAAACTACGCTAGGGCAGCTATTGGCTACTGGCTATCAACTTCCTTATTTTAGTCCGGTCGTACGTCATCACGTATGAATCCGTCGGACTTGGTTGATCGTGTGTAGGCAAGTCCGTTCATTCGAAAGTCCGTTGGAAAGTCCGTCGAAAAGTCCGCCGGAACTAGTCCGTCGAAAAGTCCGCCCGTGTGTACGCGGCATGAGTTGCTTTACAGGCCCTTTAGCACTAAAAATAGTGCCTGCATAGCGTGTGTAAAAACTGAAAATGTGCAATGCAGAACAAATGGAGAGAAGAAACAATGTAAACATGGGAACACAACATCATTAAATGAGGGAAGACACAGTAACCAAAATAAAAAATGTAAGTTTAAGATTGAAAGTATAAGATCAAAAACTGAAAAATCAAACACAACCAACAAGACTGAACAGGTAGGAAAGATCAGTGGATGTACAAAAATGTACAATGTAGAACCTGTGTAGGTTTTAGTGAATGAGGATACAGTATATGTATTTTCATTGCATAGGATAATCTATGCAAGTGGTAGTAAATAGGAAGGAAATATGTAAGGTGGTATTATACCCTCTGGAGGAAACCATTTTCCCAAAGACCAATAAACGGTCTTTTTATTTGTTTAGTAAATAATAAAAAACCCAGCGGTGATTAAATACAACCAAAAAGAAAGCTCTATCTGTCCCAAAAAATGATAAAACTTTCATATGTGTACAGTGTTTTATGATCGCACAATTGTCATTTAAGTTGTGATAGCACTGAAAGCTGAAAATTGGCCTGGGCAGGAAGGGGGTAGAAGTGCCCGGTATTCAAGTGGCTAAATGAATTGGCTAATTTTGTTTTTTATCTTTAAGCATTTATTAAAATTACTGCTCCCCAACAAATGGTATTTAAAAAAAAATATGTTTGCTTTAGTACATGTCTCCCAGGGCTTGTACAACCCCATTTTATTTGTTTGAAAATCCAACATTAGCTGCCTACCAACCAACTCATCTGTGAAAATCCGAGATGAGGTGAAGATCAGTGATCCTCTCATGTTCCTCCTGGAGCGCACATTCTGTGGCCTGATAGACTGGGAACTGGAGGCACAGCAGGAGGAAGAAGAAGAGGACTTGCTGCTTTCCCAGGGCGGCCACAATCTTTTGCCTACTGTCTTTATTCTTGCAAGGCAGAGGCATCAGAAGGCAGAGGAGGAATATGAGTGTAGCACTAACTCATGGTGGAGCTGCTGGTTTACGCGGGTCTGTTACCTTCACTCTGCTTCCCTCTGTTTCACCGGCCCGGGGTCTAGGGTTCTGTTGAGTTTACTCCTGGACAACACACGCACCCACACTGGAGTACGTTTTCAATGCTTTACATAGTTACATAGTTACATAGTTACATAGTAGGTGAGGTTGAAAAAAGACACACATCCATCAAGTCCAACCTATGTGTGTGATTATGTGTCAGTATTACATTACATATCCCTGTATGTTGTGGTCATTCAGGTGATTATCTAATAGTTTCTTGAAGCTATCAATGCTCCCCGCTGAGACCACCGCCTGTGGAAGGGAATTCCACATCCTTGCCGCTCTTACAGTAAAGAACCCTCTACGTAGTTTAAGGTTAAACCTCTTTTCTTCTAATTGTAATGAGTGGCCCGAGTCTTATTAAAGTCTCTTCTGCGAAAAAGTTTTATCCCTATTGTGGGGTCACCAGTACAGTATTTGTAAATTGAAATCATATCCCCTCTCAAGCGTCTCTTCTCCAGAGAGAATAAGTTCAGCGCTCGCAACCTTTCCTCATAACTAAGATCCTCCAGACCCTTTTTTAGCTTTGTTGCCCTTCTTTGTACTCGCTCCATTTCCAGTACATCCTTCCTGAGGACTGGTGCCCAGAACTGGACAGCATACTCCAGGTGCGGCCGGACCAGAGTCTTGTAGAGCGGGAGAATTATTGTTTTATCTCTGGAGTTGATCCCCTTTTTAATGCATGCCAATATTCTGTTTGCTTTATTAGCAGCAGCTTGGCATTGCATGCCATTGCTGAGCCTATCATCTACTAGGACCCCCAGGTCCTTTTCCATCCTAGATTCCCCCAGAGGTTCTCCCCCAGTGTATAGATTGCCTTCATATTTTTGCCACCCAAATGCATTATTTTAATTTTTTCTACATTGAACCTCATTTGCCATGTAGTCGCCCACCCCATTAATTTGTTCAGGTCTTTTTGCAAGGTTTCCACATCCTGCGGAGAAGTTATTGCCCTGCTTAGCTTAGTATCGTCTGCAAATACAGAGATTGAACTGTTTATCCCATCCTCCAGATCGTTTATAAACAAATTAAATAGGATTGGTCCCAGCACAGAACCCTGGGGAACCCCACTACCCACCCCTGACCATTCTGAGTATTCCCCATTTATCACCACCCTCTGAACACGCTCTTGTAGCCAGTTTTCAATCCATGTACTCACCCTATGGTCCATGCCAACGGACCTTATTTTGTACAGTAAACGTTTATGGGGAACTGTGTCAAATGCTTTTGCAAAATCCAGATACACCACGTCTACGGGCCTTCCTTTATCTAGATGGCAACTCACCTCCTCATAGAAGGTTAATAGATTGGTTTGGCAAGAACGATTCTTCATGAATCCATGCTGATTACTGCTAATGATATCGTTCTTATTACTAAAATCTTGTATATAGTCCCTTATCATCCCCTCCAAGAGTTTACATACTATTGATGTTAGGCTAACTGGTCTGTAATTCCCACGGATGTTTTTTGGGCCCTTTTTAAATATTGGTGCTACATTGGCTTTTCTCCAATCAGCTGGTACCATTCCAGTCAATAGACTGTCTGTAAAAATTAGGAACAATCACCTGACTGAGTTCCCTAAGTACCCTCGGATGCAAGCCATCTGGTCCCGGTGATTTATTAATGTTAAGTTTCTCAAGTCTAACTTTAATTCCGTCCTCTGTTAACCATGGAGGTGCTTCCTGTGTTGTGTCATGAGGATAAACACTGCAGTTTTGGTTACTGAAGCCCCCCGATTCAATCGTGAAGACTGAGGAGAAGAATAAATTCAATACCTTTGCCATCTCCCCATCCTTTGTAACCAGATGTCCTTCCTCATTCTTTATGGGGCCAATATGGTCTGTCCTCCCTTTTTTACTGTTTACATACTTAAAGAATTTCTTGGGATTTTTTTTGCTCTCCTCCGCTATGCGTCTTTCATGTTCTATCTTAGCCGTCCTAAATGCACCCTTATATTTCTTATTGCATTCTTTATAAAGTCTGAATGCTGAGGATGATCCCTCAAAATTGTATTTTTTGAAGGCCTTCTCCTTTGCTTTTATATGCATTTTTACATTGGGGTTAAGCCATCCAGGATTTTTGTTCGCTCTTTTAAATTTATTACCCAATGGGATACATTGGCTAATGCCCTTATTTAATATGCTCCTAAAGCAAACCCATCTCTTCTCCGTATTCTTTGTTCCTAATATTTTATCCCAATTTATGCCTTTTAGCAAGGTTTGTAGTTTAGGGAAGTTGGCTCTTTTGAAATTCAGTGTCTTTGTATTCCCTTTATGTTTCCTATTTGTGTGATTTATACTGAAACTAATTGACCTGTGATCGCTTTATTAAACAAATGACTTAGGAAGTAGCAGGAAAGAGGTAGAAAGGAAACGTGCAGAAGAAACTCAAATATTCTCTGATAGGGTTCTCTTGACAAAATGTAGAATTCAAATACTATTTGAAATGCGCTCCCCTCGTGGGACACACTCCTTGCTCATCTGGATAGGCCTCTCTCACCGGTCTAACAGCCAGCACGCAGCACCAATCAAAGTCTCTGCCACAGACTTGTTTGGGAACAAAATCCATACAATCCTCTGCCACAGGATGTATAGGTTTTTCTGTAGTGAAAGTCAGTCACAGTGCTTGAACCTTTAAGCCGAACCGGCAACACTATGCTGTATAGTTACTTTTGGATACGTCCTCCAACCGAGTCACCAGGCCCCTCTATAGACCAGCACGCTGCGTGATCTCTCCAAGACGGGTCCTCCCCTGGGATCTCCTCGGCTGTCCAGCTTCGTCACACAGGACTGACAGCTCAGGACCATTCCTCGGCCGCGGTGGTAGGCTCCAGGCAAGCCTCTGGACCCACCCCTGTGCCGCTGTATCGTGGGCCTCCCGAACGGGGGACCACGAGGTAGCTCCTTAACGCATACCTGTCGGCCAGGAGGGCCAGCTGGTGGCTGTAAAACGAACCCCAAAATATGGCGTCTGTCCCATAAATACCCTCGCCCAGAATGCAACTCGGAGGACCACCTCCATCGAGCGTGCCTCCGGGACAGAGGAGCATCCATACGCTTCAACACGTTGCCTTTCCAACCCTGACTAGTGGCAACAGCGACACCCACCGGTCAGCACGGAAACACACACAACGTCAGCCATGCTGGAACAGAGGCAAACTTTAACCTTCCTAACGCACAATTTACTAAATTTACCTAACATGCGGTAGATTGCAAATCTACCAGCGCTACATGAGCAAAAGAAGAAGGTTTGAGGCACTGGTGGTGAGAAGGAAGAAGAAATGGGGCAGGGTTTATGGGGGGCATTTCACGCCTCCCAAATTCCATGAAGTGTACATGTGAGGGATGAGATTGGGGAGTTCTGGACTACTCTGCTACAGGCGATTTTTGTTAAATGGGCTTTTATGCTTAAATGTCTGTACAAGGATCCTGGGATTTTGGTCATCAAAGAGAGGGAACACTATTGGGTATCCCCTCTTAGATCCCTGATATGAGGTGTCTGGAACCAAAGGGTAAACAGACGGCTGGGAGACAGTTCAATCAACTTAAAATCTGCTTTATTCAGCAAGACAGAAAATAATGACAGATTTTGTCTTCATGGGTAACTCAAATATTAACATACAGTCTTTTTAAATCGTGTTCACTTGTTCAGCATCCCAGCCAAAACATCTACAATATTGCAAAGTCCCAGTTACAGGCCAGCTCAACCAGCAGGTTCTAAACAGAGTAGGGAGTGTGTGTTGCCTTATGAGTTTATGTGAAATCTCCATTAATAGCTGTAAAATATTGTAATTATGAATATATTTCATTTAGCTTGCATCTATGTAGGGCGTATAACATAGTTTCACAGAAGTGTCTGTTAGGCAGACAATTCGGTGCCTACGCTTGTGTATCTAAACAATGGGACCCAAGATGGCGGCTCCCCGTCCTCCTCATCTACAGCGCATGCTGCTGACAAGGCTGAGATCCTGGAGGCGATTGCTGCTTGCAAAACTTCCCTCACTACCAGGATAGAGGAGGTAAAGATTGACATATCTTTACTCAGACAAGACATGCAGCAGCTGAGGGATAGAGTTGGGGAGTCTGAGCAGCGCCTGGGACAGGTGGAGGACGCTATCACCCCACTACAGGAGTCATCCGACCAAGCAAATTGCCTAATCGCACAACTACAACAGAAGTAAGACGATCTTGAGAATCGCATGTGGAGGAACAATCTGCGATTCATAGGGCTTCCTGAGGGCGCGGAAGGTAATAATCCAGCTACCTTTCTAGAAAGCCTAGTGGTTACTGCTTATAAGAGAGAGGCCTTCTCACAATCCTTTGTGGTGGAACGAGCACACCGGATGCCTGCGAAGAAGCCCCCACAAGGTGCACTTCCTCGAGTATTTATCGCCAAATTCCTTAACTATAAGGACCGGGACACCATCCTCCGCCTGTCAAGAGAGAACGGCAATATACCCCTGCACAATCATCAGATTATGGCCTTTCCTGACTTCTCTGCAGAGGCACAAATACAACGCAGTCAGTTTACCGATGTCAAGCGACGCCTGCGAGTTCATCACCTCAAATACGCAATGTTATTTCCAGCTCGCCTCCGAGTGGTTGGAGAAGACAGGGTCCATTTCTTTGAGGAACCAAGGGCTGCCAGTGACTGGTTGGAGCAATTGAACCCTGCTTAAGTCGTGAGTAACATAAAAAATCCTTGCTTATTGCCTGGGACATAGACAATTTTTGGGAGGATTCGCACCCACTTTTAAACTACACTCTTTTGGTTTTAGTTTCAGTTGCTTCTCCTTGCCAGTGCGATTCCCATCTAATAACATTGCATATATAGCTGCTCGTATTTGATCGTTACCCCCTTCTGCTGTGGGACTCTTTCTGTTTGCATTAATGCTGCTGGCAGACTCAGAACCACCCTGCGGTTGATCTATCCAGCTCTACTGCAGTGCGTGACCGGTAAGTCACTGATGTCTCACGGCATGCAGTATCTTCCAGAGGATTTTAGCCCTCACACTCCTAGAGGATTACTGGAGGAAGTACCCCCCTCAGATGATCATATCACCTACGTTTCTAAGTAAACTGCCCCAGCTGGAGAACCAATATATGGGGTCTCCGTGCTGGCATTCCTTTAGACGCAAATAATAATAGAAAACAACTCAGCGCTAACACATGAACAATATAGAATAAATGCAAGCAAGCACAAAGGCAAATTCAACAAAAAACCTCAAATAGCATATAAAAAATGAAAGTGCTGCGCAAATAAATTGTCCGTTCAATAATTGTAGGTAGAAGATGAGATCACCAGTGGATAGTCAAACGCCTAGGATAAAATCAGAGGTGACTGAAATCCCTTCACCATATAAGGATGGCCCCTCACCTGCAATTTTCGACCTGAAACAGGTCACACAGCATGTAAACCATAAATAAGGTAAGCTGGAACAGGCGAGAATGACTTCTCATCAAGTGCTCCCACTCTCATCAGATGGCATAGATGAAATATGCAAATAAAGCATAGACAATATAGTGCTCTCCGTTTCTAAAACTTTATTGCTAAAATAGGAAAAAAAGCTAATGCACTCACATATCCGAGCACTCAGAACCGAGTGCCGGCTGGATGGCGTGTGATCGTGAACAGGCTGACAGCCGCGGGTGACGTCATGCGCTCCTGGCCCCCGTACGCGTTACGTCCTGTGGGCGGGACTTCATCAGCGTGGGGCGGGATACGCAACGACGGCCCGCATTGTTGATAAGTGGTGTCTAGGTGACCAATGCTCCAATCACAGCACTGGTACAATTATCCAGAGGACACGAGCCCGCACGTCACTCCGGTTACACCTACTCAATAGTATAATTAAATAAAAAGTTTAAACCGCTCAATTCCTTTAGACGCAATCACAAGTTGGGTACTGTGTTTGGGATTCACGCTCGCACGAGTTGGGGTGTGTGCAGAGCTGGGAGGGTTAGAGCTGTGTTAATGTTAATACTACAGTTTTGAGCGTCTATTGCATACTTTCTTTGCATAAATGTGACCATTGATATGCTGATCTCCAGAGGTATATTACATTCCGAATGTACTTATACAAATGTATCACTACAACATCTCATAATTACTATGTGGGAGCCTACCCAGCTCAATCACTACATTCTGCTGGGCTCATGGCCAGACTGAAATGTATGACATGGAATGTCCGGGGGTTAGGAGATGAATTAAAACGCACTGCTGTGTTTTCATTCCTTAAAAATCAAAGGGCAGATGTGATTGTACTTGTTGAGACTCATGTACAGGGTAACCTGCAGCGGGCGCTGCGGCGCCCCTGGATTGGCTGGGCATATCACGGCACACAAACTTCATTTTCCAGGGGTGTCTCAGTGCTGGTGGCCAAGTCAGTGCCTTTTGACATACAGTCTGTGGTGTTGGATCCCCAAGGCAGGTATGTGTTTTTGCATGCTTAAATAGCAGGACATCCAATGTTAATGCTTGCTGGTATCTACCTCCCCCCTTTAAAGCGGTAGTAAACCCGCTGACTTTTTTTTTTTCTACACCTGTAAGGGAAAAGGCATAATGAGCTACTATGCACCGCATACTAGCTCATTATGAGATACTTACCATAGAACGAGGCGCCGGCATCTCACCCTGTCCACGCCGAGGGAGCTGACATTTCCCCTCGCTGTGCCTTCCGGGTATTGCGGCTCTGGCGCTGTGAGTGGCCGGTGCCGCGATGTCGTCACTCTCGTGCATGCGCACGGGAGACTTTTTTTTCAGGCAAAGTCCGGCTGCTGCCGGGCTTTCAGCCGAGACTCCCCTGTGCGCATGCGCTGCTGCAGTCAGCAGCTCATTGCAAGGGGAATATCTCCTAAACCGTACAGGTTTAGGAGATATTTTTTTTACCTACAGGTAAGCCTTATTATAGGCTTACCTGTAGGTAAAAGTTAAAAAAAAAAGGTATACAACCGCTTTAATGCCACTACTCTTAGTGAAGGGTTCTCCTTTATGGCCAAACACCCAGGTGTACCGACAATATGGCTAGGAGACTTCAATATGGTGACTAATCCCTTTCTTGATCGCTTGAGACTGGATTCACAATCACCCTTACCAGACCATGAAACCAGATTCTGTAGAATAATGACCAGTTTTGACTTGACAGATACCTGGCGTCACCTCTACCCTAAACGCAAAGCCTACTCTTGTTTTTCTAGCTCACACTCCACTATGTCCTGTATAGACCACATCTGGATATCTGGTAATTTAACTCCCAGACTGCATAGTGCTGGATTTGGTCCTAGATTACTATCTGACCATTCCCCCTATTGGGTTGAACTCACGTCCTATACAAATCCCCCCCTCATGAATTGGAGACTGAATCCTTTCTGGTTGACCATACTTCCTGACACAGACAGGCTGGTTATGGAGTGGGGATTCTTCTTTCAGAATAACACTGATGCCGCGTACACACGGTCGGACTTTTTGTCTACAAAAGTCCGACAGCCTGTCCGACAGACTTCCGGCGGACTTTCGGCGGACTTGCGGTGGACTTGCGGCAGACTTTCTAACGAACGGACTTGCCTACACACGACCACACAAAAGTCCGATGGATTCGTACGTGATGACGTACACTGGACTAAAATAAGGAAGTTGATAGCCAGTAGCCAATAGCTGCCCTAGCGTGGGTTTTTGTCCGTCGGACTAGCACACAGACGGATTTCGGGGTCCATCGTAGTTACGACGTAAAGATTTGAAGCATGTTTCAAATCTAAAGTCCGTCGGATTTGAGGCTGAAAAAGTCTGCTGAAAGTCCGGGGAAGCCCACACACGATCGGATTGTCAGCCAGCTTTAGTCCGTCGGCGTCCGTCTGACTTTTGTAGACGAAAAGTCCGACCGTGTGTACGCGGCATTACACTTCTACTCCACTAAATGAGTGGGAATCATTTAAAATACATGCTAGAATGCTGCTTACTGAATGTATATCCAGGTTTAGGAGAAACTCCAAACTTACCTATACCCAAGCCACAGAACAACTAGCAGAAGTGGAAGCTAATTATGTAACATCTCCTACGCCTGCCACACTGGCACAGCTGAAGCTGCAAACCAGAGTGGTTAATCAGATGTGCCAGGAAACGGCTAAATATAAGCTGTTTTTCAGTAAACAAAAAGCCTTTGAGTACGGGGAGCGTCTGGGTAAACGTTTGGCATATCTGGCGCACCTTGACTCAAGACCCCCAGTAGTCATTACCCTCAAGTCTGCTACGGCAAAGGTTATTACAGACCCTGCATTGATAGTCAAGGAATTAGAAAATTTCTTCAAGGAAGTATACACATCTAAGGTGAATAGGGATGAACTTTGTGTTCGAATCGAACGCATGTTCGACTCGAACATCGCCTGTTCGATCGTTCGCCGAATTACGAATGATATGGGCTGTTTGTGCCAAATTCGAGTGGCGCGTCACAGCCCATAATTCACTGCGGCATCACAGTGCATTGCTGGCTGATGATTGGCCAAGCATGCACTATGACCCGCATGCTTGGCCAATGACAGCGCTGTCTGAACAGAGAGCCGTAACTGGTCAAAGCCAAGGAGGCTTTGGCCAATTATGGCTATGGGGGTTTAGTACATGCCCCACACTATATAAGGCCGCCTGCACGGTGGCCCTGTGTAGTGTGTTCCGGCATTCAGATAGAGAGATAGAGAGAGAGAGAGAGAGAGACAGACAGACAGACAGTGTCATTTGATTTAACCGCTTCCCGACCGGCGCACGACGATGTACGTCGGCAGAATGGCATGGCTGGGCAAATGGGCGTACCTGTACGTCCATTTGAATTCCCCGCCGTGCCATTGCGTGCACGCCACTGGCCGGGAGCTCCATGAGTCGGGTCACGGGTCCCGCGGACTCGATCGCCGCGGGGATACCTGCGATCGCCTCACGGAGAGGACGAACGGGGAGATGCTGATGTAAACAGCATCTCCCTGTTCTGCCTAGTGACAAGTGTCACTGATCACTGCTCCCTGTCATCGGGAGCAGTGATCAGTCTAGTGACACATACAGCCCCTCCCCCCTGCAGTTAGAAAACACTCCCCTAGTACTGATTAACCCCTCTCCGCCCCCTAGTGGTTAACCCCTTCACTGCCAGTGTCATTTACACAGTAATCAGTGCATTTTTAATCGCACTGATCACTGTATAAATGACAATGGTCCCAAAAATGTGTCAAAAATGTCCGACATGTCCGCCATAACGTCGCAGTCACAATAAAAATCGCTGATCGCCGCCATTACTAGTAAAAAAAATTATCAATAAAAATGCCATAAAACTATCCCCTATTTAGTAAACCCTATAACTTTTGCGCAAACCAATCAATAAATGCTTATTGCGATTTTTTTTTACCAAAAATATGTAGAAGAATACGTATCGGCATAACTGAGGAAAAAAAATGTTTTTTTATATATTTTTGGGGGATATTTATTATAGCAAAATGTAAAAAATAATGTGTTTTTTTCAAAATTGTCGCTCTTATTTTGTTTATAGCGCAAAAAATAAAAATCGCAGAGGTGATTAAATACCACCAAAAGAAAGCTCTATTTGTGGGAAAAAGGGACGTCAATTTTGTTTGGGAGTCACGTCGCATGACCGCGCAATTGTCAGTTAAAGCGACGCAGTACCGAATTGCAAAAAACGCTCTGGTCAGGAAGGGGGTAAATTCTTCCGGGGCGGAAGCGGTTAAGTTAGATAGAGTAGGCAGGTTGAGTCAGTTAGCTGCAGTTACAGTGTATTGTGTATATATATGCATCCCAGGTGTTGTATATATATATATATATATATATATATATATATATATATATATATATATATACACACTGTATTCAGTTTAGCTAGATCCTGTTCTTCTCTTCCTAATATACTGACAGGCAGGCAGGTGTTTTTATAGTATTTCCAGCTACTGTACTGCAGCATATATTAGTCTGACTTACAGTATAGCAACCTGTAGCCAGTTGCTTGTGTAGGCTGATTGAAGTATTTCCAGCTACTTTACTGTGTACCCTGCACAGTCTGACCTACAGTATAGCAACCTGTAGCCAGTTGCTTGTGTAGGCTCATTGAAGTATTTCCAGCTACTTTACTGTGTACCCTGCACAGTCTGACCTACAGTATAGCAACCTGTAGCCAGTTGCTTGTGTAGGCTCATTGAAGTATTTCCAGCTACTTTACTGTGTACCCTGCACAGTCTGACCTACAGTATAGCAACCTGCAGCCAGTTGCTTGTGTAGGCTGATTGAAGTATTTCCAGCTACTTTACTGTGTACCCTGCACAGTCTGACCTACAGTATAGCAACCTGTAGCCAGTTGCTTGTGTAGGCTCATTGAAGTATTTCCAGCTACTTTACTGTGTACCCTGCACAGTCTGACCTACAGTATAGCAACCTGTAGCCAGTTGCTTGTGTAGGCTCATTTAAGTATTTTCAGCTACTTTACTGTGTACTCTGCACAGTCTGACCTACAGTATAGCAACCTGCAACCAGTTGCTTTTGTAGGCTCATTGAAGTATTTCCAGCTACTTTACTGTTTACCCTGCCCAGTCTGACCTACAGTATAGCAACCTGTAGCCAGTTGCTTGTGTAGGCTCATTGAAGTATTTCCAGCTACTTTACTGTGTACCCTGCACAGTCTGACCTACAGTATAGCAACCTGTAGCCAGTTGCTTGTGTAGGCTCATTGAAGTATTTCCAGCTACTTTACTGTGTACCCTGCACAGTCTGACCTACAGTATAGCAACCTGTAGCCAGTTGCTTGTGTAGGCTCATTGAAGTATTTCCAGCTACTTTACTGTGTACCCTGCACAGTCTGACCTACAGTATAGCAACCTGCAGCCAGTTGCTTGTGTAGGCTGATTGAAGTATTTCCAGCTACTTTACTGTGTACCCTGCACAGTCTGACCTACAGTATAGCAACCTGTAGCCAGTTGCTTGTGTAGGCTCATTGAAGTATTTCCAGCTACTTTACTGTGTACCCTGCACAGTCTGACCTACAGTATAGCAACCTGTAGCCAGTTGCTTGTGTAGGCTCATTTAAGTATTTTCAGCTACTTTACTGTGTACTCTGCACAGTCTGACCTACAGTATAGCAACCTGCAACCAGTTGCTTTTGTAGGCTCATTGAAGTATTTCCAGCTACTTTACTGTTTACCCTGCACAGTCTGACCTACAGTATAGCAACCTGTAGCCAGTTGCTTGTGTAGGCTCATTGAAGTATTTCCAGCTACTTTACTGTGTACCCTGAACAGTCTGACCTACAGTACAGCAACCTGCAGCCAGTTGCTTGTGTAGGCTCATTGAAGTATTTCCAGCTACTTTACTGTGTACCCTGCACAGTCTGACCTACAGTTTAGCAACCTGCAGCCAGTTGCTTGTGTAGGCTCATTGAAGTATTTCCAGCTACTTTACTGTGTACCCTGCACAGTCTGACCTACAGTTTAGCAACCTGCAGCCAGTTGCTTGTGTAGGCTCATTGACGTATTTCCAGTTACTGTACTGTGAACCCTGCATAGTTGCACCTACATTAAGACAAGTGCAGGGGTTATCATACTAATAATACTACAGGCAGGCAGTTGATTCTGCTAGCTGCAGTATAATCGGTATATATATATATATATATATATATATATATATATATATATATATATATATATATATATATGTCCCAGTTCTGTGCAGCTCACTGCAGGCCAATGGTATGTCTGGAAGGCCAACAAGGAGAGGCAGACAGTCACAAGCCAATAAAAGAAGGCAAGCAGGCTCTGTGTCTAGAGGCAACAGTGCTGGTCATGGACACGGTGCATCCTCATCAGCACGTGGCTGTGGGACACGCTTGTCCTTTTTTTCAACAGCTGGCCATGTTGAGCCGCAACATGCGGAAGACTTGGTCGAGTGGATGACCAAGCCGTCCTCATCCTCCTCATCCTCTCTCACCCAGGCTCAGGGTACTTTGTCTGGCAAAGCAGTTGCCAACGCGGCCTCTTCCCTCGGCTCAATGGCATCAGTGACTCCTTCCATAGCCCCACCATGTCCTCCTGAGGAGTCCCTCGAACTGTTGGACCACAGTGTTGGGTACATGCTCCAGGAGGATGCCCAGTGTTTAGAAGGCTCTGATGATGATACTGAGCAAGATGAAGGCAGTAACTTGAGCTTGGACAGAGGGGGCGCCCAAGAAGGACAACAATCTGGCAGTCATATACCCCCTGCTGCAGCATACTGCCAGGTTTGCTCCAGTGATGAGGAGGGAGGGGATGAGGAGGTCACTGACTTAACATGGGTGCCTGATAGGAGAGAGGAGGAGGAGGCACATCACCAACGAGGCAAGATGCCCTTCAGGGGCCAGCCTAAGGGCAGCACACTGACTGCATCACACCTCAGAGCTCCGCATGTGCAGGGCGCTGCTGTCTCTGCGCGTTATTCCAAAAGTTCTTTGGTGTGGGCCTTTTTTGAGACTAGTGCATCAGATGGCACCGCTGCTATTTGCAACATATGTCTCAAGCGTATCTCGCGTGGCCAAAACATCTCCCGCTTGGGCACCACATGCTTGACCAGACATATGTTGACCTGCCATGCAGTTCGTTGGCAAGCGTACCTAAAAGAACCACACCAAAGAACAAAGAGGACCTCTCCTGACTCCTCATCAGCTGGGATCTCCAACCCCACTATACCTTCAGTCCTCTCTGAGACCTGCACTGAGAGGATTGAAGGTGTAGAATTAGGTGTGTCACAGCCAAGTACTTGCGCGCAATCTGCTATGGGTACACCGACTTTAGATTGTACCAGGCAAATTTCCCTGCCCCAGCTGCTGCACCACAGAAAGAAGTTGGCTCCCAGCTATCCACATGCCCAGCAGTTGAATGCTAGCTTAGCAAAATTGCTAGCACTTCAACTGCTACATTTTCAGTTGGTAGACTCAGCCCCCTTCGGTGAGTTTGTGGAATGTGCGGTTCCTCAGTGGCAGGTTCCCAAACGCCACTTTTTCTCACGGAAGGCGATTCCAGCTCTCTACCGGCATGTGGAAGGCAATGTCTTGGCCTCGCTGGACTTGGCAGTCAGCGGCAAGGTGCATATTATCGCTGACTCATGGTCCAGCAGGCATGGACAGGGACGTTACCTAAGTTTCATGGTGCATTGGGTGACTCTGCTGGCAGCTGGGAAGGATGCAGGACAAGGTTCAGTAGTGTTGGAGGTTGTTCCGCCACCACGCCTCCAAAATGCCACTACTAGTGATTCTGACACACCTCTCTCCTCCACCCCCTCCTCTTCTTCTTCCTCCATGGCCTCTTCCTGTGCTTTGTCCGGCGAGACAGCGGCGGCAAGACAGCGGCGACAAGACAGCGGCAGCAGACCGGGCCCCTCGCTGGCAATAGAGCTGGAAGAAGATAGCGGCCGGGCCCGGGAGAAGTCAGAAGGAGACCCCCCGAAGTTGGAAGAAGATCCCGGAGCTAAATAATAAATTACTCTTAAAACCTGTGTACTGTGTTTTTTTTTATATTGACACTTTTCCCTAGGTGAATGGGTAGGGGTACCATGTACCCCAAACTCATTCACACAGGGTGGGGGGCCAGGATCTGGGGGCCCCCTTATTAAAGGGGGCTCCCAGATTCCGATAAGCCCCCCGCCCGCAGACCCCGACAACCAACGGGCAGGGTTGTCGGGAAGAGGCCCTTGTCCTCATCAACATGGGGACAAGGTGCTTTGGGGTGGGGGGGCCCCGCAGGGCGCCCCCCTCCCCCAAGGCACCCACCCCCCCATGTTGAGGGCATGCAGCCTGGTACGGCTCAGGAGGGGGGGGGGCGCTCGCTCGTCCCCACCCCCTTTCCTAGCCGGCCGGGCTGCGTGCTCGGATAAGGGTCTGGTATGGATTGGGGGGGGACCCCCACGCCAATTTTCCGGCGTAGGGGGTTCCCCTTACAATCCATGCCAGACCTAAGGGCCTGGTATGCCCCTGGGGGGGAAACCACGCCGTTTTTTTCATTTAAAATTTGGCGCGGTGTTCCCGCCTCAGGATTCATACCAGACAGCTGTCAGCACTGCCTGTCACTCATCGCGGAAGGAAAGCAAAGTTTTCCTTTCCCGATGAGTGAGCCATCTCAGCGCTGGCTCCTGCGACGGGGCTCGCAGGTGTCAAATCTCGCCGAGAAATGCGGCGAGATTGACACAATATCGCGGTCACCTACTGTAGTTACAATTTTTGATGCAATTATTTGCAGCAGGGCTAGTTCCTGTGCTCCAACTAGAGTATCTGTGAGGGGTTGCAGTGTTGTGGCACCAGCACCAGTGCCTAAGGCCCAATTTTTCAGCCCCTGTTCAACTGGGACATGTAATTTGAATTCTTGATCTAATATTTCACAGCAGGGCCCGTTTCTGCGCCCACCAAGAGTAACTGTGAGGACTTACAGTGTTGCGGTACCAGCACCACCACCACCATCACCAAAGGCCCAATTTTTCTGCCCATATTCAACAATGGCATGTAATTACAATTCTTGATCTAATATTTCACAGCAGGGCCCTGTGAGGGCTTACAGTTGTGGCCACAACAACACCTAAGGCCCAAATTTCTTCTGAGTATATAGGGCAGGCCCCTACTTTCAAACATCCAACTTACAAACGACTTCTACTTGCAAACGGAAGTAGACAACAGGAAGTGAGATGAAATCTACCCCTAGGAAGGGAAATTCTCTCCTGTAAGAGTTAATATGGGAAAAAAATTTCTCCTTTCCACTGATGCTTTATCACCAATCCTTTTTTCACAAAAAAACCCAAATTTTCAAAAAACATTTGTCATTGGGACAAAAAGTGAGGTGAAATCTTCTGAAGAGGAACACAGACAGTAAAACAAATGTCACAGGGGTGATAACCCTTCCCTATGTTTTCCAAAAAGCTTAAAATAGATTTTTGGGCTGGAGCTAAACACGTAAAAAATGTACCAGTTCAAAATTACAAACAGATTCTACTTAACAACAAACCTACAGTCCCTGTCTTGTTTGCACCGCCTGAATACTGCCGTTCAGAGTATATAGGGCCTGGGGGCCCCACACTTTTCCTTTTTTTTTTTTTTGTTTGCGGGGTTCCCCTTAATATCCATACAAGACCCAAAGGGCCTGGTAATGGACTGGGGGGTACCCATGCCGTTTGTCTCACTGATTTTCATCCATATTGCCAGGACCCTACATTACATTAAAGCCGCAAGCAGTTTTAAATGACCTTTTTTCCTTTAAAAATGTAATTTTGTGCAGGGACTGTACTAAGCACGGGAAACATGCGCCACTTCACAGGCCTACTATAGACACCCCCAGGTACGATATTTAAAGGAATATTTCACTTTTTTTTTAAGCATCATTAACCACTTCAGCAACGAAAGGATTTACCCCCTTGAAAAAAAATGATATTTTCTACTTTTTATAATTTTGTTATAAAAAAAATCCAATAAACTCAATTTTAGTCATACATTTAGGCCAAAATGTATTCGGCCACATGTCTTTGGTAAAAAAAATGCCTATATTTATTGGTTTGCGCAAAAGTTATAGCGTCTACAAACTAGGTTACATTTTCTGGAATTTACACAGCTTTTAGTTTATGACTGCCTATGTCATTTCTTGAGGTGCTAAAATGGCAGGGCAGTACAAAACCCCCCAAATGACCCCATTTTGGAAAGTAGACACCACAAGGAAATTGCTGAGAGGCATGTTGAGCCCATTGAATATTTTTTTTTTTGTCCCAAATGATTGAATAATGACAAAAAAAAATTTACAAAAAGTTGTCATTAAATGATATATTGCTCACACAGGCCATGGGCATATGTGGAATTGCACCCCAAAATACATTCTGCTCATTCTCCTGAGTACGGGGATACCACATTTGTGGGACTTTTTGGGAGTCTAGCCGCGTACGGGGCCCTGAAAACCAAGCACCCCCTTCAGGATTTCTAAGGGCGTAAATTTTTGATTTCACTCCTCACTACCTATCACAGTTTTGAAGGCCATAAAATGCCCAGTTGGCACAAACCCCCCCAAATGACCCCATTTTGGATAGTAGACACCCCAAGCTATTTGCTGAGAGGCATGTTGAGTCCATGGAATATTTTATATTTTGACACAAGTTGCGGGAAAGTGACAATTTTTTTTTTTTGCACAAAGTTGTCACTAAATGATATATTGCTCAAACATGCCATGGGCATATGTGGAATTACACCCCAAAATACATTCTGCTGCTTCTCCTGAGTACAGGGATACCACATGTTTAGGACTTTTTGGGAGCCTAGCCGTGTACGGGGCCCCGAAACCAAGCACCGCCTTCAGGATTTCTAAGGGCGTAAATTTTTGATTTTACTCCTCACTACCTATCACAGTTTTGAAGGCCATAAAATGCCAAGATGGCACAACCCCCCCCCCCCCCAAATGACCCAATTTTGGAAGGTAGACACCCCAAGCTATTTGCTGAGAGGCATGTTGAGTCCGTGGAATATTTTATATTTTGCCACAAGTTGCAGGAAAATGAGAAACTTTTTTTTTTTTGCACAAAGTTGTCACTAAATGATATATTGCTCACACAGGCCATGGACACATGTGGAATTGCACCCCAAAATACATTCTGCTGATTCTCCTGAGTACGGGGATACCACATGTGTGGGACTTTTTGGGAGCCTAGCCGCGTACGGGGCCCTGAAACCAAGCACCGCCTTTAAGATTTCTAAGGGCGTAAATTTTTGATTTCACTCCTCACTACCTATCACAGTTTTGAAGGCCATAAAATACCAAGATGGCACAAAACCCCCCCAAATGACCCTATTTTGGAAAGTAGACACCCCAAGCTATTTGCTGAGAGGCATGTTGAGTCCATGGAATATTTTATATTTTGCCACAAGTTGCAGAAAAATGACAAACTTTTTTTTTTTGCACAAAGTTGTCACTAAATGATATATTGCTCACACAGGCCATGGGCATATGTGAAATTGCACCCCAAAATACATTCTGCTGATTCTCCTGAGTACGGGGATACCACATGTGTGGGACTTTTTGGGAGCCTAGCCGCGTACGTGGCCCCGAAAACCAAGCACCGCCTTCAGGATTTCTAAGGGCGTAAAGTTTTGATTTCACTCCTCACTACCTATCACAGTTTTGAAGGCCATAAAATGCCCAGATGGCACAACCCCCCCCCCCAAATGACCCCATTTTGGAAAGTAGACACCCCAAGCTATTTGCTGAGATTCATGTTGAGTCCATGGAATATTTTATATTTTGACACAAGTTGCAGGAAAGTGACAATTTTTTTTTTTTTTTGCACAAAGTTGTCACTAAATGATATATTGCTCAAGCATGCCATGGGCATATGTGGAATTAAACCCCAAAATACATTCTGCTGATTCTCCTGAGTATGGGGATACCACATGTGTGGGACTTTTTGGGAGCCTAGCCACGTACGGGGCCCTGAATCCAAGCACCGCCTTCAGGATTTCTAAGGGCGTAAATTTTTGATTTCACTCCTCACTACCTATCACAGTTTTGAAGACCATAAAATGCCAAGATAGCACAACCCCCCCCCCCAAATGACCCCATTTTGGAAAGTAGACACCCCAAGCTTTTTGCTGAGAGGCATGGTGAGTATTTTGCAGCTCTCATTTGTTTTTGAAAATGAAGAAAGACAAGAAAAAAAAATTATTTCTTTTTTCAATTTTTAAAACTTTGTGACAAAAAGTGAGGTCTGCAAAATACTCACTATACCTCTCAGCAAATAGCTTGGGGTGTCTACTTTCCAAAATAGGGTCAGTTGGGGGGGGTTGTGCCACCTGGGCATTCCATGGCCTCCAAAACTGTGATAGGCAGTAAAGAGTGAAATCAAAAATTTACGCCCTTAGAAAGCCTGAAGGCGGTGCTTGGTTTTGAGGGGGCCCGTACGCGGCTAGGCTCCCAAAAAGTCCCACACATGTGGTATCCCCATACCCCATACTCAGGAGAAGCAGCTAAATGTATTTTGTGGTGCAATTCCACATGTGCCCATGGCCTGTGTGAGCAATATATCATTTAGTGACAACTTTGTGCAAAAAAAAAAAAAAATTGTCACTTTCCAGCAACTTGTGTCAAAATATAAAATATTCCATGGACTCAACATGCCTCTCAGCAAATAGCTTGGGGTGTCTACTTTCCAAAATGGGGTCATTTGGGGGGGGGGTTTGAACTGTCCTGGCATTTTATGCACAACATTTAGAAGCTTATGTCACACATCACCCACTCTTCTAACCACTTGAAGACAAAGCCCTTTCTGACACTTTTTGTTTACATGAAAAAATATTTTTTTTGCAAGAAAATTACTTTGAACCCCCAAACATTATATATTTTTTTAAAGCAAATGCCCTACAGATTGAAATGGTGGGTGTTTCATTTTTTTTTCACACAGCATTGGCGACAAACTAAATACATTTTTAAAAGCCTTTAAAAGCATTTACAAGTTACCACTTTAGATTTACAGAGGAGGTCTACTGCTAAAATTACTGCGCTTGATCTGACCTTCACGGTGATACCTCACATGCATGGTGCAATTGCTGTTAACATTTGACGACAGACCGACGCTTGCGTTCGCCTTTGCGCGAGAGCAGGGGGGGACAGGGGTGCTTTTTTTTTTTTTTATTTTTTTTTTTGCTTTTTTATCTTATTTTTAAACTGTTCCTTTCATTTTTTTTAAATCATTTTTATTGTTATCTCAGGGAATGTAAATATCCCCTATGATAGCAATAGGTAGTGACAGGTACTCTTTTTTGAAAAAACTGGGGTCTATTAGACCCTAGATCTCTCCTCTGCCCTCGAAGCATCTGACCACACCAAGATCGGTGTGATAAAATGCTTTCCCAATTTCCCAATGGCGCTGTTTACATCCAGCGAAATCTAAATCATGAAATGCTCGTAGCTTCCGGTTTCTTAGGCCATAGAGATGTTTGGAGCCACTCTGGTCTTTGATCAGCTCTATGGTCAGCTGGCTGAATCACTGGCTGCATTCTCAGGTTCCCTGCTGGGACAGGAGAACCAGAGAAAAACATGGAAGACGCTGGAAGACACACCTTGTAAAAGCAGTCTAGAGGCTAATTAGCCGCTAGGATTGCTTTTACATGAAAGCCGACCGCTGGCTGAAAAGAATGATACCAAGATGATACCTAAACCTGCAGGCATCATTCTGGTATAACCACTCAAAGTCCAGCAACATACCAGTACGTTGCTGGTCCTTGTTGGGCATATATTGTAAACTTTTTTTTCATGCAGCCTGTGGGCTGAACGAAAAAAAGAGATTGATTGGTGGGTATGCCCACCATTAGAATACCTACCTTCATCCACCCACTTCTAATGATGGGCATACATGCACCGTATATATATGCCGAAGCATGGGGGCATCCTCCCGCAAAAGGTAGGAGCAAATCGCTCCTCCGCCCTCTGCTGTCCCCACGCTTCGGCATATATGCTGAAGTATGTAACTGTGGTGGTGAAATCACCTCCGACAGCGCTGGAGTCACGGCTTTATATATTGTGGGAGCAAACGCTGTTGCTGTCAAGATAAATAAATCCGCGCTGCAACTAAATGGCGTACCTGCTAAGCAAATGATGGTTAACAATAAAACAAAGTAAGATTACAGTATAACAGTAAAACTTACCGTACCTGCAAAGCAAATACAAAAAAACATAGTAAAAAATAAAACATTTAACGCAACCTGTGCCTAAAATATATATATGCCGAAGCATGGGGGCATCGTCCCGCAAAAGGTAGGAGCAAATCGCTCCTCCGCCCACTGCTGCCCCCATGCTTCGGCATATATGCTGAAGTATGTAACTGTGGTGGTAAAATCACCTCAGACAGCGCTGGAGTCATGGCTTTATGTATTGTGGGAGCAAACGCTGTTGCTGTCAAGATAAATAAATCCATGCTGCAACTGAATGGCGTACCTGCTAAGCAAATGATGGTTAACAATAAAACAAAGTAACATTACAGTATAACAGTAAGACATACCATACCTGCAAGGCAAATACAAAAAAAATAGCAAAAAATAAAACATTTTTTAAACGCAAACTGTGCCTAAAATATATATATGCCGAAGCATGGGGGCATCCGCCCGCAAAGTTAGGATCAAATCGCTCCTCCACCTCTGCTGCCCCATGCCTTGGCATATATGCTCTTTTTTTAACTGTGGTGGTGAAATCACCTCTGACAGCACTGGAGTCATGGCTTTATGTATCGTGAGAGCAAACGCCGTTGCTGTCAAGATAAATAAAGCAGCTGAATGGCGTACCTGAAAACAAAAAAATGGTTGCCAATAAAACACAGTAAAGTATAAAAAAATTGCATATCTGAAAAGCAAACATGGTAAAACATAATAGCAATAAAACATTGCAGAATAGAATACAGTAAAAAAGAGCAGAACAATAGAGAGAGAATAGAGAGAGAGAGAACAATAAAACGACAACTAATTTTGTTTTTTTGTTTTATATTTTTTTTGTGTTTTTATTTTTTTATTTTTTTATTTTTTTTACACTTTTTTTTAGTAACTTTAATTTTTGTAACTGGTACCAGGTTTGGGTCTCTCAAAATGCAATGGCATCTTGGGAGACCCTGTGAAAGTGTGTCCTAGTCTGTGCAGTGCTGTACCATACGCTAATACTCAACTAGTGTATGGTAGCGTTCAAAACATTCACCAATGCATAGACCAGGATTGTCAGGACAGGAGGGACAATAATACCGGGTGTCACGCCTATATCCGCGCTTGCTGCAGACACGACATCTTTTTTGGGGGGCTCGTTGGGTAGAGGTACTTGGGAGGACATAAGGAAAATGCCTCTCATGCAGCCGGCTTACTGCATTTGGTTGGGAAAGGTGAGGTGGAGCACCGTCTGGAAACAGAAGGGCTCTGACGATCTCTTCCTGGAATTTAAGGAAGGATCCAGTCCGTCCTGAAGCTCTGTATAGCACATGAGCATTCAGCAAAGCCAATTGAAATAAATAAACAGACACTTTTTTGTACCAGCGTCTGGCCTTATGGGCAACTAGGTACGGCGCCAACAACTGGTCATTGAGGTCCACCCCTCCCATATTTTGGTTATATTCGTGGACACAGAGGGGTTTCTCCACAACACCAGTCGCCGTAGTAATTTGGACCGTCGTGTCTGCATGAAGGGAGGTAAGAACGAAAACATTCTTATTATCCCTCCACTTCATAGCGAGCAAGTTATTACACTGCAAGCAGGCTCTCTCCCTCCAGCCTAAAACGGGAATCTACATGCCTCTGGGGAAAACCCGGCGATTAGATCGCACGGTGCCACATGCTCCAATCTGTTGATCAAAAAGATGACTAAAAAGTGGCACGCTCGTGTAATAATTGTCCATGTACAAGTGGTACCCCTTTCCGAATAAGGGTGACACCAAGTCCCACACAATCTTGCCAGCGCTTCCTATGTAGTCAGGGCAGTTTGTTGGCTCTACGTGACTATCTTTGCCCTCGTTGTCAGGGTAGAGCATATAACAGGTAACAGTTCAGGTATTCTGATTATGCAAAGAGTTCAAAGAACAAGAGCACATACCATGAGCAGAGCAGGTCAGCTGGGACTTGTAGTTCACCGCTGTAGCTGTAGGTAGATGTTTGCCGGACCTTGTAGTTCACCGCTGCAGATGAGGATTGATGGTGTCTGGTGTTTGTAGTTCACCGCTGCAGGTGGAGGATAGATGTCTGGTGCTTGTAGTTCACTGCTGCAGATGAAGGTACTAGTGGTATCAGGCAAAAACGTAGTCTAGGCAAGCTGGGTCATACACAGGAAGATCAGAGTCCAAACGGTACCGAATCAGAAGCAAGCAAACAGGGTCAAACGAGCCGGGTCATACACGAAATACACAGAGCAGATATCAACTGGATCAAACACAGGTAAACTCTAACACGAGCAATGATTGAATGCTGATGCATGTTATTTAAAGGTGAGCTGGCCAATCATTGTTGTTTCCCAGGTAAAGGCTGTGTCAGGTGAGTTGTGCTGGGTCCTAAAGGGATCCTAGTACTGACAGTACCCCCCCTTTCTCGAGGGGTTGCTCCTGCACCCCCAGGCTTACTTGGATAACGAAGATGAAACTTCTTCTTAAGTCGGTCAGCATGAAGATCACGAGCTGGGACCCAAGATCGATCCTCTGGGCCGAAACCTTTCCAATGAACGAGATATTGTAAGGAATTGCGCACTCGTCTGGAATCAAGAATAAATGCCACTTCATATTCCTGACTGTCCAACACATCCACAGGTTCTGGTTCATTTACTTGGAGGCTGGAATGAACAGGTTTCAACAATGAAACATGAAAGACATTTGGAATGCGCATGGATGGGGGGAGTTTTAATCTATAGGATACAGGATTAACAATCTCCGAAATTTCATAGGGCCCGATGAATTTTGGGCCAAGTTTTTTAGATGGAACATGCAGGGACAGATTCCTGGATGATAGCCACACTTTGTCACCAACTTTATATCCTGGTGCCTTTGAGCGCCTCTTGTCCGCCATTTTCTTAAAAGCCAGCACAGAGCGAGAAATAGCATGATTAACATCGGACCAGATTTTGGAGAAATTTTCTATTGTGGTGTTGGCATCTGGCACATCAGAGGGTGGAAGATCAAAGGAGCACACACGAGGATGCAACCCGTAAACACAGAAGAAAGGAGAGGTCCCTGTAGATGTGCTGGCACAATTATTAAAGGCAAACTCTGCCCATGGCAGGACGTTGACCCACTCCACCTCATCATTGGCCATCAGACAACGTACCATCTTCTCTAGAGTCTGATTAGTCCTTTCTGTTTGGCCGTTTGTCTCAGGATGATATGCTGAAGAATATGATAACTTAATCCCCAGCTGAGAGCAAAGGGCCTTCCAAAACTGGGCTATAAACTGAGAGCCACGGTCTGAGACAATGTTGATTGGTGCCCCATGGAGCCTGAAAACATGTTTAATGAATAAAGATGCCAGTTCTTTAGCAGATGGAAGTTTCGGAAGCGGAACAAAGTGGGCCATTTTACTGAACCTGTCTACCACCACCCAGATCGTGGAACATCCCTGGGACGGAGGCAAGTCAGTGATAAAGTCCATAGATAAATGGGTCCAGGGACAGGTAGGTATTGGTAGAGGACGTAGGAGACCAGGCGGCTTAGAGGTACTGCTCTTGCTTCTGGCACAAACTTCACAGGCCTGGACGAAGGCTAACACATCCTGCCTAATCGATGGCCACCAGAGGTTGCGAGAGATAATCTCAAAAGTTTGTCTAAACCCCGGATGTGCTGCAGGTTTTGATGCATGTACCTGCTGCAATACCTGCAAACGAAGAGCCAGGGGCACAAAAAGCATACCGGAGGGAGTGGAGGGAGGGGCTTCAGCCTGTGCAGGTAACAAGGCCTCAGAGATGTCAGTCTGGGTGAAAGCCAAAATCCTATCCTCAGAGATAATGGGTTGTGGAGGAAGCGGAGGAGGAGACTCTGAAAGAAAGCTGCGAGACAAGGCGTCAGCCTTAATGTTTCTTGGTCCTGGTAAATATGAAATTGTGAAGTCAAATCTGGAGAAGAACAATGACCACCTGGCTTGACGTGAGTTCAGTCTTTTAGCAGAACGGATGTATTCAAGGTTTTTGTGGTCAGTCAGAACTATGAATGGATAGCGAGCTCCCTCCAGCCAATGTCTCCATTCCTCCAAAGCGAGCTTTATGGCTAGAAGTTCTCTGTTGCCTATATCATAATTGCGCTCTGCTGGGGAATATTTCCGAGACAAGAAGGCACAGGGGTGGATGGCGGCATTTACAGGATCCTTTTGTGACAAAAGTGCCCCTACCCCTACTTCAGATGCATCTACCTCCACAATAAAAGGTAGCTCAGGAACAGGATGGCGTAGGATTGGTGCAGAGGTAAAGGCTTTCTTTAACTGAGTGAAGGCTGCCTGGGCTTCAGTAGTCCATTTAAAGGTAGTCGGAGTCTTCCTGGTGAGAGAGGTGATGGGATGTGCAATGGTGGCAAAGTTCTTAATGAATTTTCGATAGAAATTTGCAAAGCCCAGGAAGCGCTGAACTGCCTTCAGGTCTGAAGGTGGTGCCCAGTCTAAAATGGCTTGAATCTTGGCTGGATCCATGGTGAGGCCTGTGTCAGAAATTAGGTAGCCTAGGAAAGGTACTTGTTTAACATGGAATGAACATTTCTCAGGCTTTACAAAAAGGGAGTGAGTCTTTAATCGGGCCAATACTGAGCAGACATGTTTCTGATGTATTTCAAGATTGGGAGAATATATCAAAATGTCATCTAAATATACAAGCATGAAGCGACCCAACATGTCACGGAAAATGTCATTCATAAAGTTCTGAAAGACAGCTGGTGCATTTCTGAGACCGAAAGGCATGACAAGACATTCATAATGACCATCCTTGGTGTTAAAGGCTGTCTTCCACTCGTCGCCTGCACGTATGCGCACCAGATTATAAGCTCCCCTTAAGTCCAGTTTGGAGAAGATTTTGGCTCCCTGGATTTGAGAGAACAATTCTGTGATGAGAGGAAGAGGATACCGATTGGGAACAGTTATTTTATTTAGACCTCTGTAATCAACACAAAGTCTCAGTCCCCCATCCTTCTTTGGGACAAAGAAGCATCCTGCTCCTGCGGGAGAAGTGGAGGGACGGATGAAACCCTTAGCTAGGTTTTCCTGGATGTATTCTTGCAAGGCAAGATTCTCTGGCTCAGACAGTGGAAAGACTCTCCCTCGTGGAGGTGTAGTGTCAGGCAAGAGGTCAATGGGACAATCATAACTGCGATGAGGTGGTAAAGTGTCAGCAATCCCTTTAGAAAACACATCCCGAAAGTCCTTATAACAAAGTGGAATCTGTTCCATTCCCACTTGACAGGTAGCCAGTCGAACAGGGTGCTGGATGCAGTTCTTTTTACACTGATTGGACCAAGCCAGAATATCTCCTGTTCGCCAGTCAATTACAGGATTGTGCTTCTGAAGCCAAGGGAGGCCTAGGATCAAAGGAGTGGATGGAGAGTCAATAACAAGACATGAAGTCTTCTCCCAATGCAAAGCCCCCAATTGTAACTGGAAAGGCTTCGTGGCTTGGAGCACTAGATCTTGTGAGAGAGGACGATTATCCACGGAAATCAGGCGGACTGGGCAATCTAGAGCATGAGTTTCCAAGGACAAAGAGGTAATCAGAGTCCTATCAATAAAATTCTCAGCGGCTCCAGAATCTACCAAGGCCAGCAGTTCATGAGCTCCTGTCCCAAAGTGAACGACAGCGGGTAAAAGAATACGATTGTCCCCCTGGGGAGATGAGAGCAGACCTAAGGTAACCTCCCCGCAATTACCTAGGTCCTGGAGTTTCCGTGTAGGGCACGAACGGAGCATATGACCCTTGAGGCCACAATACAAGCAGAGACCCATGTTACGCCGGCGCGTGTGTTCCTGGGCAGATAACCGGGTGGAACCTATCTGCATAGGTTCTTCCTCAGATTTGGCACTGGAGGTGGAATAGTCAGGCGGCAAGGGAGGTATATAGTTTGCCACAGCTGTAGTTTGTTCTCGTCTCCTCTCTCGCTGGCGGCGGTCAATTCTAATGGCTAGACTCATAGCCTCCTCCAGTGAGGCTGGGTAGGAGAAGTTGACCAGAGCATCCTTAATTGCATCTGAAAGGCCCATTCTAAACTGGCTGCGGAGTGCTGCATCATTCCAGCCAGATTCCGGGGCCCACCTGCGAAACTCTGAGCAATACAGTTCAGCTGTGGTAGTTCCTTGCTTTAAGTTACGCAGAGTTGATTCTGCAGTAGCAGCACGATCTGGATCATCATAAAGCAACCTTAGGGCTTCAAAGAAGGCATCTACTGTTAGCAAGGCTGGATGGTTTGGTTCCAGGTTAAAGGCCCAAGCCTGGGGGTCACCCTGTAGTAGAGAGATAATGATTTGAACCCTCTGAGTTTCAGGGCCAGACGAGGATGGCCTTAACTTGAAATATAATTTGCAGCTGTTTTTAAAGTTGCAAAACCCTTTACGGTCACCAGAAAACCGGTCAGGCAAAGGAATTTTTGGTTCAGATGGAGTTTTTGTAGCAGTGCTAATAGAAGGAGATTGCACCTTGGTGAGCTCTGTGGCCATTTCCTGAACTTGATGGGATAAGCGGCAAAGTTCCTGTGCAAACAACTGAGCCTGCTCAGGATCCATGATAGGTTTCCTTTATTATGTATGGCTCGTGTTAATGTCAGGGTAGAGCATATAACAGGTAACAGTTCAGGTATTCTGATTATGCAAAGAGTTCAAAGAACAAGAGCACATACCATGAGCAGAGCAGGTCAGCTGGGACTTGTAGTTCACCGCTGTAGCTGTAGGTAGATGTTTGCTGGACCTTGTAGTTCACCGCTGCAGATGAGGATTGATGGTGTCTGGTGTTTGTAGTTCACCGCTGCAGGTGGAGGATAGATGTCTGGTGCTTGTAGTTCACTGCTGCAGATGAAGGTACTAGTGGTATCAGGCAAAAACGTAGTCTAGGCAAGCTGGGTCATACACAGGAAGATCAGAGTCCAAACGGTACCGAATCAGAAGCAAGCAAACAGGGTCAAACGAGCCGGGTCATACACGAAATACACAGAGCAGATATCAACTGGATCAAACACAGGTAAACTCTAACACGAGCAATGATTGAATGCTGATGCATGTTATTTAAAGGTGAGCTGGCCAATCATTGTTGTTTCCCAGGTAAAGGCTGTGTCAGGTGAGTTGTGCTGGGTCCTAAAGGGATCCTAGTACTGACACTCGTAAACCATAAAACTACATGTATAGCCTGTGGCCCTGTCACAGAGCTTATACATCTTGACCCCGTATCTGGCATGCTTGCTGGGAAGGTACTGTTTGAATGACAAGCGGCCAGAAAATTTAATCAGGGACTCATCAACGCAGACAACTTGATGGGGAGTAAACAAGTCTGCAAAATGCTGGTTGAAGTGGTTTACGAGGGGCCGAATTTTGTAGAGCCGTTCAGGGTCTCCACGAGGACGACAGAGTTCATTGTTGTTGAAGTGCATTAACTGCAAAATCTGCTCGTTTCATGCCCTGGTCATGGAGGCAGAGAACACAGGCATATGGTAAATTGGGTCAGTGGACCAATATGACCGCAACTCACTCTTTTTATTTATGCCCATGTTGAGGGAAAGGCCCAGAAAGATCTTAAATTCGGAGACCGTAATTGGTCTCCAATCTCTGGCAAGGGAGGACTGGGGAATAGTGGTGATGTGTTGACCAGCGTATAAATTGCTTTGGTCCACAATAGATCTATAGAGATCTTCGGTGAAAAACAGCGAATAAAAATCCAGTGGCGTAAAATCAACTGTTTCCACCTGAATTCCGGGTTGGCCAGTGAATGGGGGAAGTACGGGTGCTGCAGAAGTGGTGGGTTCCCAATTCGGATTGGCAAATGCAGCAGGAAGGGCACTATGGGCATGACGGGCCTGTGTTCGTCTTCTTAGTGGCAGCGGGACACTACTAGTGCTTGCCCCCTCGCCAGCTTGAACTGCACTTATGGGACTCACCACGTCACCACGTGATACTGCAGTGCTGGATGTACGACCAGAATGTACTAGGCCGCTGGTGCTTGCCAGTTCACCAGAAGGAATAGCGGCGCTAGTACTTCTCTGCTCCATATGAGGGACCTGCGGTTCTTGCACATTAAGGACAGAAGAAGAAGTTTGGGGTCTGGTACGCCTGACCTTGGCAGGGACCACAACTCCGTCGTCAGAGCTATCTGTCCTCTACAGGATCGTATTCTGAGCCTGAATCTGACAGATGAGTGACTTCCTCTTCACCATCTGTCATTCTCTGAAACGTGTAGGCCTCTTCACTAGTGTACCTTCGATTTGCCATTTTGGGCTCTAAATTTAGGGGTACACTAGTGAGACTCACAGGCAAAAAAACTCCTGACTGTTAGCGACTGATTCAAAACGCTACCAAAAAACTGTTAGCGATCGCAGGGATCAGGCCTGACTCTGCGAACGCTGCAGTTATGTGTGCTTAGTGTTTTGTAAGTGTCAGTGATCGATCGATACTGCACTTGGGTGGGCTGGGCAGGGCTGGGCGGAGGGGCAAAACGCAAGTGCTAGCAGGTATCTGGGCTGATCCCGCTAACACTGTGTTTATGGGAACTCTAAACTGCTGGGGATGCTAGTATAGATCTGATCGGATCAGATATTGATCCGTTCAGATACTATAGCACTAAAGAAGGTGTATGCTGCGTGCGTAAGTGTTAGCGGTACTGGCGCTAACCTGACGCTGCCTGGGGCGACGCAGACCTTATCTGACCCTAAAAACGTAACTTATATCACCGCCGGGCAATTAGGGGTTAAACCTTTATTAGGAAATAAACGGCGGGTGCCCTGAAACGATAATAAACTATAAAAAACAAACTAACTAACCAGTGTCACCCGTAACAGTTATACGGTGATCACTGGTGAAAGGGTTAACTAGGGGGCAATCAGGGGGTTAAAACTTTTAGTAGGTAGTATATGGGGGTCCCTGTCGCTATAAAACGCTGACGGTGAACCTATATACTTACCTCCCTAACTAGCGTCACCTGTGTCACTAATACAGCGATCAGAAAAACGATCGCTTAGTGACACTGGCGACGGGGGGTGATCAAGGGATTAACCTTTATTAGGGGGGTTAGGGGGGTACCCTAGACCTAAAGGGGGGTACCCTAGACCTAAAGGGGGCTAACCCTAACTGCCCAAACACTTATAACTGTCACAAACTGACACCAATGCAAAAAAAAAACTGCTATTGGTGTCACTGTGACAGGGGATACAGGGGGGTGATCGGGGGGTGATTGGGGGGTGATGGGGGGGTGAAAAGTGTGCCTAGTGTGTTCTACTGAAAGTGTAGTGTTGGTGCAACTCACATTGATGTCTTCTCTCCTCGACGCCGGAACGAAAAGACCGTCACGAGGAGAGATGACATCACTTCCTCTACCTCTGTTTACATTACAGAGGCAGAGGAAGGATTTCATTCGCCGGGAGCGATCGCGAGGGGGTGGCCACGAATGTATGGCCTCCCCTCACCTCTGATTGCCCGGGAACAAATGCCGGCCACCTCGGGGCCGGGGGGGGTTTTCGGCTCATCCCTAAAGGTGAATTACCTCCCCCAGGATCTAGAACATCTCTTCGATACCCTCACACTCCCTAATTCGCCAAAGCTAAGGCTCCAGGCTCTGATGGGTTGCCGATTGAGATTTATGCACATTTTTCAGACTCCTTTATTCCTAGACTTCTTACTCTATACCATGCCATATTTAAAGCTAATGTCCTCCCTGAGTCCAAGCGGGAAGCTATTATAGTCTTAATCCCTAAACCAGGAAAGGATCCCCATCTACCCAAATCTTATAGACCCATTTCACTTTTACAAACAGATATTAAAATATTGGCCAAAATCCTAGCCCTGCGTCTTAACAAAGTTATTCTTTCCCTCATACACCCTGACCAGACAGGCTTTATGCCAGCCAAAAACACTGCATTTAATACCAGACGTTCCTTTATGAATGTCCAGGCCTCTCATTAGCGCATAGGATCCAGAGTAGTCGTGTCTCTTGATGCGGTCAAGGCATTCGACTCGGTCGAATGGCAGTATCTCTGGCACTGTCTACGCTGCTTTGGATTTGGCCCTAACTTTGTTAAGTGGCTCACTATTCTATATAATGCTCCTCAGGCAAGAGTTGTGGCCAACGGATGGACCTCTGCTGCTTTCCCCTTCTTTCGGGGGATGCGGCAGGGATGCCCATTCTCACCTCTGCTATATGCGCTGGCAGTGGAACCCTTGGCAGTGGCGCTCAGAGACCACCCAGATGTCCACAGTCTTGCCACAGGCATAGTGGAGGAAAAGGTAGGACTATATGCCGATGATATGATATTGTACCTCTCAGACATAGGCCCCTCCCTTCAAGCAGCCCTGCAAATCATTGAGAACTTTGGCAGGTTCTCTGGACTTAAAATTAATTGGGACAAGTCCCAAATCCTCCCTATTGATATATTCCCTCCTCGCGCGAACAGGCTTACTTACCACTAGTAAGAGTAAGCACTCTCAAGCTTTTGGGTATACAAATTTCCAGGTAATGACAGACTTTATCCCCCAAAATGTAGAACCCTTAAAGTGGTGTTTCACCAAAAAAAAAAAAATTAGATGTCAGCAGCTGCAAATACTGCAGCTGCTGACTTTTAAAATAAGGACACTTACCTGTCCCGGGGTCCAGCGATGTCGGCACCCGAGACCGAGCCGTCCCTCGATCCTCGGGTGCTGCCGCCGCCATTCACACTGAGGGAATCAGGAAGCGAAGCGTTGCCGCTTCACTGCCCGGTTCCCTACTGCGCATGCGCGAGTCGCGCTGCGCGTCTTCACTGGTCCCCGTTGTGTTGTGGGAACTGTGTATTTCCCACAACACAACGGGGGTGGGCGGGGAGTCTGCGGCTAGCTGCGGCTAGCTGTACCCGGAAGTGGGTGCAGATACCTGTATTATACAGGTATCTGCACCCCCCTCCCCCCTGAAAGGTGCCAATTGTGACACCGGAGGGGGGGAGGAATCCGATGAGCGGAAGTTCCACTTTAGGGTGGAACTCCGCTTTAATCTCATTCACTAAGTCTAAGACTCAAATTTGGGCTAGACTACAGGTGGGCATCATGGGTCGCATAGGCCTAGTTAAAATGATTCTTCTACCAAAAATCTTATATATAATATGGCACTCCCCAATATATATTCCCCTTAAATACTTTAAAATTATGGACACACTCCTGCAATCCTTCATTTGGGGGCCAAGTAGGCACAAACTCTCATGGAAGATACTACAATGCTCGGCGACACTGGGGGGCCTTGCTGTCCCAAATGTTGGGACATTCTATTTGGCCGCACAATTATCACACTTTTAACATATAGATATGTCGGATAGACATAGATACTTGGCCTTAGTGTCGAATTCAACAAATTCTCATTTCCCACACCCCTTTGTGAGATACTGAGAGGGCTAAAGGGCTCGATAGTCTCTTCCCACTGACACACAATCTCGTTCCAACACAAGAGGATCTGGGATTTAGTGATTACTAGGCTGGAATGTCTAATGTTCCATGATAACACTCTTCTCTGGTATATTAAAACCTTGCCGGAATTGCTCCAGGTACCTGACCCCTCTATTTGGATATCCCGGGGCATATATCTATTATCCCATGTAATCTACAGTGGCTTGCGAAAGTATTCGGCCCCCTTGAACTTTTCAACCTTTTGCCACATTTCAGGCTTCAAACATAAAGATAAAAAATGTTACTTTTTTGTGAAGAATCACCAACAAGTGGGACACAATTGTGAAGTGGAACGAAATCTATTGGATATTTTAAACTTTTTTAGCAATTAAAAAACTGAAAAGTGGTGCGTGCAAAATTATTCGGCCCCTTTACTTTCAGTGCAGAAAACTCACTCCAGAAGTTCAGCGAGGATCTCTGAATGATCCAATGTTGTCCTAAATGACTGATGGTGATAAATAGAATCCACCTGTGTGTAATCAAGTCTCTGTATAAATGCACCTGCTCTGTGATAGTCTCAGGGTTCTGTTGAAAGCGCAGAGAGCATCATGAAGACCAAGGAACACACCAGGCAGGTCCGTAATACTGTTGTGGAGAAGTTTAAAGCCGGATTTGAATACAAAAACATTTCCCAAGCTTTAAACATCCCAAGGAGCACTGTGCAAGCGATCATTTTGAAATGGAAGGAGAATCAGACCACTGCAAATCTACCAAGACCTGGCTGTCCCTCTAAACTTTCAGCTCAGACAAGGAGAAGACTGATCAGAGATGCAGCCAAGAGGCCCATGATCACTCTGGATGAACTGCAGAGAACTACAGCTGAGGTGGGAGAGTCTGTCCATAGGACAACAATCAGTCGTACACTGCACAAATCTGGCCTTTATGGAAGAGTGGCAAGAAGAAAGCCATTTCTCAAAAATATCCATAAAAAGTCTCATCTAAAGTTTGCCACAAGCCACCTGGGAGACACACCAAACATGTGGAAGAAGGTGCTCTGGTCCGATGAAACCAAAATTGAACTTTTTGGCCACAATGCAAAACGATACGTTTGGCGTAAAAGCAACACAGCTCATCACACTCAACACACCATCCCCACCGTGAAACATGGTGGTGGCAGCATCATGGTTTGGGCCTGCTTTTCTTCAGCAGGGACAGGGAAGATGGTTAAAATTGAGGGGAAGATGGATGCAGCCAAATACAGGACCATTCTGGATGAAAACCTGTTGGAGTCTGCAAAAGACCTGAAACTGGGACGGAGATTTATCTTCCAACAAGACAATGATCCCAAACATACAGCAAAATCTACAAAGAAATGGTTCACAAATAAACGTATCCAGGTGTTAGAATGGCCAAGTCAAAGTCCAGACCTGAATCCAATCGAGAATCTGTGGAAAGAGCTGAAAACTGCTGTTCACAAACGCTCTCCATCCAACCTCACTGAGCTCGAGCTGTTTTGCAAGGAAGAATGGGCAAGAATTTCAGTCTCTCGATGTGCAAAACTGATAGAGACATATCCAAAGCGACTTGCAGCTGTAATCGCAGCAAAAGGTGGCTCTACAAAGTATTAACGCAAGGGGGCCGAATAATTTTGCATGCCCCACTTTTCATTTTTTTATTAGTAAAAAAAGTTTCAAAAATCCAAAAGATTTCGTTCCACTTCACAATTGTGTCCCACTTGTTGGTGATTCTTCACAAAAAATAAAAATTTTATATCTTTATGTTTGAAGCCTGAAATGTGGCAAAAGGTTGAAAAGTTCAAGGGGGCCGAATACTTTCGCAAGCCACTGTATAACGGGGAGATAAAAACCTTTGCCCAGCTTAAAGTAGAATTTAATCTTCCAAATCATATGCTATTTCACTTTTTTCAGGTACGTCATGCTCTCTATGCTCAATTTACGGCCACTCATCTAGGTATATCCTACCTAGACATACTCAATGTGATTCTTCATGAGGACCCACGTCAGCTTATCTCTCTTTTTTATACTATGCTCACCACACCTTCCACAACCAAACTAGCCTATTCTGTTAAACTGAAATGGGCGGATGGGATAGGTGAACTAGAAGATGAGGAGTGGGGCATAATGTTAGAGACTCCCAAATTGGTATCCCCTAAACCAGGGCTGTCAAACTCAATTTCATCATGGGCCGCATCAGCATTATGATTGTCCTCAAAAGGGCCGGCTGTATCTGTAAGATTAGATGTCCAACGCATCCCCTCCCCTTACATTAGATGTCAAGAACCACCCCACCATCAGAAGTTGAGCCCCCTACTCTCCCTAACATCACAGTGCACCCCCTTTCCTTATGCTGCTGCTGGGAAGAAGCTGGATGCATTGCTTGAAAGCAGAAAGTAGGGGTCTGGAGGAGGACCAGAGGAGGGCTGGAGCTCTCCTGCAGCTGTAGGAGAGGTGCGAGGGCCACATGAAATGGCCTGGAGGGCCGGATTCGGCCCGCGGGCCTTGTGTTTGACACCTGTGCCCTAAACTATCAGATAGGCTTATACAAACATACATCACTCATAGAGCTTATCTGACACCACAAAGAATGGCCAAATTCTGCCCGTCTCGTAGTGACAGGTGTCCTCGATGTTTACTTACAGTCAGCACCTTTGATCACATAATTTGGTTTTGCCCTCGGATCCAGGGATACTGGTCTCAGATAGTCCGATTTTTACATGATCAAATGGGATCACCAGTGTCTCTGGATCCTAAACAGTGCCTATTGGGTTTATTCCCTGAGGATGAAATAGATAAACCCACGTGCCACTTTCTACAAGAAACACTATTCACAGCAAGGAAAATAGTGGCCTGTCACTGGATCCAAGCGACAGCCCCCACACTTTCAGAGTGGATTGCAGAAATTAATAACACGCTCCCATATAAAAAAGTGGTTTACATGAATAGAGGGTGCCCAGCCAAATATAATAAAGTTTGGGACAGATGGCTGAATTCCTCTGCAACATGCATATCATAATCTTACCAGTTAAAGAATAAGACTGTACAATATACCTCTTGGATTTTGTATTGGAAATATATAAATGTACAATATACAAGCTCTATAACGTGTATGAAGCATAGACACCAACAATACCAGTTGTGTTCAATTTAATGTTTATTGAATGTTCCACTTCACTGTGAAGTTTATTGACATGTATGATCATACTAGTTATGTGTAATACATTGTACAGATTTCTTGTGTGATTTATCGTGTTGTACCAAACTGAAGAGACACTCAATAAACTTTTGTTTCTAATTAAAAAAAAAACAATGGGACCCAAACCTCATTGTTCTACACTTAATTCACTTCAAAGGATCCCATGTTTAGATATGCAATGAAGGGAGACCAACCCGTAATAAATACTTAACTTCCCGGGAAAAGGTCAAGTTAATCTCCCGCTCAGAATAAATATAAGAAAGGGGGCTGACTTATGCAAAGTATAGGGATTGGAGATGTAGCCAGTCCTTAACCAGGAATAGGTAAGCCCACCAATCAGAGCCACGCCATGTCAACCAATGAGGCATCAACCTGTAATGATATACACAGACTAGATGGGAGGGAAACACACACTTTATGGTAGAGCAGCCATCAGAATGGAACCTTGGTGGAAATGGTAACTATGGGAAAGGTCTGCCTTTTACTTGTATCTAAATATGTTGGTCTTATGAATTTTCTGTCCTACTGTTTGTAGGTTAATGTATTAAGGAATATATTCTGTATTCCGTCATGTAATCCATGATTTTTACCCTTTCCCTGTACAATTAGATTAGATTGCTGTGTATTAGTCTAGGCCTACTTTGCAATATACCAATACATTTTTGTTATTGTGTTAAAGCTTTCACTCATGGTCAAAGAACTCTCATTTAACCCACATCATATCTTTGAGATATTAAATCTTAAATATAATAAACGGGTAACAGGAGGCTTCCATCCAGCATCCAAGTCTCCTTACCACTGATAGCAAAACAGCCATTAACTGGCCTCTCTGACCAGCTGCTTAATAAACAGACCTTAAAGGGAAGTACCTGCCCTCTACTATTAACCCTCTCCTAAGCCTAACCCAAGCTGACTCTCTATAAAGGGTAAAACGGTCGATTGACTGCCGATATTCCAGAGGGAGCCCAAAATGCAGCACCAGGAAGAGGTGCCGTGTAGGAACCTCTATGTCGTATTTCGTAATAGTGGTAAGATCATATAATCAACATACCATGATGGATTGAAGGGGGGTTAGCCTATGTAAAGGTAAGCCAATGAGAGTGGAGTTGCAGTAGTCGAGGCAAAGATGACCAGGGAGTGAACTAGGAGCTTTGTGGTGTCATTGGTTAGGAAGGAATGTATTTTGGAGATGTTGCGGAGGTTGAGGCGGCAAGAATTGGACAGTGATTGAACGTGGGGCCTAAAGGATAGATCAGAGTCCTCAATAGCTGATAGTTGTGCCATTGATCTTGACAAAGAGATCAGGGGAAGGGGCACATGGGGAAGTAAAAATTATGAGCTTGGTTTTGGACAGATTGAGTTCGAGGAAGTGGTGTGACATCCAGACTGATATGTTTGTTAGTAAGTTAGTGATACGTGAGGAACGAAGACCAAAGACATGAAGTTTTTGAGGAGGAAGGGGTGGTCAACCATATCAAAGGCAGCAGAAAGGTCCAGGAGTAGGAGTACAGAATAATGTCCATTGGTTTTGGCCATTAGTAGATCGTTTGTTAGTTATAGGAGGGCAGTTTCTGTGGAGTGTTAAGAGCAAAATCCAGACTGAAGGCGATCAAGAAGGCTATTCTCTGTGAACATATTTTTATATGTCATGTACCTGGTGGAAGAGCCTGATGTGCTTACACCTCTGACTCTGGGCCCCTGATAGAGTAGACAGATGGCAAAGTAGTAGAGTGGCACAAGTGCCTGTTGGTCTTGCTAGCAGTGGAGCCAGTGGTAAGTCCAGGCTAAGCATCAGGAAGCCGATGGTGCACTGCAGTGGAGTAGATGAGCTGGAAAATGGCAGGTGAGAAGAGAGGAGAAGCTAGTTGGCACTGGTGAAGCAGATAGGCAAGGCACAGGCCAGTAGCAGGCAGATGATGAGCAGGCATTGGCAGGTGCTTGAAGGGAACAGCCCAGCAGTGGGTAAGGCAGAAGCAAAGTCAGGCAAGCTGGGTCAGGAACTGGAAGACAGATCAGTTACAAGAGCCAAGGCAGGAGCGTAGTCAGAGTATTAGCTGGAGTCAGTAATGATCAGTAGTACGGAGGCAGCGGGAGAAGGCAGAAGTGTAAGTCAGATAACAAGCCGGGGTTGGCGCAGATCCCCCCCCCCCAAAAAAAAGGTATCAAATAGAAGGTGTAGCACTTAAGACAATGAATAAACTATAAAGTCCATCAATAATAAAAAAAGATTGGAAGACGATCAAATCAAAGATCTTCATCCAAACCCAAATAGAGCGGATAGGATAGCCACCACCAGCACCCAAATCAACTGACCCTTACCGTCAGTGTGTAGGGTACACACAATGTAAGTATTGATTAATGGCCCCAGCAGTCACTTTGCATCTATCGATCTACTTCACTGAAACTCTAGCCTATTCCTCTTCACAAGATCAAAGGAACCAGGAAAGTGCTTCAATCTTTAGACTTCACCAGACAACTCCAGCATCACATGAATGTTTGAAAAATGAAAAGGCTCATTGCGCAGACATCCAGTTAAAAGAGTTATTAGGTAAAAAAAGGGCTGGTACACTCACATTTTTTAAAGAACCTGCCAAGCATGTAGAAACAAGCAGTGTTTCAAACCAATAAAATGGCCGCTGTGACTCTGGTCAGTGTCCTGCGTCAATCATCCTTAGCACCACCCGACGTTTCGACATAAGGATGAGTCATCATTTTTCATACATTCATGTGATGCTGGAGCTGTGTCTGGTGAAGTCTAAAGATTGAAGCACTTTCCTGGTTCCTTTGATCTTGTGGAGAGGAATAGGCTAGAGTTTCAGTGGAGTGGATCGATCGATGCAGAGTGACTGCTGGGGCCATTAATCAATACTTAAATTGTGTGTACCCTACACACTGACGATAAGGGTCAGTCAATTTGGGTGCTGGTGGTGGCTATCCTATCCGCTCTTTTTGGGTTTGGGTGAAGATCTTTGATTCAATCGTCTTCCAATCTTTTTTATTATTAATGAATTTTATAGTTTATTCAATGACTTAAGCGCTACACCTTCTATTTTATGCTCTATTATTGTTTCCAGCAATATAGTGTCAGCTGCTTTTTTATATTTTATTTGTTTACTGCATATTTCTTAGCGCAACAGATCTTTTAATTTTTATTACATCCCCAAAAGGTGCCAAATGTGACAACAGAGGGGGAGGAGGAGACAGACAAGCGGAGCTTCCCCTTTTGGGTGGAGCTCTGCTTTAATGTGCTGCTTTTACATTTTTACATATAGTATTACACTTGCATTTACATCTTTCATGAGCAAATATTACTGCGGGAAAGTGGAAGAGAATATTGAGCGTTTAAGAGGAGGAATCCTAGAGCTGCAGAGATCTGTAAAGTGTTCACAGACCTTACACACACTTATGCCGCGTACACACGGTCGGAATTTCTGACAACAAATGTTTGATGGGAGCTTGTTGTCGGAAATTCCGAGCGTGTGTAGTCTCCATCGGACATTTTGGGTCGGAATTTCCGACAAACAAAATTTGAGAGCTGGATCTCAATTTTCCGACAACAAAATTCATTGTCGTAAATTCCGAGCGTGTGTGCCCAATTCCAACGCACAAAGTTCCACGTATGCTCGGAATCAAGCAGAAGAGCCACACTGGCTATTGAAGTTCATTTTTCTCGGCTCGTTGTACATGTTGTATGTTACCGCGTTCTTAACGTTCCAAAATTCCGACAACATTTATGTGACCGTGTGTATGCAAGACAAGTTTGAGCCAACATCCGTCGGAAAAAAAACCATGGATTTTGTTGTCGGAATGCTGGCAAGTTTAGGTGATCACAGGAGAGCAAGGGAGCCAAACTGAGGCTGTATAATGATGGTGGCTGGTCAGCAAGCTGTTAAGGGTTGGATGTGAGGGTGGAGAAGGTAAGTAGGCATTGTGTGCTGTCATTAGGGATGAGCCGAACACCCCCCGGTTCGGTTCGCACCAGAACCCGCGAACGGACCGAAAGTTCGCACGAACGTTAGAACCCCATTGACGTCTATGGGACTCGAACGTTCGAAATCAAAAGTGCTCATTTTAAAGGCTAATTTGCATGGTATTGTCCTAAAAAGGGTTTGGGGACCCGGGTCCTACCCCAGGGGACATGTATCAATGCAAAAAAAACTTTTAAAAACGGCCGTTTTTTCGGGAGCAGTGATTTTAATGATGCTTAAAGTAAAAAAAAAAAGTGAAATATTCCTTTAAATATCGTACCTGGGGGGTGTCTATAGTATGCCTGTAAAGTGACGCGTGTTTCCCATGTTTAGAACAGTCCCTGCACCAAATGTCATTTTTAAAGGAAAAAATCTCATTTAAAACTGCTTGCGGGTTTAATGTCATGTCGGGTCATGGCAATATGGATGAAAATCAGTGAGACAAACGGCATGGGTACCCCCCAGTCCATTACCAGGCCCTTTGGGTCTTGTATGGATATTAAGGGGAACCCCACACCCAAATTAAAATAAGGAAAGGTGTGGGGCCACCAGGCCCTATATACTCTGAACAGCAGTATACAGGCGGTGCAAACAAGACAGGGACTGTAGGTTTGTTGTTAAGTAGAATCTGTTTGTAATTTTGAACATTTTTAATGTGTTTAGCTCCAGCCAAAAAATCTTTTCTAAGCTTTTTGGAAAACATAGGGAAGGGTTATCACCCCTGTGACATTTGTTTTGCGTCTTTCCTCCTCTTCAAAAGATTTCACCTCACTTTTTTGTCCCAATGAAAAATGTTTTTTGAAAATTTGGGTTTTTTTGTGGAACAAGGATTGGAAAGCATCAGTGGAAAGGAGAAATTGTTTTCCCATATTAACTCTTACAGGAGAGAATTTCCCTTCCTTAGGGGTAGATTTCATCTCACTTCCTGTTGTCTCCTACCGTTTGCAAGTAGGAGTCGTTTGTAAGTTAGATGTTTGAAGGTAGGGTCCTGCCCTATATACTCAGCAGAAATTTGGGCCTTAGGTGTTGCTGTGGCCAAAACACTGTAAGCCCTCACAGGGCCCTGCTGTGAAATATTAGATCAAGAATTGTAATTACATGCCCCTGTTGAACAGGAGCTGAAAAATTAGGCCTTAGGCACTGGTGCTGGTGCCACAACACTGCAACCCCTCACAGACACTCTAGTTGGAACGCAGGAACGAGCCCTGCTGCAAAGTATTGCATCAAAAATTGTAATTACACGCCCCTGTTAGACAGGGGCAGAAAAATTGGGTCTTAGGCACTGGTGCTGGTGCCACAACACTGCAACCCCTCACAGACACTCTAGTTGAAACGCAGGAACAAGCCCTGCTGCAAAGTATTGCATCAAAAATTGTAATTACACGCCCCTGTTAAACAGGGGCTGAAAAATTGTGCCTTAGGCACTGGTGGTGGCGCCCAGAACCAAAAATGTTCTTACAAGCTATCAGCGTGATGATTGAGGAGGAAGAGGATAATTACTCAGGGATAGTCACTCAGCATCAGCATAGGCAGTCTTTGAAGGGATCTGAGATTTCAAAAAAAATTATTCGGTTACATCTGCATCAGGTGCTTGGTAGCTGGTGGTGATCCAAGACTGATTCATTTTTATGAAGGTCAGCCGATCGACCGAGTCGGTGGACAGACGCACCCTGTGATCGGTTACCACGCCTCCAGCAGCACTGAATGTGCGTTCCGAAAGAACGCTGGATGCAGGACAGGCCAGTAGCTCAATTGCATACTGTGCAAGCTCTGGCCAGTGATCCATCCTCAAGACCCAGTAACCCAGAGGATTTTCGGTGGGAAAGGTGTCCAAGTCTGATCTTGCCCCTAGGTATTCCTGCACCATGTAAAACAGACGCTGGCGATGGTTGCTGGAACCGATCATACCTTGGGGCTGCGGACCAAAAAATTGTCTGAACGCATCGGTCAGACGGCCACCTTCTCCACCGCTCCTTCTTTGACTGACCGAAGCCTCAGCAACACGTTGTCCAGAAACAGGAGTTTGTAACCTCCCAGTCTCTGGGAACGCGTTGCACAGACCTTTCTGCAAGGCCTCCCGAAGATGTTTCATCCTCTGCTCCCTCTGCGATGGCAAGATAAGGTCCGCAACCTTACCCTTGTAACGTGGATCAAGGAGGGTTGCCAGCCAGTATTGGTCCTTCTCCTTGATACCACGAATACGAGGATCCTTACGCAGGCTTTGCAGGATCAGGGAGGCCATGCAGCGTAGGTTTGCTGAGGCATTCGGTCCGGAGTCCTCTGGGTCACTAAGGACAACAACGTCCGCAGCCACCTCCTCCCAGCCACGTACAAGTCCATGTGTTCCTTGGGACTGATCCCTTAAAGACTGCTGATGCTGAGTGCCAGGCTCCACCTCCATACTGACACAATCTTCCTCCTCCTCCTCCTCCTCCTCCTCGTCCTCTTCCTGTGTGATCGGCGGGCACGCAGGAACACTGTCTGGATAAAGGGGGCCTTGAGAGCTAAGGAAGTCCTCCTCTTCCTGCCTCTGTTCTGCCTCAAGTGCCCTGTCCATTATTCCACGCAGCGTGTGCTCCAACAGGTGGACAAGGGGGACAGTGTCACTGATGCATGCACTGTCAGTGCTCACCATCCTCGTGGCCTCCTCGAATGGTGACAGGACAGTGCATGCATCCCTGATCATGGCCCACTGGCGTGGGGAAAAAAAACCAAGGTCCCCTGACCCTGTCCTGGTGCCATAGTCGCACAGGTACTCATTGATGGCCCTCTGCTGCGTGTGCAGCCGCTGCAGCATGGCCAACGTCGAGTTCCACCTGGTGGGCATGTCACAGATTAGGCGGTTCTTGGGCAGGTTAAACTCCTTTTGGAGGTCCGTCAGCCGAGCACTGGCATTATATGACCGGCGGAAATGCACAGAGACTTTCCTGGCCTGCCTCAGGACATCCTGTAAGCCCGGGTACCTGCCCAAGAACCGCTGCACCACCAAGTTAAGGACGTGAGCCAAACAGGGCACATGGGTCAGTTGTCCCTGTCGGAGGGCAGAGAGGAGGTTGGTGCCATTGTCGCAAACCACCATTCCTGCCTTAAGTTGGCGTGGCGTCAACCACCTCTGAACCTGCCCCTGCAGAGCTGACAGAACCTCTGCCCCAGTGTGGCTCCTGTCCCCCAAGCACACCAGCTCAAGCACCGCATGGCATCTTTTGGCCTGCGTACTTGCGTAGCCCCTTGAACGCCTACGGAGCACCGCTGGTTCCGAGGAAGAGGCCATGGAGGAAGAAGAAGAGGAGGGGGTGGAGGAGAGAGGTGTGTCACAATCAGCATTTTGGAGGCGTGGTGGCGGAACAACCTCCAACACTACTGCACCTTGTCCTGCATCCTTCCCAGCTGCCAGCAGAGTCACCCAATGCGCCGTGAAACTTAAGTAACGTCCCTGTCCATGCCTGCTGGACCATGAGTCAGCGGTAATATGCACCTTACCGCTGACCGCCCTGTCCAGCGAGGCATGGACATTGCCTTCCACATGCCGGTAGAGAGCCGGAATCGCCTTCCGTGAGAAAAAGTGGCGTTTGGGTACCTGCCACTGAGGAACCGCACATTCCACAAACTCACGGAAGGGGGCAGAGTCTACCAACTGAAAAGGCAGCAGTTGAAGTGCTAGCAATTTTGCCAAGCTAGCATTCAACCGCTGGGCATGTGGATGGCTGGGAGCAAACTTCTTTCGGCGGTGCAGCAGCTGGGGCAGGGAAATTTGCCTGGTACAATCTGACGTCGGTGTACCAAAAGCAGATTGCCCACAAGTACTTGGCTGTGACACACCTAATTCTACACCTTCATTCCTCTCACTGCAGGTCTCAGAGAGGACTGAAGGTCTAGTGGGGTTGGAAATCTCAGCTGATGAGGAGCAAGGAGAGATCGTCTTTGTTCTTTGGTGTGGGTCTTTCAGATACGCTTGCCAACGAACTGCATGGCAGGTCAACATATGTCTGGTCAAGCATGTGGTACCCAAGCGGGAGATGTTTTGGCCACGCGAGATACGCTTGAGACATATGTTGCAAATAGCAGCGGTGCGATCTGATGCACTCGTCTCAAAAAAGGCCCACACCAAAGAACTTTTTGAATAACGCGCAGAGACTGCAGCGCCCTGCACATGTGGAGCTTTGGGGTGTGATGCAGTCAATGTGCTGCCCTTAGGCTGGCCCCTGGAGGGCATCCTGCCTAGTTGGTGATGTGCCACCTCCTCCTCCTCCTCCTCCTCCTCCTCTCTCCTATCAGGCACCCACGTTGAGTCAGTGACCTCATCATCCCCTCCCTCCTCATCACTGGAGCAAACCTGGCAGTATGCTGCAGCAGGGGGAGCATGACTGCCAGATTGCTGTCCTTCTTGGGCACCCCCTCTGTCCGTGCTCATGTTACTGCCTTCATTGAGCTCAGTATCATCATCAGAGCCTTCCAAACGCTGGGCATCCTCCTGGAGCATGTACCCAACACTGTGGTCAAACAGTTCGAGGGAATCCTCATGAGGACATGGTGGAGCTAGGGAAGGAGTCACTGATGACATTGAGCTGAGGGAAGAGGCCGCTGCTTTGCCAGACAAAGCACCCTGGGCATGGGTGAGAGAGGATGAGGAGGATGAGGACGGCTTGGTCATCCACTCGACCAAGTCTTCCGCATGTTGCGGCTCAACACGGCCAGCTGCCGAAAAAAAGGCCAAGCGTGTCCCATGGCCACGTGCTGATGAGGATGCACCGTCTCCACGACCAGCACTAGACACAGAGCCTGCTTGCCCTCTCTTATTGGCTTGTGACTGTCTGCCTCTCCTTCTTGGCCTTCCAGACATACTAATGGCCTGTAGCTGCACTAAGCTGGGATAGAACACCTGTAATTTTCTTCAGGTAGCTTTATATACTGTAACCAGACAAGCCTGCCTGTCAGTAGGAAGATAACAGGAACAGATCTAGCTGAACACTGTGAGCAGGACGTACTGCACTAAATGTATATAGCAGGAACGGATCTAGCTGAACACTGTGAGCAGGACGCACTGTACTAAATGTAAATAGTCTAGCTGCCTGACCGTGGTACTAATAGGATCAAAAAGAACACCTGTAATTTTCTTAAGGTAGCTTTATATACTGTAACCAGACAAGCCTGCCTGTCAGTAGGAAGATAACAGGAACGGATCTAGCTGAACACTGTGAGCAGGACACACTGTACTAAATGTAAATAGTCTAGCTGCCTGACCGTGGTACTAATAGGATCAAAAAGAACACCTGTAATTTTCTTCAGGTAGCTTTATATACTGTAACCAGACAAGCCTGCCTGTCAGTAGGAAGATAACAGGAACGGATCTAGCTGAACACTGTGAGCAGGACGTACTGCACTAAATGTATATAGCAGGAACGGATCTAGCTGAACACTGTGAGCAGGACGCACTGCACTGAATGTAAATAGCAGGAACGGATCTAGCTGAACACTGTGAGCAGGACGCACTGCACTAAATGTAAATACCAGGAACGGATCTAGCTGAACACTGTGAGCAGGACGCACTGCACTGAATGTAAATAGCAGGAACGGATCTAGCTGAACACTGTGAGCAGGACGCACTGCACTGAATGTAAATAGCAGGAACGGATCTAGCTGAACACTGTGAGCAGGACGCACTGCACTGAATGTAAATAGCAGGAACGGATGTAGCTGAACACTGTGAGCAGGACGCACTGCACTGAATGTAAATAGCAGGAACGGATCTAGCTGAACACTGTGAGCAGGACGCACTGCACTGAATGTAAATAGCAGGAACGGATCTAGCTGAACACTGTGAGCAGGACGCACTGCACTGAATGTAAATAGCAGGAACGGATGTAGCTGAACACTGTGAGCAGGACGCACTGCACTAAATGTAAATACCAGGAACGGATCTAGCTGAACACTGTGAGCAGGACGCACTGCACTGAATGTAAATAGCAGGAACGGATCTAGCTGAACACTGTGAGCAGGACGCACTGCACTGAATGTAAATAGCAGGAACGGATCTAGCTGAACACTGTGAGCAGGACGCACTGCACTGAATGTAAATAGCAGGAACGGATCTAGCTGAACACTGTGAGCAGGACGTACTGCACTAAATGTATATAGCAGGAACGGATCTAGCTGAACACTGTGAGCAGGACGCACTGCACTGAATGTAAATAGCAGGAACGGATCTAGCTGAACACTGTGAGCAGGACGCACTGCACTAAATGTAAATACCAGGAACGGATCTAGCTGAACACTGTGAGCAGGACGCACTGCACTGAATGTAAATAGCAGGAACGGATCTAGCTGAACACTGTGAGCAGGACGCACTGCACTGAATGTAAATAGCAGGAACGGATCTAGCTGAACACTGTGAGCAGGACGCACTGCACTGAATGTAAATAGCAGGAACGGATCTAGCTGAACACTGTGAGCAGGACGCACTGCACTAAATGTAAATACCAGGAACGGATCTAGCTGAACACTGTGAGCAGGACGCACTGCACTGAATGTAAATAGCAGGAACGGATCTAGCTGAACACTGTGAGCAGGACGCACTGCACTGAATGTAAATAGCAGGAACGGATCTAGCTGAACACTGTGAGCAGGACGCACTGCACTGAATGTAAATAGCAGGAACGGATCTAGCTGAACACTGTGAGCAGGACGCACTGCACTAAATGTAAATACCAGGAACGGATCTAGCTGAACACTGTGAGCAGGACGCACTGCACTGAATGTAAATAGCAGGAACGGATCTAGCTGAACACTGTGAGCAGGACACACTGCACTAAATGTAAATAGTCTAGATAGAAGATAACAGGAACGGATCTAGCTAAACTGAATACAGTGTATATATATATATGCAACACCTGGGATGCATATATATACACAATACACTGTAAGTGCAGCTAACTGACTGACTGTTCTGCCTAATCTATCTAACTCAAATCAAATGACACTGTCTCTCTCTCTCTCTATCTCTCAGCACACCGGAACACACACTACACAGGGCCGCCGTGCAGGCGGCCTTATATAGTGTGGGGTGTGTACTAAATCCCCTGAGCCATAATTGGCCAAAGCCACCCTGGCTTTGGCCAATTACAGCTCTCTCTACTGACGGCGCTGTGATTGGCCAAGCATGCGGGTCATAGTGCATGCTTGGCCAATCATCAGCCAGCAATGCACTGCGATGCCGCAGTGAATTATGGGCCGTGACGCGCCACACGAATTTGGCGCGAACGGCCCATATCGTTCGCAATTCGGCGAACGACCGAACAGCCGATGTTCGAGTCGAACATGGGTTCGACTCGAACACGAAGCTCATCCCTAGCTGTCATATATTTAGATGTCTATGATAACATTTTTGACAATTACTTCTTTTTATTAGAACCAATATTATCACGAATATGATAAAGAGATGTTTGTGTGCCATTTATTTATTACATTTCTCATATTTCATTCTTTGAATAATAAGATCCCATTAACATATTTCCCAACATCTTATCCAGATCAATTATCAAGTCACTGACCCTCGCCTGAGTGATGGAGAAATGTATCCAACTTTATTCCATGTGACACCAGACGATCGGCTCCGTTTTGAAACTATTATAAAATTTTTGCAGCATTTTGGGTGGAAATGGGTTGGAATAATAGCATCATGGGATGGCAGCGGTGATGAGGAGGCCCAAGAACTGAGTAAGATGATGAGAGAACATGGGATCTGCACAGAATATATAATTCAACTTAAAACTAATATGTTAGATGATGGTTCGATCTCGATAACTATTAGGAAATCAGCAGCTAGGATTGTCATAGTGTGCGGAACTTCCTTCATAAACTTTTATGCTTTTGTTTTTCATTTATCCTCTGGTTTAGAAAAGACCACGTTTATTTTCCCACCATCATGGACTAAATTAACTAATTCACATTATTTAGACCATGTATCATTTAACCCCAGCTTCATATTTGTGTGGCCACAAGAAAAAAAACTGAACCTGGATGTTTATACCGATGGTGTCAACTTCTCCAGCTCCTTAAATGACCCCCTACTGGAGGATCTTTGCCTTGCTTTCTTTTACTGCTTTTCCCAAAATCAAATCAAAAATGACTATTTCCAAAGGCTGTATAATATTCATTTAAAACCTTGTGCAAATGCAATAGATTTTTCATCCTTATTGTCTCCTTATACAACTCAGCCGTCCTATGTATACAGGGCTGTATATCTTCTGGCCAATGCTCTGCATGGAATGTACATGAAGAAAAATAAATCTGAACAACATGGATTCCAGCACAGAGTAAGTTGGATAATAATTGTTTATATGACTGTGATTTTATCCTGTAGTATATACTGTATATGTAGCAATAACTCTCGGTGGAGCTGCTGGTTTAAGCGGGCTTTTTACCTTCACTCTCCTTCCCTCTGTTTCACCGACACCGGGTCTAGGGCTCCGTTGAGTTTACCTCTGGACGACACACGCACCAACACTTGAGTACGTTTTCAATGCTTTATTAAACCATCAACGAATGAAGTAGCAGGAAAGAGGCAGAAGGAGAACTGCAGAGGGAAACTCAAATACCTTTTTAGTAAGATTCTTGACAAATGTCCTTGGGGTTGGATATTTCAGTAGAATGTACTCCCTTGATGGAACACACTCCTTGCATGCCTGGATAGGCCTCTCTCACTAGCCTAGCAGCCAGCAAGTAGCATGAACAAAAGTCTCTGCCACAGACTTATTTGGGATAAACCCGTACAATCCTCTGCCACAGGATGTATTGGTTTTCTTGTGGTGAATGTCAGCCACAGTGTTTGAACCTTTAAGCCAACCCGGCAACACTATGCTGTATAATTACTTTAGGATACTTCCACCAGGCCCCTCTCCAGACCAGCATGTTACATGATCCTTCCATGATGGGTCCTCCCCTGGGATCTTCTCGGTTGTCCAGCTTTCTCACTTTGGATAGACAGCTCAGGACCATTCCTCAGCCGCTGTGGTAGGCCCCAGACAAGCTTCTGGGCCCACCCCTGCGCCACAGCAACGTGGGCCTCCGGAACAGTGGACCACGAGATAGCTCTCTAACGCATACCTGTCGGCCAGGAGGGCCAGCAGGTGGCTGTAAAACGAACCCCAAAATATGGCGTCTGTCCCATAAATACCCTCGCCCAGAATGTAACTCGGAGGACCACCTCCACCGAGTTGTCTCCGGGACAGAAGAGCATCCATACGCTTAGACACGTTGCCTTTCCAACACCAGCCAGCGGTAACAGCGACACCCACGGCTCAGTATGGAAACACACGCAACGTCAGCCAAGCTGAAACAGAGGCAAATCTAACCTTCCTAACGAACAAGTTACTAAACTTACCTATCAGATGGTAGATCGCAAATCTACCAGCGTTACATATATATAATTATGTGAATGGGCAGCTATCTCCACCCTCCCTCTCACTGTCTGCACAATCCAAAAAAAATTGCAATCACTCAAATTTTTGGTTTCTCTATACAAGTTTTTTTAAATTATATTAATTCAATTATAAAAAAGAGCAATGTGAACGTCAAACTAGGCCTATAATCACACAAATCAAGTGCTTGAGGAGTACCGTATATTACTAAGACAAATTGCTTCTACCAGCCAAAATTAATGGCAACAGCTGCTGCCTAAAAAAAATCCCTTTCAATAAAAAAGAAAAGAATCACAATAATAAAATAATAAAAAAAAGCCCAAATGGACTTAAGCAGCGCTAATAATTATGATTAACCATAAAACATAAGTAATCATATTAATACATGTTCATTTGATCAAGTCCGTGCATCAACATGATAAAAACACATGATAGTGCTGGGAGCAGTAGGAGACGCTGTGGAACCTGAAATTATCTGCTAACACGCTGTGAACACTGCTATATAATATATGTTGATTCTCGAAAGTGTACATCTTAAAGGGGGGTTGTTCTGGTTTTTAACATGATAAATAAAAGTGTCATAAATGAGATTACGCTATGTCCGATCCTTTTCTTTTATTCAATTATCGGGTAATCTGAGTGCTGTCTCACTTTGGACAAGGGAAGGTGGATATCGGCAAAGCTGTCCCATCGAGTTGATTGATACACACATAAAGATCAAGCTCTGATCCGGTAAGGGTTTTACCAAGAGGGGGTTCTCTTGCACACTCCCCCCTCTTTATTTGTGCATGTGTGATGTGGACTTTCCTCTGGCGACAGCAATTCCCTCTGTGAAGCGAGCTGCAGTTTATTGATTTTAAACGGACTTGTCTCTTTTTTCTTCACTACAATCAATGACACTATCATGTGTTTTTATCATGTTGATGCACGGACTTGATCAAATGAACATGTATTAATATGATTACTTATGTTTTATGGTTAATCATAATTATTAGCGCTGCTTAAGTCCATTTGGGCTTTTTTTATTATTATATTACCGGTAATTAAATGGTTATTTATTAAAATAAGTCAGGGGAAGGATGGTGGGATTTTTGTCATTTATATATGTTTTTTACCAACTGCTTTCAATATGCTATGATTCATATTATTTTATATATATATATATATATATATATATATATATATATATATATATATATATATATATATATATATATATATATATATATATACGGTATGTATATGCTTTTATATTCTATATATTTATTAATGATATTTATCAGTGTATGGATATCTTTATATAGATTTTTTGGTTAAGTCTGTTCTACAAGAATCAAAGTGCAAAAGATTGAAGTGTTTATCCAGAGTGTGTCTCTTTACAGATCTTGTGCATATTGATTATATGCTGTATATAAGGATCCTTCTCCCTACTGCCCCTGTCTCTAGGACTAAGTTAATAAGGGTGAAACATATCAAAGAGGGACGGTCTTCAAGTGGGAACAACAGTGTGTCATTGGTTGGTCCAATTAAGTTTTAACAAGAATGTGATGTCATCATTGGCAGTCATATGTGTTCTTTGAGCCAGTACAATCTGGTATTTAAGAACACAGCTGCCATTATTACAGAAATCCAGAAATGTGTGATAAATGCATAACTCTGCCCATCACCCCAGGGCCATCTTAAGGGTGGGGCCCCAGCTGTTCTCACCCTCCCACCCTCCCTGCTGCCCTTCTGCCCTTTCACTGACTAAAGAAGCAACAGGAAGGATTCAGCATCCTCAAACTATATAGGAACGGCTGCTGACCAACCACCAGGACAAGGAGTGAGAAGAGTTAATTGCACAGCTACAGCTGGTCTGCCTCCTGATGCCTACTAAGCCAATGGGCACTGCTGTTCCCACCCCCTCCCCCTTTTCCCTTTCCTCCATCTTTGATTGAGAACAGAATACCGAGGCTGAGCTGGAGAAAGAACCAAGCTGCCTTAAGGACTCCTTCTATTCTCTTCCTCTTCCTTCTCTTCCTCTTCCTTCTCTTCCTCTTCCTTCTCTTCTTCTTCCTCTTCTCTTCTCTTCCCCTTATCTCTCTCCCCTCTCTCTCTCCCCATTCTCTTACAACTTTCTCTCCCCCTCTTCTCTCTCTCTCTTCACCTCTTCCCCTCCCTCTTCTTTCTTTTGCCACCCCCTCTCTCATCCTCCCTTTTCCCCCATCTCTATCCTTTCAACACCCTCCTAGCTCCTCCTCCTCTCTCTTCCCCTCTCCTACACCTTTCTCTCCCCCTTTTCTCTATCTCCCAGCCCCCCTCTCTCTCTCACCTCTATTTCCTCCCTCAGATTCTCTTCACCTCCCCCCCTCCCTCTCCTCTCTCTTGCCACCCCCTCTCCCCTTCCTCTCCCCACTCTCTTTTTCTTTCTCTCTCCCATTCTTCTCTCTCTTCTCCTCCTCTTTCTGTGTAAACCCCTCCCCTTCCTCCCTCCTCTCTCTCCGCCCCGTCTTTCTCTCTAACCCCCTCATCTCTCCCACTACCTCTCTCCTCCTCTCTCTCTAACCGCCTTATCTCTCCCCTCTCTCCATCTATCTCTCTCTCTCTATTCCCCTCCTCCTCTTCCTTCCTTCTCTCTCTTCCCCCTCATCTCTCTCTAAAACTTGTTTTTCTCTCTCCATCTCTCTCTCCCTCTCTTTCTAACCCTTTTCCTTCTTTCTCCATCTCTCTCTCTCTCTCCCCCTATCCCTCTTCCTTCCTTCTTCTCCCTCTTCCCTCTCATCTCCCTCTCTCTAAAACTTGTTTTTCTCTCTCCATCTCTCTCTCTCTCTCTAACCCTTTTCTTTCTTTCGCCATCTCTCTCTCTCTCCCCCCCCTCTTCCTTCCTTCTTTTCTCTCTTCCCCCTCATCTCTCTCTCTAAAACTTGTTTTTCTCTCCCCATCTCTCTCTCTCTCCCTCTCTCTAACCCTTTTCTTTCTTTTGCCATCTCTCTCTCTCTCTCTCCCCCCTCTCCCTCTTCCTTCCTTCTTTTCTCTCTTCCCCCTCATCTCTCTCTCTCTAAAACTTGTTTTTTTCTCTCCATCTCTCTCTCTCTCTCTATCTGTCTCTCTTCCCCTCTCCCTCCTACTTCCTTCTTCTCTCTCTTCCCCCCTCTCTCTATATGTCCCCTTATCCCACTGTTTGCCAGTTTTGCTTTTTGTTTACACAATTTTGACTTTTGTAAATGCTAAAAGAGAAGTAAGGGTTTTAGTAAAAAAAAAAAACAATTATACTCAGCTAGCTAGATACAGCATATAGTATGTCCAATGCTGTATCTGCAATGTTGTATTATAGTGGTAGGTTAGGGTAGTATAATGTATTATAGTGGTAGGTTAGGGCTGTATGTAGTGACAAGTGTGCTCAGTCACTTACAGCATGCTTGGAGAAGCAGACACCCGGGGCTCCTGTGTTCCCTCCTCCTTCAGATGCGGGATTTGCCAGTGAATGAGTCCTTGGAAGGAGTGGAGGAGGCAGCCACACCCCTGGCTCCACCCACCAACTCCGGCTGCCTCTGGAGATATTGAAGATCCCAGGGGGACAACCTTATTGGATGACAGGGGAGACAGGCAGCCCCTCTCCCCTGCACCGCTGCCCCCCGCCGACCCGATAGACTTCGCCAGCCACATATGATATTAACAAAGTGCAGGGGCGCCCGCACATTAAGATGGCCCTGCTGCAATCTCCTCTCTGGATCATTCCACACTCCACACTCCTGGGCTGACACCCCCCCAATGTCTGGTACCCGGGGTGCACTCCCCTCCCACCTGGTTACATAACTGTCCTACACACTCCCATTCTGCACATAATGATTGCCATAATAAACTCCTTTAAACTCCTGTACATATTGTCCACTTTCATACCCTCTGCACTCCTCTCCTGTACATACTGCCCTGTCCTACCCTCCACATTCCGGGATTGTACATACTGCCCTCTGCATACCTTGAATTCTTCATTAAGCCCCTTAGGAGCAAGGACGTTTAAGTTGTAAATCCAAAACGTATCTTTTTGCAAAAGAATGGTATTGAAATTCATTAAGCCCCTTAGGAGCAAGGACATTTAATTTGTAAATTCAAAACGTATCTTTTTGCAAAGGAATGGTATTGAAATCACCTTGCCTTTTACTTATTTTTAACACATAGATGCCCTTCACGCAAAGTCCATCAGGCTTAGCCTGATGACAGGCCGCAAAAGTGCTGTTCAATGGGGTGTTCAGGTTCTTTCCCTCTAATGTCTCTGAGGTGCTCACCAATGCAGATGTGAAGCAGACATTTGGTATTGCCAATATATAGCTTATTGCAAGAGCATTGTAAACTATATATAACCCGTGTGGTGGCACAATTAATTAAACTTGTAAGTATTTACACCATCCACATCAGCGAACAGCTCAGTACACTCAACATATTTACAAATTTGGCAATGCCCACACGGCACCATTCCCACATTCCTAGATAAGGGAGTCAACCAAGTACCACTAGATGACTGTGTAAATTCTGATTGAGTCAACAGATCAGAGTAAAGCACACCTTGTTAAAACATGCCAGTGTCTGGACAAAGCTTCTCTTTACCTAGACCATTGTGCATCAAACTGGGTAATAAATAAACAGGTCCATTTAAATTAACTGTCACCCTTGAGGGAAGAGAGTCTTGTCCCCCAGAAGTTGCAATCTATCTTTCTCAGAGGCATTTTTCTTACTTTTTTCAGAAATTTATGGGTATTGCCTCTCTCTTTGAATCTCCCATACATTTTATTGGCTTCCCTTTAAAAATATGATACCTTTGAGCAGTTCCTCCTGATACGGAGAAACTGTCCCAAAGGTATCCCCTGGACAAGCGACTTGGGGTGAAAACTGTCAGCCCTTAATATGGTATTAGCCGCAGTTGGTTTGCGGTAAGTGCATGTTGACAGCTCTCCACATTCTTTGATGATCTGGAGGTCCAGGAAAAGGATTGTCATGGAATCAAAATTATATGCAAGTCTAAAATTGATCATTCTGATTGAGACTATTCATAAACTCATGCAATTCTGATTCCTGGACCCTCCGGACCACCAAAATGTCATCTTTGTAGAGAAGCCAGATTGCCACATATTTTGCATAAGATGTTAGACTGTAAATGACAGCCTCCTCCCACATACCCAAGTGCAGGCATGCATAAGAGGGCTCCCCAGGGACACCCATGGATGTACCAGAAATTTGTTGATAGTCCTCCGTATCCCTGACATATGAATGGAGGGAGGAGACCATCATCATCAGCAATTGGTCAATGTACTGACCTGTTTTTTCCAAAGGTCCTTTACCTGCGGATACATTTGGTCTCCCTGGTGGATTAAAAAGTCTTTATGTAATTTGGGGATAATGTACAAGACTGGGATATTATATTCAGAGACCTTCAAAACAATTTAGTTATTTTTTAATCATATGTGGGAAGGGGGTATCATGGAGCTTTTTATAAATCTCCTTATTATCTAATTTTCACCTTTCTGACATATTGATATTCTCCAATTATTACTACAGTATATTGCCTCTTTTATTGCTCTTTAGAATAATGATGTTTTTTTACATTCTTTAGTTTCCAAGAGGCCTTTCTCTCTTCTTTGATCACAATATCTGCCTCCTACTTTTGCCAGTCAATCCCTTTTGGATCTTCACTCACCAGTTCAAGAAACTGACTTTATTTTTAGTTAGGTGGCCATTTTTTTAAATTTTATATTTAGGTCTACTTGTCTAAGGGTCATTACTTCTTCATCTTGGTATAATTCAATATCCAGAGAGTCTTCACCCATAAGTTCCAACAGGTCATTTAATGGTTTTTGTTCCTCATCAGATAGAGCCCCACTCATTGGCAAATTGCCATTCTTCTGCTCATATAGAAGGTGCAACAACAGAACCTTACGTAAAAATGAATGGACATCTTAGTATACTGTAAATTCCTCCATGTTGTTCTTTGGGGAGAACAAAAGGCCTTTATTTAGTAATTTTAGGTGTCTATCTTTTTAAGGGGAAAGAGGACAGGTTAACTATTTTATTATCTCCCTGTAATGGCAACTGTACAGTACCTAAGTCTTTTTCTTCTGATTTCTGGTTCTTTTTTTTTCGATCTATATGTTTTTTTCTACTCCTTTTCATTTGAATTTCTTTCCTGTCTTCAAAAAATCCCTACTCTTTCCATGGGTCCTTCCTGTGGGGAGGAGCTGTCCCCACTTTGATATAAAAAACTAATTGCTTTTTCACTGTCTATATTGCTGGACACAATTTCACCTTCGGATTGGGAAAAGGATCTGAATCATCTACGCCTTGACCTACTCCTCCCTCTTTGGGAAGAGAGGTCCATGATGTCTCCCCTTTCCCAATCCACAAGATCCTGTTTAAATCTAGGCTGCTGTGTGTTTATGAGATTCTTTGGTACCTTGTCTACAGTATTTACTTTTTCACAATTTCATTTTGTCTTACAAATTATCTCTCTTTAAATGGATCTAAGTCCTTAATACTTTGTTCCATTAGTGGCCTGTCCATAGGGACGCACAAGCACCACCCCCCCAGCCCATGCATTTGGCCCCCTAATCTACATGCAGGGCGCTAGACGCATGGATTCCAATGTGCTTTTTTTTTAAGCACATGATTAGAGCCTGAGGCGCTAATTGGCTTCAAAAAAGGGTGAGCTGCGCCCCAAGCCCACCCACTTGTGTGACAATAGCAAATTAATACTCGCTATTGTCATCCTGATTCTCCTCCCGGCCAATCAGAAAGCAGCTCCTGAGTCCCGATAATGGTGGTGTGGGGTGTCGTTGGTTTGCTGCAACCCCCCCTCAAATTTTTGAGCATCAGTCACCACTGCTTTGTTCAATCTCCCCTTTAATTTATCCAATTGAAATCTTTCCTCCTTCACTATCAATTTCATAAGTTCAATGCCATGAGCAATGCACAAGTCTTTCCATTTAGGTATAAATCGGTGGTTGTGCAAATATTCTGCAGGATCCGCTCTATCCCTTTAACCTCTGAGGATTATCTTATATTCTATACAGGATTCTAAAAAGAAGACATCCCATTTACAGTTTAAATGCCTAATTAATCATTTTTTTATGTATTTTAAACCACCTTTTAATTTCTTCCTCTTTACTCGCAGAATCTGAGGTGTCTTCTTTAAGGGCTGTTTTAATTTGAACCTGCACCTCCTTGCCTAAAACATAAGCCATATCTATTACAACAATCAAAAGAAAAAAAGGAAATAACCCCTCAAAAAATGGGTGGGACACTGTTCTGCTCGGCGGCGGCGTCTATGGATCGTATGAGCGGAGCTCCCTGAATGTACAGACATACGGCTCTTTGTCTAACTTGATCCTGTCCTCTTAGGAAGCCTCTTACTCTTTATGACCTTGTGGAGCTGCCTGTGTATATAGGAGTCCTATACTTTTCCTCTGGATTACTGGGTTCCTGTTCTACTCTCCCTGTATAGTCATGTCATGTACCATAATTAGGATATCCCTTCGTTTTCCATCCAATTTAGGTTCCTTTAAGATAGTGCCAACCCTTTTTTGAGCTTTGCTCCTTTGGCGTCATATGGGGGGACCAGTGTGGATAAGGCGGAGCCAGCCATACGCCTGATTCTCCTTTGGTTTTTCAGGGCGTCCCTGACGGATTCGCCTCCGGGATTCTGGCAGTGAGCTTCTTTTATTGAATATGCTTGGTGTGATTCTTCCTACAAGTTGCCCCTGATGAAGGGACTCTATAGGTAGTCCCGAAACGCGTAGGCCCAGGTGGAAGACTACACGAATATACATTCAAATTCTACATCAGTATTCATATTCTTATTATTATTTATTGTATATTATTATATGTAAACTGTATCAGATTTTTTCTACCTGTATATAATAATACAATTGTTTTTTATTACTTCGTTGCCTTCAAAGTCCCACCCATTTTTTGAGGGGTTATTTCCTTTTTTCCTTATACCAGGGATTGTGGCACAGTAGGCGTTGACCTCAACAGTTTCGCGGCCAATGCCGCTTCCTCAGGAGGTGTCAAACCATATCATCTAAAAAACATATAATTACAAGATTACAGTAACACAAATCTACAGTGATATTATATTGCCTAAGGCACATTTGTATTGGAGTATTCACAGGGTACAGCAAAACTCACCAGTGTAGGCCCTTGCGGGCAACAGATGGCATAAACTGAGTCACCCTGGCGGGTAATGGTTAAATGTCAATATTAAATGCTAATGATAGTATAATGACAGATTCCCTTGCTACAATGACTTTGCAGAAGATGTTGTTGAAACAATGTCCTCAAAAAGTGTGGTTAGAATGTCCTTGGAAGGTCTTCCAGTACAGACATTCCATCTCCTAGTATTGTACAGAGAAGCATTTCCAGCTGATAAGATATTCCATAACAGAATGTTTCTTGTAATACATGTGTCTTGTGTAAATTCTTAATGAGTAATATGGAAAATGATACATTTAGGGAGGTCCTGTGTGATGATTGTGTTTCTGTAAGGATGGGAGGTCTTCATACACTAACTATGCCAGACCTCCACCGCTGCGCTAATTTCTTTCCTAGTATTTATTTCAATTCATTCAAAACTTTACCTCTATCATGAGCATCGTATTCATTGTGAGAAAGATTGTTTTTCGTTATCAGCTTACACTATGCTCATCTTCTTCTACAGAAGCCACTGTTTTCATACACAGCATTGATGATGACCAATAAGCCATAGACAGCTGTATGCAGTTTGGAACATATGGCCTTATAATAGGCTGTATCGGTGCTGTAATCCAAAGGTTCTGAATAGGGGGATTGGCCAAAAGTAGCATAAAAGGACAGGGATCGGCAAGGAGGCCGCTCACAGACACTGGTGTCCATGAGCAGTCCTTGCAGTGACTGCGGCCGCCTGTTCCGCCCGTTACACAGACATCAGCACTGGACTCTCCACCCCCTGTACCTCCCCCAGCAGTTTTCCATCCTCTCTCCTGCAGGCTGTTGCTTGAGTGGGCGGGAGCCTCCTGGCTTCTGCTGCTTGAGTTGGGCGGGAGCCTCCTGACTTCTGCTGCTTGAGTGGGTGGGATGGGGATGTGCCTGACCCCCGAGATTGCGCCTGCCTGGAAGAGGGAGGTGTGAGCAGCTGAGCAGAGGGAGCCGAGTGACAGTTCTTGGAGGTGAGCTAAGCTAGCAGTACATTGAGGATTAGTTTACAGGTATGTCAATGCTAAGTCTGCTGAGTTACTGCAGCTTGGCATAGAGGTGCTAGCTGACAAATAGGGTGCCATCTCATTTTCATATAGCACAGTGAGAGACTGGGCATTGAGAAATTGTCCCATGTGCCATGTATGCAATATCAGGCTGTCCCATGTGCCATGCATGCAATCTCAGACCGTGTCATGTATGCAATCTCAGGCTTTCCCATGTGCCATGTATGCAATCTCTGACTGTCCCATGTATGCATTCTCAGACTGTCCCATGTATGCAATCTCAGGCTGTCCCATGTATGCAATATCAGGCTGTCCCATGTGCCATGCATGCAATCTCAGACCGTGTCATGTATGCAATCTCAGGCTTTCCCATGTGCCATGTATGCAATCTCTGACTGTCCCATGTATGCATTCTCAGACTGTCCCATGTATGCAATCTCAGGCTGTCCCATGTATGCAATCTTGGACTGTCCCATGTGCCATGTATGCAATCTCAGGCTGTCCCATGTGCCATATATGCAATCTCAGACTGTGTCATCTATGCAATCTCAGGCTGTCCTGTGTGTCATGTATGCAATCTCAGGCTATCCCATGTGCCATGTATGCAATCTCATACTGTCCCATGTGTCATGTATGCAATCTCAGGCTGTCCCATATACCATGTAGGCAATCTCAGACTGTGCCATGTATGCAATCTCAGGCTGTCCCGTGTGCCATGTAGGCAATCTCAGACTGTCCCATGTGCCATGTATGCAATCTCAGACTGTCCCATGTCCCATGTAGGGATGAGCCGAACACCCCCCGGTTCGGTTCGCACCAGAACCTGCGAACGGACGGAAAATTTGCGCGAACATTAGAACCCCATTGAAGTCTATAGGATTTGAATGTTCAAAATCAAAAGTGCTCATTTTAAAGGCTAATTTGCATGGTATTGTCCTAAAAAGGGTTTGGGGACCCGGGTCCTGCCCCAGGGGAACATGTATCAATGCAAAAAAAACGTTTAAAAACGGCAGTTTTTTCGGGAGCAGTGATTTTAATGATGCTTAAAGTAAAAAAAAAAAAAAAAGTGAAATATTCCTTTAAATATCGTACCTGGGGGGTGTCTATAGTATGCCTGTAAAGTGGCGCGTGTTTCCCGTGCTTAGAACAGTCCCTGCACAAAATGTCATTTTTAAAGGAAAAAAGTCATTTAAAACTGCTTGCGGCTTTAATGTAATGTCGGGTCCTGGCAATATGGATGAAAATCAGTGAGACAAACGGCATGGGTACCCCCCAGTCCATTAGCAGGCCCTTTGGGTCTTGTATGGATATTAAGGGGAACTCCGCACCCAAATTAAAAAAGGAAAGGTGTGGGGCCCCCAGGTCCTATATACTCTGAACAGCAGTATACAGGCGGTGCAAACAAGACAGGGACTGTAGGTTTGTTGTTAAGTAGAATCTGTTTGTAATTTTGAACTGGTACATTTTTTTTTTTTTTTCCACAAAAAAGATTTTATTGAGAAGTTATCACAAATACATGTATAGGGAGTTGAACAGGTTTTGACAGGTGCTCCATGACATTTTATACAAAATGATACAATAAGTGTTGATGCCATTAACGTCATGGGAAATACAGGCATGTGGTAGGAAAATAAGAATGCGTAAGAAGAGAACCCGCTAAATACTTTACTACGAGACATTTTCTGTCTACAAGTATTATAGGAGTCAGGAGTACTTTGTGTGGTTCATTCACACCAGGATCAGTCACATAGTAAGTGAGGGTATGAGACTTGTGTGGAACTAAAACGGGAAGGTCTGTCTCTATTAGGTCCTATACTGTGTCGTGATGTCACAGTCTGATATTGCGGAGAGGTTATGTAAGGGTATGGGTAAGAGGGGAATATACGTTGGGTGAAATGGGAGTAATATAAAGGTTTAGAAGGGGAAACTGTGGGGATAGGGAAAAACAGAGGGGGGAGAGGGAAAAAGAGGAAGAATATAGAGGAAGGATATACATACGGTGTTAGGGTAAAGAAGGGGGGATAGGATAGGGGGTAGAGGGGCCGCCCCCCCCCCCCCAGCCAGCCCACCCCATATTTAGGGGTTTCTGAGGTTTTTCTCGTCTTTCAAGAGAGGGAAAATATTATATTGGGAAGTACGACTTATAACAATTAGTGCTTTTGAAATGTGACCAGCAGGCCCATAGATTGGTGAATTTTTGTATGCGGTCTTGTGAGATATAGATCAATTCCTCCATCTCCTCTATCTTAGCAATCTTTGTCAACCATTCTCTCATTGTCGGGGGACTGGTTGAGCGCCATTTTACAGGAATGCATAATCTGGCTGCATTTACCATATGCATGGCCAGTGATCTGTGGTAAGATCTTTTAGGTAAGGTTGTATGATGGAGTAGATATTGTGCTGGTTTGAAATTCAGGGTGTATGTAGTGACTCTTTGTATTATGTCGTGAACCTCCCTCCAGAAACCCTGAAGGATCGGGCATTCCCACCATATGTGGATCATAGAGCCCACGTCTTTATTACACCTCCAGCATGTATTTGGGATTGAGGGCGAGAATTTATGTATGCGAGATGGTGTTCTGTACCATTTGGTAAGTATTTTGTACCCATTCTCTTGGATGGCAACATTTAGTGAACCTTTGTGGGTATGAACATGGATGGTTTCCCAATCTTCCTCAGTGAGGTCTAAGTGTAGATCTTTGTTCCAGGATAAGTGAAGAGATTCTGTTTGTGAGTGGTGTGGCGTTTCTTGGAGGAGAGAGTAGATGTTGGATATTAGGTGTCTTTGAGACGTATTCTGGATACATAATGTTTCAAATGGGGTTAGTTTTCTCGCCCATGTATTATTGGAGGTAGCAGAAGAGAGAAAGTGTGTCAGCTGTCTATAAGTCCAAAAAGGAAAGTTTTTTGTGAGGGATATGGATTTGAGATTATCATATGATCGTGGAAAAAGTGGTGAGCTTGGACTTCTTCATGTGGCCACTCTTGTTTTAAGAATGTGTTTGACGACCCCGGGGGGAAATCTGGATTTCCCCTCAGGGAGGTCAAAGGCCCTGGTCGTGACGATAATTGAGAGGTTGTCATAGCAGAGGTAAAGGCGAGTAGTGACGGGTAAATGAGTGGGTGTTTCTTGATTGGTTGTGTCCAGTGTTTGGATGAGAGCCAGGGGAGGTTGTGTAGATGGCCAGGCGTAAAGGAGTTTTCTAGAGTCACCCAGGGTTTCCCTGATCTGTTAGTACACCAGTCCACTATTCTAGTTAAGTGGCAGGCCATGTAATACTTGTAGAGATCTGGAAGTGCAATCCCGCCTTTGGCCTTGCTACAGGTCAAACGAGAGTATTTGATTCTTGGAGGGCTGCCCTTCCAGATAAAGGTCGTACATGACTTTTTATAGGAACAAAAGAATGCAGGGGGTAAATGTATTGGAATGGTCTGCATTAAGTATAGGAGGCGAGGGAGGACAATCATTTTGATCAGGGCCGAGCGTCCGAACCATGATACGTTAAGTGTGGCCCACTCCTTTAGATCCGTCTGAATTTTTGAGAGGGCATGAAGGAAATTCTGGTCATATAGGTCTGTAAGTTGTTTGGTAATTTGGATGCCCAGGTAAGTAATGGCGGTGCTTTTCCACTGAAAGGGAAAGGAGTCTTGGCAGTGAGTGACCACCTGCGGGGGAAGGGATATGTTCAGAGCGTGTGATTTAGGATAGTTTATCTTAAGATTTGATAAGACCCCAAAATGGTTGATGTCTTTCAATAAGCTAGGTAGGGTGATGTGAGGTGATTGGAGTGTTAGCAGGATATCGTCTGCGAAAGCTGCTACCTTAAATTCCCTCCGATTTATAGTTATTCCTTGAATGTCCGTGTTCGCACACAATCTATTTAAAAGGGGTTCTAAAGTTAAGATAAAAATGAGAGGGGATAAAGGGCATCCCTGGCGGGTACCATTGGTTATTGGGAAGGCGTTTGACAGGAGGCCATTTGCTTTTACTTTTGCCGAGGGATTGTCATATAGAGCGTTGATGTAGTTACACATGTGTGGTGGTAAACCAATGCCCTTCAGCACTTCCCGCATATAGTCCCAAGCCACCCTGTCAAACGCCTTCTCGGCATCGAGAGACAGCAGGAATCCCTTTGTTCCCGAGGAGGTAAGCCAGTGGTGTATGTTTAAGGTGCGGATGGTATTCTCTCTGGCCTCCCTTCCCGGGACAAAACCCACCTGGTCTGCTGAGACCAGGCCAGGAATCAGGGGCAATAACCTATTTGCTAGCATTTTTGCATATAGTTTGATATCTACGTTGAGTAATGAGATGGGTCTGTAATTGGATGCCAGGGATGGATCCTTATCTGCTTTTGGTATGACTGCTATATGGGCTTCAAGCAGGTTGCCTGGTGAGGTGGAAGAGTCCGACAGGGAGTTGAAGGCATTGAGCATTTGCGGTGAGAGAGTTTCTAGGAAGCTTTTGTAGTAAATTAGTGGTAGGCCGTCTGGGCCTGGGCTCTTGCCTACTTTCATTTGTTTTATTGCCAAACCCAACTCCTCTGTGGTCACGTGGCCTTCTAGGGTAGCAGCCTGTTGTGGGGTTATCGGTTTGGGGCAGTATTGGGCTAGGAAGTCATGAATTTGAGATTGGCGAAGTGAGGTGTTGGGTGAGTCTGTGTTATGGGATGGCAGATTATATAGTTTAGAGTAAAAGCTTTCGAAATGGGCTGCAATGTCCTCATTTTTAGAGAGCACCGCACCCCCATCGGTACGAAGGTGATGAATTATGGAAGAGGTCTTGGCCGCTTGTATAGTGCGTGCAAGCAATCTCCCACTTTTGTTACCGTGTTCGTAGAACACTTTTTGTCTGAGCACATATTGACGCCTTGTGCGTTTTCCTAGTTCCTCCAATAGAGTGGATCTAGCATAAAGGAGGTCCTGTAGTGTGGAGTGGGATGTGGATTGTTTGTGTGTTTTTTCGAGTCTATTGATAGTTTCGATGAGGGATGCAATATGGGCCTGTCTGATTTTTTTCTCTTTTGTTGCCAGGGCTATGAGTTTCCCCCTTATGACACATTTGTGGGCTTCCCAAAGCGTGACTGGGGTTGTATCTGGGGAGGAGTTTTCTTGAAAGTACTGTTGGAGTCGGGTGTTTATTTGTCTTACTACGTCAGGGTCTTTAAGGAGGGATGGGTTAAGTCTCCATGTCTTGGTTCTGGTATTGTAGCCTGGGAACGTTAAAGTGATCGTGATGGGGTGATGGTCTGATAAGAACATAGGTTCTATTGTGGCGTGGGAGAGAAGTATTAAGTCTGTTTGGGATAAAAATATGTAATCAATTCTCGAGTATTTTTGGTGTGGGGAGGAGAAGAATGTATAATCTTTATCAGTTGGGTGCATGGTGCGCTGAACTGGTACATTTTTAACGTGTTTAGCTCCAGACAAAAAATCTATTTTAAGCTTTTTTGGAAAACATAGGGAAGGGTTATCACCCCTGTGACATTTGTTTTGCTATCTGTGCTCCTCTTCAGAAGATTTCACCTCACTTTTTGTCCCAATGACAAATGTTTTTTGAAAATTTGGGGGTTTTTGTGATACAAGGATTGGTGATAAAGCATCAGTGTAAAGGAGAAAAGTTTTTCCCATATAAACTCTTACAGGAGAGAATTTCCCTTCCTAGGGGTAGATTTCATCTCACTTCCTGTTGTCTCCTTCCGTTTGCAAGTAGGAGTCGTTTGTAAGTTGGATGTTTGAAAGTAGGGGCCTGCCCTACATACTCAACAGAAATTTGGGCCTTAGGTGTTGTTGTGGTCACAACACTGTAAGCCTTCACAGGGCCCTGCTGTGAAATATTAGATCAAGAATTGTAATTACATGCCCCTGTTGAACAGGGGCAGAAAAATTGGGCCTTTGGTGGTGGTGGTGGTGCTGGTGCCACAACACAGTAAGTCTTCACAGATACTCTTGTTGGGCGCAGAAACGGGCCCTGCTGTAAAATATTAGATCAAGACTTGTAATTACATGCCCCTGTTGAACACGGGCAGAAAAATTGGGCCTTTGGTGGTGGTGGTGGTGCCACAACACTGTAAGTCCTCACAGATACTCTTAGTGGGTGCAGAAATGGGCCCTGCTGTGAAATATTAGATAAAGAATTGTAAATACATGCCCCTGTTGAAAAGGGGCAGAAAAATTGGGCCTTTGGTGGTGGTGCTGGTGCCACAACATTGTAAGTCCTCACAGATACTCTTGGTGGGCGCAGAAACGGGCCCTGCTGTGAAATATTATATCAAGAATTCTAATTACATGTCCCTGTTGAACAAGGGCTGAAAAATTGGGCCTTAGGCACTGGTGCTGGTGCCACAACACTGGAACCCCTCACAGATGCTCTAGTTGGAGCGCAGGAACTAGCCCTGCTGCAAAGAATTGCATCAAAAATTGTAATTACACGCCCCTGTTAAACAGGGGCTGAAAATTGGGCCTTAGGCACTGGTGCTGGTGCCACAACACTGCAACCCCTCACAGATACTCTAGTTGGAGCGCAGGAACTAGCCCTGCTGCAAAGAATTGCATCAAAAATTGTAATTACATGCCCCTGTTAAACAGGGGCTGAAAAATTGGGCCTTAGGCACTGGTGGCGGGACTGGCGGCGCCCAGAACCAAAAATGTTCTTACAAGCTATCATCATGATCATTGAGGAGGAAGAGGATAATTACTCAGTATAACAGGATAGTCACTCAGCATCAGCATAGGCAGTCTTTGAAGGGATCTGACATTTCAAAAAAATGTATTCGGTTACAGTACATCAGCATCAGGTGCTTGGTAGCTGGTGGTGATCCAAGACTGATTCATTTTTATGAAGGTCAGTCGATTGACCGAGTCGGTGGGCAGACACACCCTGTGATCAGTTACAAAGCCTCCAGCAGCACTGAATGTGCATTCCAAAAGAACGCTGGATGCAGGACAGGCCAGTAGCTCAATTGCATACTGTGCAAGCTCTGGCCAGTGATCCATCCTCAAGACCCAGTAACCCAGAGGATTTTTGGTGGGAAAGGTGTCCAAGTCTGATCTTGCCCCTAGGTATTCCTGCACCATGTAAAACAGACGCTGGCGATGGTTGCTGGAACCGATCATACCTTGGGGCTGCGGACTAAAAAATTTTCTGAACGCATCGGTCAGACGACCACCTTCTCCACCGCTCCATCTTTGACTGACCGAAGCCTCAGCAACACGTTGTCCAGAAACAGGAGTTTGTAACCTCCCAGTCTCTGGGAACGCGTTGCACAGACCTTTCTGCAAGGCCTCCCGAAGATGTTTTATCCTCTGCTCCCTCTGCAATGGCAAGATAAGGTCCGCAACTTTACCTTGTAACGTGGATCAAGGAGGGTTGCCAGCCAGTATTGTTCCTTCTCTTTGATACCACGAATACGAGGATCCTTCCGCGGGCTTTGCAGGATCAGGGAGGCCATGCAGCGTAGGTTTGCTGAGGTATTCGGTCCGGAGTCTTCTGGGTCACTAAGGACGACATGATCCGCAGCCACCTCCTCCCAGACACGTACAAGTCCATGTGTTTCTTGGGACTGTAAATGATCCCTTAAAGACTGCTGCTGATGTTGAGTGCCAGGCTCCACCCCCATACTGACACAATCCTTCTCCTCCTCTTCCTGTGTGATCGGCGGGCACGCAGGAACACTGTCTGGATGAGGGGGCCTTCAGAGCTAAGGAAGTCCTCCTCTTCCTGCCTCTGTTCTGCCTCAAGTGCCCTGTCCATTATTCCACGCAGCGTGTGCTCCAACAGGTGGACAAGGGGGACAGTGTCACTGATGCATGCACTGTCATTTCTCACCATCCTCGTGGCCTCCTCAAATGGTGACAGGATAGTGCATGCATCCCTGATCATGGCCCACTGGCATGGGGAAAAAAAAACAAGCTCCTCTGACCCTGTCCTGGTGCCATAGTCGCACAGGTACTCATTGATGGCCCTCTGCTGCGTGTGCAGCCGCTGCAGCATGGCCAACTTTGAGTTCCACCTGGTGGGCATGTCACAGATTAGGCGGTTCTTGGGCAGGTTAAATTCATTTTGGAGGTCTGCCAGCAGATCACTGGCATTATATGACTGGCGGAAATGCACACAGACTTTCCTGGCCTGCCTCAGGACATCCTGTAAGCCCGGGTACCTGCCCAAGAACCGCTGCACCACCAAGTTAAGGACGTGAGCCAAACAGGGCACATGGGTCAATTGTCCCTGTCGGAGGGCGGATAGCAGGTTGGTGCCATTGTCGCAAACCACCATTCCTGCCTTAAGTTGGCGTGGCGTCAACCACCTCTGAACCTGCCCCTGCAGAGCTGACAGAACCACTGCCCCAGTGTGGCTCCTGTCCCCCAAGCACACCAGCTCAAGCACCGCATGGCATCTTTTGGCCTGCATACTTGCGTAGCCCCTTGAATGCCTACGGAGCACCGCTGGTTCTGAGGACAAAGCACAGGAAGAAATATTTAGGGATGGAACGGCGCTACCTGGAAAACCTGAATGGCTAGGCGTATACAGGAAGCGTTATATAAACGTTTTTTTACATATACAAAGAATCTTATATAAGACGAAAAAAATGCGATGTTGTCACACCTATAACGATGGTAAAAGTTGGCTGGAAATATGTATATGTGGGTCAGCATATAGTTACATGCATCCTACATAGGGAGTAGTATATAAGGCGTGTCATAAGACAACTATCTGCACCCCATGTATTCCTGATAGGCCAGTGCACTCTCTCCAAATCAGGAACTACATATATCACTTATTGCAAATGGAAGCATACTATATGTACCCAAAGCATGTATAAATACAATTATAATAATTCCTGTAAAGAAAAATGCAATTATAATAATTCCTGTAAGGAAAAAATTGCAGACACCAGAAGCATATATATATATATATATCACAGTGGTAGTGCAGTTCGTATGCTGTGGAGATTGTGACAAAATATAATAGTCCCGTGCAGTTCATACAACCGTCAGGCAGGGTATTCCCCAAGGTGACTTTCGTGTGTACAGGGTTGGATGGTGACTTCTGTGATCCCCCCTCAAATTGCTCACTCACCAAAAGTCGTAACCCCTGCAGGGGTTTCAGGCCTGTAGTCCTATATAAGGGCTTTGCTGCTCACTGCTGTTATATCTCAGATGTCTCCAATGGTATCCCGGTAGGTCATACTGCGGTTAACCCTCATGCATCAAAGAAAAAAGGCTTCCATAGTGTGATAAATTCCAAAAAATTTTTTATTTAAAAGGTGTATATATATCGCTGAAGACGTCAGATGACGAAGCGCGCACGACGGACCTATGCTTCTCACATCACTTCCTGGCAGACTTGTGCGTGGAATAGAGACCTCTCCATCTGATCCTCACTTCCCCCAACTTGTACCTGCATTGAATACAGTGATTGTGGATACCATTCAAGGCAACATCTGAGTATCATCCCCCCCAGTGGTCACGGGGCGGGTGAACGAAGTGTAGCGCTTGGATGTTTTTTAATGTTTTTTTAAATTTTTTCAACCCATATTCTTTTACTCTGTACCTTTTGGACTTTTATATATATATATATATATATATATATATATATACCTTTTAAATAAATTTTTTGGGGAATTTATCACACTATGGAAGCCTTTTTTCTTTGATGCATGAGGGTTAACCGCAGTATGACCTACCGGGATACCATTGGAGACATCTGAGATATAACAGCAGTGAGCAGCAAAGCCCTTATATAGGACTACAGGCCTGTAACCCCTGCAGGGTACTAACAGGATCAGAAGGACCCCAGCAATTTTCTTCAGGTAGCTGTAAATACTGTAACAACACAAGCCTGCCTGTCAGTAGGAAGATAATAACAGGAACGGATCTAGCTAAACTGAATACAGTGTATATATATATATATATATATATATATATATATATATATATATACACGACACCTGGGATGCATATATATACACAGTACACTGTAAGTGCAGCTAACTGACTGACTGTCCTGCCTAATCTATCTAACTGTTCACTGTTCAGAGAACGCACTACACTAACTTGTAGCTTTAGCTGAACACTGTGCAGAGGTCGCACTACTCTAACTTGTAGGTTTAACTGAACACTGTGAGGAGGACGCACTACACTAACTTGTAGCTTTAGCTGAACACTGTAAGGAAGGACGCACTACACTAACTTGTAGCTTTAGCTGAACACTGTGCACTACACTAACTTGTAGCTTTCGCTGAACACTGTTCAGAGGACACACTACACTAACTTGTAGCTTTAGCTGAACACTGTGAGGAGGACGCACTACACTAACTGTAAATAGTCTAGCTGCCTGACTGTGGTACTAACAGGATCAGAAGGACCCCAGCAATTTTCTTCAGGTAGCTGTAAATACTGTAACAACACAAGCCTGCCTGTCAGTAGGAAGATAATAACAGGAACGGATCTAGCTAAACTGAATACAGTGTGTATATATATATATATATATATATATATATACACAACACCTGGGATGCATATATATACACAATACACTGTAAGTGCAGCTAACTGACTGACTGTCCTGCCTAATCTATCTAACTGTTCACTGTTCAGAGAACACACTACACTAACTTATAGCTTTAGCTGAACTCTGTGCAGAGGTCGCACTACACTAACTTGTAGGTTTAACTGAACACTGTGAGGAGGACGCACTACACTAACTTGTAGCTTTAGCTGAACACTGTGCAGAGGTCACACTAAACTAACTTTTAGCTTTAGCTGAACACTGTGAGGAGGACGCACTACACTAACTGTAAATAGTCTAGCTGCCTGACTGTGGTACTAACAGGATCAGAAGAACACCAGCAATTTTCTTCAGGTAGCTGTAAATACTGTAACAACACAAGCCTGCCTGTCAGTAGGAAGATAATAACAGGAACGGATCTAGCTAAACTGAATACAGTGTGTATATATATATATATATATATATATATATATATATATATATATATATATATATATATATATATATACAACACCTGGGATGCATATATATATACACAATACACTGTAAGTGCAGCTAACTGACTGACTGTCCTGCCTAATCTATCTAACTGTTCACTGTTCAGAGGACGCACTACACTAACTTGTAGCTTTAGCTGAACACTGTGCAGAGGTTGCACTACACTAACTTGTAGCTTTAGCTGAACACTGTGCAGAGGTTGCACTACTCTAACTTGTAGGTTTAACTGAACACTGTGAGGAGGACGCACTACACTAACTTGTAGCTTTAGCTGAACACTGTGAGGAGGACGCACTACACTAACTTGTAGCTTTAGCTGAACACTGTGCACTACACTAACTTGTAGCTTTCGCTGAACACTGTTCAGAGGACACACTACACTAACTTGTAGCTTTAGCTGAACACTGTGAGGAGGACGCACTACACTAACTGTAAATAGTCTAGCTGCCTGACTGTGGTACTAACAGGATCAGAAGGACCCCAGCAATTTTCTTCAGGTAGCTGCAAATACTGTAACAACACAAGCCTGCCTGTCAGTAGGAAGATAATAACTGGAACGGATCTAGCTAAACTGAATACAGTGTATATATATATATATATATATATATATATATATATATATATACACAACACCTGGGATGCATATATATACACAATACACTGTAAGTGCAGCTAACTGACTGACTGTCCTGACTAATCTATCTAACTGTTCACTGTTCAGAGAACGCACTACACTAACTTGTAGCTTTAGCTGAACTCTGTGCAGAGGTCGCACTACACTAACTTGTAGGTTTAACTGAACACTGTGAGGAGGACGCACTACACTAACTTGTAGCTTTAGCTGAACACTGTGAGGAGGACGCACTACACTAACTGTAAATAGTCTAGCTGCCTGACTGTGGTACTAACAGGATCAGAAGAACACCAGCAATTTTCTTCAGGTAGCTGTAAATACTGTAACAACACAAGCCTGCCTGTCAGTAGGAAGATAATAACAGGAACGGATCTAGCTAAACTGAATACAGTGTATATATATATATATATATATATATATATATATATATATATATATATATACAACACCTGGGATGCATATATATACACAATACACTGTAAGTGCAGCTAACTGACTGACTGTCCTGCCTAATCTATCTAACTGTTCACTGTTCAGAGGACGCACTACACTAACTTGTAGCTTTAGCTGAACACTGTGCAGAGGTCGCACTACACTAACTTGTAGCTTTAGCTGAACACTGTGAGGAGGACGCACTACACTAACTTGTAGCTTTAGCTGAACACTGTGAGGAGGACTCACTACACTAACTTGTAGCCTTAGCTGAACACTGTGAGGAGGACGCACTACACTAACTGTAAATAGTCTAGCTGCCTGACTGTGGTACTAACAGGATCAGAAGAACACCAGCAATTTTCTTCAGGTAGCTGTAAATACTGTAACAACACAAGCCTGCCTGTCAGTAGGAAGATAATAACAGGAACGGATCTAGCTAAACTGAATACAGTGTATATATATATATATATATATATATATATATATATATATATATATATATATATATATACAACACCTGGGATGCATATATATACACAATACACTGTAAGTGCAGCTAACTGACTGACTGTCCTGCCTAATCTATCTAACTGTTCACTGTTCAGAGGACGCACTACACTAACTTGTAGCTTTAGCTGAACACTGTGCAGAGGTCGCACTACACTAACTTGTAGCTTTAGCTGAACACTGTGAGGAGGACGCACTACACTAACTTGTAGCTTTAGCTGAATACTGTGCACTACACTAACTTGTAGCTTTAGCTGAACACTGTTCAGAGGACGCACTACACTAACTTGTAGCTGTAGCTGAACACTGTGCAGAGGTCGCACTACACTAACTTGTAGCTTTAGCTGAACACTGTGAGGAGGACGCACTACACTAACTTGTAGCTTTAGCTGAATACTGTGCACTACACTAACTTGTAGCTTTAGCTGAACACTGTTCAGAGGACACACTACACTAACTTGTAGCTGTAGCTGAACACTGTGCAGAGGTCGCACTACATTAACTTGTAGCTTTAGCTGAACACTGTGAGGAGGACACACTACACTAACTTGTAGCTTTAGCTATACACTGTGAGGAGGACGCACTACACTAACTTGTAGCTTTAGCTGAACACTGTGCACTACACTAACTTGTAGCTTTAGCTGAACACTGTGCAGAGGTCGCACTACACTAACTTGTAGCTTTAGCTGAACACTGTGCAGAGGTCGTACTACACTAACTTGTAGCTTTAGCTGAACACTGTGCAGAGGTCACACTAAACTAACCAATCATCAACCAGCAAGAAACTGCGATGCCACAGTGAATTATGGGCCATGATGCGCCACACGAATTTGGCGCGAACGGCCCATATCGTTCGCAATTCGGCGAACAGACGATGTTCGAGTCGAACATGGGTTCAACTCGAACACGAAGCTCATCCCTAGTCCCATGTATGCAATCTCAGACTGCCCCATGTCCATGTATGCAATCTTAGGCTGTGCCATGTATACAATCTCAGACTGTCCCATGTATGCAATCTCAGACTGCCCCATGTCCATGTATGCAATCTTAGGCTGTGCCATGTATGCAATCTCAGACTGTCCCATGTATGCAATCTCAGACTGCCCCATGTCCATATATGCAATCTTAGGCTGTGCCATATATGCAGTCTCAAGCTGTTCCATGTGCCATGTATGCAATCTCAGACTGTCCCATGTGCCATGTATGCAATCTCAGGCTGTGCCATGTATGCAATCTCAGGCTGTGCCATGTATGCAATATCAGGCTGTCCCATGTGCCATGTATGCAATCTCAGGCTGTGCCATGTATGCAATATCAGGCTGTCCCATGTCCCATGTGTCATATATGCAATCTCAGGCTGTCCCATGTGCCATGTATGCAATCTCAGGCTGCCCCATATGCTATCTCATACCACAAGCAGTCTTTATATAAATGTTATTTTAAGCTTATTTGCACTTGTAGAACTAGGCCAGAGAGTAGACAGAGTGTGTTTTGATGGTTTGATGGTTTTAATTTGAAATGTGCCTTGGTGTCCTTCACTAAGGTCTGTACTTTGGAAAATGTCTGCCTATCCCTGTAAAAGGGAGATTTGCATGTCTCTGCCAACTATCATAAAACATGAATTATCTCCTTATTTGTGAGGTTTTTTTTTATATAATGGGACATGGAAATACCATCTGTTACAAAAAGGCTCTGCTGTGCTTTCCACTTGTTCAATGAAGGTACCTTTTTTATTGATCCAGCTCACCAAATCCTGTCAGGTTTATACTTTCTTGTTGGTCCCCAAGCCCTCCAACCCAGAAGTCATTGTTTCATACACAGCGCTCATGACCATCAAAAAGGCTGAAACAGCTGAACACAGATTGGAATAAATGTTCCTATAATGTTCTTGGACTAAAGTTGTCAAAATGGGTAAAGGAGTCATGGCACCATCTGTAATACTAAAATGAGGATTTTATAAGCTTTGTAATGAGAAGGCTCTTCTGTGCTTCCCTTTAGTATAATTGGGTTATTTTTGGTTCTGTTTGGCCCACCTCACCATAAACTGTTGGGTATACATTTACTCTGGTTACCAAGCCTTTCTCAATGGAAGTTATTGTTTCCATGCACAGTGTTGATGATGGCCAACAACTGCTGTGTGTAGTTTAGAGTAAACAGCTCTATAGCATTAGGCTGTATTGGTCATATCCACCAGTTGTTCTGGATGTACAGTTGGCCAAGGAGAATATAAGGAATGATTTAACCACCTCCCACCCGCCGTATTGACAAATGACAGTTGGGCAGCGGTTCTCTTGTTCTGGGACAACGTCATTTGACATTGTTCCACTCTTGACATGCTTGCAAGCCCACGGGGGTGCGTAGTGCAGTGATCGGTGATGCGCTCTGTCCCTGGGACATGCCCCATCACTAATCACATGTACACAAGGAAATGCCAGGTATTGGTATTCCTTTTCTCACACTGACAGTGTGTGAGGAGAGGAGAGCTGATCAGAAACATTTCCTCACAGGGGAGATCTGCACAGTGCAGCCCCAACAGTGATGCCAGTCAGTGCTGCCTTTCAGTGCCTGTTCATCAGTGCCACCAATCTGTCTATCAGTGCCACCCATCACTGCCCAAAAGTGCTGCCTATCAGTGCTCCTCATCAGTGCCCTTCAGTGCTGTCTCATCAGTGCCCATCAGTACAGCCTCATCAGTGTCCACCAGTGCAGCCTCATTAGCACACATCAGTGAAGGAGAAAAATCACTTATTTACAAAATTCTATAACAGAAACTAAGAAAAACTTTTTTTTTTTTAAATGTCGGACTTTTTAAAAAATTTTAGCAAAAAAAAAGAAAAAAAACCAGTGGTGATTTAATACCAACAAAAAAAAGCTCTATCTGTTTCAAAAAATTATAAAAATGTCATATAGCACAGTGTTGCATGACTGTGCAATTGTCATTCAAAGTGTGACAGCTCTGAAAGCTGAAAATCGGTCTGGCAGGAAAGGAGTAAAAGTGCCCAGTAGGCAAATAGTTAAATATAGTAAAAACAAAATTAATAAATATAATACATTTTTTCTGCTTTTATTTCAAGCTCATTCAATGGCCACAAAAACAATGTCTTAGGTCAAATGCAGTATCAGTTCTTATGTGTGTCCAGTAGGGTAAACATATCGTATTCCTGGCTTATGACAAGGGATATTGACCGAGGAGCTTGGTATAAAGAGGGTTCTGAGGGATTTAACTCCAGGAAGGTGGGAACACCTATTGAAAAACCACAATAGGCAGATGAGGCTAAGACCCCCTCAGCCACCCCTCATGGTGAGTGGATCCTCTGCATCACAAGTACAGGCCGGAGAAAGGGTCGAGGTACAGAACTTAAGGGGCAATCCAGTGTTCACCTTAGCACCCCTCAGGGAGTGATGGATTTAGCTGCATATGACTACAAGGTTGTGACCTTGAGACACACCCAGATTGTCAACAGCTCACAGCTTGCAGGAACAAAGTGAGATACAGAAACCCAAGGTAAGTCAGTCGCAGATCTGAGGAGCATCAAAAGCAGAGATTGGGGAAAGTAGAAAAGATAGGCCAAGTAACCAACATAGACAGAAACTGTATCAGGGGATCAAGAACAAAGTCACAGAAACAGGAGCATAGGATCAAAGTCTGACTTCACCTAAAGTGATGGACCGAACACCCAGCTGGTTCGGTTCGGTTTTTTGATGCATTGGTTGAAAACAAGAAACATCAAAAGCAAAGATTGGGGAAAGTAGCAAAGATAGGCCAAGTAACCAACATAGATAGAAACTGTATCAGGAGATCAAGAACAAAGTCACAGAAACAGGAGCATAGGATCAAAGTCTCACTTCTCCTAAAGAGATAGGCCGAACAACCCCCGGTTCGGTTTACTCCAGAACTTTCAAACATGGCAAAAGTATGGAGCTGAACAACGAACCCTATTAAAGTCTATGGGACACAAACTTGAAAAATCAAAAGTGCCCATTTTGAAGGTATATGCAAGTCATTGTGCATACAAAGGATATGAGGGTTCCGGTACTGCCCTGGGGGACATGTATTAATGCAAAAAATGTTTTAAAAATAGATAATTTTTAAATGAGCAGTGATTTATTGATGCTTAAAGTGAAACAATAAAAATGAAAAATTCTTTTAAATAAAGTGCCTGGGGGGTCCCTTTATTCTGCCTGTAATGTGACACAGCCATACCGTGTATAGAACCTGCTGCGACAAAAGTTACATTTATAAAGAAAAAAAAATATTTCCTGCAAGCTTTCTTTATTTTGTAAACAGCTTGGGGAGCCAGTCTGTATGATGAGGCCACAACTTAGTAAACCCGGAACAAGATTAGAGATTTTTGGGATAAACTCTGGTGTCTGTTTTGCAGACTTTGGATAAAAGTAACAGGTGAAGAAGAATAGGGCTTTGGGTGTTGCTGGTGCCTTCACACTGTAACCCTATAGAGGTACTCTTGATGAAAGCAAGAATTGGCCCTGCTGTAAAAATGTTAAATTATATGCCCCGGTCAAACAGTGGAGGCACAATTGGGCTTTGGGTGCTGGAGGTACCTTCACACCCTAACCCTATAGGGGTAGTCTTGATTAAAGCAAGAATTAGCCTTGCTGTAAAAAATTGAAATCATATGCACCTGTCAAACAGATGTGGAAAAATTGGTCCTTGGGTGTTATTTGTGCTCATGAAACCTATACCAAAACATTTCTTCCAAAAAAAATCAACACCCACAAAGCTAGGCAGCCTAGACAGTCTTGCAGATATTCCAAATCTCAAAAACACTTAATCGGTGACATCGGCATCAGGGGTTTGATAGCTGCTGATAATCCAGGAATGATTCATTTTCATAAATGTCAGCCAGTCAACAGAGCCTGTGGACAGACGCACTCTTTTATCTGTTATAAAACTTCAGACAGCACTGAATGCCCATTCGGAAAGCACGCTTGATGCAGGGCAGCCCAGCAGCTCAATTGCTAACTGAGCATGTTCTGGCCAGTGGTCTATTCTCATTACCAGTAACCCAGTGGATCATCGACTGGAAAGCTCTCCATGACTGTTTTCGCCCCTAGATAATCTCCCACCATATGATGTGGAAGCTGACAGCCCTGGGCACTGAGGACTAAAAAGATGTTAAAATGCATCACTAAGGTATCTCCCATCTCCACCGCTCCACCTTTGACCAACAGAAGCCCTAAAAACTAGCTTTTCCATGAGCCTGTAACCTACCAGAGTCTGGAAAGGCGTTACATAACCTCCTCTTTTAAGGTGTCCTAAAGACATTTCATCCTCTGCTCCCTTTGTGTGGACAGGATGAGTTCTGAGACTTTCCCCTTGTATGGAGGTCAAGGAGGGTTGCCAGCCTATAATGATCCTTCTTTTTGATGCCACAAATTCTCTGGTCCTTTTGCAGGCTTTGAAGAATAAGAGAGCCCATGCACCACAAATTTGCAGAGACATGTGAAGCTAAGTCCTTGTGGTTACTGAGGATTACAATATCTGGAACTGCCTCCTCCCAGCCAAGCACTACCCCCAAGGATTCTGGGGATGGAATACCATCTCTTAAGGTTTGACGTATGCCTTCGTCTGCTTCAATGCCTCCAAAACTGCCATAATCCTCCTCCCTTTCTTCTTGTGTGTTCAAGAATAGTGTCTACATAAAGCAGACCTTAAGCGGAAAAAAAGTCCTCCTCTTCCTCCCACTGCTCTGCCTCGAGTGCACTGTCCATAATGCCATGCAGAGTCTGCTCCAGCAGGGACACAACAGGGGTTGTGTCACTGATGCATGCATTGTCACGGCTCACCATCCTCGTCACCTCCTCAAATGGTGACAGTACATGCATGCATCCTTTATCAGCAGCCATTGGCGTGGGGAAAAAAAAGCCGAGCCACCCTGAGCCTGTTATTGTGCCATACTTACACAGGTACTCATTGACGGCCCTCTGCTGCATGTGCAGCCACTGCAGCATTGCCAAAGTTGAGTTCCACCTGGTAGGCATATCAAAAATCAGGCTGTTTATGGGCATGTGGAATTCCTGCTAAATTTCAGCCAACTGAGTACTGGCTGCGTATGATCGTCTGAAATGTCTACAGACTTTTCTGGCCTGCTTCAGAAGATCTTGCAACCCAGGATACATGTTTAAGAAATGCTGCACCGCCAAATTGAGGACATGTGCCAAGCATGGCACATGTGTTAACTTTCCCTATCGAACGGCGGACAGGAGGTTAGTGCCATTATCGGACACCACCATTCCTGGCTCAAGCTGGTGTGAAAAGTGTTAGTACACTTTTACTGCAGTATAATGTAGTGCATCAGTGCACTTTTACTACAGTATAATGAAGTGCGTCAGTGCACTTTTACTGCAGTATATTGCAATGCATCAGTACAGTTTTACAGCAGTTTATTGAAGTCACATTTCTGTCAGCAGCAGTTAAAGTGCACCAAACACCACTTTCCATTGATTAACCACTTCAGCCCCGGAAGGTTTTACCCCCTTCCTGACCAGAGCACTTTTTACAATTTGGCACTGCGTCGCTTTAACTGCTAATTGCGCGGTCATGCAATGCTGTACCCAAACAAAATTTGCGTCCTTTTCTTCCCACAAATAGAGCTTTCTTTTGATGGTATTTGATCACCTATGCCGTTTTTATTTTTTGCGCTATACACGGAAAAAGACTGAAAATTTTAAAAAAATGATATTTTCTACTTTTTGTTCTAAAAAAAATCCAATAAACTCAATTTTAGTCATACATTTAGGCCAAAATGTATTCGGCCACATGTCTTTGGTAAAAAAAATGTCAATAAGTGTATATTTATTGGTTTGCGCAAAAGTTATAGCGCCTACAAACTAGGGTACATTTTCTGGAATTTACACAGCCTTTAATCTATGACTGCCTATGTCGTTTCTTGAGGTGCTAAAATGGCAGGGCAGTACAAAACCCCCCCCAAATGACCCCATTTTGGAAAGTAGACACCCCAAGAAATTTGCTGACGTGTATTTTGATTCCATTGAATATTCATTTTTTTTGTCCCAAGTGATTGAATAATGACAAAAAAAAAAAAAATTACAAAAAGTTGTCACTAAATGATATATTGCTCACACAGGCCATGGGCATATGTGGAATTGCACCCCAAAATACATTTAGCTGCTTCTCCTGAGTATGGGGATACCACATGTGTGGGACTTTTTGGGAGCCTAGCCGCGTACGGGGCCCCGAAAACCAATCACTGCCTTCAGGATTTCTAAGGGCGTACATTTTTGATTTTACTCCTCACTACCTATCACATTTTTGAAGGCCATAAAATGCCCAGATGGCATAAAACCCCCCCAAATGACCCCATTTTGGAAAGTAGACACCCCAAGCTATTTGCTTTGAGGCATGTTGAGTCCATGGAATGTTTTATATTTTGACACAAGTTGCGGGAAAGTGACAATTTTTTTTTTTTTTTGCACAAAGTTGTCACTAAATGATATATTGCTCACTATACCTCTCATCAAATAGCTTGGGGTGTCTACTTTCCAAAATGGGGTAATTTGGGTTTTTTTTTTGCCACCTGGGCATTCCATGGCCTCCGAAACTGTGATAGGCAGTGAAGAGTGAAATCAAAAATTTACGGCCTTAGAAAGAATGAAGGCGGTGCTTGGTTTTCGGGGCCCCGTACGCGGCTAGGCTCCCAAAAAGTCCCACACATGTGGTATCCCCGTACTCAGGAGAAGCAACAGAATGTATTTTGGGGTGTAATTTCACATATTCCCATGGCATTTTTGAGCAATATATCATTTAGTGACAACTTTGCGCAAAAAAAAAAAAATTGTCTCTTTCCCGCAACTTGTGGCACAATATAAAATATTCCATGGACTCAACATGACTCTCAGCAAATATCTTGGGGTGTCTACTTTCCAAAATGGGGTCATTTGGGGGGGTTTTGAACTGTCCTGGCATTTTATGCACAACATCTAGAAGCTTATGTCACACATCACCCACTCTTCTAACCACTTGAAGACAAAGCCCTTTCTGACACTTATTGTTTACATAAAAAAATAATTTTTTTTGCAAGAAAATTACTTTGAACCCCCAAACATTATATTTTTTTTAAAGCAAATGCCCTACAGATTAAAATGGTGGGTGTTTCATTTTTTTTTTTTCACACAGTATTTGCGCAGCGATTTTTCAAATCTCAGGGAATGTAAATATCCCCTATCATAGCAATAGGTAGTGATCCTTGAAAAAGTCACGTGTCAGTGATGTAACGCGTGGGAGGAGCTTAGGACGTTCAGTGCTGCAATACACCTGAAGGTTAACAGCAGCTGTTTCTCTATGGGAAACTTCGTCCACAGCGGCTGACTGCAATCTGCATAGTTGAATGCTTCTAATAGACCGGGAGTTTGTGAGTGTATCTCTTGTCCCTGTTTTTCTTGTGCACTATCTAGTAAGTTCACTGCACAATGATCTATTTTTTCTTTGCTTGCTTTGCATAAAACCTTTATCCTGAGAGCCGAATCATCAGCACTATTATGGCTAAAGTGGGATCCGAGAAAAACTAAATATCCTGATACAAACGATCTAACCCAGTGAGTCAATCAATCTGGATTAAGGGAAGGAACTGTTTAATTATTTTTACTTTCCCCCACTATTTATCTCTATCTGGACATTATAATCTGAGTGTCATTATTATTTATTTATATTCACCGTCACATCACAATTTGAAGATTTATTTTGGCTATTTTAACACATGTATTAGCACCATAATTATTTATCTATTTTATTCACATGTATGCATTTTTTTATTCCTGGATTTTAGCTTAGTCGTAGCAGCATATTGTGCACTATTTATTTAAAGCGCATCAATTTTATACTTAGTACAATAGGTAGTGACAGGTACTCTTTTTTGCAAAAATTGGGGTCTATTAGACCCTAGATTTCTCCTCTGCCCTCAAAGCATCTGACCACACCAAGATCGGTGTGATAAAATGCTTTCCCAATTTCCCAATGGCGCTGTTTACATCCGGCGAAATCTAAGTCATAAAATGCTCGTAGCTTCCGGTTTCTTAGGCCATAGAGATGTTTGGAGCCACTCTGGTCTCTGATCAGCTCTATGGTCAGCTGGCTGAATCACCGGCTGCATTTTCAGGTTCCCTGTTGAGACAGGAGAGCCAGAGAAAAACACGGAAGACGTTGGGGGGGGGGCATTCCCTCCCACTGCTTGTAAAAGAAGTCTAGAGGCTAATTAGCCACTAGGATTGCTTTTACATGAAAGCCAACCGCTGGCTGAAAAGAATGATACCAAGATGATACCTAAACCTGCAGGCATCATTCTGGTATAACCACTCAAAGTTGTGAATGGCGTACCTGAAGACAAAAAAATGGTTAACAATAAAGCACAGTAAACGGTAAGGTATAAAAAATTGCATACCTGAAAAGCAAACATGATAAAACATAATAACAATAAAACATTGCAGAATAGAATACAGTAAAAAAGAGTAGAACAATAGAGAGAGAATAGAGAGAGAGAGAACAATAAAACGACAACTATTTATTTTTATTTTTTTTTATATTTTTGTATGTGTTTTTTTTTACACTTTTTTTTGTAACTAACTTTTATAACTGTAACCGGTTCCAGGTTCAGGTCTCTCAGAATGCGATGGCATCTTGGGAGACCCTGTGAAAGTGCGCCTAGTCTGTGGAATGCTGTATCCTACGCTAATACTCAACTAGTGAATGGTAGCGTTCAAAACATTCACCAATGCAAAGACCAGGATTGTCAGGACAGGAGGGACAATAATAGCGGGTGTCACGCCTATATCCGTGCTTGCTGCAGACACGACATCTTTTTTGGGGGGGTTCGTTGGGTAGGGGTACTCGGGAGGACATAAAGAAAATGCCTCTCATGCAGCCGACTGCATTTGGTTGGGGATGTGAATGGGGGAAGTACGGGCGCTGCAGAAGCGGTGGGTTCCCAATTAGGATTGGCGAATGCAGCAGGAAGGGCACTATGGGCATGACGGCCTGTGTTTGTCTTTTTGGTGGCAGCGGGACACTACTTGTGCTTGCCACCTCACCAGCTTGAACTGCACTTATGGGACTCGCAATGTCACCAAGTGTTACTGCAGTGCTGGTTTGACTACGACCGGGGTGTACTAGGCCGCTGGTGCTTGCCAGTTCACCAAAACACTACAAAAAAAACTGTTAGCGATCGCAGGGATCAGGCCTGACTCTGCGAACGCTGCAGTTATGCGTTTAGTGTTTTGTAAGTGACAGTGATAGATCGATACTGCACTTGGGTGGGCTGGGCTGGGCCGGGCGGAGGGGCAAAACGCAGGTGCTAGTAGGTATCTGGGCTGATCCCGCTAACACTGCGTTTGTGGGAACCCTAAACTGCTGGGGACGCTAGTATAGATCTGATCGGATCAGATATTGATCCGTTCAGATACTATACCACTAAGGGAGGTGTACGGTGCGTGCGTGGGTGTTAGCGTTACTGGAGCTAACCTGACGCTGCCTGGGGCTGGTGCTTGCCAGTTCACCAAAACGCTACCAAGAAAACTGTTAGCGATTGCAGGGATCAGGCCTGACTCTGCGAACGCTGCAGTTATGCGTTTAGTGTTTTGTAAGTGACAGTGATCGATCGATACTGCACTTGGGTGGGCTGGGCGGAGGGGCAAAACGCAGGTGCTAGCGGGTATCTGGGCTGATCCCGCTAACACTGTGTTTTTGGGAACCCTAAACTGCTGGGGACGCTAGTATAGATCTGATCGGATCAGAAATTGATCCGTACAGATACTATACCACTAAGGGAGGTGTATGCTGCATGCGTGGGTGTTAGCGGTACTGGCGCTAATCTGACGCTGCCTGGGGCGACGCATATCACCGCCGGGCGATCAGGGGGCTAAACCTTTATTCGGTAATAAACGGCGGGTGCCCTGACACTATAAAAATAAACAAACTAACCAGCGTCACCCGTAACACTTATACGGTGATCAGTGGTGAAAGGGTTAACTAGGGGGCAATCAAGGGGTTAAAACATTTATTAGGTAGTATATGGGGGTCCCTGTCGCTATAAAACGCTGACGGCGAACCTAAATATTTACGTCCCTAACTAGCGTCACCAGCGACACTAATACAGCGATCAGAAAAATGATCGCTTAGTGACACTGGTGACAGGGGGTGATCAAGGGGTTAAAACTTTATTAGGGGGGTTAGGGGGGTACCCTAGACCTAAAGGGGGGTAATACTCACTGCCCTAACACTGTAACTGTCACAAACTGACACTATGCAGTAATCAGGAAAAAAAAAAAAAATACTGCTGGTGTCAGTTTGTGACAGGGGGGGGGGGTGATTGGGGGGGGTCGGGGGGCGATCTGGGGGGGTCGGGGGTGTAAAGTATGCCTGGCATGTTCTACTGTGTGTGTTTGTGTTGTGTGCACTTACTTGTCTTCTCTCCTCGGCGCTGGGACGGAAACTGCCAGACCGAGGAGAGATGACATCACATCCTCTGCCTGTGTGAAACTACACACAGGCAGGGGAGGATTCCGATTGGCTGGGAGCGATCGCGAGGGGGGGCCACGATCGGATGGTCTCCCCCTCGCCTCCCAACACTCCCAGTGCAAAGCCGACCGCCGCTGGCACCGGGGGGGGGGTGCGATCGGACCCGCCGCCCGCGGGAGGCAGATCACGTATGGGAACGTGATTCTGCCTGCCCGTGCCATTCTGCCGCAGTATATCTGCGTTAGGCGGTCGGCAAGTGGTTAAGGTGCATACAATTACACATTTCCCCATCTCTATTACATTTCAGTAATAAGCTCCCTGTCAGAATGCGCATACCAGCAGAGAAATCTGACTCCCTACAAGAGCTTTGAGGCACAGAAATACACGCATTCCTGTTGCCCATAGGAATTGGGCCGCGGTGCATAGAAGTGCGCATGCACGAACTGGCGTGCAAACAGAAGCCGTCGAGCACCCATGTGCGCCACGCTGGCGCCAGTGAGTCTATTTAGGCACAGCCAGTATCTAGCCCCAGTGCTGCTCTTCAGCTCTGGTCATCCTGTTTCCTGAAAACCTGTATCTTGATCCCTGTTACCTATCCGGCTTGTTTTGACCATTCCTTGAACTCCACCTGCACTGATCCCGGCTTGTCCTGTGACCATCCTCCTGTCTTCTCCTTGGCTCCTGTTTGCTGATCTGGCTTTTGACCCTGGCTTGCCTCCTGACTACGATCCTGCCTGCACCCTGCATCCAATTGTCCTAGCTGTGTATGACCCAGCCTGCCTAACCTTGCTTCTTCATTACTGCCATCCGCACCAGCTGCCTGCCTGTCTTCCTGCTGAAGTCTGCCTCTGCCCTCTCCAGCCTTTCCAGGACTGTTGTCCAGCTACCAGGCAAAGACTCTTGGCACTCGTGCGACTCTGTACCTTGGCACCTTCTGTTCCCACTATCAGAGGTCCCAAGTCAGAGGTGTAAGGGAGGCCTTGCTCGTCCATTCAGGCTCTTCTACAAGGTACGTGATACTCCCCCATCATGTCTGGGAGGCCAACAAGGAGAGACAGACATTCCCATGGCACTGTGAGGGGTCCAGCAACATAATTGTCCACAGGCAAAGGTGGACTGTCCTCAGGCAGGACATCATGTCCTCCGTTTAGGGATGTTGCCCCTGCTATTCAGCCACAGCATGCAGAGGAGGTGGTGGCCTGGCTTACTAAACCTTCCTCATCCTCTTCATCCTCTATGTTCAATTCCAGTGGTGGCCAGTGGTCGTTTTTTTTGAGGGAGCGGCAAACAGTAACAACCCCCCCCGTCGGTCGGTTGTCAGGGGGGTTCTGGTGCACTTACCCCATCTATGCAGTGCTTCACCGGCGGCCTCCCTTGCTCGGTGGCAGTGGCGACAGCTTTCCCTTCCTCTGCTCTCCACAGGCATTTGCTGTTGTACACCTGGGTGGGCTCATAGTGCAATGCTCTGCGCTCCGAGCCCACCCTATTTTGAAGCCTATTAGAGCCTCTGCCGCTGTAATATAGGCGCCCGGCGTCACTCTCTGGGTGATCTATTAAAATTGAAAGGATTTTAACAGACTTTGTTGCAGATTTCTACCTTTTGTTATTCTGAAGAAATCCCTCATATGGACAGTTGATGAACAGTTTAGATATACAGCAAGTGAAACTGGGTTAGTGCCATCCATGAGAGCGGGTGCCTTCCCTGGTTATGAGGTAATTTCCTCCTATATGGACTGGACTGACAGTCTCAAGTGATTGTAAAGGCTCGTTTTTATTTTCCCTTTAAATAACAAACATGTTATACTTACCTCCTCCGTGCAGTTGGTTTTGCACAGAGCAGCCCGGATCCTCCTCTTCTCGGGTCCCTCTTTGCTGCTCCTAGCCCATCCCTCCATTGAGTGTCCCTAAGTCAGCATCCTGCTACAGGGGGCACCCAAGTTGAGTCACAGCTCTGTGTATCCATTCAGACACAGAGCCCCGCCCCGGCCCCTGTCTCCCCTGATTGGCTGACTGACTTTGATTGACAGCTGTGGGAGCCGCTTCTCTGTCTTAGCCAATCAGGAGGAGTGTCCTGGATGGCTGAGGGGATCGTGGACATCGCTGGAGAGAGAAGGGGCTCAGGTAGGTAGTTAGAGGGACAAATGGATTCAGTCAGGGCGACTGTGACGCTTCGGTGGTGCACGCTGTAGGGGCGGGTTTTTATATACCAGTTTAGTAAGGTGGAATATATAAATAGAAGCTGACTCATGAGCCCCTGTAATTTGCTAAAGAAGTCCCGCCCACAGGGACGATACGCGTGCAGGAGGGTACCGTGACGTCATTACAGCCACCTTCCTGGTTTTTCATGTGTTATGCTGTATGCCTCAAACCCTAGCACTGGGGATTCACTGCTATGTTTAGAGTTTTTATACTGCTGCTGCACTATTGAGGCTGGGTTTCGATCGATTTACATCTTATGATTGCCCCAGTGGGGACTGCTTGAATGACCTTTCTGTTAATTCAGAGGTCCACAGATTAAGGTGAGCGGCCTGTATCTACGGTGGTGGAAGCACAGATAAGAATGCACACTAGTTACGATCGTCTTGAGCACCCTGATCACTATTGAGGAGTTTACTCTTGTCTACTGGTGTCTTCATTTATGTCACCCCTGGCTTGCAAACTTTACAATCTGGGACACTCTATTGCCCCGTACACACGGTCGGATTTTCCGATGGAAAATGTCCGATCGGAGCGTGTTGTCGGAAATTCCGACTGTGTGTGGGCTCCATCGGACATTTTCCATCGGATTTTCCGACACACAAAGTTGGAGAGCAGGATATAAAATTTTCCGACAACAAAATCCATTGTCGGAAATTCCGATCGTGTGTACACAAATCCGACGGACAAAGTGCCACGCATGCTCAGAATAAATAAAGAAATGAAAGCTATTGGCCACTGCCCCGTTTATAGTCCCGACGTACGTGTTTTACGTCACAGCGTTCAGTACGATCGGATTTTCCGACAACTTTGTGTGACCGTGTGTATGCAAGACAAGTTTGAGCCAACATCCGTCGGAAAAAATCCATGGATTTTGTTGTCGGAATGTCCGAACAAAGTCCGACCGTGTGTACGGGGCATATGTGTTTTATAGCAGCTAGTTATTATCCCTATATATTTTTAGTTAAATTTTGCATTAAATTGCATTAAGATAAAAAACCTTCTGCATTTACAACTCCTTTAAGTCAAAGTGTAGTGGATCACATCACACCTCTATGATCTGAATTATTAATCCAGAGAATATAATGTCTGAACGTGATACTTTCCTAACCACATTCCACCATCCCACTGAACTTTTACTGAGGTGGATGGCATAGCCAGCCCAGGCGACATACTGGTATGTTGCCTAACACATGCGCTTTAGCACGCCCCCTGGGGTGCACAGCTGCGCAATCCCATGACCACTGTGTCCGGTGGAAACAGTGGACCACGGTGCTCGGTACAGTGGCCAGGGTACCATGTGATCACTATGACCAAAGCGATCACATATCACAACAGTAGGCAAGCTGTCATGAATGGAAAGTCATTCATGACAGTTAAAACTATTGCTTATAACAGTAATCATCTCTGTTGTAAGCAATAACAGCGTAAAAACAAAAAAATCTCTGATCACCCTCCCAGAGTAGTACAATGTCATTATGGTGACACAGAACTACTCTGATAACAGGATGCAAAAAAATAGTAAAAAAATTGAAACCAAAAATGATTTACATTATTTTGTTTTTACATACTGTCGCTAGTCAGCATCCCTGATCACCACCACACCAGTCATATGATGACACTGTACTGCACTGGTGGCAGTATGTAAACAAAAATTAATTGGAAAGAGTGGAAAAAAAAAACAACATTTTATTTACCATATTTATCGGCGTATAACACGCACCTTAACTTTAAGAGGGATGTTTCAGGAAAAAAATTTCCACTGCCCCCTGAGCCCCCTGTATGGTACACAGAGCCCCCTGCATAACACACTGCCCCCTGCATAGTACACTGAGCCCCCCTGCATAACACACAGACCCCCTGCATAGTACACTGAGCCCCATGCATAGTACACTGAGCCCCCTGCATAACACACAGACCCCCTGCATAGTACACTGAGCCCCCTGCATAACACACAGACCCCCTGCATAGTACACTGAGCCCCCTGCATAGTACTCTGAGCCCCCTGCATAACACACAGACCCCCTGCATAGTACACTGAGCCCCCTGCATAGTACACTGAGCCCCCTGCATAACACACAGACCCCCGCATGGTACACAGACCCCTTTCATTATAAAGCCCCCTCCTCCTCTGCACTTCCAGGAGACCCCCAGTCACCTGGGACGGCATTGCAGCATGCTCTGGATCAGAGCTATTGAACGTATGATAGGGTAGGATAGGGTGATGGGCAGTTTTAAACAGAACATGGAAAAAGTTGACAAAAGGAACTGCAGGCAGAGTAATATCCAAAGGTGTAAACACATGTGCACAAGAAACATCCCTCAGCAGACATTAAAGTAGAAGTCAAGAAGTAAGAAATCAGTATACATACCTTTGTCAGCATGCTCTGGAGTATAGAGGCCATCGCTGCCGGCCCCTTCTCGTGCGCCGCTCCTCCTGTGTCACTTGTGGATGTATTGAACACCTCCATTGGCGCCGTGGTCCCGGTCATGTGACTGCTCTCCTCTCTTTTATTGACAGTCACATGACTGCTCTCCTCCTCCAATCAAAAGCTACACTCGAGGAGGGGGCGGAGCGGGAGGAGGAGAGCGGCGTTGGTGGAGGGGTTTGAATTTACATATAGCGGCATTGGGGAGCGGCGTGTGGAAGGGGGCTGGCAGTAATGTTTTCTGGAGTTGTCCTGGCAGCTCTGTCCCAGGGCTAGGAGAGGCAGGCGGACCGCCCGATCCCCGCCCCCCCATTGGTTAAAAAAATAGATATCGGCGTATAACATGCAGGCACAGTTTGCCCTCTGTTTTCAGGGTAAAAAAAGTGCGTGTTATACGCCGATAAATACAGTAATTTCTTCATTTTCCAAAAAATTGTGGCAAAAAAATTACAACTTCAAAAAACTCACCATGCCTTTTACTAAATACCTCAGACTATCAACTTTCCAAAATGGGGTCATTTGGGGGGTATTTGTGCTGTCCTGGCATTTTAGGGCCTCAAGAGGCAGTCAGAGCATGAGGATTGATCAATTTTTAAATAAATATATATATATATATCATAGTTTGTAAACGCTATACAGTAACTTTCACACAGACTAAGTAATATACACTGTTTTGGGTTATTTTAACCAAATACACATAACAAAATACATTTTGAGCCTAATTTAAGGGGAAAGGTTATTTGTTTGTAAAATTTTATAACAGAAACTAAGAAAATGTAGTTTTTTTCAGTTTTCTGTTTATATAGCAACAAAATAAAAGAAAAAAAATCCAGTGGTGATTGAATACCACCAAAAGAAATCTCTGTTTGTGTTAAAAAAAATATTTTGGGTACAGTGTTGCATGACTGCACAATTGCCAGTTAAAGTAGTGCAGTGCTGAATAGCAAAAAATGCCCTGGTCATGAAAGAGGTAAATCCTTTCCGGAGGTCAAGTGGTTAATGAACTTAAGAACTTGTGCCATGATATAAGAATGGACAAGAGAACATTATTGTGATGTCAGTAGCTTGAGGGGCTAAGGGAAGATTTTTGTGTAAGTTTGACTTACCAAATATTGAGGATCATTACTCCAGGAACTGGTTTCTTGTTTCTTTTGGGGACATTTTCCCACTGGTGGACAGAGAATATGAGTGTCCAATTAAATCACATGTGAAAGACTGTGCTTGAAAATAATATTTAGCACATAAATATTCTGCAGCTAGCCATTGGTGGACAAATTACAGCATATATTTTGATGATTGTGGACAAGGAGAGTGGCTAAGCTTGAATGACTTGCAGGTATGTATACTGTATGATTGTTGGACTGTGTGTCTCCCTCCCTCCTTCTTTGCTCTATATTCATATTGAAGAAGATCATTTAGCCTGCACATTAAGTACTCTGGCATGCTGTAATTTATATACAGTAGTGTTGGGTGAGCGTTTTGGAACAAGCATAAGTTCAGCCCGAACATCGCCCGTTAGGCGAACACCTGAATTTGCAGGGGCGATCGGTAGGATGTTCACCCGCCGAGTGCCCCACAATGCACTGCGCGCTGCACAGTGCATTCTAAGCCCTGATTAGCTGAAGCAATGCACCTGACCTCAGGTCAGGTGCAAGGCTTTGCCCAATCAGGGCACAGTGAATAGATGGTTGTTAAGGAGCGTGCCAGGAAGCCAGGCGTAAGAACGGATGAGTCATCAGCTGTCAACAGGCTTCCCCGCAGACAGCAGAATGAAAAAAAAAAACATTGCCTGCAATAGGAAAAAAAAGGTATGGGAGTCCCCCCAATCCATACCAGACCCTTAAGCCATTTTTAAATGGCGTGCGGTCCCCCCTAAAACATATACCAGACCCTTAGGTCTGGTATGAATTTTGAAGGAAACCCCCATGCCAAAATCCATACCAGACCCTTATCCGAGCATGCAGCCTGGCAGACCAGGAAAGGAGGGGTACGAGCGAGCGCCCCCCTCCTGAACCATACCAGGCCACATGCCCTAAACATGCAACATGGGGGGGTGCTTTGGGGCAGAGAGGTTCTGCCCCCACCACCCCAAAATACCTTGTCTCCATGTTGATGGGGACAACAGCCTCTTCCCCACAACCCTAGGCTGTGGTTGTGGGGGTCTGCGGGCAGGGGGCTGGTCGGAATCTGGATCCCGCCCTCCCATGTAAATGTATATTGGGATACATTGTACTTCTACTCATTCACCAAAAAAAGTGTCAAAAAGAAATAAAAACATACACACACACACACACAGTTTTTGACAATTCCATTATTAAAAATAAAAAACAATGTCCCTCAATGTAGATCAATCGTCAATCACTCTGCCTGCCACAACCCGAAATTTTTTTAAAAAGCTACGCCTGCGATGAAGGCTATCTGCCAACTGCATGCTCCACTGTCTGACAGTTCTTAAATAGGTAAAGGCAGGGCCACCTGGCAATGTCACCTGGTGGCACCACCCCCATGTGATGTTAGTGACCCAGTATGCACCGATTGGGGTCCAGAGGTGCGGTGGGCGCCGTAATTGATGATTAATCTACATCAGGGACATTGTTTTTTTATTTTTAATAAAGGAAATATCAAAAACCGCGTGTGTGTTTTTATTCCTTTTTGACACTTTTTTGGTGAATGGGTAGCGGTACTATGTACTCCATACTCATTCATTGTTAAAGGAAGCTTCCAGATTCTGATAAGCCCCCTGCCCACAGACCCCGACAACCACCGGCCAGGGTTGTTGGGAAGAGGCCCTTATCCCCATCAACATGGGGACAAAGTGCCTTGGGGCAGGGGGGGCAGAGCCACTATAACTTGCATATAAGCCTTCAAAATGGGGACTTTTGATTTTTCAAGTTCGGGTCCTTTTGTCCATGTTTTTACATGTTTGGGAGTTCTGGTGCGAACGAAACAGGGGGATGCTCGGCCAATCTCTAATATACAGGAGAAGATCCATGTGAATTTAGGAAGTATTTCCTATAGTTTCAGTTTTTTGGTCAACTCTCATTGTTGCCCCTATTTAGCTACCATTCAGGAACCATCTTTCACGATGACCGCCGGCCATGAGTGATCGTGAGCACGAGAGGCAGAACAGGGACGTGTGTAAACACACACATCCCAGTTCTGTGAGGAGAGGAGAGAGAGATCGTGAGTTCCTATGAGCTGGGAACCAAGATCTCTCATCTCCTATAGTCAGTCCCCTCCCGAACAGTTAGAACACACACATAGGAACACAGTTAACCCCTTGATCGCCCCCCTAGTGTTAACCCCTGCCCTGCCAGCGACATTTACACAGTAATCAGTGCATTTTTATAGCACTGATTGCACACAGTTAATATGCTGGCACTGGAGACTGAAGACCGGTGAAGAAACCGGCTCCAGTGGGGACAGCGCTGGATCCTGGGACAGGTGAGTGTCTGTTTATTAAAAGTCAGCAGCTACAGTTTTCATTAATTCATTTTTCAACAAATGACTGAAGATCCTCTTTAAGGATGGCCCACAGATGCACAGATGTGAGAATATGTAAGGATTAATTGCAGAGCCACAGGCTCCTTATGTGAACCAAATGACCATGTAATCTCCTTTAAGTAAAGATGTATTTGATGTGTAGTTACCAGATATTTCTGTTTCTTGTGGATTGAAGGGATTCTTCTGATTCAATCATTCCTATTCACATTTATAGAAAGATCGCCTAGTCACTAAAATATAACTCGGTCACATTTTGTATTTTTTTAAGCAAACTATAAATCCAGAACTCTTATAACTGCATGTAGTAATGTGTTTTTTTATCTTCCGTGAAAAGCTGCACAAATATGTGAGAAATCTTCATTATACCGGCCCAACCGGAGGCGAAATCTACTTTAATGAGAAAAGAGAAGTTCCAGCAGATCTTATTTTACAATGCTGGTATTTTTTTAACTTTTCATATGCTTCATATATAAAAATTTCCACCAGTCAAAGCCCAGATTATGTGCCTGAACCATTCATCAATATGAGTGATCCCGTCTTCTGGAGAACAGGCACAGTAAGAAATAACTTTATTTTCTGTTTACATTATTTGCTGAGGAGATTTATAATTTAGATATATAGGGATTTTCTAGTCTTAAATTAAGATATGCTAGCCAATCTGCCTCTCCATGAATGGGGTTATTTTTAGAGTCATTGAAGGTTTTTGATTGTTGTACATAAAGAATGTTTCTCATAAGATATTTATGTTCTATGTGTGTATCTATGTCTTATGGAATAAAGTTGTCAGAGGAGGTAACGGGGGAGGCTGTAAATCTCAAATTACACGGGAAAACATTGTTACAGAAAACAGCAGCAGTGAAATCATGAAAATATTAATAGAACATCCAATGGTGGCTCCAAGAAGTTCAGGATTTCCTTGTAATGTGTCCTTAGTACTCCATGAAAAGTATAAAAGATACATAGAAAGAAACAAGATGAATCTGTGACATGAGTAAGTGTGACAGTTGTGGGATATTATTAGGCGTGACAGTTGTGAGATATTATTAGCTGGAAAAGTTGCAAAATATTAGTAGGTGAGACAGTTGTGGAATATGATTAGTTGTGAAAGTTGTGAAAAATTATTAAGTGTTAGAGTTGAGACATATTATTAGGTGTGATAGTTGTGAGATATTATTAGGTGAGACAGTTGTGGAATATTATCAGGTGAGACAGCTATGGAATATTACTAGGTAAGGTATGATAGTTGAGAGATATTATTAGGTGAGACAGTTGTGAGATTATCTTAGTTGTGACCGTTGTGAGATATTATTAGGTGTGACAGTTGTGAAATATTATTACTGTAGGTGTGATAGCTGTGAGATATCATTAGTTGTGGCAGTTGTGGGATATTATTTGGTGTGACAGTTTTTAGATATTATTAGGTGTGACAGTTATGAGTTATTATTAGGTGTAACAGTTGTGGGATATTAGTAGGTGTGACAGTTGTGGGCTATTATTAGGTGAGACAGTTGTGGGCTATTATTAGGTGTGACAGTTGTGGAATATTAGGTGTGCCATTTGTGAGATATTATTAGGCGTAACGGTTGTGGAATATTAGTAGGTGTGACAGTTGTGAGAATCTTATTGGGTATGACAGTTGTGGGATATTATTAGGTGTGACAGTCACGGAGTACAAGGGGCTGCTGATAAGTATAAGTAGCCTTACTCAGAAAAAATTGAGCTAGGAAGCTGTAAATTGCAGGGTGTACTGGCCAATTTGTCTATATTCAATGGTGCAAAAATCAACTACCTATGATTTTAAATGATCTTTCTTTTTCAGGTCCAAAGTGAACATGGCAGCAAAAATTCAATGTGGAAGACCATAGGAGCATAATCAAGTTCCTGTTTCTCCTAGGGAAAGGTGTAAAGCAGATCCATGATGAAATGTCACAAACTTTGGGTGACACTGGTCCTTCGTATGCAATAGTTAAACACTGGGTTGTCAATTTTAAAACTGTCCATTTTGGTGTTGAAAGTGAGAAACCCAGCAGAAGGCCTGTTTCTGTCTCTGTGCCTGCAAATGTGAAAGCCATCCATGACATGTTCATGGAGGACCGCCGAATATCAGCCAAAAGTATTGCTACATATCTGGGAATATCACGTGAGAGAGTTGGTGCCATTATGCACAATGACTTGGAAACGAGAAAGCTTGCAGCAAAGTGGATCCCAAAACATTTGACTTTTGCAGGCACAGAGACAGAAACAGGCCTTCCACTGGGTTTCTCACCTTCAACACCGAAATGGGCAGTTTTAAAGTTGACAACCCAACGTTTAACTGTTGCATATGAAGGGCCACTGTCACCCAAAGTTTGTGACATTTCATCATGGATCTGCTTTGCACCTTTCCCTTGGAGAAACAGGAACTTGATTATGCTCCTATGCTCTTCCACATCACATTTTTCTGGAGGTGCTGCCATGTTCACTTTGGACCTAAAAAAAAAAAGTATAGTTAAAATCATAGGTAGTTGATTTTTGCCCTATTGAATATAGACACATTGGCCAGTACACCCTGAAATTTACAGCTTCCTAGCTCAATTTTTTCTGGGTAAGGCTCAATACTAATCAGAACCCCCTCGTATTATTAGGTGTGACAGTTGTGAGATACTATTAGGTTTGACAGTTGTGGGATATTATTAGATGTTACAGTTGATAACACATTGTATCCAGTGACATCAGTCAATATGTGGTAGATTCTGATCAGTGACTGATGTCATTATGGGATATATTTAGATACAGGGATACAGACACTGGTGAGAGTAGGCCTGTCATGAACCTAATGCCACCAGCAGTGGTAGACCTCAAGACAGTTGTGTGCAGAATATGGAGATATAGGAAGAACAGTGACAGAAAAACTGCAGAGAAGCTCTAGCTGTGTAAGGCCAGATAGAACTGCACCTTTGTTGCACTCCTTTCCTCATCACCCAGGCTGAATGGGGAGATAAGAGTCTAATATAAATTATTTAGGGGGACGCCGTGCCATTTTTTTCTTGTTTTTTTTTAAAGGAACAGTACACTTTGATTACCCAAAAATGTATACTTTGCCATAAAAAAAAATAACACTATCGGCCTCCTTAAAATTTATACCAGAATTTTATCTAGACATGCAGTCTGGGTGGCCAGGAAAGGGAAAGCAACAAAGATGCAGCCCCTCTCTGGAACCATACCAGACTACACATGTCCCCCTTATAAGGCACCAACGGAAGACAATGTTCTCATTGGAGGGACAATGACCTCACCCCCCTCATCCATTGCCCCAAAAAAGATATGGGTTTTCCAGGAGGACTAATTGGAATCTGGAAGCTCCCTTTGGAATAAGGATGCCCCCAGATACCCAAGCCTCCCTGGGTGAAATACTGCAGAGTAGGGTTGTCCCGATACCACTTTTTTAGGATCCAGTACAAGTACCAATACTTTTTTTCAAGTACTCGCCAATACCGATTACCGACTTTTTTTTAATGTCACGTGACAGTGTTTTTTTTTTTTTTTAACAATGCTTTCTTTTTGTTCGGGGGGGGAGGGGGTGGACGGTGTCTGTGTTTTTTTTTTATTTACAATTTTTATTTTTTACAATAATATTTTTTTTATTGTTTATTGCAATGTGTTTTTTTTTTGTTTTTTTTAATCAGCCCTGTTGGGGGGCTTTGGTGAGATATCAGGGGTCTTAACAGACCTCTGATATCTCCCCCTTGAGACACAGAAAGAGGCCAAGGATAGAGATTCCCCCAGTCCCTTTCTCTGCAGCCTCAGCTGCTCTGAGAATGAATGGAGAGAAGACAGCGGCTCCTCTCCATTCAAAAAACTGACACATCGTAATCACAGGAGATTACAATGTTTCAGTTATGTGAATGGACAGAGTCAGCTGACTTTGTCTATTCACAAAGGGAGGAGGAGGAGGACAGCAGAACGGAGGGGACATCGGAGAGGCACAGCAGAACGGAGGGGACAGAGAAGGAGAGGTGGACAGCGGAACGGCAGAATGGAGAGGGACAGCGGAGAGGCACAGCAGAACGGAGGGGACAGAGAAGGAGAGGGGGAACGGCGGAACGGAGGGGAATAGTGAAGGGGGACAGAGGAACGGAGGGGGCATGGAGGAGGATGCAGAGACAGTCAGCGATGATCGCGTGTGGGGGAGTTACAAGCACCGATCACCGCTGTATGTCACTAAAGCAGCTGAAAGCCGCTGGGGGAGAAGCTTGTAACTCCCCCACGCGCCGATTACCGCTGACAGTCCAGGTATCGGGGGAAGCATCGGGAGCATTTGCCCGAGTACAAGTACAAATGCTCGGTATCGGTGTCGATACCGATACTAGTATTGGTATCGGGACAACCCTACTGCAGAGTATATAGTATCCCTCTTTACAAAAAAATGTACAAAGTAAACTACCTGCCACCACCACAACCCACCAAAATAATAATCCATAGCCTCATGTTGTTGACCCATTACAGTACCACTGCAGAATTACATAGTTACATAGTTAGTCAGGTTGAAGAAAGACACAAGTCCATTTAGTTCAACCACAAAAAAAAGGAAGGCGAAAACCCCAGCAAAGCATGATCCAATTTGTTACAGCAGGGGAAAAAATATTTTCGGTTATATAATAATCGGTTATTCCCTGGATCAACTTTACCTATAAATGTTAGTACCCAGTTATATTATGTACACCTAGGAAAGAATCCAGGCCTTTTTTAAAACAATCTACTGAGATGGCCAGAACCACCTCTGAAGGGAGACCATTCTACATATTCACAGCTCTTACAGTGAAAAAACCTTTCCATATTTGGAGATTAAATCTTTTTTCCTAACGGGTGCCCCCTTGTCCTCTGTGATGACCTTAACTTGAATAACTCAACACCACGTTCACTATATGGACCCCTTATGTATTTGTACATATTGATCATATCCCCCCTCAATCTCTGCTTCTCAAAAGAGAATAAATTCAGTTCCTCTAATATTTCCTCATAGCTGAGTTCCTCCATGCCTCTTATCAGTTTGGTTGCCCTTCTCTGCACTTTCATCCTTTCCCCAATATCCTTTTTGAGAACCAGTGCCCAAAACTGAACTGCATATTCCAGATTAGGTCTTTCTAATGATTTGTACAGGGGCAAAATATCAGATTCCAGACAGCTGCTGTATGCAAAATAACTGACCAGGGATAATGGGTGATTACAGAATGAAGACAGCAGAGGGTGGACAGATTTCATCAGGAAATTAAAAAAGACAGAAACGTTTTGCAAATTTGCTGCACAGTATGTAATTACTTTTACTAGGATGCAATTCCAGAGGAAGAGAGCAGATTTTTTCTGGAAATAAAGATTTCTGTCTTTTTTTATGACACTGTTCACAAAACAGTGTACAGATTTGATGGACAGTATGTACTCTTTTTTTTCTAGCATGAAATTTCAGGGGCAGAGATCAAACAGATTTCACATGAAAATAAAAATTGAGTATCTTTTTTGAGACTGAAGGCAGAAAAAATGTCCAAATTTATAGCACAGATTTTAGTTCTTTTTGATAATCTAGGGATGTAAGGAAGAGACCCTTGTCCCCATCAACATGGGAACAAGGTGCTTTACAAGAGGGCCCCCTGGCAAGGTTTTCTTACCATGTTGAGGGCATGTGGCCTGGTGGGGTTCCGGGGGGGCACACACTCATTGTTCTCTTTTTCTAGTCAACCAAGCTGCATTCTCTGATAAGGGTATGGTATGGATATTGGGGAAATCCTCACCATTTTGTTATTTGTTTGTTTTTTGTATGTAGGATAAAGCAAAAGTGACATTTACAAGGAAAGAATATATTGCTAGCTTTTGCCAGTAAATTACATTTTGCTGTCAGATTTTTTTTGTAAAAAAATGGAATGGGTGACACAGTACCTGAAGGGTCTGATAGATTTTTTTTGTTGGGGGGGTGCTCATGTAAGGGTTTGGTGTGTATTTTGGGGGTGCCCATGAGATTCTGTCTTACAAAAAAAACAAGCTGTCAGAGAAATGCAATTTATATTTGATTTTAATGGTATTTTTTACTGGTAGATGTGACTTTCCTGGAATACATTGTACAAGTCTGCAATATCACAGACAGGTTTAGAGCATCCCCCAAACAAATTGTGCTTTGTTAATGTTTTGCTTTAAGAATTAATAAAAGAGCCACCACTGTTTTTTTTAAATATTTTAATATTACACATCCCCCAGAGCAGTGCCTGTCCCCCAATAAATGTGTTTGACAATCCCTTGCCTATTAGCCAGAACTGACTTTAAATATTCGACTACCATTGGCCACTGGGGAGTGGAGTTGTCTGATCTGTCACCATCATCAAGTTTCAGGAAGTAGGGCAGCACTATCAGCTCCAGTGGTATGCCCTGCCCCACATCCTTCATGGGCTACCAAGTAGGCCTTGAAGGATATACAAGGTCCCACCCCATGATTGCCGAATAATATGTCTGCAGTCATGCAGACCCTAACACTGACTATATGGTCCAGTAATATGGAAACATTAGCTTCCACATAATTCTATAGAGTACAGATGGCCTTATGGGACTCATGGGAGGAAAAGGGGCAGCTGGGAATCTGGCTGCAAATCAGCATTCTTGAAACTAGAATGGATACTTTGGAACAAAGGGTTGGTACTACTGCCGACATTACTGATTCTATTAAAAACTCAGATAAAATCCATTTACATGAGACAAACTATTATGATGGATAAAATTGAGGATCTTGAGAACGGGTCATGTAGGAATAACCTATGCCTAGTGGGTATCCCAGAGAGGCTGTGGCCCAAGAATCTTCATTATCTATGTGCCTATGATATTCCAGAGGCTCTAGGCATACCAGGACTCATTAGGGTGGAATAAACGCATAGGATTGGCCCCCTGAGCAGATTATACAAAAGTCTCATCTGGTTATGGCTTGCTATCATGACTATGCAGATAAAGCCTATAACCAGCAAGCTTATAGATCCCAGCTTGTTAATGGATGCAAAATGTTGCTCTAGTGCATTAATAATAGAGTGGTTCTTAGAAACTCTGCAACTAATCCTTAGCGATAGCTGATTGTCTCCCTACTCTCTGCTTTTTTCAAACCTCTATTTTTTTGGCTCCTTAGGGTTGAATCATATAAGTGAGTGGGGTAGGGTGGGGGGTTTAAGTTTATTTTTCTATCTGCTACTTGGCTTCAATGTATTATTTATTTTAAATTGTTCTATATTGAGGCATTATGTAGTTATATTTAAGAAGTTGTTTCATTTAAAATGTTATTTATGGTTATGAGAGCCACCCAAGTTTGGTTGGGTTCCTTCTCAGCTGGTACCCTCTAGTTCTCATATTGGGGAAAAGAGAAGTATGCAAATGGAATTTGGTTTGTTTTTTATGTTCTTTGTTTTTTTATTAGTTTTTGCTATGTTAAAATTTTCTCTCATTCGCTGCATTCTGCCTCTTGTTTTGTTAAGTGATCATAAAGGTGGAAATTAGGGAAATGGGGGAGAGCTGTTTACTTTTATTCTGTTTAACCCTCCATGAATATTATTTCTTGAAGTGTTAAGGGTCTGTCTTTACCAAATAAACATTACAAGATTCTTCGCTATTTTAAGAAATTGCTTGCAGATATTGCTTTATTACAAGAGATCCATCTATGGCCAGAGGAGTTGATGGGTCGGGGGGGGGGGGGGGTCCCTGCTAAAGGTTGTAAAGCCCATACAATTATAAAGCTTCATAAACATATTGGTTGCCAGGTGGTTTTGAAGAAATGTGATTCTATGGAGCGGAGGTGGGCAAACGTTACTATCCAAACACCTACTATTCTCCATTACTCCATTACTATTTATAGTATGTATGACCCAAATGTGTGTGATAGTGATTTTTTTGGATCTTTAATAAATAAAAATGTATTCTCATCCTCTAGAGTCAAAAATTGTGGTAGGAGAATATTTCAATGCAGTGAGTGAACCCACAGAGGATTGTAAATTACTCACAGGAGCTCGAAAAAAGGAAGACACATATAAAAAGAGACAAGAAAGGCTGCACACCCCGAAATTAGATTAAAGAAAAATTATTTTCCCCATGGGGCTTTAAAACAGCAATGCACATAATGAAAGGAAGTTCATAATGGATGTATAAAAAGTTTTATCCAATATCATGGTTTGAAGTACAGTATAGAGAATCATCTGGTACAGTAACACACATCTTATTCCCCAGTGCAGTAACAAACACATATTAATACACATAGTTAGGTTACATAATGTTACATAAAAAGCAAGCCCCAACGCGTTTCGACCTGTATATGGTCTCTTCAGGGGGACAGTTGGATCTAAAAAAGAATTACATAAATTAAATTCAAATAGATAAATATATATATTTTATTGTGCATCACTTGGATTAAACCAAGATAATGAGTCTTTACCGCTAAGTGGTGGAATGGGTGTTCTCTAGTCCAGGATATGTGCTGAGGGCCAATGGAAACACCGGAGGGCTCGGGGGGCCACCCTCACTCTCCCAGGAGAGCCAGCCTCAGGGGGCTTACAAGGAGCCACACTTAGCGCACCCCCGGGAGGGGGGGGAGATGAGGGGGAGGAGCCCACACCTGCAACAGAAACCCAAGAATAGCCATGTATTAGTTTAGAGGAAGTTTAATAATTAACTTGGTAATGTACTGAGTGTTTCCAATTTGTCTATGTGGAGACTGGCATTGGATAGGATTTTTACTATGTAAATATATTGAGATGTTAATTCCATCCCATAAATGTAATCAACAAAATTTAATGATCGTGTGATCCAACAATGCAGTGGTATGGTAGGTCTATTATAATGGATAGGTAAATAAGAAGGATGAAATGGGTGAAAAAGAGGGGGAATGGTGTGTGTGTAAAAAAAAAAAAAAAAAAAAAACCAACAATGATGGCCTAAATGGAGAGGAGTGCATTATGTGGTGGAGGATAGTGTGAATGAGGTGGTGCATGATGTGGTAACATGACATGGTGCTTGCTTGGTGCCTACTGTGTGAAACAAAAATGAAAAGTAAACTAAAAAGTAAAAAAAGTCTAAAATTAGGTGAAAAGCCAATCAAAATGTGAAAATGTGTATGTAGGGTGGTGGAAAGTGCTGTGTGGAATAAAGGTGAAATAACAAGAAGTTTACCTTATCAGTTGTATAAATCGTGTAGGCTGGAGGTAATGCTGGACTTGTTGAAAAGTTCAATGTGATAAGCTTGGTGGCGATCATGCAAAAATAGGGGCTCTAGTGTAGAAAGAACCTGGCAGCAGTAGCATTCATCCTGGCCTGCAGGAAATCATGATCTGATTGTCAGGCCTCCAGTCTCCCTTTATATCCAAATTCAGGCAAATGGGATAATCATGTGCAGGTGCAAACCCCCCACCCACACCGCCCACAAGAAAAAAAAAAAAAAAAAAACCCGGAAGGATTGGTGCTGGAACCGCTGATGGAGCGGCCCCTGTGTGGCTCCCTCGGCGTCCCGGAAGGCCAACAGGCCCCGACCACTGTCGTCATCTCCGCCGCAATGCGCGTGACGTCATGACGTTGTGCGCAAGCCGGGCCCTTACAGGCATGCACACTCCGCCTTATATGGCAATTGCTGACAAACTCTATTTATATTCTACCTATCTCATACTGACATTCGATGCAGGAACGTGGGGACCTGGAACCAACACACAGCCCATGTAAAAAATAAAAAATGTAAAAAATGTAAAAATAAACAAAAAACATACCAGACCATCAACATTTGCTGTGTGCTATGTTGGTGATCCCATAAAGTCAATCATTTATGTCCTACTGACACCATCCCTAGTATTTTGTTTTTGTATTGAGGGCCGTTTTTTGGACTGGCGGGTGTTGGTGGTGCCCCCTCTCCCTCTTGGGATGAGTCTGACCCCTCGCGGCTTCCCGGCAGGAAAAGGGGGGGCGGCATGCAAATTCCTTTGCGTGCCCCCTTTTTTGCTCATCGCTGCAGTTAAGGTGAGCTCTATCCTGCCGGCGGCGTCCCGTGTTCATCTCCGGACGTTTGGCGGAGTGTGCATGCCTGTAAGGGCCCGGCTTGCGCACAACGTCATGACGTCACGCGCATTGCGGCGGAGATGACGACAGTGGTCGGGGCCTGTTGGCCTTCCGGGACGCCGAGGGAGCCACACAGGGGCCGCTCCATCAGCGGTTCCAGCGCCAATCCTTCCGGGTTTTTTTTTTTTTTTTTCTTGTGGGCGGTGTGGGTGGGGGGTTTGCACCTGCACATGATTATCCCATTTGCCTGAATTTGGATATAAAGGGAGACTGGTGGCCTGACAATCAGATCATGATTTCCTGCAGGCCAGGATGAATGCTACTGCTGCCAGGTTCTTTCTACACTAGAGCCCCTATTTTTGCATGATCGCCACCAAGCTTATCACATTGAACTTTTCAACAAGTCCAGCATTACCTCCAGCCTACACGATTTATACAACTGATAAGGTAAACTTCTTGTTATTTCACCTTTATTCCACACAGCACATTCCACCACCCTACATACACATTTTCACATTTTGATTGGCTTTTCACCTAATTTTAGACTTTTTTTACTTTTTAGTTTACTTTTCATTTTTGTTTCACACAGTAGGCACCAAGCAAGCACCATGTCATGTTACCACATCATGCACCACCTCATTCACACTATCCTCCACCACATAATGCACTCCTCTCCATTTAGGCCATCATTGTTGTTTTTTTTTTTTTTTTTTTTTTACACACACACCATTCCCCCTCTTTTTCACCCATTTCATCCTTCTTATTTACCTATCCATTATAATAGACCTACCATAGCACTGCATTGTTGGATCACACGATCATTAAATTTTGTCGATTACATTTATGGGATGGAATTAACATCTCAATATATTTACATAGTAAAAATCCTATCCAACGCCAGTCTCCACATAGACAAATTGGAAACACTCAGTACATTACCAAGTTAATTATTAAACTTCCTCTAAACTAATACATGGCTATTCTTGGGTTTCTGTTGCAGGTGTGGGCTCCTCCCCCTCATCTCCCCCCCCCCCCTCCCGGGGGGCGCGCTAAGTTTGGCTCCTTGTAAGCCCCCTGAGGCTGGCTCTCCTGGGAGAGTGAGGGTGGCCCCCGAGCCCTCCGGTGTTTCCATTGGCCCTCAGCACATATCCTGGACTAGAGAACACCCATTCCACCACTTAGCGGTAAAGACTCATTATCTTGGTTTAATCCAAGTGACGCACAATAAAATATATATATTTATCTATTTGAATTTAATTTATGTAATTCTTTTTTAGATCCAACTGTCCCCCTGAAGAGACCATATACAGGTCGAAACGCGTCGGGGCTTGCTTTTTATGTAACATTATGTAACCTAACTATGTGTATTAATATGTGTTTGTTACTGCACTGGGGAATAAGATGTGTGTTACTGTACCAGATGATTCTCTATACTGTACTTCAAACCATGATATTGGATAAAACTTTTTATACATCCATTATGAACTTCCTTTCATTATGTGCATTGCTGTTTTAAAGCCCCATGGGGAAAATAATTTTTCTTTACTCACAGGAGCTCTTTTGAAATTTACCCCTAGGCACCATTAGTTTTGGTGTTTTATGTCCTCCGCAACACTTATCAATACTCGGAGACATATGAACCCGTTGGAAAGGGATTATACCCACCATTCCAAAGTTCATAAATCATTGTCCTTGCTTAATATGATTTTGAGTGGTGAAAACGCATTACTATATATTATCATATGACTAGTTGCAATGAGTAAACCAATCTGGAGATTTCCCGCCTATATGACGCTGATGGTTATAAAACACATTTACAGTCCTGGTGGTTAGACTATGATCATCATAAATTCCAACATAGTACCAATCTGATTCTCTATTGGTAGGCATATAAAGATGTAGCGAGAGGTAGAATAAATTCTGCATTTATTAATATCCATATTTGGCAGTTAGTAAGAAGGCTAGACCAGCTTATATTGAATTCAAGCAGCCTATGACTGACCATAATCCTTCTAAATGGCTGAAGGTTAACTATGATAGTGAAACATGGTTAGATAAACCCAATAAGCTCATTAGATTATTTAAACAACTTAACCACAAAATATTTTGCAATAAGGCTGGAAAGCTTTTAGCTATCCTTGTTAAAAGGTGAATTTCTCTTCAACATAATACGTGTTTGATCAATGATTAGGGAAATTATAAAAAGATATCACATGCTGTAGCTGTCGTTTCTTTCGTATGCTCAATGTGGATATTTCTTCATTAGAACTCAAATGGTTAATTTCTACATCATATTATTTAAAGTTGCCAGCCCCTGATATGATTTACTAATGGATTTTTTAAATGTCTACTACAAGAAGTGAAGCACCCTTTGCTTTTTTTTTAATGGGTAGGTATCCACCACTGGGAAATGAGTCCACAATAAAATTGTGTCTTAAGAAAGCTACAGATTCCCTATATTTTGCTTCATACAAGCCAATCTCTTTAGAAAACTAAGATGTTAAATATTTATCTAAAATAACAGCTGACCAGCTGTCAACACTTCTTCCTAAATTGATAGGTCCTGAACAGACAGGTTTTGTGGTTGGGAGATCTGCAATGATTAATGCAAAGAAGATTATTACTATACTTGAGAAATATAGATTGGTGGATTTTTCTCCAAAGTTGGGAGCCATTAATACGGTAGGATTCAGTGGAAGTGGTTATTTCAGGTTCTACCTCATTTTGAGGACACTGTATTTTTTTATTCAATCTATGTACTCCTTAGCATTTGCCAAGGTGTACTTAGAAGAGAAATTGCCCCCGGCAATTCCCCTGCAGCGTGGTTCATGTCAAGGGTGTCCACTGCTCCCACCCTTCCTTCGGAGACTGAGCCGCAGGGCAGTATTCCAATATGATAACGACCCCAAACACACCTCCAAGACAACCACTACCTTGCTAAAGAAGCTGAGGGTAAAGGTGATGGACTGGCCAACATGTCTCCAGATCTAAACCCTATTGAGCATCTGTGGGGCATCCTCAAACGGAAGGTGGAGGAGCGCAAGGTCTCTAACATCCACCAGCCCTATGATGCCATCATAGAGGAGTGGAAAAGGACTCCAGTGGCAACAACAGTGGCAACGCCATGCCCAAAAGGGTTAAGGCAGGGCTGGAAAATAATGGCGGCCGCACAAAATATTGACACTTTGGGCCCAATTTGGACATTTTCACTTAGGGGTGTACTCACTTTTGTTGCCAGAGGTTTAGACATGAATGGCTGTGTGTTGAGTTATTTTGAGGGTACAGCAAATTTACACTGTTATACAAGCTGTACACTCACTACTTTACATTGCAGTGTCATTTCTTCAGTGTTGTCATGTGAAAAGATATAATAAAATATTTACAAATATGTGAGGGGTGTACTCACTTTTATGAGATACTGTTGGGCTTTTAGTTGTGACCTAACTATGGCTCAGGACTCCACTCAACAGACAAGAGGTCTGTGCATGGGAGTCAGGTGGACTCCCAACCGCTCCAGGAGTTATAAGGCTTCATGTCTGCAGGATGCAGATTTAGTCTGTGACAAAGTAGCAAGGAGCTGATCGTGAGTAAGCTATGAGAGAGCTTGACTCTAAGAAAGTCTTTTGGTCTGAGGAGCAGATCTAAGGCCTCAGCTTGAGGCCTGAAGCAGCCACATTGCAAGAAAGTAAGCCAGGAGGCTGAAGTATTCTGATTGTGCAGGTTACAGGAACGGTGGAACTCCCTGTGTGGGCTACTGATGTCTTTTGTAAACTTTTCCATTATTTTAAATAAAAGTGGTCTACCATGCCCTTAAGGACTGGCGCACCCATTGAAAACTCACCTACAGCTTATGTCTGATCACCCCAATCTCACAATATATATATATATATATATATATATATATATATATATATATATATATATATATATATATATATATATATATATATATATATACACAGGTATATATATATACACATATATATATATATATACACAGGTATATATATATATATATATATATATATATATATATATATATACAGTATATATTGTGGCCGAGAGAGGCTCTGTCCCTATGAAATTGGTAAAAAGAGGTAAAAGAGACACAGAGTTTGCATATCTGTGGACTGCAAGACTACAGAGTGTAGAGTTTAAATGTAGAAAACTGCTCTGTCAGTTTTCTCCAGGTTTTGCTAGTTCCGGATGGGATTCTGTAGTTTGAAGATCCCTGAGAGTCATGGGTGGGACGGGATCTCCAATCCTGTGTCCGGATCTTGAGGATAGCAAGCAGGGTGTCTGCCCAGCTGCACCCAGCCCATATAATGAGGGGCTGTTGAGAGCAGAAGGTGGAAGGAAGTTGGAGCAGTGGCTCCTAGTGAGTGTCTTTGTGTGAAGACGTACCTTTTTTTGGCTAATACATGTTTAGAGACATCATCTTTGGTTCAGATCATGTTTCCAGCTTTCCCTGGATTTTCTAGGCATTAGAGGCTCCCCAAATGTTTTATTTGGTCTAAAATAGATGCTATTTCGTTTATTTTGAGTTTATTTTCCTTTTACTCAGCAAAAAATAAATACCCCGTGGTGAATAAATAGCACCAAAAAAATCTTTATTAGTATGAAAAAAAATAATAATTTGGGTACAGTGTTGCATCACTGAACAATTGTCATTCAAAGTGTGACAGCACTGAAAGCTAAAAATTGGCCCGAAGTAGTGACCCTATCAACATGCAGGGCCGGACTGGCCTACCGGGATACCGGGAAATATCCCGGTTGGCTGGCTGCACTAAGTACCGCTGGGGCCGCTCGCTGCCTGTGTCAGCAATCTAAAGAGCAGCGGCGGCCGCCGCAGTATGCAATGGCTGTGGCTGTGTCACTGGTCAGTCACTGTCTGTGTGTCCTCCGTTCCGGCGCGCCACCCACCACATTCATTATCTAGAGCAGTGTTTCCCTAAAGTAATATGCCTGTGTCTGAGCTTGAGGGGGAGGAGCAGGAGAACGCCGTGCTGCTTCAGCACCGCCCACTAACTGCACGAGGAGAATAGAAGTGAATGGCCGGTCAGCTGCAGCACAAGAATTAAGGTATTAAAAAATCTCTCTCTCTCTCTCTCTCTCTCTCTCTCTCTCTCTCTCTCTCTCTCTCCCTCCTTTGAAAAGCTGTATACCATCAAACTGTGCCCATAGATTGCCAACACTGTGCCCCATCAAACGCAGCCACTGTGCCCATTAAACGCAGCCACTGTACCAATCAATTGCAGCCACTGTGCCCATTAAACGCTGCCACTGTACCATCAAACACATTCACTGTACCATCAAACGCAGCCACTGTGCCCATAGATTGCCAACACTGTGCCCTGCCCATCAAACGCAGCCACTGTACCCATAAATTGCTGCCACTGTGCCCGATCAAACGCAGCCACTGTACCCATCAAACACAGCCACTGTGCTCATTAAACGCTGCCACTGTACCCATAATTTGCTGCCACTGTGCCCATTAAATGTTGCCACTGTACCATCAAACGCAGCCACTGTACCCATAAATTGCCACCACTGTGCCCATAAAACACAGCCACTGTGCCCATCAAACGCAGCCACTATACAATCAAACGAAGCCACTGTACCCATAAATTGCCACCACTGTGCCCCATCAAACGCAGCCATTGTACCCATCAATTGCAGCCATTGTGCGCATTAAACGCTGCCACTGTACCCATCAATTGCAGCCACTGTGCCCATTAAACGCAGCCACTGTACCAATCAATTGCAGCCACTGTGCCCATTAAACGCTGCCACTGTACCATCAAACACAGCCACTGTACCATCAAAGGCAGCCACTGTGCCCATAGATTGCAACACTGTGCCCTGCCCATCAAACGCAGCCACTGTACCCATAAATTGCTGCCACTGTGCCCCATCAAACGCAGCCACTGTACCCATCAAACACAGCCACTGTGCCCATTAAACGCTGCCACTGTACCCATTATTTGCTGCCACTGTGCCCATTAAACGTTGCCACTGTACCATTAAACGCTGCCACTGTGCCATCAAACGCAGCCACTGTACCATCAAACGCAGCCACTGTACCCATAAATTGCCACCACTGTGCCCATTAAACACAGCCACTGTGCCCATCAAACGCAGCCACTATACCATCAAACGCAGCCACTGTACCCATAAATTGCCACTACTGTGCCCCATCAAACGCAACCACTGTACCCATCAATTGCAGCCACTGTGCCCATTAAACGCTGCCACTGTACCCATCAATTGCTGCCACTGTGCCCCATCAAACGCAGCCACTGTACCAATCAATTGCAGCCACTGTGCCCATTAAATGCTGCCACTGTACCATCAAACACAGCCACTGTACCATCAAACGCAGCCACTGTGCCCATAGATTGCCAACACTGTGCCCTGCCCATCAAACGCAGCCACTGTACCCATAAATTGCTGCCACTGTGCCCCATCAAACGCAGCCACTGTACCCATCAAACACAGCCACTGTGCCCATTAAACGCTGCCACTGTACCCATAATTTGCTGCCACTGTGCCCATTAAACGTTGCCACTGTACCATTAAACGCTGCCACTGTACCATCAAACGCAGCCACTGTACCATCAAACGCAGCCACTGCACCCATAAATTGCCACCACTGTGCCTATTAAACACAGCCACTGTGCCCATCAAACACAGCCACTATACCATCAAACGCAGCCACTGTACCCATAAATTGCCACCACTGTGCCCCATCAAACGCAGCCACTGTACCCATCAATTGCAGCCACTGTGCCCATTAAACGCTGCCACTGTACCCATTAAATGCTGCCACTGTACCCATAAATTGCTGCCACTGTGCCCCATCAAACGCAGCCACTGTACCAATCAATTGCAGCCACTGTGCCCATTAAACGCTGCCACTGTACCATCAAACACAGCCACTGTACCATCAAACGCAGCCACTGTGCCCATAGATTGCCAACACTGTGCCCTGCCCATCAAACGCAGCCACTGTACCCATAAATTGCTGCCACTGTGCCCCATCAAACGCAGCCACTGTACCCATCAATTGCAGCCACTGTGCCCATTAAACGCTGCCACTGTACCCATAATTTGCTGCCACTGTGCCCCATCAAACGCAGCCACTGTACCCATCAATTGCAGCCACTGTGCCCATTAAATGCTGCCACTCTACCATCAAACACAGCCACTGTACCATCAAACGCAGCCACTGTACCCATAAATTGCCACCACTGTGCCCATTAAACACAGCCACTGTGCCCATCAAACGCAGCCTCTGTACCATCAAACGCAGCCACTGTACCCATAAATTGCCACCACTGTGCCCATTAAACGCTGCCACTGTGCCCATCAAACGCAGCCACTGTACCATCAAACGCAGCCACTGTACCCATAAATTGCCACCACTGTGCCCATTAAACACAGCCACTGTGCCCATCAAATGCAGCCACTGTACCCATAAATTGCCGCCACTGTGCTCATTAAGCGCTACCACTGTGCCCATCAAACGCAGCCACTGTAACCATCAATTGCCGCCAGTTTGTCCCATCAATTGCCACCAGTTTGCCCATTAAATCCTGCCAGTGTCCCCCCCGCCTGGCACTTACCTGTCTCAGGTCAGCGCGTTGCTCCACGCTCCCTCCGATAGGCATCCAATCACAGCGCCTGTCGCTTCAGCCAATCAGGTGACAGGTAACCAGACCCAGTGCACCTGATTGGCTGAGAGGCGGGTCAGTGTTAGGGAAGTGATTTATTTGATTTCCTAACACAGCACTGTGTAAGAAGCAAACGCACAGCAGTGTGCCCACTGTTTACCAATTTGGAAGCCTATTAGAGCGGACGGCTCTAATCAGGCACTTCTAAAAACACCCCCGCCGCTGTAATTCAGATGCCCGATGCCCTTTATATATATATATAAAGCCCTATGTGCTTTTATATGTGTCTTATCTATATATAATGCACTCTTTAAATGTGCTTTAAAATGCATGGTTTTCCATTTTATGAACAAGAAAATAATGACGTTATGCTGTTGGGCTGGTATAATAATGCTATGGAGCTGGTATGACATTTTTTCCAGGGCTGGTTTTCATTCCCAGTCCGGCCCTGTCAACATGCAATAGAAATCAATAAACACCCCAAATAAATGAAAACCCCAAAATACTGCCCTCCCCTGAATGGATCTCTAACCTAAAGAATTCACTGTGAACTCATGGTAGAGGCAAACATGAACCTCATTAGTATTTGTAGCACCTAGTTTGTATATCCTCATGAGATATGATGGAAAAAGAATAATAATAATAATAATAATAATAATATTTATAAAAATAATAATATGTGATTTCAGCCTCCGGTATCTCGATGCTCAGATCCCTGTTTACCCGGCACTAGACAAAGGTTTGGATCTTCAACACATAAATGCTGCTATGAGTGTGTCCCATGCTCAGAAGGAGAGATCTCCAACATTTCATCAAAGTTTATTGTGAAAAACAAAAGATGCATCTGTGGAGACGCAACTCCACTCAGTACAATACAGTGTAGATATATCATCAGAAACAACATTGAGCATCAGTTACATTGCGAGGTTTGGTATCAATTGTTTATGCTTGTACAACTGTAAGTCTTAATAAAGCAGATATCAATGATTATCATTCATGGATTCTGTATTGTCATTCAAAGAAAAAGAATAGTTGGAAAGGGAAAAGAGAAAAGAAAGAGAAAGAGAAAAGGGTATTCAGGGTTAAGTCTTCAGTTTAAGTTGGTGGGAATCACTGTTCCTCACTGGACTGTTTTTCAACATTTAGTTTATCATATGAGAGTTAACTTTCAACCGGGACCTATTTCACAACATTCAAATATGCCTGTGAGTATTTATATATAAGCCAAGGTGACCAAGTTTTGTGAAATCTTTCCACATTTTCTCCTGCTTGTGCAATAGTCTCCTCCATCTCATAAAACTCCTCTATCTTATTAAACCATTCCTGTATGGATGGGATTTTTGTAGATTTCCAGTACAGTGGGATGACTACTTTGGCCGCATTTAAAAGATGTTTAGTAAGTGAGTGTTTGTACCTCTGAATGGGGAATTCCGTGATATGCAGGAGACATGCCGCTGCGTCTAACTTTAATTTTGTTTCTGTTATTAAGTATATCATCTCTCTGACCTTTGCCCAAAATGTGTTCAATATTGGGCACTGCCACCAAATGTGGAGCAATGATCCTTTGTCAGAGTTACAGCGCCAGCAAGTATCCGAGTGGTCTGGAAACCAAGAGTGTAGTTTTACTGGTGTGGCATACCATTGAGTAAGTAATTTGTATGCTGTTTCCTGAGTTTTTGTGCTCAGGGAGCATTTATGAGCAAAAACACATGCTTTCTTCCATTGTGAAGTCGTCAATGGAATCCCTAGTGCCCTCGACCAGCTCTCTCTGAGGTCCCTCTCGCCCCTGTCTTCCCCATTTTGGATCCAGCGGTATGCTAGTGATGTCACTTTAGTGATGGGTTCCTCTGTCTGACATACTGACTCTATTTCTGTTAGTGGTCTATTGTAATTTTGCTTTCTTTGTGTTCTATTAAGGAAGCTGCGGCACTGGAAATAGGTCCAAAGCTGTAGGTTGGGTAGTTTGTTTGTGTGTTTAAGATCTGTGAAGTCCCTAAACTCTTGATTGTGAAAACATTGTGAGGCTAATAGGGGTTTATTTGTGTCGTTCGCTTGAAGTGATCGGTTCCCCATTCCCGGTGGGAAATTGGGGTTGTTCTGTAGTGGGGTGAGCGGACTAATAAGTGACGAGAAGTTGGTAAGTTTCGTTAACTTATGAAAAATTGCTAAGGTGGTGCCCACTAAAGGATGTGACCTCATCTCCGCTGGTAGACTACTCCACTGAATCCAAGGTGAGTATTTAATTGGTGTATGGCTCAAGTTTTCCTCAATTTCTACCCAGTCCTTGAGTGTAGAATGGCAGTGCCAGTCTATTATCCTAGTTATATGAGAGGCTAGGTAGTACGCACGGAAGTCTGGGATTCCCATTCCTCCTTTGTCTTTGGGCTTAGTAAGTCTAGAAAATCTTACTCTAGGTTTTTTGTGAGCCCAAATAAATTTCGTTTGAGTTGTATGAAGCACTTTAAAGAAGTTTTGGGGGATTTTTATCGGTAGATTTCTAAATAGGTACAGCACTCTTGGTAAAATGACCATTTTACATATAGCTGCCCGACCGAACCAGGATAAGCCTTTTGAGTGCCAATTTTGTAAGTCTGAACAAATTGTTTTCAATAAGGGAGTGAAGTTGTATTCAAAAATTTGAGATAATTTAGGGGTCAACCATATTCCTAGATATTTGAGCGCTGTGTTTACCCATTTAAAGGGGCAATTTGATTGGATAAGGTCTAATTTATTTGTGGGGATCGAGACATTTAAAATTTCCGACTTGGTATAATTGATTTTGAGGTTTGAGAAATACCCAAAGATAGAGAACTCTTTCATCAAGGAGGGGAGTGAAATATGGGGGTTCGTTATGAAGAACAACAAGTCATCCGCATATGCCGCCACCTTGTATTCTTTTTTCCCCACCTCGAAGCCCTGTATTGCCTTCTCTGCTACAATCCGTCTGACAAATGGCTCTAATGTTAGGATAAACAGCAGGGGCGAGAGAGGGCATCCCTGTCTCGTCCCATTTTTGATTTCAACTGTGCTTGAAAGGGAGCCATTAATCTTCAGCTGCGCAGAAGGGTTTTTATAGAGCGTAGAGATCCAAGACATCATATTGTTTCCCAAGCCAATGAACCTGCATGTTTCTAGCATGAAATCCCAGGCTACGCGGTCAAAGGCCTTCTCCGCGTCCGTGGACAGGAGAAGACCTTCGAATTTCCGCATCCCTGCAGCATGCATTAAATTGAGCGTTTTGATAACATTATCTCTGGTTTCCCTTCCTGGCATAAATCCTGCTTGCTCGCTTCCTATCAATTTGTGAAGTAAAGGTTTCAGTCTGTTTGCTATTATTTTTGACATCAATTTCACATCAAGATTCAGCAGCGAGATTGGCCTGTAGCTTGCACATTCTGACAGGTCCTTGTTTGGCTTGGGAAGAATTGTGATATGTGCCTTAAGGAAATCCGCCGGGATCTCCCTGGGCTCAGACATGTAGTTCAAGGCCCTTAGTAATGGTCCCAGCAAAGTTTCCTGGAATGTTTTGTAATAAATTGCTGTGAAGCCGTCCGGTCCCGGACTTTTCCCTGTCTTTAGGTGTTTGATCACTTGTTGTAGTTCATAAGTTTCTATGGGATTTTCTAGTTGGTTAATATCTTCAGTTGACAATGAGGGGAGTTTAGAGTCTATCAGATATTGACGTATGGCATGTAGTCTCGTTCCCTGAATTGAGCTAGGTTTCTGTGGGTTTGGTAAGTTATACAAGGATGTGTAATAATTATGAAAGTGGTGTGCAATTTTTTCAGTAGTGATGTCTAGTTTCCCTTCTTTTGTTCGTATGCCTGAGATATTTTGTTGTGTTTTCGCGTTTTTTATGGCTCTTGCTAGTAGGCTACCTGTTTTGTTGCCATGTTCGTAGTAGATTTTCTTTCTAAAAAATAAGAATCTTTTAGCTCTTGTGTCAAAGATCTGTTGGAGTGATTTTCTATGGTTTAAAAGTTCAGTTGCCGTATGTTCTGTTAGGGATTGTTTATGTAGGGATTCTAGGGTGCGAATCTTCTCTGTCAGGGATTTAATTTCTTTTTCCCTCTCTCTTTTACGGTGGGCGCCCATTCTAATGAGTTCCCCTCTGATTGTGCATTTGTGTGCTTCCCATATTGAAAGGGGGTTGATGTCTGGTGTGGAGTTAGTTTTGAAGTAGTCTGATAGTGATGTCGCTATTTGAGGAAGTGTAGTTGGATCTGTTAACAGTGCTGAATTTAGTCTCCAAGTGTTTGTTTTGGGTCGGTGTTCTGTAAGCTTCATCGACAAAGAGATTGGGGCATGATCTGAAAAGGTCTGTATCCCTATTTTAGCTTCAGAGACTATATCTAAATCTCTTTGTGATATAAAGACATAATCTATTCTTGAGTATCTGCTGTGGGGTATGGAATAGAAGGTGTAATCTTTTCCTTCGGGATTGATGAATCTCCAAGAGTCTATTAGTTGGAGCGAGTTCAGTAATGTTTTGATTTGTTTGAGTATTTTGTATGTGATATAGGTTTTGCCTGTGGACGTATCATTGAGAGGATTCAATGGGACATTAAAGTCCCCCCCTAGAATGATACAACCCGAGCCAAAATCTTTGAGTTGTCCAACAATTTTACGGCAGAAGGTAAGGTGTGCCGTGTTGGGAAAATAGACATTTGCTAGTGTGATAGGTTTACCGCTGCAATTCCCTTTCAGGAATATGAACCTTCCTTCTGGATCTATGAGTTTGTCAGTTAATTCGAAAGAAGCCTCCCTACTAATGAGTATGGACACTCCTTTGGATTTTGCTAAGTCATTCGTTGCATGGTATGCTTGTGTGAAGAACGAGTCTGTCAGTTTGGGGATTTGTTGAGTTTTGAAGTGTGTTTCCTGTAAAAACACAAAACGTGGTTTACCTTTTTTGAGTTCCTTTAAGAGGGTCTTGCGCTTTTCAGGAATGTTCAGTCCCTTCGTGTTGTGAGAGATTACTGTGGGCTCATGTCCTAGAGATGAGTACGCCATCTTGAGGGCCCAGAGAGAGCTGTCGAGGCAGTAACTGGAGAGAAACTGAAGTTTCCAATGAGTTATACTTTACCCCTTAAAAGGTATAGGTAAAAAGAGATGAGAAAAAGAAATGAAAGAATTAGTACCTTGAAAGTGAGAGCACTTAGAAAGTAAGATGGAGATAATGTGATCTCCCTTGAAACCCAATGGGGCCAAGGTAAAATGTTAGTGCCTCCTGCCAGGAAAATCCTCTCCTGTCAAGGGGCACTTTGTCGGAGCGCGATTGGCAGCCGCCCAATCAACCTGGTTAGTCCAACCAAGTAAATTAGATTAGACTGAATCAAAAAATATAACACTCAATTAGTGAGCAAAAACCGGCAGCAGCCATACTAAACATATTATAAACATTAATGGTCAACAATGCACCCTAATAGTAGCCAAGAAGGAACCTACAACCTCCCCTGATCTCTCTGACCTATGTGACTTTACAGGTAGAGATGTCAATGAATTGTTTGAACATTTCTCTGTTCTCCTGGGAGACTTCAAGGCCCCCCTCCATGCGGGGGTATCATCTTGTCGTCTTCCTTTTAGAGATGGATTTAAATTAATCCTATAATTTGCGTTTTACTTTGCTTGTTTTTTTTTTTTTTTTTTTTTTTTTTGAATTTTGAGTTTTAAAGATATTCCTTTCATCGACATTTCCATAATCAATACTTGCTGAATTGGGATACTGACAGTTATGTTTCAAGAACTGCAGGATCTCATTAGTATCTCCTATTCTGATTTGTTTTCCTTACAACCATATTCTATCTATATAGTTGGCCTAGGCCATCATGGGGGGTAAAAGCAACAGTCCCCATAAACATAAGCTCCAACTTAAACTGCTGAGCTATAAGAACTGGCATTTAGTGTGTTGTTGATTCTTGATGTGAAGTTCCATTCGACCAGATAAAACGAAACCAGCCGAAGTGTCTCAGAATGTTGATGTCAGCAGGTATTAACTTTGGGGTCAGCATTCAAGGTGTTACTTCAGAAAAGATGCTCGTCCTCTTCCACGTGTAGTGTGGTTTTCTGTGGACCTTTTCAAGCTTCTTCAAAGCTCCTGGAAGTGTGAGGTCTGTTATTTGGGGTTCCCGCCTGTGAACCTCCAGGGCGTGCTGGTTTCATCTTCTTGGAGATGCGTTTATCGGGCGATGATAAGGGGGATCTTTCCAATGGAGGTAGCATGAATTCCTGATACCACTCTGGCAGTTCGACCTGTTCCAGATGTAACGCTTGGCAAAAATCTGGGAGATCATCTGGTGATCGCAAAATATGCTGTCTTCCATTTTGGTTCACTAGGAGAGCGAATGGGAATCGCCATGAGTAGCGAAGTTCCCTTTCTCTCAGCCTGTCTAGTAATGGTCTAAGAGCTCTGCGGTTCTTTAAAGTGATCTGAGACAGATCGTGAAATAGCATGATGGTTTCTCCATTAAAGACTATCTGGTCATTCCTGCGTGCTTTCCTCATGATGTCTTCTTTCAAAGCAAAGCTCTGCAAACAGCATATGATGTCGCGTGGTGGCATATTGTCAGGGCCTCTTGCTCTGAGTGCTCTGTGAGCCCTTACAAATTCAATGTCTGTCTCCTCTGGTCTTTCTAGCAGGCTGTTGAATACCCTCTGTAAAGCTGGGGTTATTTGATCGGCCTCCACAGTCTCTGGGATCCCCCGCACCCTAATATTATTTCTTCTGCCTCTGTTATCTAAATCCTCGAGGTGTTTGTTAATCTCTATGAGTTGTTGGGACTGTGTATGTGTAACTCTGTCCAGGCGATGAAGAGCCTTGTCCCTGCACTTGCCTGCATGTTCTACCGTGGCCATCTTGTCTGTGAGGATCAACATGCTGGATTTTAGATCCGTTATCGCCGCCGAAAAGGTGGCTTTTATGTCAGCTGCAAAGCCTGACATGCCGGCATATGTCAGGGGAAGATCGGGGTGAGGTGTAATCCTACCGTTCTCCTCAGCCGCTGATTGAGAGTCCTCACTGAAGTCGTCCTCCGTTACATGCTGCGGCGCCATCTTGGCTCCTAATAGGCCTTCTCGTGCTGGCGGGGGATTCCGGAACAAATCTTCAATGTTCCTTCCCTGATAAGCTGCCGATGTGCGGCGGGATCTCGTGCGGGGTGTCCCTGTGTTCCTCCTGCTCATTATCGAGTGCTTTGGGTGCAAGGTGACGGGCTAAGGCTGCCTGGATGCCGGAGCTCTTGTATCAAGCGTCCATCGCTGTTGCGCGCCAAGCCACGCCCCCGAGATCTCCAACATTTCAGGTAGAGTTTGTATTTGTTAGTAAATTATTGTTGGACTGGGCAGATGTTACCACTGTGGTTAAAGTGTATAACTAAGACATATGAAGTACATACCCTGCAAGTACTGAAGTATACCGGTTGATCCTGCCAGAAATGCACTCAGTTTATAATTTCTCTTGTGAGCTGACACACACAGGAGTTTATGAACTGAAATAACATGGAATGGTGTCAGCTCTGCCTAGCTGTAACTATCTACTTCTAATGCCCCATACACACGGTCGGATTATCTGACGGAAAATGTGTGATAGGACCTTGTTGTCGGAAATTCCGACCGTGTGTGGGCTCCATCACACATTTTCTATCGGATTTTCCGACACACAAAGTTTGAGAGCAGGCTATAAAATTTTCCGACAACAAAATCCGTGGTCGGAATTTCCGATCGCGTGTACACAAATCCGACGCACAAAGTGTCACGCATGCTCAGAATAAATAAAGAGAGGAAAGCTATTGGCTACTGCCCCGTTTATAGTCCCGACGTACGTGTTTTACATCACCGCGTTCAGAATGATCGGATTTTCCGACAGCTTTGTGTGACCGTGTGTATGCAAGACAAGTTTGAGCCAACATCCGTCGGAAAAAATCCCAGGATTTTGTTGTCGGAATGTCCGATCAATGTCCGACCGTGTGTACTAGGAATAATACTATTACAAAATACTGAATCCCCCCCATTTTCTCATTTTTTCTGACAACATCAAAAGGTATTTTTTGCACATTATATTTAAAGTTGACCTCTCATAGCCCTACAAGTCTGCATGAATCAGTTCCTAAAATGTACAGCAACAGTATAATTTTCTTTTGTTTTTTTTCCCCCTCAAAGTCCCACATTTATCATCCTTGAGCTCCAGTCTATGACTTTGCTTTGATCGGGTGGTTGCTGTCTGTTTGTACTGTTGGTGAATTAGTGAGGGGATGCATTGGATACCTTCACTGCCATTGTGCTATTGCTGGGTGTCCAGTGTGTCCATATACCTTTAGGGAGGGATGGGCTCCCTCCAGGCATACCTGCCCTAATATATCCATTATTACATATGTGCTCTAGCTTTGGATACTCTCAAAATGTATAGAATTAAGACAGCAGTACATTGGTATGTCATGATGTGGCCTCTGTAGCTTACGCATATATTTGCAATTGTGTGCAAACTAAACCCCTTGTTTTTAATGCAAACTGTTAGAAAGGGACAATTTTGGTTTGTTGCAGGTTGGCTTGTAAGTGAGCTGGGATTTTTTTTTTTACATGGGTTGCCCTTCCATGTGCACCTTGCTGCAAGGATCAGTTATAGGTTGGGGTAGTTGCCATTTCTCTAGACAGCCGGGGGTCCTAAATGATGTCATTGACTAAATACGGTCATGACCATGTTTGGTCAATGGCAATTCCCAGGATCCTCAGCTGCTTTGTTTGCATTCTAGCAGCAGGGGATGAGGATGAGTGAACTGGACAAATACTGTATGTTTGTTTGGCAGTACAAAAATGCAAATAAGTTGTGTTCAGGTCAAACATGAGTTTAAATATGGGTTTTACCCCAAATCTCATCCCCTAATTCTGGACATCTCAACCATGGTGGAACAAAAGTAAACAGTTTCTTCTTACTTTTTTAATTAAGGTTTTATTTTAATTAAAAGGAAAGTATAGTAATTTTGGATTAATCTTATTTTATTTATAGGTTTCTATGTTTTATAAGCAGATGTGTTTTATATACCCCGATCAACCATAACTTTATAGCTACCTATCAAATATTGAGTAGGTCCCGCATTTTCCATCAAAACAGACCCTTTAGCCAATATCCACCAAAACAGCCCTGACCCAAGTAATGGACTCCACTAGATCTCTGAAGGTATGCAGTGGGGGTAACTGGAACAAAACCATAAATAGCAGATCTTTTAAGTCCTGTAAGTTGGGAGGTTGGGCCTCCATGGATCGGACTTGTTTTTTAAGCACATCCCACAGATTCTCAATTGGATTGAGATGTGGCGAATTTGGGGCAAGTCAACACATGAAACTTATTGTTGTGTTCCTCAAACCATTCTTGCAGTGTGGCATGGTGCATTATCCTGCTAAAAGAGGCCACTGACAACAGAGAACAACGTTCACATGAAGGGATGTACCTAGTCAGCAACAATGTTTAGGTAGGTGATATGTGTCAAGTAACATCCAAATGAATAGCAGACCTGAGGATTCCCAGAAGAACATTGCCCATAGCATCACAAGTCTCCACCAGCTTGCCTTTTCCCATACTGAATCCTGGTACCATCTCTTCCCCAGGTAACCAATGCACACACACCCACCCATCCACAAGATTTAAAAAAAATTGTGGTGCATCAGACCAGGCCACCTTCTTCCATTGCTCTGTGTTTCAGTTCTGATGCTTACGTGTCCATTGTAGGTGATTTTGGCTGTGGACACGGGTCAGCATGTGTACCCTGACCAGTCTGTAGCTACGCAGCCTCATACACAACAAACTGTGATGCCCATTTTTTCTGCTTTCAATACATCAACTTCAGGGACAATATGTTTACTTGCTGCCTAATATATCCCACCAACTTTCAGATGCCATTGTAATGAGATAATCCATGTTATTTGTGTTACCTGTCAGTGGTCAGAAAGTTATAGCTGAGAGATGTATGTTATTAAATTAAATAAAATAAAATCTTTGTTTTAAAAATAAATATATTGGGGGGGGGGGGGGTGCATAGCTAGCTTCAGCCGAGATGGCAGCTTAACCTTGAGGCTCCAGCAGCCGGCAGGACACTAGAATGGCTCACAGCTTATTCTGCCTCTCTCAAAGTGGGCGCACAGAGCAGTCTGCTTCCCGAGCACTCAGCCAACAAGTCCAAGCAGAGGAAGGACGATTGTAACCCACATAAGCTGACTGCCCTTTTCACACTGCAGTCACAGTAGCACAGACAAGATAGCACAGGTACCACGCTCTCCCCTCTCGGCTCCCGCATGTCCTCCTCTATGACTCAGGCACAGGGACAATCGTAGCATAGTGCTGCTTCACACTCCTCCTCCCCAGGCCCTCATACTCTTTACTCGGGGAGCACAGAGAAGGAACATTTCAGGCTGGATGATCAGAACAGCTCACCATATGAGGCAATCTCCATGCATGGCTCTCAGAAAGATATCAGGGATTAGCCAGACTCCATTAATTCTTTCCCCACCATGAACCAACCAGTCCTAGACACAACATGAAAGCACGTGCTGGTTTCCCTCAGGAGCTCCTTGCACACAGACATGATGATATATATGCATGTATTTAGCTCAGAATTACATGCTTTAGAAGATACAAGTGACCACTTTGAATGCAAAATGATGGAATATGCTTCAACCATTAAGGATTTGATTGATGCTAAAGATGAGCGTGAAAATGAACAGGAGTGGATGAAAGCAAAACTGGCTGATCTTGAGGAGAGATCCAGGCGCAATGACATCATAATCAGGAGAATATCTGAAACAGTGCAGCAATATGGTTTACGTAAACGTGTTACTGAGTTGCTAACTGCCTTACTACTAGGGATGAGCTTCGTGTTCGAGTCGAACCCATGTTCGACTCGAACATCGGCTGTTCGACCGTCCGTCGAATTGCGAACGATATGGGCCGTTCGCGCCAAATTCGTGTGGCGCGTCACGGCCCATAATTCACTGCGGCATCGCAGTGCATTGCTGGCTGATGATTGGCCAAGCATGCACTATGACCCGCATGCTTGGCCAATCACAGCGCCGTCAGTAGAGAGAGCTGTAATTGGCCAAAGCCAGGGTGGCTTTGGCCAATTATGGCTCAGGGGATTTAGTACACACCCCACACTATATAAGGCCGCCTGCACGGCGGCCCTGTGTAGTGTGTGTTCCGGTGTGCTGAGAGATAGAGAGAGAGAGAGACAGTGTCATTTGATTTGAGTTAGATAGATTAGGCAGAACAGTCAGTCAGTTAGCTGCACTTACAGTGTATTGTGTATATATATGCATCCCAGGTGTTGCATATATATATATATACACTGTATTCAGTTTAGCTAGATCCGTTCCTGTTATCTTCTATCTAGACTATTTAGTGCAGTGCGTCCTGCTCACAGTGTTCAGCTAGATCCGTTCCTGCTATTTACATTCAGTGCAGTGCGTCCTGCTCACAGTGTTCAGCTAGATCCGTTCCTGCTATTTACATTCAGTGCAGTGCGTCCTGCTCACAGTGTTCAGCTAGATCCGTTCCTGCTATTTACATTCAGTGCAGTGCGTCCTGCTCACAGTGTTCAGCTAGATCCGTTCCTGCTATTTACATTCAGTGCAGTGCGTCCTGCTCACAGTGTTCAGCTAGATCCGTTCCTGCTATTTACATTCAGTGCAGTGCGTCCTGCTCACAGTGTTCAGCTAGATCCGTTCCTGCTATTTACATTCAGTGCAGTGCGTCCTGCTCACAGTGTTCAGCTAGATCCGTTCCTGCTATTTACATTCAGTGCAGTGCGTCCTGCTCACAGTGTTCAGCTAGATCCGTTCCTGCTATTTACATTCAGTGCAGTGCGTCCTGCTCACAGTGTTCAGCTAGATCCGTTCCTGCTATTTACATTCAGTGCAGTGCGTCCTGCTCACAGTGTTCAGCTAGATCCGTTCCTGCTATTTACATTCAGTGCAGTGCGTCCTGCTCACAGTGTTCAGCTAGATCCGTTCCTGCTATTTACATTCAGTGCAGTGCGTCCTGCTCACAGTGTTCAGCTAGATCCGTTCCTGCTATTTACATTCAGTGCAGTGCGTCCTGCTCACAGTGTTCAGCTAGATCCGTTCCTGCTATTTACATTCAGTGCAGTGCGTCCTGCTCACAGTGTTCAGCTAGATCCGTTCCTGCTATTTACATTCAGTGCAGTGCGTCCTGCTCACAGTGTTCAGCTAGATCCGTTCCTGCTATTTACATTCAGTGCAGTGCGTCCTGCTCACAGTGTTCAGCTAGATCCGTTCCTGCTATTTACATTCAGTGCAGTGCGTCCTGCTCACAGTGTTCAGCTAGATCCGTTCCTGCTATTTACATTCAGTGCAGTGCGTCCTGCTCACAGTGTTCAGCTAGATCCGTTCCTGCTATTTACATTCAGTGCAGTGCGTCCTGCTCACAGTGTTCAGCTAGATCCGTTCCTGCTATTTACATTCAGTGCAGTGCGTCCTGCTCACAGTGTTCAGCTAGATCCGTTCCTGCTATTTACATTCAGTGCAGTGCGTCCTGCTCACAGTGTTCAGCTAGATCCGTTCCTGCTATTTACATTCAGTGCAGTGCGTCCTGCTCACAGTGTTCAGCTAGATCCGTTCCTGCTATTTACATTCAGTGCAGTGCGTCCTGCTCACAGTGTTCAGCTAGATCCGTTCCTGCTATTTACATTCAGTGCAGTGCGTCCTGCTCACAGTGTTCAGCTAGATCCGTTCCTGCTATTTACATTCAGTGCAGTGCGTCCTGCTCACAGTGTTCAGCTAGATCCGTTCCTGCTATTTACATTCAGTGCAGTGCGTCCTGCTCACAGTGTTCAGCTAGATCCGTTCCTGCTATTTACATTCAGTGCAGTGCGTCCTGCTCACAGTGTTCAGCTAGATCCGTTCCTGTTATCTTCCTACTGACAGGCAGGCTTGTCTGGTTACAGTATATAAAGCTACCTGAAGAAAATTACAGGTGTTCTTTTTGATCCTATTAGTACCACGGTCAGGCAGCTAGACTATTTACATTTAGTACAGTGTGTCCTGCTCACAGTGTTCAGCTAGATCCGTTCCTGTTATCTTCCTACTGACAGGCAGGCTTGTCTGGTTACAGTATATAAAGCTACCTGAAGAAAATTACAGGTGTTCTATCCCAGCTTAGTGCAGCTACAGGCCATTAGTATGTCTGGAAGGCCAAGAAGGAGAGGCAGACAGTCACAAGCCAATAAGAGAGGGCAAGCAGGCTCTGTGTCTAGTGCTGGTCGTGGAGACGGTGCATCCTCATCAGCACGTGGCCATGGGACACGCTTGGCCTTTTTTTCGGCAGCTGGCCGTGTTGAGCCGCAACATGCGGAAGACTTGGTCGAGTGGATGACCAAGCCGTCCTCATCCTCCTCATCCTCTCTCACCCATGCCCAGGGTGCTTTGTCTGGCAAAGCAGCGGCCTCTTCCCTCAGCTCAATGTCATCAGTGACTCCTTCCCTAGCTCCACCATGTCCTCATGAGGATTCCCTCGAACTGTTTGACCACAGTGTTGGGTACATGCTCCAGGAGGATGCCCAGCGTTTGGAAGGCTCTGATGATGATACTGAGCTCGATGAAGGCAGTAACATGAGCACGGACAGAGGGGGTGCCCAAGAAGGACAGCAATCTGGCAGTCATGCTCCCCCTGCTGCAGCATACTGCCAGGTTTGCTCCAGTGATGAGGAGGGAGGGGATGATGAGGTCACTGACTCAACGTGGGTGCCTGATAGGAGAGAGGAGGAGGAGGAGGAGGCGGCACATCACCAACGAGGCAGGATGCCCTCCAGGGGCCAGCCTAAGGGCAGCACATTGACTGCATCACACCCCAAAGCTCCACATGTGCAGGGCGCTGCAGTCTCTGCGCGTTATTCAAAAAGTTCTTTGGTGTGGGCCTTTTTTGAGACGAGTGCATCAGATCGCACCGCTGCTATTTGCAACATATGTCTCAAGCGTATCTCGCGTGGCCAAAACATCTCCCGCTTGGGTACCACATGCTTGACCAGACATATGTTGACCTGCCATGCAGTTCGTTGGCAAGCGTATCTGAAAGACCCACACCAAAGAACAAAGAGGATCTCTCCTTGCTCCTCATCAGCTGAGATTTCCAACCCCACTAGACCTTCAGTCCTCTCTGAGACCTGCAGTGAGAGGAATGAAGGTGTAGAATTAGGTGTGTCACAGCCAAGTACTTGTGGGCAATCTGCTTTTGGTACACCGACGTCAGATTGTACCAGGCAAATTTCCCTGCCCCAGCTGCTGCACCGCCGAAAGAAGTTTGCTCCCAGCCATCCACATGCCCAGCGGTTGAATGCTAGCTTGGCAAAATTGCTAGCACTTCAACTGCTGCCTTTTCAGTTGGTAGACTCTGCCCCCTTCCGTGAGTTTGTGGAATGTGCGGTTCCTCAGTGGCAGGTACCCAAACGCCACTTTTTCTCACGGAAGGCGATTCCGGCTCTCTACCGGCATGTGGAAGGCAATGTCCATGCCTCGCTGGACAGGGCGGTCAGCGGTAAGGTGCATATTACCGCTGACTCATGGTCCAGCAGGCATGGACAGGGACGTTACTTAAGTTTCACGGCGCATTGGGTGACTCTGCTGGCAGCTGGGAAGGATGCAGGACAAGGTGCAGTAGTGTTGGAGGTTGTTCCGCCACCACGCCTCCAAAATGCTGATTGTGACACACCTCTCTCCTCCACCCCCTCCTCTTCTTCTTCCTCCATGGCCTCTTCCTCGGAACCAGCGGTGCTCCGTAGGCGTTCAAGGGGCTACGCAAGTACGCAGGCCAAAAGATGCCATGCGGTGCTTGAGCTGGTGTGCTTGGGGGACAGGAGCCACACTGGGGCAGAGGTTCTGTCAGCTCTGCAGGGGCAGGTTCAGAGGTGGTTGACGCCACGCCAACTTAAGGCAGGAATGGTGGTTTGCGACAATGGCACCAACCTCCTCTCTGCCCTCCGACAGGGACAACTGACCCATGTGCCCTGTTTGGCTCACGTCCTTAACTTGGTGGTGCAGCGGTTCTTGGGCAGGTACCCGGGCTTACAGGATGTCCTGAGGCAGGCCAGGAAAGTCTGTGTGCATTTCCGCCGGTCATATAATGCCAGTGCTCGGCTGACGGACCTCCAAAAGGAGTTTAACCTGCCCAAGAACCGCCTAATCTGTGACATGCCCACCAGGTGGAACTCGACGTTGGCCATGCTGCAGCGGCTGCACACGCAGCAGAGGGCCATCAATGAGTACCTGTGCGACTATGGCACCAGGACAGGGTCAGGGGACCTTGGTTTTTTTTCCCCACGCCAGTGGGCCATGATCAGGGATGCATGCACTGTCCTGTCACCATTCGAGGAGGCCACGAGGATGGTGAGCACTGACAGTGCATGCATCAGTGACACTGTCCCCCTTGTCCACCTGTTGGAGCACACGCTGCGTGGAATAATGGACAGGGCACTTGAGGCAGAACAGAGGCAGGAAGAGGAGGACTTCCTTAGCTCTCAAGGCCCCCTTTATCCAGACAGTGTTCCTGCGTGCCCGCCGATCACACAGGAAGAGGAGGAGGAGGAGGAGGAGGAGGAGGAGGAGGAGGAGGAGGAAGATTGTGTCAGTATGGAGGTGGAGCCTGGCACTCAGCATCAGCAGTCTTTAAGGGATCAGTCCCAAGGAACACATGGACTTGTACGTGGCTGGGAGGAGGTGGCTGCGGACGTTGTTGTCCTTAGTGACCCAGAGGACTCCGGACCGAATGCCTCAGCAAACCTACGCTGCATGGCCTCCCTGATCCTGCAAAGCCTGCGTAAGGATCCTCGTATTCGTGGTATCAAGGAGAAGGACCAATACTGGCTGGCAACCCTCCTTGATCCACGTTACAAGGGTAAGGTTGCGGACCTTATCTTGCCATCGCAGAGGGAGCAGAGGATGAAACATCTTCGGGAGGCCTTGCAGAAAGGTCTGTGCAACGCGTTCCCAGAGACTGGGAGGTTACAAACTCCTGTTTCTGGACAACGTGTTGCTGAGGCTTCGGTCAGTCAAAGAAGGAGCGGTGGAGAAGGTGGCCGTCTGACCGATGCGTTCAGACAATTTTTTGGTCCGCAGCCCCAAGGTATGATCGGTTCCAGCAACCATCGCCAGCGTCTGTTTTACATGGTGCAGGAATACCTAGGGGCAAGATCAGACTTGGACACCTTTCCCACCGAAAATCCTCTGGGTTACTGGGTCTTGAGGATGGATCACTGGCCAGAGCTTGCACAGTATGCAATTGAGCTACTGGCCTGTCCTGCATCCAGCGTTCTTTCGGAACGTACATTCAGTGCTGCTGGAGGCGTGGTAACCGATCACAGGGTGCGTCTATCCACTGACTCGGTCGATCGGCTGACCTTCATAAAAATGAATCAGTCTTGGATCACCACCAGCTACCAAGCACCTGATGCTGATGTAACTGAATAATTTTTTTCAGATCCCTTCAAAGACTGCCTATGTTGATGCTGAGTGATTATCCCTGAGTAATTATCCTCTTCCTCCTCAATCATCACGCTGATAGCTTGTAAGAACATTTTTGGTTCTGGGCGCCACCACCAGTGCCTAAGGCACAATTTTTCAGCCCCTGTATAACAGGGGCGTGTAATTACAATTTTTGATGTAATACTTTGCAGCACGGCTCGTTCCTGCATTCCAACTAGAGTGTCTGTGAGGGGTTGCAGTGTTGTGGCACCAGCACCAGTGCCTAAGGCCCAATTTTTCTGCCCCTGTCTAACAGGGGCGTGTAATTACAATTTTTGATGCAATACTTTGCAGCAGTGCTCGTTCCTGCGTTCCAACTAGAGTGTCTGTGAGGGGTTGCAGTGTTGTGGCACCAGCACCAGTGCCTAAGGCCCAATTTTTCTGCCCCTGTCTAACAGGGGCGTGTAATTACAATTTTTGATGCAATACTTTGCAGCAGTGCTCGTTCCTGCGTTCCAACTAGAGTGTCTGTGAGGGGTTGCAGTGTTGTGGCACCAGCACCAGTGCCTAAGGCCCAATTTTTCTGCCCCTGTCTAACAGGGGCGTGTAATTACAATTTTTGATGCAATACTTTGCAGCAGTGCTCGTTCCTGCGTTCCAACTAGAGTGTCTGTGAGGGGTTGCAGTGTTGTGGCACCAGCACCAGTGCCTAAGGCCTAATTTTTCAGCTCCTGTTCAACAGGGGCATGTAATTACAATTCTTGATCTAATATTTCACAGCAGGGCCCTGTGAGGGCTTACAGTGTTTTGGCCACAGCAACACCTAAGGCCCAAATTTCTGCTGAGTATATAGGGCAGGACCCTACTTTCAAACATCTAACTTACAAACGACTCCTACTTGCAAACGGAAGGAGACAACAGGAAGTGAGATGAAATCTACCCATAGGAAGGGAAATTCTCTCATGTAAGAGTTAATATGGGAAAACAATTTCTCCTTTCCACTGATGCTTTCCAATCCTTGTTCCACAAAAAAACCCAAATTTTCAAAAAACATTTTTCATTGGGACAAAAAAGTGAGGTGAAATCTTCTGAAGAGGAGGAAAGACGCAAAACAAATGTCACAGGGGTGATAACCCTTCCCTATGTTTTCCAAAAAGCTTAGAAAAGATTTTTTGGCTGGAGCTAAACACATTAAAAATGTTCAAAATTACAAAGAGATTCTACTTAACAACAAACCTACAGTCCCTGTCTTGTTTGCACCGCCTGTATACTGCTGTTCAGAGTATATAGGGACCTTTCCTTATTTTAATTTGGGTGCGGGGTTCCCCTTAATATCCATACAAGACCCAAAGGGCCTGGTAATGGACTGGGGGGTACCCATGCCGTTTGTCTCACTGATTTTCATCCATATTGCCAGGACCCGACATGACATTAAACCCGCAAGCAGTTTTAAATGAGATTTTTTCCTTTAAAAATGACATTTGGTGCAGGGACTGTTCTAAACATGGGAAACACGCGTCACTTTACAGGCATACTATAGACACCCCCCAGGTACGATATTTAAAGGAATATTTCACTTTTTTTTTTTTACTTTAAGCATCATTAAAATCACTGCTCCCGAAAAAACGGCCGTTTTTAAAAGTTTTTTTTGCATTGATACATGTCCCCTGGGGTAGGACCCGGGTCCCCAAACCCTTTTTAGGACAATACCATGCAAATTAGCCTTTAAAATGAGCACTTTTGATTTCGAACGTTCGAGTCCCATAGACGTCAATGGGGTTCTAACGTTCGTGCGAACTTGCGGTCCGTTCGCGGGTTCTGGTGCGAACCGAACCGGGGGGTGTTCGGCTCATCCCTACTTACTACCTGATGTAGCTCCAGCTGAATTCATAATTGACAGAATCCACCATCTACCAAAACCATCTCACTTACCAAATCACGTTCCTAGGGATGTTATCCTACATATTTATTTCCAACACATAAAGAAACAGCTTCTGTTCAAAATTACCGGTACCTTACGCAGACCTTCAGTTACAATACAGTGTGTAAAAGCATTAAAAACCTCAACACCATCACCAAGGAGCTATGGAACCACCGTATCAAGTGGGGATGCCCTGCTAAAATTCTCATATATAAAGATGATACCACTCATGTAATTGATTTTTTTGTCCAAAGGATTCCATCTGTTGAAAGATTGGAGCACCCAGATAAACAGAATCCTGGATGGTACCACATATCCCATAAATCTGCTCCCAGACCATGATGCCACTTCTGCAACTTACCATCAGTTTCCACATCATTCCCCTGGCCACACCAATGCCAGTGCTGCACGCGAGTCATAATGATCCACTCTTTTACATGTTTGTTGTCCTGTTGGCCCACTATTATGTTTTTTTCAACTTTATTTTCTTTTCCAAGAGCATCACAGTGCTTCCATTTAGGAACTAACTACTATGACCACATATCAGCTGTCATTTTGACCCTGCCTTGTGAGTATCAATTTCCTATCCTTAAATGCCAAAGGGTTCAATCATCTTGCTAAAAGGGAATCCTTTTGGAGAGAGGCTCAAATTTACATTTGCGACATGTTATAGTCCAATAAACCCTCTTCCACCAGACATCCCCTCCCAGATGCTCTCATAAAGCGTTTCCGCATTTTTTCACTGCCAATACAATGGCGAAGAAAAGAGGTGTTCTGACCGCTATGAAAGTCTTGGGTTCCTCTACTCTACATGTGCAAATCTCAGACCCAGCAGGCTGGTATCTTATTCTTCTTATTCTACATTCACCACCCATTCAATCAGACTAACATAGCGGATGCTTTCAGTCTGTATTACGGCTCCTTGCATATTTTGAAGGAGGACGGTACAATCCTCCACCCATCTGAAACTGATATACAATAGATAATTTCTTATAATTACTAGATCTTCCAAAATTGTCTGCATCCCAATACCAGGCTCTAAGTGCCCCATTCTCTTTGGAAGAAATACATAAAACTGTGTATTCCCTGTCAAATAACAAATCTCCCGGCCCAGATGTCCTCACTGGAGAATATTTCAAGCAACTTAACCATGTACTTGTATCCCATCTCCAGAAGATGTATGTCGCTGCTGCTGCTTTATCCTCCTTTCCTTCAGAAATATTGTAAGCCTTAATAATCACGTTATTAAAGCCATGGAGAGAGCCTGACAAACCACAAAACATTTTTCCTATATCTCTTCTCAACAATGATGTGAAACTTTATACTAAGCTTTTAGTTTCCAGATTGGTCAATATCTTACCAGATCTGATACAGCCTGACCAATCTGACTTTACCAGAGGGAGACAAACCTCCAAAGTCACCAGGCAACTTATCAATATCACTCATCTTGCAGTCCTCTCTAAAATGCCTTCGCTGCTCCTAGGCTTGGATGCAGAAAAGGCATTTCAAAGAGTCCACAGGACATACCTGGCAAAGGTCCTCACTAAATTTTGGATCCCTGGGCTTTTCTTTTTAGCAATAATGGTGCTTTATTCATCACCATCTGCCCGTGTCTACTTATATTATATATTATCCTGATCCTTTCAAATATTGAACGGCACGGGCCAGGGCTGCCTGTTATCTTCCCTGATTTTTAAAATAGTAATGGAGCCCTTGATAGCTTATATTAGAGTGCACCCTAAGATTATTGCTTTTTGCATTGGGGCTAGAGAGCATACCATAAATCTGTTTGTGGATAATGTTATGTTAATGCTAACCAATGTCCAATCCTAGAATCAAATTACAGTCGCTGCGCTATCAAAGGAATAAGCATAAATGCTAATCGTAAGATTTCTGTGAAATGGTAAAATAACCTATACTGTGATATAAAAAGATATACATATAAAGTAAAGTGATTAATAACCATAAATATAAAGTGACAATGTGCATTCATATAGTAGTGAAAAGTTTAAATTAAGTCTTTGGGAAACAAAAATATCAATAAATCCCAAATACTGGAATTAAAAAGGTGCTGCTGGGCATTGTGAAAGTTCAAATTAATTAAATCCACAGGTGCTCCACACTTCATGCGATTCAGTATGCTGTTAAAATGATCCAATAACCAGATGCTGTGTCTCTCACTCAAGTGCTCCCCCCCCATGTATTGAAGGCTCACCTTAAGGTGTGTGACCTTGCTGCTAAGCTTGGTCGATACACACTTTTAGAACCACTACAGGGTTCAGCAATGTATCCGGATTTCTGGATCAGTCTCCAATATGCCTCAGTGAATCAATGGAGAAAAGAGGATTTCATGGTATAGTATGTTTATACAATTTAATTGAAACCAAAAAAAGTCCCACACAGGGTACTCACAATAGCTAGGCGCTTCAGTGCGCCATTCTACATCAAGCATAAAACGAGTATGCAAAACCGTAACGGTAACGGGATGATAAGTTGATCGTTCCTAACAGGCTGATTTGCTCAACGTTCAGTCCTGTCCCCTTCCCTAACATGTGTCGATACTAGGGATTTCCGTATCTTCCTCAGGGGGCAATGTGATTGGACGGTAAAACTGTCAGTCAATACAGGGTGTCTGTGACCATTTTGTTGTGGTCCGCGGGACACTCTAGTGCTGAGTCTAGGTATCTGCTCCCCCCTAAAAGGCGCCAAATGTGACACCAGAGGGGGGGGGACCGGATCAGCAGAAGTTCCATTTCTGGGTGGAACTCCACTTTAACCACTTGCCTACTGGGCACTTAAACCCCCTTCCTGCCCAGGCCAATTTTCAGCTTTCAGCACTGCCGCACTTTGAATGACAATTGTGCGGTCATGCAACACTGTACTCATATGCCATTTTTATAATTTTTTTCACACAAATAGAGCTTTCTATTGGTGGTATTTAATCACTATTTAATCACTTGCTAAACAAACAAAAAAAAAAAAACTTTTGAAAAAAAAAAAACAGTTTTCATAGTGTGTTATAAAATTTAGCAAACAGGTTATTTTTCTCCTTCATTGATGTGCGCTGATGAGGCTGCACTGATGGGCACTGATGAGGTGGCACTGATAGGCTGCACTGATGGGCACTGATAGGCTGCACTGATAGACACTGATAAGGTGGCACTGATGGGCACTGATGAGGTGGCACTGATGGACACTGATAGGTGGCATGGATAGATGGTACTGATGGGTAGCACTGAAGGGCACTAATAGGTGGCACTGATAGGTAGCTCTGATATGTGGCACTGATGGGCACTGATAGGCACTGGTAGGTAACACTGATAGGCAGCACTGATGATGAGGCCCTGATTGGCAGCACTGATAGGTGACACTGGTGGGCACTGGTAGGTGGCACTGGTGGGCACTGATTGGCAGCACTGTTGTGCACTGGTAGGTGGCACTGGTGGGCACTGGAAGGTGGCACTGGTGGGCACAGATGAGGCCGTGGCCAACGATGTACCTCTTACAGTAGCCGGTAATAGCGTTTTTTTCCTCCTCACGCTGTCGATTACCGGCTCCGTTTACATCACGTGATCAGCTGTCATTGGCTGACAGCTGATCACGTAGTAAGTCTCCTTGACTCGCTGATCACAGAGTGCGCAGCACGCACCCCGCACGTGAGGACGTACATGGATGCCCTCCCAGGATTTTAGACGGCTATAGCGCGGGCAGAAAGGGGTTAAACAAATTCCTGTGGAAAGGCAAGAAAGGCAGATGCTAATTTAGCAGAATAACTAAATTTAGAGGTGCCGGTGGGGTAGGACATACTGACCTTCAAGATTATCAAACAGACACTATACTGACTCAGCTTAAAGACTGGTGTATGCACCCGTTAACATCCCTTTGGCGTGAATGGGAACATTACCAAGACTGGGGTAAATCCTTCTGCTCTTTCTTGATGGCTTCTCAACATAGTGTTAGATGCTTTCTCCCCGACTATATGAGTGGCTTTACAGGCATGTTGAACCCTATGCTCTTCCCCTGTAGCTGATCGGCAGAGTTCATCAATACCTTTACCTATATTCACTCTCTCCCTTTAGCTCTAAGCATGTAGACAGGAAATATGTTTAGAGTTCAGCAAATAAACATTCACAATCGTATATTGAGCTTTGTTAATTTCTTAAATTAGTATAAGAAAGCGACCAGAGTCATCTGTAGTAACCTCCAAAGGTTTAAAGGCTACCGAGCCTTTAATGGCAATCAGTAAACCACTTTTTTTCTTTAGCATGTTAGACATATAGATCGATGGGAACCGTTTGTGGGATAGAGATAGCATTTTCAGCTTTCTAAAATTAGTCTCTTGGAAACATAAAATTTTGCTTTGAACAGCATGGGCTTCTTTCCATAAAGAGTATCTTTTTTGAGAGCTGTTAAGCCCTTTAACATTTAAAGAAGTAACATTAATAGGCATGCTGTAGGCGTGAGTTCACATTGAGATTGCAGAGCCTACGTTTTGCTCCAAGAAAGCATTGCATATAACTCAAAGAATATTCGTACCCTGTGGAAAGATATTCTCCAATTTATCTGCCGTCCGTGGGACTGAAGATTAGACAATGTGAGGTTGTCAGTGCTGAAGTGGACTGTAGAGGTCCTCTCTGGGATCAAGATAGGTACAGTACGTCCGGGTGCTCAAGTGTATATTTGGTTCCCTGAACAGATATAAAGGCCAAACAGGCAACCAAAAACAGTGAACAAAGACAATATGGCAAAGTCATTGCAGAAGACAAGAAGGATCTGGTAAAAAAAGAAAGAAATAGGTGGTTATGCTACTGACTCTCTATCAACTGGGGGTAACAGTCATGTATCTGCACTAGGGAGATAATGCCGGGGCCATATGTTGATGCATAGTAAGAGAGCTCTGGGTATAGAAATATCAGATTATCATTTCATCAGTGCCCCCTAAAACCCACCACTCAAAATTCAGGTGCTGGTGCAGACATGGTCTGGTCATAAGGGTGGCCCAAAGGTTCCAGAAGTTTCAACTTCCTCAACAGAGCTAGGCCCTCTTACAGGGATTTCACTGTAAAATTTTTACCATCCTTAGTGATAACCAATTTCACTGGAAAACCCCATTTATAGGTTATTCTGTGACTGCGCAAGGATTTTGTGACCATTACTCGATTTTTCCTCTGCAGCAGAGTATACTGAGATAGGTCAGGGTAAAACGCCAGATGGGCATATTGCTGAGAAACTTTATAAATGTCTAGTGGCTCAAAGGGATTTGCATTTAACCTTTTGCCATATGGACCTACTGCACTGCTTCCAGCTGGCCAGGTCCATATGGCCAGGACCGTACTTCAGTGACCATAAACTTGTAGCAGAACTATTCAGCAGATGCTGCTGAACAAACTAATAGCTCTGATTAGCAGATGACAATCCACTGATCAGAGTCATTCACCTAAAAAATTACCCTCCGCCGAAGCCTGCTTCCCTATATCTGCAGCCTCACCACCTCCCTGCTGTTCTATGCCCCCCTCCTCGCTCTTTTTGCCCCTTTGCATCTATTCTATTATATGCATATATCCCCCGTCCCCACACTGCTTAACCCCCACCGCAACCCTGATCCCCTGTGGCTACCCTGCATCCACCGGCTTCCCGCCTCTCTCACCTGCTTCAGGGCAGCCACAGGGGCTTCTAAAATACTTTACATACAACCCAGTCGATCCATTCCCCCTGCAATGGCCCCTTCCTTACTTTTGCTCTGGCATTGGTCCCCACTGCTCTGCTAGTCAGCATTCTCCCTCTACCGCCGGTTGCAGCTGCTGATTGGGGACACAAGCTGTCACGATGAAGAGTGGTGGGGGAGAAGGGGGGTGGTAAAGATATGTTTACCATTCCCCTTTCTTTCCTTGAATGGGCACAGTGAGCCATCACTACTTATCGCTCTTGTGTCCATTGTTAACTGGAGAATAGTAAACAGTGTTTATGATGCTTCAGTTTTGTGAACGAATAGGAGTCTCTATACAGAATCCTATTAATTCAAGTACAGTGCAGCTCAGGCTGCAGGGACTGTCTTCAGGCCCTTTCTCTGTTTCAAAAAAGAGACATCAGACCTCTGATGTTTTCACCATTTCATGTTGTGTTTGTGTGTACTAATAATGAGTTTTGTGTATTTTTAGTGAAAATAGCAGTTTGATGAACAGTTGTGCAACTATTGTGGGGCCTATAAAATCAGTAGCACTTTTTTTTATTCAATAGGTCATGTGCTTATAGAAAATATATGGTTTGGGGGGCCTTTTACAAACTCTGAAAGCTGTAAGTGAAAAATGGTAACCTCCAGATTTTTAGAGTAAATGTATTTTTATTTACAGTTTTGCACACTTTCAGTTTTCACCATTTCACAAAAAAGTGCAATTTAAAATGTGCAATTTAAAATGTGAAATTTAAAATGTACAAGTATTTGTTATGTACTAACTCAATACAGTTTTAGATTTTATATTTAGTAGGAATTTAGCGGGAATTTTATAAATTGTGCCATGTATATATCCACTAATAATGATAGTGTATTTTTTGTGAAAATAGTGATTTGATAAACATTTGCGTAAATATTGCCTAAAAAATCAGTAGTACTTTTATTTATTCTATAGGTCATATGCTTTCATAAAATATATGGTTTGGGTGGGGTGTCTTACAAGTTCTTAAAGCTATAATTGAAAAATGGTAACCTCAGATTTTTAGAGTAAATGTTTTTTATTTACTGTTTTGCGCACTTTCAGTTTTCACCACTTTACAAAAAGGCGCAATTTAAAAATGTACAAATATTTGTTATTTATTAACTCAATACAGTTTTAACTTTTATATTTAGTAGGAATTTAGCAGGAATATTGTAAATGTTGCCATGTATGTATCCACTTATAATGATTTTTAGCAAAAAAGTTGATTGATAAACATTTCCGCAATATCACAGCGCCTAAACAAATCAGTAGCACCTGCTTTTTATGCTAATGGTCCTATGCTTTCAGAAAATTTATTTTTTTGGGGGTATTACACGAACTCTGAAAGCTGTAAGGGAAAAATAAAAAATCAATGGAAAAATTGCAAACATGATCTGGTCATCTGAGTCTAAAAGTGGAGTGCAGGGCCTGGCAGCAAAAGGGTTAATATGTCAGAAATGTATTCTTGCCACCATATCTCTGGGTAGCTTGTCTGGCAGGTGTGTCAGGTTCTAGAATCTATGTATTTGGTCTAAAATCAACTCAGCTGGGGAGGTATTGGGAAGAAAGTTGGAAAGTAACTTAGTACAATAGTTTCTCAATTCTGCTGGCTAAACGGTTTCTGGAACGCCACAGATGTTAATATTGTTACACCTTGAGCGTTCCTCCAGGTCTGACAATTTTGCCTTGGTCAACTCCACATCCTCCTCTATTTCAGTGTTAGTATCAACTAGCTCATTGAACGTGGCAGCAAAGTCCCCCATGCGATTTTTATTGTGTCTAATCCTGTTGCCCATATCATGTAGTTCCCCTTTAAATTGGTGGACCAAAGAAGTGAGATCTATTAAAATAGAGCTGTGTAAAGACACTTATTGATGAAGCATGGGATATGCAGTCATGGAGGAATGAGTGGCACTAGAATCCCCAGAAGTACATGCATCTGGCTTCACCTCAGTAGGTACAGGCCCTGGAGGTGCCATTCTGGGTCTAGACTTGGCTGGGCTGGTAGAGGGAGAGGAGGCCTGTGAACCCCCTCCCCCCAGGATTCTGGTATGCCATCCTTCTCCTCTCTCCCTTCCACACTGTGACGTGCTGCTGCCAATCCTGAGATGGTGCCATCTTGGGTGAAGGAGTGGTAAGGAGGAGGGAGAAGCTCTGCAATTTTCCTAGGCTTCCCCTACTACTTCCTGTTCCTCAACATCTCCCTGTGTTGCTGCAACTTGAGTGGAGCAGGATCACTAGTCCTGGTCTCTCCCTACTGAGTCAGAAGAGGCTATCATATTTTGCTGCCGGCCACGCCCCCCCCCCCCTCCATTTTTTATATTTTATTTACCTCTCCCACAATGCATTAATGGAAATTAAATTGCTAGCTGTGAGACAACAAGAGACAATTCATTTTTTCAGAAGATCTGACCCCAATGTTCATTGTGTTTGTATTGTTCTTCCTGCAGACAGTGAAAACTGCATGAAATGTCCTGATGATGAATGGTCAAATGAGAAGAAGGATTGGTGTGTTCCAAAATTGGTGGAATTTCTCTCCTACACTGATGATCCCATTGTTGCAGTATTTTCAGTTGTCTCCATCCTCTGTTTTCTTCTGACTGGTTTAATATTGGGAACATTTATACATTACCAGGACACTCCCATTGTTAAAGCTAATAACCGTAACCTGAGCTATCTTCTCCTGGTCTCCATCATGCTGAGCTTCCTTTGTGTCTTCTTGTTCCTTGGCCATCCAGTAGATGTAACCTGCATGTTTCGTGTAACCTCTTTTGGTGTCATCTTCTCAGTCGCTGTCTCTTCTCTACTTGCCAAAAGTATCATGGTGTGTATTGCTTTTAAAGCCACCAAACCTGGGAGTCTCTGGAGGAAATGGATGGGACCCAAACTGCCCAATTTTATCATTTGTGTCTTCTCACTGGTTCAAGTCATAATCTGTGTCACTTGGTTATCTATTTCTCCTCCCTTCCAGGACCGGGACACTCACTCTTATCAGGGAAAGGTCATCATTCAGTGTAATGAGGGCTCAGTTATCGGCTTCTACTCTGTCCTGGGATATATGGGGCTTCTGGCAGCTGTGAGTTTCATTATCGCTTTTTTAGCCAGGACATTACCGGACAGTTTTAATGAGGCCAAGTACATCACCTTCAGCATACTGGTGTTCTGCAGTGTCTGGATTGCCATGATCCCGGCCTATCTGAGCACCAGAGGGAAATACATGGTGGCTGTGGAGGTTTTTGCTATAATGACATCAAGTTCTGGACTGCTTAGCTGTATATTTTTCCAAAAATGTTACATAATTATGTTCAGACCTGACCTGAATACAAAAACATTTATTCACTAATATTTATGGAGCAACACTGGGTTACCAGTAGTTATAACATTATCTCTATTATTGCTAATGTTAGTATTTTGTTATTGAGAATGAACACTGTTAAATTTAAACATTTGATACTTACCTCTCCTTTGGATGGTGAGATTAATTTTTGCTCTGGACACCATTGGTATCGGACACTTTGGGTTTGTTGGAAACCTTGTCCCCTGCTGGGTGCAGTGGTTCCTCTCACCAGCCATTCCAACACTACAGAACAATGTAGTCACTTAGTGAGGAGGAACCACAGTGACTAAAGGGGGACAAAGTATCCAAATCATCCTAAAGTTTCAGATACCAGAGACACAAAATCACTCTTCCAGAGAGGAAAAACTTCACTCATCACCTTCCAGAAAAATAAATATTAAAAATGTTCTTTTATAAGCTGCTTGTAATATATTTTTAGTGTCAGGGCTACTTTAATTATATTGTATGTAGATGATTATGTCTATAATAATAAATACATGTTGTTGGTATATTCAAAAATCTATTTTAATATTAATTAAAGTTGATTTGAACATGTTCTCAGGAAGTTCACATTTTAGGTGATAAGTTGAGTTCATTTGAATGGAGATTTTCTTTATAGGACCTAATAAAAAAAATCCTTCTCCTTGTATATATTTATTTGTAAACTGATGCCAACAAGGGAGTGTTTGCCTGGCTTCCCCATACAATGCTGCAGAGACAACACTCCTACCCCACACCTTGCCAAATCCTGATACGGACGTCCAAAGCTAAAAAAAGGTTCCATAGGTTTTATTCTTAAGAAGACATTAAACATTAAAATTATGTTGGCGTAATATGTTTTAAAATTAATGTTCTTACTCATAAGGGCCTCATAATATGGTATTAAGAAGTAACACTCCCCTCGATTCCGTCCTATAAGCATTCTCATCATACACACTAAGAAAAATACTGCATAAAATATATATATATATATATATATATATATATATATATATATATATATATATATATATATAAATAAATCCCAAAAATATTATATATTATTAATCATTATTCCTCAAACAAATATAATCATTCTTACACAAAACATATTAAATATAATAAAATGCCAAACCGTGTAAGATGAATACATATTTCTCCAATAATTTAACATACAAAAACTCATCCCACAATAAAAGTGCCAAAGAATGTGTAAAATGAACAAATTCCCCTAAATCACGTACAACATATGTGATAATAAAGTCCCCCACAATAATAAGTGCAATAAATCCCCCCCTTAGTAATATGGAAGAAGCTCCTTTGTGTTTTTCAAACAATCCCTTCATGAACTGCCCAATCCTTCATCCACTCACCTTATAAGTCTGACCTCTTCAATGAATAAGTTGGTCATAGAGCGCTTGTTGTATATAAGAAATCAGCCTGGTAACTCAGATCCACATAGACAAATGCAGTCAGTCACACAAAAAAAAGAAAACTTTTCTTTAGAGAATTCCTGCTGCAAAAAATCAGTTCAACATAAAAGAGAGGCCCTATCATCACCAAATAATAATCAATATACCTAAAAAGAAATAAAACACCAAAATACCACACTCCTGAAACAAGAGCCAGAAGGAAAACAATGTGGTAAAAAATATTGATACTTGCTTGGCAGAGGTGATGGCTACAAGGAATATCACCTAGGTGAGAGTAAAGAGAGGGGTATCTCTAATGGGTTACATCAGAAAAAGAAATTAAACCCAAAGAAAGAAAATAGAAAAAAAAAATTAAAAAAAAAAAAATTTTCCCAAACATAAATATATATATATATATTTTTTACATATTGTCACCAGCGGGGATGGGCTGAACACTGCCCGGTTCGGTTCACAGCAGAACTCCCGAAAAGGGGAAATGTTATAACCCAAATAGTGAACCCGATTGAAGTCTATGGGAGGCGAAGAAGAACGCTTTTTCCCCAGAAAAAGCGTATAATCTCCGACTGAAATTTGCGGAGGAAACTTTTTGTGAGTGGGATTGGTAGAGAGCGGAATAAGTATAGAAGGCGGGGGAGGAGCATCATTTCACCCAGCCAGGATAGACCACATCTTGACCACTTTTCAAGTTCTCCTCTACATTTGAGAATCATAGGGGGTAATTGGCTTTGAAGAGGCTACTTATATCCGAAATTAGATTAATTCCGAGATATTGGATGGCCCCGGGGGCCCAGGGGAAATAAAAGTTGCTAGTGAGTTGTTAAAGATGGTCAGGCGGGACCGTGACATTTAAAGCAGTTGATTTTTTCATGTTTACCGTCAGGCCTGAAATTTCACTGAATGCTCTCAGCACTTTGTATACTCCTGGAATGGAGATTAGGTGTAGGTAATATACAAAATGAGGTCATCTGCGTAAAGTGCACATTTATGTTCCTGGTCCCCGCATGTCATCCCGTTAATGTCTGGATTCGTTCTGATTACTATGGCCAGGGTTTCTATAGCTATTGCGAAAAGGAGGGGAGATAGTGGGCACCCCTGTCTGGTGCCCCTACCTATAGGGAACAAGGCCGAGTATCTACCCATCAGGCGTACTTGGGCTGATGGGTTAGAGTACAATGAGTGAATTAGGTTTAGGCAGTACGGGCCAAATCCCCATCTACGCAGGATGTCAGACAGGTATGTCCAGTCTATGGAATCGAAAGCCTTGTGTAGGTCAATCGATAAAAGAAAGACCTTTTGAGGGGGGCTTCCATCCCATCGGGATTGTAGAAGGGAAATTATATCTATGGTCCGTCTAATCTGGTCCATACCTTGCCGTCTGGGGATAAAACCCACCTGGTCTCTATGGATATATGAGGGGATAAAGCTTGCCACCCTATTTGCCAGAATTTTGGTCAAAATCCTAATATTGTTGTTGATTAATAATATTGGGCGGTAATTTCCAACCTCGCTGGGGTCTTTCCCTGGTTTGGGGATCACCGAGATATATGCTGCATTCAGGTCTGCTCCTAAAGGAGAACCCTCCCTAAGGAAGTTAAAAAATTTTGATAGATGTGGGGCTAGGGTGGGGGCAAATTTCTTATAGTACCCAGTGGAGAACCCGTCTGGTCCCGGTGCAGATCCAAGTTTTAGGGATTTAATTGTATCCAGGACCTCTGACTGTGTGAAGGGGCTCTCAAGTAGGTCCCTATGACCTTTAGACAGGGAGGGCAATGAGAGGGAGTCTAAAAACACTTGCTGTGATTGTCCTGTCGGAGGGATCTGTGGTTTGTAAAGTTCAGCGTAGTACTGGAGGAAAGCTTCCATGATCTTAGTAGGATTGTGAGACAGATCCCCTGAGAGCAGCCTAACTCTCGGGAATGCTAAGGATCGAGGTTTGGGACTAAGCTTAACCGCTAGTTTCGAGCCAATCCTATCCTTTTGGGAGTAGAATTTCGCCCTGTCCATCTGAGGTGCTTTTCAGCGGCTGTAGTGAGGTTCAGATTTAGGAGGGCCCGGGCTTTGTCTAAGTTAGCTAGCAATTCCTGGGAACGTTTTAGTTTGTGTGCCCGTGCAAAGGACCTGAATTCTGCTGATAGTTTAATCGTATCCACTTTGTGTTCCGCCCTAAGTTTAGCTGTTATTTGAATAAGCTTCCCCCTGATTACTGATTTATGTGTGGCCCACACGGTCTCAGGTGAAACGTCATTTGTAGAATTGATAAAAAAGTATTCCTTAATGGAGTCTTCTATAATGGTACACTGTATTGGGTCCCTTAGTAAAGATTCCTGTAGACGCCAGGGTGACCATCGAGTGGTCAGATAGGGAGGTATCAACTATCTTAGTTCTCACAACTAAAGGGATCGTAGAGGGCCGTGTGAAGATGTGGTCTATCCTGGCATAGGAGTTATGAGGTGCCGAATAATGTGTGTTGTCTTTAGAATGAGGATTATTCTCTCTCCAAATGTCTATCAATCTCGCTTCATGTAGAAGTTTCGCTATTTTGACACTTTGTCTGGAAGGGCGTTTAGGTTTAGGAATTCCAGAACCAGTCTTATCCATGGAGAAATCAAAAGCTGTGTTAGAATCCCCGCCAAAGAAAATTGTGCCCTTAAGGTGTGGCCGAAGTTTATGCATTAGGGAGTCAAAAAAGGCTTTCTGACCCTTGTTGGGGGAGTAGTAAGAAACAAAGGTTAATAATTCTCCATCAATGTTCCCTGAGACTAAGATGAAACGTCCTAGGGGGTCTAAAACAGTTTCTGGTTGTGAGAGATTAATGTGTTTGGCAAAGCAAATGGCTATGCCCTTTTTTTTGTTATTTGCAGAGGAGAGAAAAAATTGGGGAAAGTACTGATGGAGAAACGTGGTTTGGTATGATGTAGGGAAGTGAGTCTCTTGGAGGAAGAGGACATCCGTATGCATAGACTGGTAAAGTTGGAAAAGTTTTCTACGTTTGATGAGGGAGTTGAGTCCCTGGACATTATGCGATACAATTTTAAGGGTGGGAGTCATAGTGCGAGGATTAGGCATTATGTGGGGGAGGTGAGGTCAAGCTTGCGTTATAAGTCTTACCTTGCCAACGAGAGGTATGAACCTCAAAGAGCCCAAGTGGAGTGATTGTCGCCGTATTAAGACCTGGGAGGAGAGACCAGAGCCGAACATGGAACCTGTGAACACTCAGATGAGTAGTGCAAGAGAGGGGGAAAAAAGGGATGAAAGAGAAAAGGAGAGAAAACACGGGAGTTACATTGACCTGCATCAGAAAATATACCTGTAAATAAGAATAGGAAAAAGGATGCCGCTCACAAACGTTCCCAGTTCCAAAACTAAATCGCCCTAGTGTGAACTGGTTCCAGGTGCTGGCTTTGCGTAGACTGCGATGAAGTAAGGAAATTCCTGGATAGCCACACTCTGAAGAGGAAACATCTTTATTGAAGTTTAAAATCCAGCATACAGTCAAATAGGAGGAAGGTACGGGGTCAAAAATAAGCTAACGCGTTTCACATCGTAGGATGCTTATTCATAGCTAAAGAGGGACAATATGAATGTGAATAAATAGGTAAAAGGGTGGAGTGTGTGTGCCGGTGAAGCAACCAATCGGTGCACTGCACTTCAAACACACCCATTCAGTGTAATTAAAACATTAGGCATTCCCGTAATAATAGGACAACACCTGTGAAGACGGGGTGGGGAGGCATCTGCTTTAAACCAAAAAGAAGAAATGAGAAAAAATGGTTGGAAAAATAGATAAATAAACTAAATCTCCATACCAACATATATCAAAAATCTATCAAAAAATGAACAAAAAACATATATCAGGTGTCTCACGACCCCGTCACAGGTGAAGACATGTCAATGAGATAATAAAAACACCGGAAAAGATGAAAAAAGACATAAGAAAACTCATATGTATGAATATGTCTGCAAAGATATTAATTGTGAATGTGATGAACCAAATACAAATATACAAAAGAGTATGTATATATAAAAATACATGTAAATACACCGCTTTTTGTGATACAAATAGAGACAAGAATACCCTGTGTAGCTCAAAGGATATATGGCCAGATTTGAATTGGGCTTAATAGTGATTTTGGAAACAAAGTATGCACCTATCAAAACAAATCTCCATTCAACCCTGACACTTACCCAGATCAAACCCTGATCTGGCTCAGCACGTGATGGGCGTGTGACGTCTACACGGGGGAGGAGCCTAGCATCAGCTCTGGCGGAGGTGTAGAGACAGCGCGTCCGAGGATGTCTCGTGGGGTGAGAGACCACGGAGACTCGGATCAAGACCAGGGGTACAGCCGCTCTCTGGTCTAGACCACCCTGCCACCCCGCCTCCCCCCCTACCGCAGCCGTAGCAGCGAGAAGCCTCCTGGCGAGACTCCTTGATCGGAGGAGCGGTGGCCGGGTACGGAGCTACTCAGCCGCTCCGACGGCTGACGAGAAACCAGGAAGCAGGTCCCTGTGAGTGGACCAGAGGCAGTAAGCCCCAGCCTACCCACGGCAGTGCGGTACCACCTGCATCGGAGTGAGAGGGAGCATCCCAGCTGGGCTAACCTCAAGCTGCATCTGCAGTAGACGGACAGTATTCTGACAGAAGAAGAAAGGTATGAGAAGATTTAATGACATATATGCAACCCGTGTTACCTGTGTTACAACTGGCAGCATGAACTTTGAACTGTGTTACTGCGAACAATAGAGTGGGGTTGCCTGACGGGAGAGAGGAAAGCAGGAAGATATATGCCTTTTTCTACACAGGTGTATACTGACACTTTTCCAGGGCAGTAAAGGGTTGGCTGAAATCAAGGTCTCCACATGTCTTTTTCCCCCTTAACATTATGCTGTGAATAAAGGTACACAGGTGGACTTGAGCTAAACTCGGTTGAAAGGGAAAGGGAGAGAGGGGGGAAGGAAAGAGGAAGAGGTGGGAGGAAGAAAAAAGGAAAAGAAAAAAAAATACACAGGTTCAGCAGCACCCCCGTCTGACCCAGAGCTGATTTTCCCTGGTGTACTGGGTGAGGTCGGCATAGACTTGAGGATCGTACGAACTTTCTCCAGCATAAACCTCTCCCAATATATTAAAGCTGGTAAGCTGAAGACCGATCATTTCTCAATTAGAAGCCGGTTGGGCTATCAGAGATAGGAGATATATAGGGGGACAGGGGGTGTGAGATACCCCCCCCTACAACTAAACGGCAGGCAGGGGCGGAAGCATGAGAGGCCGCTCAACGCGAACAACTGAACCCCAGAGCGCCAGAGAGAGCCTCAACACCAGCTCTATCCAAAAATATCTAAAAGAAGTAAGTGCTAAAAGCCCGGGAATGGAGGCAAAACAATCAGGAACAAAGGACAAGAAGAAAGAACAACAGAAACAAAAAGGGGGTCAGGGGGATAAAACTCGTGAAGAACTGGACTTTGAGGGGGCGTCTGCCTGGAGTTCCGCGGAGGAACAAAGGATAATGGCGCTAGTACCAAGTAAAACAGAACTAACCAAAATGTTTACAAAGCTAGAAAACGTGATAAAAACTGAAATATCAAATGTCTGAGCCGACATGGGGCACCTTCTCCGCCGAGTAGAAGACGTAGAGGAAGTTTCAGAGCTTCAAACCAAAGAAATCTCAGATTTAAAAGATCAAATTAGCAAAATGCGGAATTAAAACCGTACCTTGGCGTTTAGGATGGAAGAACAAGAAAATCAAAATTTACGCATTAGGTCCATCCCGGAACAACAAAACGAGGATCTGGGGGAAAAGATGAAGAAAATCTTTAATCCTATAATGGGAAGGCGAGAAGATGAAGTCCTACGGATCGACAGGTGGCCTCAAGGTGGGATGTGTAAGATATTTCGCACTAATGCTCCGTACACACGGTCGGACTTTGTTCGGACATTCCGACAACAAAATCCATGTATTTTTTCCGACAGATGTTGGCTCAAACTTGTCTTGCATACACACGGTCACACAAAGTTGTCGGAAAATACGATCATTCTAAACGTGGTGACGTAAAACACGTACATCGGGACTATAAACGGGACAGTAGCCAATAGCTTTTGTCTCTTAATTTATTCTGAGCATGCGTGGCACTTTGTGCGTTGGATTTGTGTACACACGATCAGAATTTCCGACAACGCATTTTGTTGTCGGAAAATTTTATAGCAAGCTCTCAAACTTTGTGTGTCGGAAATTCCAATGGAAAATGTGTGATGGAGCCCACACACGGTTGGAATTTCCGACAACAAGGTCCTATTACACATTTTCCATCGGAAAATCTGACCGTGTGTACAGTGCATTACAGATAAGTGATTTTGTGCATTAGAGCCAATCTGCTGCAGTACAAATATGTTAGGTGATCATCAAGTGGTTATATGACCGTGGGGTCCTGTTTGAAATGGCCCTAGTGCAAATAATTGAATACTGAGGTAATACATTTATTTAGGGAATTTATATGTAAATAAATGATGCTCTAATGTATATTTCTAGATTTTACAATTGATGTTGAGGGTCCTGTTCAAAAATGGGGCCTACTATAGTTAATTTAATATTGTATACATAAACACAAAAAAAAATATTATTTTTTTTGTGTAAATAAATGACATGTTAACTACCTCAATACCGAGCTTTTTTACCCCCTTCCTACCCAGACCAATTTTCAGCTTTCAGCACTGTCGCACTTTGAATGACAATTGCGCAGTCATGCAACACTGTACACAAATTAATTTTTTATAATTAATTGCCAGCACTCTTCATTCCACAGTGACTCACCTGGTGTTCAATTCCTGCTCATCAGCTAGCCCTGCTGGCTATTTAAACTGCTAGGATCAGATCACCTGTGCCTTCACCTTATCAACTTATCGGGATACTCTCTGCTGTGTTTTCCTGTTAAAGACTTGCTGACTTCCTTTCTGATTCCTGATCCTTTTTACTGCCTCTACTACTCTTATCTCCGGATTCCTGTTTCACTGGCTTGTTCCGATTACTCACTCTGGTTACAGAACCCTGGCTAAGTTTTGACTACATTTGCTCTGTTTTTACTATTTTACATTTTTATTAAAAAGTGTGATTTTTACTGCACTTCTGTCTCAGTCTGATTCATGGTTCCTGTACCCCAGGGCACATATCAACTATTTTACAGCCAAAAATGGTAGCATGAGGAGTCCATATAATAGTGAGCACAATCCGGTCCCAGACTACAAGAGATCAGGAACAGCAGCAGATGACATATATGTCCCCAGGCTGTGGTCATACAACAGCCTGCGTCTTTTGTCAGACCAGACTGAACCCAGGCCATCACTTTCTTGTCTTACTTCCACTCTTCCTTAAACGCTTGCTTAACTGGGCTGTGTTTTTGGAATTGTGGCAGGAGGTGGAGGAGGAGGAGGATGGTCCAATTCACACAGGTGTGTTTTGGCTGTGAGTTGGCCCCTCAACCCCTTATTTAGTGTTGTATACATAATTTCCTCACAGATGGGGTGTTGGCCCTCCTCAATTTCCTGCATTTTGCTGGTAGTCACGCAGCCAAAGGCCTCTTGAGGAGTGGGGGTGGCTCTGAGGGCCGCCTTAGCCTCCCGAATCAGCCCAAGAGCTGCCTCCTGCGCATTATTCCCCTTCCTGGGCCTTTTGGTTGGAAGGCAGAGGGGAGGGACATTATAATAATTACTAATTAATCATCTACCCACGATACTAATATATATCATATCACTACATTGGTGCCGTGACCCGGATATGATATGATATGATATATATTAGTATCGTGGGTAGATGATTAATTAGTAATTATTAAAATGATGATGTAAGTACTCTTCCGCAGCAACCCAATTCTTCCAGAGAGATGCACTTTATTGACTTCCAACACAGAACAAGGTCCAAAGTCCACAGATGACAAAAAATCCGACAGAAGAAATATAATTTAGAGTTCCATGTTCCTAGATCTGCGCCTTCATAGTCATACACAGACAAGACTATACTAAACTATAGATTGAACGCCATGTTATATTCACTAGACACTGAATGGCTGAGCAATTTGATTAGCCGTTTCCATTCAGGCCTTTGATATGCTTTAGTCTTTCAGACAGACAACAACCCCCAGCCGTGAACAGCTGCAGTCATAAACCGCCCCAATTTGCACTCCCACATATCAACATCTACAAGTCCCCTTTGATATGTGTAATTAGATTAGATTAACAGATACCACCTGAACACCCTTTGAAATGTTCAATTAGGTTAACAGGCCATACCTTACACACCTAGGTAGACTTGCATAAGATTAACACATCAAAGGGTCTTCAGCTGTCCCCTTGCTATGTTAAAATTCAGTTGGCTTGGACAAATCAACCATGGTCATCATACTGTATGTGTACATACATATAATAATATAATGTTCCACATAAATCGGTGAACATATTACAACATGAATATGGGGAGGAAGTTGTGGTCATTGAAGCCAACCATTTTCTCTGCAAGACACAACACAAGACAAATCCTAATGTCAGGCTAAACTCTCCTAATCTTGTCCCAATATAGGCCTCAATCTATAAGCAGTATAGACCACTGATGCCCCAAGTTCAAATTGTACCTTCGTTCTAACGATCGGCGCTTCTGATACTCCTTCCTCCGCTCACAGATCATACGTACGACGCACGCATGTAACACTTTATATACACTGTGCATACATCTAACTCCGCCCGCCCCTAACGTTCTTTCTAGTCTATTACCCACCCCTTGTCTTTCGGCGCAGTGGGAGAGCACATGACAGAGCAGGTGCCTGAGAGTATCAGCAACGAGGAGGACATTGAAAGCCCGCAGCCACAAACGTTCCAAATATAAATAAAATAAAATCAATTGTGCCCGCGCTAAAAAATATATGAACTGAGAAAAAAATATATATGAATATATATAAACTGAGAAAATATTTGTGCACAAATATTAAACCGTAATTAGTATGCTAATAAAAACATACATATATAAATATATATATAATGTGCTATCCTTATATATAAAATTCGCAAAGTGCATCCACAAAAAAGTGCAATCCTTATATAAAATGCTGAAAGTGCATCATGCATGGATATAGACCTAATTTTTAAGTGCAAATCCTGTGACAATCAAGTGTCCAAACAAAATACGATCAGCAGATTCAAACTGAAGCAAAGAAGTGCAAGAAAACAGTGTCCATGAATTAAGTGTTCATCATGCTTCTCCTGAAAAGTGTCCAAATCACAACAAGCTGGATGTGCTCTCCCGTGATCCCCCACTTGTGCTAGTGCTCACCTCTATTCGTGTGACACGGTAGTTAAACAGTGTCAAACAAGCATTGGGGCCACTCCTGGGCTCACTCAGGATGCAATGATGTATATCCAATCCTCACAGGTAAAGCCAAAACATCATTCATAAAAGAGAAAAAGAAAACTCCATGGTGTAATATAGTAAGGGATTTATTTAAAGTAAAATAAGTTCCTCCAGGAGGGTACTCACAATATGCGGGTGCTACAGTGCACCAAACTATCCAGGGGTATTTTGTTTAGCAGCGGCTTGTATGGCGTGCGGTGTGGTGTAAATTAACCTCCTTCCCTGCTGACAGCTCCGTCCTACCCCTCCCCGACGCGTATTCGGCACAGGGATCACGTGCCTTCCTCTGGGCGATATCCTGCACTGTAGCACCCGCATATTGTGAGTACCCTCCTGGAGGAACTTCTCTTACTTTAAATAAATCCCTTACTATATTACACCGTGGAGTTTTCTTTTTCTCTTTTATGAATGATGTTTTGGCTTTACCTGTGAGGATTGAATATACATCATTGCATCCTGAGTGAGCCCAGGAGTGGCCCCAAAGCGTGTTTGACACTGTTTAACTACCGTGTCACACGAATAGAGGTGAGCACAAGCACAAGTGGGGGATCACGGGAGAGCACATCCAGCTTGTTGTGATTTGGACACTTTTCAGGAGAAGCATGATGAACACTTAATTCATGGACACTGTTTTCTTGCACTTCTTTGCTTCAGTTTGAATCTGCTGATCGTATTTTGTTTGGACACTTGATTGTCACAGGATTTGCACTTAAAAATTAGGTCTATATCCATGCATGATGCACTTTCAGCATTTTATATAAGGATTGCACTTTTTTGTGGATGCACTTTGTGAATTTTATATATAAGGATAGCACATTATATATATATATTTATATATGTATGTTTTTATTAGCATACTAATTACGGTTTAATATTTCTGCACAATTAGTTTATATTTTTTTCTCAGTTTATATATATTCATATATATTTTTTTTCTCAGTTCATATATTTTTTAGCGCGGGCACAATTGATTTTATTTATATTTAATACACGGAATGAAACGTGGTGAAGTGTTTGCTGCATAAAATATAGTTGATTTACTCCTTAGAGGCATTGGTCCACTTGTTGCTCGCAAGAACCCCACTTTTTTGTTTGTACAAACGTTCCAAGCCAGGAGATTTAAGGCCTCTAATATGTCCTTTGGTGAGATGGTGGAGATGGTGGACATCTTGAAGAGGGCCGACTATGACGGGAAGCATGGACCTTACCCAAATCCAAAGGCCAAAATTATGACGAAAGTTGTGAAGAGTCTGCGCCAGAATTTTGGTGTACGGCGATCCAAGGTTCAACTGAGGAAACGATGGTCAGACCTGAAATTGAGGGAGCATGATCTGTACAGAAGAATTAAGAGAGTTCTTCAAAAAAGTAAGTTGTTGTCATGTGTTCCTATTATTATTATTACTTGCATGCTGCTCCACGTGCTTTTCTTTACTGTTGTTCAGTTTAAAATGGCAACTTTCGGGTTTGTGGGCTCAGTAATCGTTCAAAGTAAACATTGTTCATTCACCCACTAATACGATGTTTGGGGCAGATCCAGGTTAACTACATTTGTTCATGCCTATTTGTTTTAAAAGAAGTTTAGTACATTGTTGTCTAGGTTTGTAACTAGAATGAACTGCAAACTTGATTCAGTGTAAGGAGAGGACACTTAGCAGCTGTTTACACATCTGGACACAGGAGCACTAGTGTGGGACACCAGAACAAACTTTTTAGGGTGTCCCACACAGGTGCTCCAGTGGATACTAGGGGTGTCTCCATGTGTGAAAATTGTACAAAAAAGGTAAGTATTCCAGCTTTAGAAAGGTAAAAAAAAAATGTCTTCAGCTTGGAACTCTGCCCAAAAAGATAATCGTACGACACGTCCAAGCAATGTTTCAGATTCCTATTTCTGCCCCCAAATATCTGTGTGCTAAGTTTTTCACATAGGGGAGAAGAGACTTGGGACATCTGAGGATACCAGGGACCCAAAACCTCCTAAAGAAGGGGAAATACCATCAACACAACCAGAGGATGTGGAGGGAGACGTTTATGAAGTTGGTGAAATAGTGACCACAACAGGTGAGTGTCTGAGACCACAGCTTCAGGTAATAGATGTATTCCTGCATATTTTTAATACATGTTGTGTTTTTGAATTTGAGGTGATGTGGATGTTGTGGAAGAAGCAACTCATTTCACAAATGCAAGTGCACACGTCCTCATCGGGGAGATCATGGTGTGCAATCGTGATTTACAGAAGATCAAGGAAGACATCAATAATGTAGAAAACATCATTGATGTTTTAGGCAGAATCTAAATCACACCGAAATTCTTCAATTTGTTGAGATTTTCTAAATATTTTAAAAATGTTTGAAGTCTATTAAAAGCCAAATTTTAAAGATGCACACAGTGTGTCAACATGTGCTATCTGCCATCACGGGATATCAAGGTACGCGTTTTGTGGGTGCAACCCTTTCCTCACAACCTAAAGTAGCTGAGAGGAAGGGGTTGCACCCCTGAAACACGTCCATTGATGCCCCATGATGGGAGCTAGCACATGTTGACATCAGGCATGGGATCCAGAGTGAAATCCCCATTTTGACTCTCAATTTGTGTGCATCTTTAAAATTTGGCTTTTACAGGGGTGACATCACCCCATCTGATGAAGGCAATATCAACACAGTTTGGACATACTAATGTCTGATATTGCCTTCAATGTATCAAAGTTTAACTTTGTAAGTTCCTGAGTTGTGTTTCGGACAGCACTGTAGTGTAGTAGGGCAGCAAGGTGGTGTAGAGGTTAGCACTCTCGCCTAGCAGTAAAAAGGGTCGCTGGTTCAAATCCCAACCATGACACTACCTGCCTGGAGTTTGCATGTTCTCCCTGTGCCTGCGTGGGTTTCCTCTGGGTACTCCGGTTTCCTACCACACTCCAAAGACATACTGGTAGGTTAATTGGCTTCTGTCCATAATAATAAATTGGCCCTAGTGTGTGGGTTGGGGACCTTGGATTGTGGGCTCCTTGGGGGTGGGGACCGATCTGTGTGTGGAGCACTGCGTAAAAATTGACGGCGATAAATGGTTACCTTAAATAAATAATAATAATAATAACAGATGGGCATCTTGATGGGTCACAATGTATAGGGATGGGCACAATTGTGGACATGTACCAATACTCACTCAGGATGGACTGGAGTCTTTATTCAGCCTTACTTACTATGTAACTATGTGTATGGTTTTAAACATGCCTGTTTATCACAAAAAAGGCTATTTGTACTGTCAAACGCAAAAATATTATTAGAAAAATATGTTGGTTTGTTCAAAAACCCTTTTCTAAAGCACATGTAAATGTGCACAGAGTAAAAAAATTTCTAATTCACAATGTGTGGCTTCTTCTTCCAATGCTCAATAGCAGTTTTGGTACTAAATTGGTGTTTACAGTGGCAATGGGGGTTATTTACTAAAGGCAAATCCACTTTGCACTACAAGTGCACTTTCAGTGCAGTTTCAAGTGCACTTGGAGTGCAAAGTGGATTTTCCTTTAGTAAATAACTCCCACAGAGCTTTATAATTTTCCACAATCACGCCATTTTCTTGACAAATTCATTCATGGTGCTGAAAATGATGAATCTTTTTATCATTAATGCATTACATACATTAACAACAAAAACAAGGTGTGTGTGTAGCAGACCCACAACATAATAGTTCGCTGAAGAAGAGATTGTCACTTCATGTATCAAATAAATTACATTTGCACTATTGAAGAAAATGGCCAAAAAGAAAAGCCCATTAGAGAACATAGGAGACAGCTAAAAGAAACACAAGCATTAAATCCAAGGAAATCTTATTTCAGTTTAACTAAAAAATGTATTTTTAAAATGTTTCTTAACCACCTCAATACAGTGCATTTTCGCCCCCTTCCTGCTCAAGCCATTTTTCAGCTTTCAGCACTGTCGCATTTTGAATGACAATTGCGCGGTCATACAACACTGTACCCAAATGAAATTTTTATCATTTTTTCCCCACAAATAGAGCTTTCTTTTAGTGGTATTTGATCACCTCTGTGGTTTTTATTTTTTGCGCTATAAACAAAAGAAGAGTGACAAGTTTAAAAAAAAACACAATAATTTTTACCTTTTGCGATAATAAATATCCAATTTTTTTTTCTTTAAAACAAATTTTTTCTCAGTTTAGGCCGATATGTATTCTTGTACATATTTTTGGTAAAAAAAATCGCAATAAGCGTATATAGATTGGTTTGCACAAAAGTTATAGCGTCTACAAATAGGGGATAGATTTATAAAATTTTTATTTTTTTAAATTTTTTTACTAGTAATGGCGGCGATCTGCGATTTTTATCGTGACTGCGATATTGCGGCGGACACATCGGACACTTTTGATACATATTTGGGACCATTCACATTTATACAGCGATCCGTGCTATAAAAATGCACTGATTACTGTATAAATGGGACAGGCAGGGAAGGGGTTAACACTAGGTGGTGATCGAGGGGTTAACTGTGTTGCTAGGGAGTGATTCTAATTGTAGGGGGCGGGGACTCACTAGGGGAGGAGACTGATCGGTGTTCCCCTGTACTGGGAACACACCATCGGTCTCCTCTCCTCTGACAGGACCGTGGATCTGTGTGTTTTCCTGCTGTGTTACCGGTAATCGCGGGTGCCCGGCGGACATCGCGGCCGCCGGGCACGCGCACCGGGTGCCTAGTGACACGGCGGGCGCGCCCCCTGGTGGCCTTTGGAAAGCGAGGACGTCATATGACGCCCGCCCGCCACGAGAGCTGCGCCGCCTGGCCGTCAATTGACGGCCGGCGGTCAGCAAGCAGTTAAACGGGGGCGTGGCCTGGAGTGGCATGGAATAGGATGCTGAAAGACAGAGCTCCACTGGCATTTGATCCTTCCAGAGTATCCTGAGACCACAAAAGTCACCACAGACCCGCAAATCACTGCCGCCGCACCGGGAATCCATAAGGAGTATGTCGCCGCCGAAGAAAGCAACCTCAGCGGCTGTAAAACTGGGACAATTCCGCAGACAAGATACTGACTCCCCAAGCCAAGATGGCGCCACCGCGCAGGGAGAGGAGCCTTCCGTCGGAACGGATACAGCAAGGGTGCTGGAGGCAATTACTTCATGCCAAGAAGCTATCACAGCCTGTCAGACCACCCTTACAGCGCGGATTGATGAGGTCAAGGTGGACATTTCACTAGTCAGGCAAGATTTCCAGAGGCTGAAGGGAAGGGTCACTGAAGCTGAGACCAGGCTGAGTAATGTGGAGGACTCCCTCCCCCCCGTTCAGAATTCCACGGCGGACCTGCAGCTCCAAGTAAGTCAGCTATTACAGAAGCAGGATGACATTGAGAATAGGCTCAGATGCTGCAATCTTAGATTTGTCAGACTCCCTGAGGGGGTGGAGGGGAAAGATCCCCCCATGTTTCTGGAAACATTACTCTGCGACACATATAGGAGAGAATCGTTCTCGCCAACATTTGTGGTTGAACGTGCACATCGCCTGTTGGGCAGACTACCACCACCAGGAGCACCCCTGTGCACGTTTAAAGCAAAATTTCTAAATTTCAGAGACAGAGATGCCATACTTCGTCTCAGCAGGGAGAAGGGTAATATTCCCCTTGGAAACAAAATAGTCGCCATCTTCCCGGACTTTTCAGTGGAAGTGCAGCGCAGAAGGCGCACATTTATGGAAGTCAAGAGGCGCCTTCGCATTAAGAATATTAAGTATGCAATGCTTTTTCCAGCTCGGCTCTGCATGGAGGGAGAGGACAGAGCTCATTTCTTCGAGGATCCAGAGGCTGCTATCGCGTGGCTGGAGCAGAGAGAAGCCCACAGATAAGTAGCTATAATGCTTCTTTTTAGCCCCGAATCACCTCATGGCCCCTCAAGGTTTTCCCCATGACCATACCTCGGACAGCCCCCTAGAAATACTTTGAGAGGAAAACTAGAAACACGCTTATGGACTGTGTGGACAGCCTTGTATAACCCGCGACTCTGGGTGTCCGAGTGACTGATTTGCATTGGCCAGGATTGGTTCTGACTGTTCCCTTCATGCTGTCATGCTCTGCTGGATAGTACAGTTGCACACCCTCATATGAGGACATATCAGGCTGAAGACCGAGGGGTTACTGTACAAGTATTCCCAACATACTTTTGCATGACAGCTCCCTTCCTGGTCTCTAACTTGGTGGAACATATTATCGACCTATTCACCTGTCTCAGAAATTTGTGGTCCTCATTTCTAGCTGGCGGAGTGAGTGAGTATCTACCTTAGAGCACTCACCATGTGACGTGAGTCAAGTCCTGTAATGTGTAAAGTTACACAGCGTAACTTCGCCCCACTCATCAATGTTTATGACCTGACATGGAACAAACAGATTATGGCTATGCTTGAGGATCCTGAACTAATTATTACATTGGTTACAGTGATTGCCTTAACAATTTTGGTATGGTATAACTTTTTTTCCACAAGTTGGACATTGTTTATGACATGTTGGCAGTTCGGGATAAATGCTCGCACCAGTTCCGGAAGGTGCAGGGCGGGGTGGGGGGTTGGGGGTTTAAGAACCTTACAAGATATACTATCTTGCTCTGCGCTAACCAAATGTACTTATTGTCATAGTAGTCCTATGGTGTTATTGATAACGGCCTCTCTCTGCAAAATGTTTACCGATGTGCTGATAATTATGGGGTGTCTGAGTCCTGGAGTTCATCATTATCTTCACACCTCCCGATGTCCTCCCTGAAATTGATTACGTGGAATATCCGCGGCATTAGAGACCCCATAAAGAGATCAGCTGTGTTTTCACTGCTTAAGAAACAGAGAGCAGATGTGGTGGTTTTAGTGGAAACACATGCTGAGGGTCTTGCACACAAAGCGCTTAAGCGGCCATGGATTGGGTGGGCATTTCATTCAACACATACCACGCACTCAAGGGGGGTATCGATCTTAATCACCAAGACCACACATTTTGAGCTCCAGGATTCGGAGATCGACCCCCTGGGTAATGATATTTTCTTAAAGGCTAAGCTACATGGAGATTTGATTCTCCTTATGGCATTCTATGTTCCGCCTCCATTTAACTCTGGGTTTGATTTCATGACTCTACACCCTAATATTCCGACTATATGGCTAGGCAATTTTAATAATGTTTTAGATCCTGCCTTAGATAGATTTAGCAGCCTAACGTCCAAACCAGTGTCACCTCATCCTACAAGAATTGCTAGACTCTTGACAGATTTCAACCTGGTAGATACATGGAGAACCAGGAATCCCGCAATTAGGGAATACTCCTGCTTCTCCACATCACATCATTCCATGTCCCGTATTGATCTTATTTTGGTCTCCAAGACACTTCTCCCCAGACTGACGGACGCAGGATTTTCTCCTAGATCCCTTTCGGATCATTGTCCCTATTGGGTCACACTCTCTGTCCCGCACAACCGCCCGCCAACTGTGTGGTGGCTAAATCCCCTTTGGTTGACATTTTTACCAGAAGACGATAACCTCTCGACGGAGTGGGAAAATTATTTTCTGATTAACGAGGGTTCTGCCCCAATGCAGCTGGTCTGGGAAGCGTTTAAAAAACATGCCCGTATGATTCTGACCAACAGAATGAATAAACTTAAAAGAGTATCAGATATAACTATAGCCAGGGCGGAAGATCATCTACGTGATACAGAGAAGGCGTTTCTGGAAGACCCCACTGCTGATAGAGCAAATAGCCTCAAACTATGCTCAAGGACATTAACTCAACTGCACTATGAAAAATCTAAGCGTAAACTCTTCTTTCATAAGCAACGGTCATTTGAGCATGGTGAGAGGGCCGGGAGACTGCTGGCCTACCTCGTACACAGTGAGGACAGACCCCCCGTGGTGATTTCACTGCGTTCTCCTGACGGTGCAATAGTAACAGAACCAAACAGAGTATCAGATCTATTTAAGGAATTCTTTAGTAAGCTTTACACATCCATAGCCCGCAAGACACCTCCTTAATGGAATCCTTTCTAGAGGATCTAACGATTCCCCAGTTATCTGACGAACAAGTCGAGGAATTGGAGGCTCCATTAACATCTGAAGAAAGCTCTAAGACCCTAGCGGAATTCCCCAGGTCTAAATCCCTGGGTTCAGATGGCTTACCAGTGGAGTTCTACTCCACTTATTCGGAAGTGTTGATCCCTAGATTACTCAAGTTGTATGAGGCCATATTTGAAGACTCTGAACTGCTAGCATCTATGAGAGAGGCTATCATAGTACTAATTCCCAAGCCTAGGAAAGACCCACACATCCCAGAGTCATATCACCCCATAGCTCTACTTCAGGTAGATATTAAAATCCTCGCAAAAATTCTGGCTATCCGCCTCAATAAAGTCGTCTTGTCTTTAACACATTGTGACCAGGCTGGATTTATGCCTGGCAGAAATACGTCTTTCAATCTCAGACGGCTATTTATAAATCTGCAAGCCAGTCATGAAAATATAGGGTCAAGAGTGATTGTTGCTCTATACACGGCCAAGGCGTTTGACTCGGTGGAATGGAGCTACTTATGGATGTGCTTGGGTAGGTTTGGCTTTGGTCCCAAATTTATAAAATGTTGTGCAACTCCTATACCAATCCCCGATGGCGAGGGTGCTAGCAAACAGGTGGCCATCTGGGCAATTCTCTTTGTCCAGGGGCACGAGACAGGGGTGCCCTTTGTCGCCACTGCTATATGCACTGGCGGCAGAGCCACTTGCAATAGCCATCCGTGCACACCCGGAGATAGAGGGACTTCGTAGGGGGGATGTGATAAAAAAGATTAGTACATATGCAGACTAGGGATGAGCTTCAACTCGAACATCGGCTGTTCGTAAGTTTGCCGAACAGCGAACAATTTGGGGTGTTCACGGCAAATTTAAATGCCGCGGAACACCCTTTAAAAGTCTATGGGAGAAATCAAAAGTGCTAATTTTAAAGGCTTATATGCAAGTTATTGTCATAAAAAGTGTTTGGGGACCTGGGTCCTGCCCCAGGGGACATGGATCAATGCAAAAAAAAGTTTTAAAAACTGACGTTTTTTCAGGAGCAGTGATTTTAATATTGCTTTAAGTCAAACAATAAAAGTATAATATCCCTTTAGATTTCGTAGCTGGGGGGTGTCTATAGTATGCCTGTAAAGGGGCGCATGTTTCCCATGTTTAGAACAGTCTGACAGCAAAATGACATTTCAAAGGAAAAAAGGTGATTTAAAACTACTCGCGGCTATTGCATTGCCGGTCCGACAATACACATAGAAGTTCATTGATAAAAATGGCATGGGAATTCCCCACAGGGGAACCCCGAACCAAAATTTAAAAAAAAATGACGTGGGGGTCCCCCTAAATTCCATACCAGACCCTTCAGGTCTGGTATGGATTTTAAGGGGAACCCCGTGCCAAAAAAAAAAAAAAAACGGCGTGGGGTCCCCCCAAAAATCCATACCAGACCCTTATCCGAGCACGCAACCTGGCAGCCCGCAGGAAAAGAGGGGGGATGAGAGAGCGCCCCCCCCTCCTGAACCATACCAGGCCACATGCCCTCAACATTGGGAGGGTGCTTTGGGGTAGCCCCCCAAAACACCTTGTCCCCATGTTGATGAGGACAAGGGCCTCATCCCCACAACCCTGGCCGGTGGTTGTGGGGGTCTGCGGGCGGGGGGCTTATCGGAATCTGGAAGCCCCCTTTAACAAGGGGACCCCCAGATCCCGCCCCCCCTGTGTGAAATGGTAAGGGGGTACAAAAGTACCCCTACCATTTCACTAAAAAACTGTCAAAAATGTTAAAAATGACAAGAGACAGTTTTTGACAATTCCTTTATTTAAATGCTTCTTCTTTCTTCTATCTTCCTTCATCTTCTTCTTCTTCTGGCTCTTCTGGATCTTCCTCCGGTGTTCTCGTCCAGCATCTCCTCCGCGGCGTCTTCTATCTTCTTCTCCTCGGGCTGCTCCGCACCCATGGCATGGGGGGAGGCTCCCGCTCTTCTCTTCATCTTCTTCTCTTTTTCATCTTCTTCTTCATCTTCTTCTCCCAGAAGAAGAAGAAGAAGATGAAGGAAGATAGAAGAAAGAAGAAAGAAGAAGCATTTAAATAAAGGAATTGTCAAAAACTGTCTCTTGTCATTTTTAACATTTTTGACAGTTTTTTAGTGAAATGGTAGGGGTACTTTTGTACCCCCTTACCATTTCACACAGGGGGGGCCGGGATCTGGGGGTCCCCTTGTTAAAGGGGGCTTCCAGATTCCGATAACCCCCCGCTGCAGACCCCCACAACCACCGGCCAGGGTTGTGGGGATGAGGCCCTTGTCCTCATCAACATGGGGACAAGGTGTTTTGGGGGGCTACCCCAAAGCACCATCCCAATGTTGAGGGCATGTGGCCTGGTATGGTTCAGGAGGGGGAGCGCTCTCTCATCCCCCTCTTTTCCTGCGGCCTGCCAGGTTGCGTGCTCGGATAAGGGTCTGGTATGGATTTTTGGTGGAACCCCACGCCGTTTTTTTTTTTATTTTGGTGCGGGGTTCCCCTTAAAATTCATACCAGACCTGAAGGGTCTGGCATGGAATTTAAGGTGACCCCCACATCATTTTTTTTTTAAATTTTGGCCGGGGTTCCCCTTAATATCCATACCATACCTAAAGGGCCTGGTATGGAATTTAGGGGACCCCCACATCATTTTTTTCTTTTTAATTTTGGTTTGGGGTTCCCCTGTGGGGAATTCCCATGCCGTTTTTATCAATGAACTTTTAAATGTATTGTGGGACCGGCAATGCAATAGCCGCGAGTAGTTTTAAATGACTTTTTTTCTTTGAAATGTCATTTTGCTGTCAGACTGTTGTAAACACGGGAAACATGCGCCCCTTTACAGGCATACTATAGACACCCCCCATCTACGAAATTTAAAGGGATATTACACTTTTATTGTTTGACTTTAAGCATTATTAAAATCACTGCTCCTGAAAAAACGGCCGTTTTTAAAACTTTTTTTTGCATTGATACATGTCCCCTGGGGCAGGACCCAGGTCCCCAAACACTTTTCATGACAATAACTTGCATATAAGCATTTAAAATTAGCACTTTTGATTATTCATGTTCTTGTCCCATAGACTTTAACGGTGTTCGCGCGTTCAAACAAACTTTTTTCCTGTTCGCATGTTCTGGTGCGAACCGAACAGGGGGGTGTTCGGCTCATCCCTAATGCAGAATACTCTACTATACCTAGACGATTCAGACAGATCCCTGCCTCTAGCCTTAACCTTAATAGAACATTTGGCGTATTTTCTGGCCTCAGGATAAACTGGGACAAATCCCAGATACTACCACTTGACAGCTTCCCACAGCCCAAAGACAGAGCCATGCTGCCCCTGCAGAGAGTAGACACTATTAAATATCTAGGTGTACGAAAAACAAGGGACCCAGCCGACTACGAGGCACTCAACATAACTCCATTGTATGCAATGCTTAAACAAAAAACTCAGGTGTGGGCTCATCTCCTGTTGGGGGTGATGGGACGTATAAACCTGGTAAAAATGGTCCTCCTGCCCAAAATATTATACATGGTATGGCACTCGCCGATATACTTGGTGCTCAGGCATTTCAAACTAATGGAAACTATTTTGAAGCCATTTATTTGGGGTAACAACAGACAAAATCTCCTGGCATAAACTGAAAAATCCCACAGACCTAGTAGGAACGGCTCTACCTGACTTTAACACATATTATATTGCAGCTCAGTTGTCCCAAATCTTCCACGTTGACAAGGTAGACAGAGAGAGATTTCTAGGTTTTCTATGTCCTAGATGGTCCCAGACGTCACAGGATCCGATGGTTGCAATAACAGGGCGAGCAGCTGGGGAAGACAAAATTGTTAACCGTAAATCACTATTATTTCATTATGTTAGGATCTGGAACTTGGCCTCTGATAGACTACGTTTGCCAGAAATAAACAAATTCACCCCCTTGTGGCACAATATGAATCTCCCAGAATTTAATTTAATTCCTGACAGTGAGGTGTGGAGCTCAAAGGGGATATTCTATATGTCACACATTACCTACAATGGCAGGTTAAAAACTTTTGAATCAGATGTTTTTCAGGTATATACAGCTTTGTCACGCCTTTCACTCACAGTTCCTGCTGGGCGAACTTACTCTAGCCAATAATCCCCTGATGGAAGCAATAAAGTGCCCTGACCTGAAAAAAACTAATTTCTCAATTTTAAATGATGCTGATGCTTCCGCAGGCAACTACGTCAACTTATGCCCTGAAATCAAGATGGGAGGGAGAGGTGGGCACATTGGCAGATGACGAATGGAGCGACACCCTTGACACATGCAAACTAGTATCCCCTAAATTGTCCGACCAATTAACTCAAATTTTTATGATTCACAGATCACACCTTACACCACTCAGAATATCTAGGTACAAGAGAAATCAGTCCACTTTGTGCCCAATGTGCAAGCAAGCTGTAGGTACCTTCTTCCATCTATTGTGGACATGCCCTCGGATCCAGGTATTCTGGACGCAGGTGGTACGCTTCCTTCACGACACTATGGGCTCACCTGTAACATTTCAACCCAAAATATGTCTCCTGGGAATCTTATCAGATCCAGAGATAAATAAACTCCATAAAATATTTATACATGAAACACTTTTCGCTGCACGAAAGGTAATAGCTAGAGTCTGGATGAGGCCCAATCCTCCGGAGATAACACATTGGATAGCGGAAGTCAATAACACTCTGCCTTACAAGAAACTTATATATTCACACAGAGGATGCCCTTCAATGTATGACAAAATATGGGACAAATGGGCTAAGACACCAGAAACTTGCATATGAGTGAAAAATAAAAGCAGGGCGCCTCCAGAGACAGCACACCGGTACATCACATACATGGAGCGAGAGTTTGCAGAGATTTGGCTGGCTTAGACTGTACAATTAGTAATAATCCGTAATGTACATGACACTATGGGACATAACCTGTTTCAGTATGCATAATATGGGGGAAAATGTGATAAGATATTTGGTACAATCGTGTATGTGATCCTACATGTATATCTTGGAAATTGTATTGATGTATATCTTGTATACAATACTTTTGTTTGATCAATAAATGTTCAAGGAAAAAAAGGGCTAAGTTCACCTTTCACGAAAAAAATAAATTAAATACACATATTTTTGCAGAAAAATGTTTCTTAAACATTGTCTGGCATATCAATGGCCCCCCTACCCACAAAGTACTCTAGATACTTTTCGCAAACTTCACGGGTGCTTTGGGGGGCAAGCCAGTACGGCCAGCTTCAAGAGCCATCAGATGTGTTGGATCCGGTAATTTGCCGGCCTCAGTCTCAACTGAGGCCACATAGTTTGATGCATTTTTTCTTAAAAAGTTATGTAATATGCCTCATCCAAGAACGAGATGATTGATTTTATATTCCGCCATGTTTATTGCAGTGAGGAATAGGCGGAAACGGCTGGCCATTACCCCAAAAGCGCTCTCCACCACTCTTCTGGCTCTGGCCAGCCGGTAGTTAAAAACTCTCTGGTCTGGGGGGAGGGTCCTCATCGGGAACAGCCACATCAGGTGATCACCCAGCCCAAACGCTTCATCAGCGACAAAGACGAATGGGAGTCCTTCCACATTCTCTTCAGCAGGTGGCAATCCCAAGCCACCATTCTGGAGCTGTCTGTAAAACTTGGTCTGGGCGATGACTCCACCATCCGACATCCGGCCATTCTTCCCCATGTCCACACAGAGAAACTCATATGTCGCCGACACCACCGCCAACATCACAATACTATTAAACCCCTTATAGTTGTAATAGTATGACCCCACGTTGGGGGGTGGGACTATGTGGACGTGTTTCCCATCAATTGCCCCTCTGCAGTTGGGAAAGTCCCACCGCTGGCCAAATTGGGAAGCCACAGTCTGCCATTCCCGTGGCATTGAAGGAAACTGCAGAGTCAAACAAAAAAAAATTAGTAATTTTGCACATAACATTGCAAGCAGATTAGACACAAACATTATTGGCCAACATTAGTATTAACATTTATTTTAAGGAGTATTTAAAGACAAAAATATAAGGTCCACTTATCAGATTTCTCACCCCCTCTGATGGCCCATTGTAAAAATTTTAGGGTGGGGGGGAGATGTTTTGGACAGGTAACCCTCTCCACATCATTGAGAGCTGAATGCATAAATAATGTATGTTACTTTGGCCAGCCCCTCCTTATTTACACTATTGGCAGCCCACTGGACAGGTAAGAAGTGTCATAATACAAAAATTTGAATACACACTGTCCTAATTGAAGCACATTTTTACATTCTGCAATTACCTACTAAGATAATAGGAGAACAAAACTTTAAACAGTACCATTTGAAAGTATTCAGGCAGGACCTTTCACTACATGCATTTACAAATTCATCCATAAATATGACCACAAAAGAGGTAGGTATAGTGTGTATAGGTTTGGCAAAGTCAGCAGATAGAGGATTGGTATCGGTTGATTTAGTGGCTGGGGGGGGGGAGGGTTCCCAATGATTTTGGGACCCCAAAAAAAGCCTTTGGTACTCTGCATGAATTTAAGCACACAAATAATATTTAAATACATTTTAGGGGGTGTTTAGGGTAAAGCAGTACTATGGAACTGACAAAATACATTGTTAAGTGACTAGGCTAGGTGGGTATGGGCCCAGGATAGCATGCTGGGAAGGTTAGTGAAGGCAAATATGCATGAAGGACAAAAAAGGAAGTTTAAAAACTTCCAGCATGCATGAGGACAAAGAGGACATTCACAGCATATTACAATCATGATAATTAGGGAATGATTAAAGAAATACAATACATTAGCAAACATTAAATACATATAATGTGATGTTAAAGGAGAAATCTTACCTTAATATAGTCCTGCAGTCATTAAATGATGGCAGAACAGGTCCCTGGAATAATGATCCCCAGAGCCTGGGGGAGATGCCTATTAAGAACTTTATGTCCTGCAGACTTCTCCCTATCGCCAAGTACCGCAACGTGGCGCCTAGCCTCTGCTCGGGAGTGATGGCTTGCCACATGCAGGTGTCCTGCTTGGTAATATAAGGGGACAACAAAGCCAACAGACGGTGAAAAACGGGGTCCGTAATCTGGAGATAATTCCTGAAATCATCAGGATTACTCTCCTGGATCTCCCGCAGCAAAGACATGTGCTAGAATTGGTCACGCTGGAGTAACCAATTCTTGGTCCATGATCTCCTCCCTGCCCTGTTCAGGGACTGGGCTTGGGTCAAAGTAATAAGAACCCCAACACCAAGCCCCTGCATAGCACGAACTCTACGAGGAGTACGTAACCGCAACATGGCTTCTAAATGGTCGTAACGAACTAACAGAACTCACTGAAAAACAAAAAGGCCTGAGAAGAGCAAGCTGAAAATCAGAAATGAACGCACTGCAAAATCAAATATGTACTATAAAATACGCACTAAAAAACAAATGCAAACTGACTATACGCACTAAAAACCAGATACATACCCACAAGCACAAACTGAAGAGCAGTAATGATCTGAAAAGCACAAGGTTGAAAAGCATGAATCATCTCTCACCAAACTTCTACTAACACGAGATTAGCAGAAGGAGCCCAAAGGGTGGTGCACTTGGTATTGAACTGCCCTTTTCTAGAGCCATCGTACGTGTTGTACGTCAACGCATTCATGACGTTTGGAATTTCCGACAAGATTTGTGTGACCGTGTGTATGCAAGAAAAGTTTGAGCCAACATCATCGGAAAAAATCCATGGATTTTGTTGTCGGAATGTCCGATCGTGTGTACCCAGCATAAAAGTCCTGTTCACACATTCTGTTTGCTTTGCTTCCAATATTTTACCCAATGTCGCTTTATTGGTGCTTTAAAGTGTCTCCAAAGTCTTTATAGAAGTCTATGACAATGCTCGCCTACAGCACCTGCAGCTTTTGAAAAGGTTTTTTTCAGAGTTTGCTTTGCTTTGTTTGGATGGTATTGCAACTAGCAGATGGCACATGCAGAGTGCAACATGGGAATGGGTTACTACTGAGTTGGGGATCAGCAGAGCTGGAGGTTACTACTGAGTGGGGGATCAGCTATTCTGGGGATTACTACTGAGTGGGGGATCAGCAATGCTGGGGGTTACTACTGAGTTGGGAATGAGCAATGTGGGGGTTACTACTGAATGGAGTATCAGCAGAGCTGGGGCTAATACTACGCAAGGGATCTGCTGAATAAGGGTACTAATGAGCTGGGTATCTGCTGAACAGGGGTACAAATGAGTGGGGGTTCACCTGGACCAGGGTTCTACTTTAAAACAAATAGAAAATCAACACTCACACAAGGCCTTTGTAAAGCTTCGAAAACACATCAAAAAAGCATGTTGAAGTGGGTGGATCTTTAAAGTGTGTTAATGTTGAAGCAAGTGTGAATAAGTCTTAGCAGAATTTTCTTATATGCTAACAGATGGAGAATGCTCAGATAATTATATTGTTCGATGATCAAGTCATTATATTCATGAAAAAGGCATGCAAACAGTGCCATTCCTGTATATATCAGACAATGTACAAACACCTCCAGCATACCAATTTAATAGATTAAGATTATATATATATATATATATATATATATATATATATATATATATATATATATATATATATATATATATATATATATATATATATATATATATATATTGTTAAGCTTGTCAATGGTAGTTGCACTCTACTCTTTCATGTTGTAAACAAGTCTAATTTTTTCACCAAGCTTTCAGAGTGGACTAAATAGTAGGGACTTGAGCATTAGGGATGGGAGCGGCTGCTTTTATGGCCAATAAAGGTTCAGAGACATCATCTTTGGTTCTGATCATGTTTTCAGCTGCTTTTGGATTTTCTAGGCATTACTGGATCCCCAATGTTTTATATATTCCAAAATAAATGCTTAGTAAGTATGGTAAAGCTACATTTATGTTTTTGATTTTTCCACATAAACTGTATGATGTGTTTCTGGATCTAGATGTAAAAATATCTGGGAGATAGAATGGGCGAGAATGGAAGATATAAGGTACTTTAGGTACTGCCACCATGTTTTAAGATGCTCTCCTGCCTGATGTAGAGAAGGCAAAGGAGGCAAGTTGTTTGAGCTCTTTGGTTATAGAGCCAAGAATGGATTTATAATAAAGCTTGAACACTTGATTTGATTTAAATTGAATAGATATCCATAATTCATTTTATAGTAGGAAACTTCACAGAAAGCAGAGAGCATACAGTACATTGGTCAGTTGTGAGGGAAACTTCTAGATTAGATAGCATTGAGATCACATCATCAGTAAACAAGCCTATTTTATGTTCCCTATTCCCCATTTATATGTTTTATTATTATTATTATTATTATTATTAATATTATACAGGATGTATATAGTGGCAAAAGTTTGCTGAACACTTTACAATAAAAAGGGAGACAGTACAGTTACAATACAATAAAATACAAGCGGGTTAAGAAGGCCCTGCTCATAAGACCTTACAATCTAACAGGGTGGGGCAAGTGGTACAAAAGGTTATAACGGGGGTGAGCTGATGCAAGTGATAAAAGTTCAGATAGTTGGAGGTGTGACAGGCTTCCCTGAAGAGATGAGATGATTTTACAAGGATCACTTAAAGGCAGTTATGCCCCATACACACGATCAGACATTGATCTGACATTCCGACAACAAAATCCATGTATTTTTTCTGACGGGTGTTGGCTCAAACTTGTTTTGCGTACACACGGTCGCACAAAGTTGTCGGAATTTGCGATCGCTAAGAACGCGGTGACGTACACCACGTACGACGAGACTAGAAAAGGCCAGTTCAGAACCAAGCGCGGCACCCTTTGGGCTCTTTTTGCTAATCTCATGTTAGTAAAAGTTTGGTGAGAGCCGATTTGCGCTTTTTCAGACTGTTTTCTGCTGTTCAGTTTGTGCTTGTGGGTTTGTATCTGCTCTTCAGTGCATGCAGCGAGTTACGCGTGACTCTTGTCATTGTGTTCTTGTTCGTTTGTTACTGTTTTTCAGGTCGCTCTTCACAGGCCTTGCTGTTCTTCAGTGCGTTCTGTTACTTTGTTCTTAACAGCTGACCGTTTTCTAGCCAAGTTGCATATATGTACTCCTCGTAGAGTTCGTGCTGTGCGGGGGCTTCGTGTTGGGGTCCTGACCTTGACACAAGTCCAGTCCATGAGCAGGGTGGGGAGGAGTTCATGGACCAAGAATTGGTTGCTTCAGCATGACCAGTTCTGTCATATGCCTTTGCTCCGTGAGAACCATGAGAATAATCCTGATGATTTCAGGAACTTTCTCTGGATGACGGACCCCGTATTTCACCGTTTGTTGGCTTTGCTGACCCCCTATATCAGCAGGTAGGATACCTGCATGAGGCAAGCCATCACTCCGGAGCAGAGGCTCGTCGCCACCCTGCGGTACTTGGCGACAGGGAGAAGCCTGCAGGACTTGAAGTTCTCAACAGGCATCTCCCCCCAGGCTCTGGGGATTATTATCCCAGAGACCTGTTCTGCCATCTTCCAGGTCCTGCAGAAGGCGTATATTAAAGAGGAGTTCCACCCAGGGGGGCCGTCAAAAAAAAAAAAAATTAAAAGTCAGCAGCTACAAATACTGCAGCTGCTGACTTTTAATTGGACACTTACCTGTCCCTGGGTCCAGCGATGCGGGGGATCGAAGCCCCGCTCGTCCCCCCCCTCCACTCGTCGGCGCCGGCATTTCAACTGTGGGCGCCGGGCTGTGGCTTCACAGCCTGGCACCCACTGCGCATGCGCGAGCGGTGCCGCGTGCCGTGATTGGCCGCTCAATCACCTGGGACCTGTAATGGGTCCCAGATGATTGACAGGAGGGAGGGAGCAGAGCGGAGCCCTTCCTGTGCCGAGGGGGAAGTGATGTCACCAGCCCAGGCTAAGGAACAGGCAGACTACGAGGGACCACCTAGCAACAGGCATTTAGAGGTAAGTGAAAAAAAAAAATATCCAAATGTTTTTTTGGGGTTTTTTTTTAGAATTTTTCCAGGTATTTTTGTTTTTTGGGTGGAACCCCACTTTAAGGTAAGATTTATCCTTTAACATCACATTTTATTGTATTTAATGTTTGATAATATATTGTATTTCTTTCCTCATTTCCAAATTACCATGATTGAAATATGCTATGAATGCCCCCTTTGTTCTCATGCATGCTGTATTTTTATGTAATTATTTTTTTCTCCTTCATACATATTTGCCTTCACTTACCTCCCCAGCATGGTCTCCTGGCCCTATATTCACCTTGTGTAGTCACTTAACAATGTATTTCATCAGCTCCATAGTAGTGCTTTACCCCAAACACCCCCTAAAATGTTTTAAAATGTAATTTGTGCTTTAAATTCAGGCAGAGTGCCAGAGGCTTTTTTTGGGGGGTCCCCAAATCATTTGGAACGCTCCCTCCCCCCAACTGCTAAGTCAGCTAATACCAATTCTCTATCTATCCTCAATCATCTATCTGCTGACTTTGCCAAACCCACACACACTATACCCATCTCTTTTTTGGTCAGATGTATGGAAGGATTCCCCAAAGCATGTAGTGCAAGGGCCTGCCTGTATACTTTCAAATGGTACTGTTTAAAGTTTTTGTATACTATTTTTATCTTGATAGGTAATAGTAGAATTTCCAAATGTGCTCAAATGTGTACAATGTGTATTTATATCTTTGTGTTATGACACTTCTTACCTGTCCAGTAGGGATGAGCCGAACACCCCCCGGTTCGGTTTGCACCAGAACCTGCGAACGGACCGAAAATTCGCACGAACGTTAGAACCCCATTGACGTTTATGGGACTCGAATGTTCAAAATCAAAAGTGCTCATTTTAAAGGCTAATTTGTATGGTATTGTCCTAAAAAGGGTTTGGGGACCCGGGTTCTGCCCCAGGGGACATGTATCAATGCAAAAAAAAACTTTTAAAAACGGCAGTTTTTTCGGGAGCAGTGATTTTAATGATGCTTAAAGTAAAAAAAAAAAGTGAAATATTCCTTTAAATATTGTACCTGGGGGGTGTCTATAGTATGCCTGTAAAGTAGCGCGTGTTTCCCGTGTTTAGAACAGTCCCTGCACAAAATGTCATTTTTAAAGGAAAAAAGTCATTTAAAACTGCTTGCGGCTTTAATGTAATGTCGGGTCCTGGCAATATGGATGAAAATCAGTGAGACATTACCAGGCCCTGCAGTATAAAGGCTCTGTACTCTGAACAGCAGTATACAGGCGGTGCAAACAAGACAGGGACTGTAGGTTTGTTTTTAAGTAGAATCTGTTTGTAATTTTGAACTGGTACATTTTTAAAGTGTTTAGCTCCAGCCAAAAAATCTATTTTAAGCTTTTTGGAAAACATAGGGAAGGGTTATCACCCCTGTGACATTTGTTTTGCTGTCTGTGCTCCTCTTCAGAAGATTTCACCTCACTTTTTGTCCCAATGACAAATATTTTTTGAAAATGTGGGTTTTTTTGTGAAACAAGGATTGGTGATAAAGCATCAGTGCAAAGGAGAAATGTTTTTCCCATATTAACTCTTACATTAGAGAATTTCCCTTCCTAGGGGTAGATTTCATCTCACTTCCTGTTGTCTCCTTCCGTTTGCAAGTAGAAGTCATTCGTAAGTCGGATGTTTGAAAGTAGGGGCCTGCCCTATATACTCAGCAGAAATTTGGGCCTTAGGTGTTGTTGTGGCCACAGCACTGTAAGCCCTCACAGGGCCCTGCTGTGAAATATTAGATCAAGAATTGTAATTACATGCCCCTGTTGAACAGGGGCAGAAAAATTGGGCCTTTGGTGGTGGTGGTGGTGCTGGTGCCACAACACTGTAAGTCCTCACTCGCTCTTGGTGGGCGCAGAAACGGGCCCTGCTGTGAAATATTAGATTAAGAATTGTAATTATTATTATTATTATTATTATTATACGAGATTTATATAGCGCCAACAGTTAACGCAGCGCTTTACAATGTATAGGGGAGACAACACAATTACAGTACAGTTCAATACAAAAGGTACAGGAGGGCCCTGCTCGTAAAGCTTACATTCTAAAGGGAGGGAGTGGTGGTACAAAAGATAATAGCTGCAAAGAATGATTTGATGGGAGTGGCTCAGGACTGGGTGACAGTCAGGAGGGGTAGAGGGGGAAGTGCCAGAGAGGCCGTTCCAGGACTGGAGCATCCCAATAAGTACGCTCCATTGAGTGACATTGGTGAAACCAGTCAGGGACCAGCACTGCTGGAGATGAGGGACTCTCCTAGCTGCCAGGGGAAGAACTCCTCCAGTGAGAGTGGGGGGGCAGCAAAGGGAAAGGAAAGACAGATTCTGGTGGTAGGGGACTCAGTTCTTAGAAGGACAGAGAGGGCAATCTGTAACCAAGACCTGAAGCGCCGAACAGTATGTTGTCTACCGGGCGCTCGGGTTCGGCACATCATGGATCTTGTGGACAGATTACTGGGAGGGGCTGGGGAAGACCCGGCTGTCATGGTGCACGTTGGCACCAATGACAAAGTCAGAGGCAGATGGAGTGTCCTAAAGAACGATTTTAGGGACTTAGGAGCTAAATTGAGGAAAAGGACCTCCAAGGTAGTGTTCTCAGGAATACTACCGGTACATCGAGCCACACCAGAAAGGCAGAGGGAGATTAGGGAAGTAAACAAGTGGCTGAAGAGCTGGTGTAGTAAGGAGGGGTTTGGGTTCCTGGAGGACTGGGCCGACTTCTCAGTCGGTAACCGGTACTATAGAAGGGACGGACTGCACCTAAATGAGGAGGGTGCAGATCTGCTGGGAATGAAGATGGCCAAAAAGTTAGAGGGGTTTTTAAACTAGGCGATGGGGGGGAGGGTCCAGAGACAGTGATAGCCAGCGCGGAAGATATTCCAGAGGGTAGTATTGGGGGCATTAGTGGTAGGTTAACCAAAGCACAAAAACACAAGGTGAGTATAGTAGCAAGTTCTAGTTGCAATCTTGAAACACCCAATATGAGGACAATATGCGACCAGTCTAAACTATGTGGCATGTTCACCAATGCCAGGAGCATGGCGGACAAGATGGGTGAACTAGAGATACGGTTGTACAAGGAGGATTTGGATTTTGTGGGAATTTCAGAGACCTGGTTCAACAGCTCTCATGATTGGCTGGCAAACATTCAAGGGTATACCCTATACCGCAAGGATAGAGAAGGTAAAAAAGGGGGAGGGGTATGCCTATATATCAAGAATAATGTACAAGTGAGTGTGAGAGATGACATCACTGAGGGGGCTAGGGAGGAGGTGGAATCTTTATGGGTAGAGCTCCAAAGGGATGAAGCTAAGGGGAAAATAATACTGGGAGTATGCTATAGGCCCCCAAACCTGAGGGAGGAAGTGGAGACGGATCTCCTATCACAAATTGGATTAGCAGCAAGGATGGGAAGTGTTATCATAATGGGGGATTTTAATTATCCAGACATAGACTGGGCGGAGGGAACCGCGCATTCATTTAAGGCTCGCCAGTTCCTTAGTGTTTTGCAGGACAATTTTATGGGTCAGATGGTAGACGCACCAACTAGAAATAAAACATTACTAGATCTACTGATTACCAATAATACAGACCTGATAACAGATGTGGTAATACGGGGCAATTTAGGTAACAGCGATCACAGGTCAATTAGTTTCAGTATAAATCACACAAATAGGAAACATGAAGGGAACACAAAGACACTGAATTTCAAAAGAGCCAACTTCCCTAAACTACAAACCTTGCTAAAAGGCATAAATTGGGATAAAATATTAGGAACAAAGAATACGGAGGAGAGATGGGTTTGCTTTAAGAGCATATTAAATAAGGGCATTAGCCAATGTATCCCATTGGGTAATAAATTTAAAAGAGCGAACAAACATCCTGGATGGCTTAACTCCGATGTAAAAATGCATATAAAAGCAAAGGAGAAGGCCTTCAAAAAATACAAGGTTGAGGGATCATCCTCAGCATTCAGTATTTATAAAGAATGCAATAAGAAATGTAAGGGTGCAATTAGGATGGCTAAGATAGAACATGAAAGACACATAGCGGAGGAGAGCAAAAGAAATCCCAAGAAATTCTTTAAGTATGTAAACAGTAAAAAAGGGAGGACAGACCATATTGGCCCCATAAAGAATGAGGAAGGACATCTGGTTACAAAGGATGGGGAGATGGCAAAGGTATTGAATTTATTCTTCTCCTCAGTCTTCACAAGTGAATCGGGGGGCTTCAGTAACCAAAACTGCAGTGTTTATCCTCATGACACATCACAGGAAGCACCTCCATGGTTAACAGAGGACGGAATTAAAATTAGACTTGAGAAACTTAACATTAATAACTCACCGGGACCAGATGGCTTGCATCCGAGGGTACTTAGGGAACTCAGTCAGGTGATTGCCAGACCGTTGTTCCTAATATTTACAGACAGTCTATTGACTGGAATGGTACCAGCTGATTGGAGAAAAGCCAATGTAGCACCAATATTTAAAAAGGGCCCAAAAAACATCCCTGGGAATTACAGACCAGTTAGCCTAACATCAATAGTATGTAAACTCTTGGAGGGGATGATAAGGGACTATATACAAGATTTTAGTAATAAGAATGATTTCATTAGCAGTAATCAGCATGGATTCATGAAGAATCGTTCTTGCCAAACCAATCTATTAACCTTCTATGAGGAGGTGAGTTGCCATCTAGATAAAGGAAGGCCCGTAGACGTGGTGTATCTGGATTTTGCAAAAGCATTTGACACAGTTCCCCATAAACGTTTACTATACAAAATAAGGTGCGTTGGCATGGACCATAGGGTGAGTACATGGATTGAAAACTGGCTACAAGGGCGTGTTCAGAGGGTGGTGATAAATGGGGAGTACTCAGAATGGTCAGGGGTGGGTAGTGGGGTTCCCCAGGGTTCTGTGCTGGGACCAATCCTATTTAATTTGTTCATAAACGACCTGGAGGATGGGATAAAGAGTTCAATCTCTGTATTTGCAGACGATACTAAGCTAAGCAGGGCAATAACTTCTCTGCAGGATGTGGAAATCTTGCAAAAAGACCTGAACAAATTAATGGGGTGGGCGACTACATGGCAAATGAGGTTCAATGTAGAAAAATGTAAAATAATGCATTTGGGTGGCAAAAATATGAATGCAATCTATACACTGGGGGGAGAACCTCTGGGGGAATCTAGGATGGAAAAGGACCTGGGGGTCCTAGTGGATGATAGGCTCAGCAATGGCATGCAATGCCAAGCTGCTGCTAATAAAGCAAACAGAATATTGGCATGCATTAAAAGGGGGATCAACTGCAGAGATAAAACGATAATTCTCCCGCTCTACAAGACTCTGGTCCGGCCGCACCTGGAGTATGCTGTCCAGTTCTGGGCACCAGTCCTCAGGAGGGACGTACTGGAAATGGAGCGAGTACAAAGAAGGGCAACAAAGCTAATAAAGGGTCTGGAGGATCTTAGTTATGAGGAAAGGTTGCAAGCACTGAACTTATTCTCTCTGGAGAAGAGACGCTTGAGAGGGGATATGATTTCAATTTACAAATACTGTACTGGTGACCCCACAATAGGGATAAAACTTTTTCGCAGAAGAGAGTTTAATAAGACTCGTGGCCACTCATTACAATTAGAAGAAAAGAGGTTTAACCTTAAACTACGTAGAGGGTTCTTTACTGTAAGAACGGTAAGGATGTGGAATTCCCTTCCACAGGCGGTGGTCTCAGCGGGGAGCATTGATAGCTTCAAGAAACTATTAGATAATCACCTGAATGACCGCAATATACATGGATATGTAATGTAATACTGACACATTATCACACACATAGGTTGGACTTGATGGACTTGTGTCTTTTTTCAACCTCACCTACTATGTAACTATGTAACTATGTAACAGTTATGTGGGTGTAGGATAGGCTTCCCTGAATAAATGAGTTTTCAGGGATCTCCTAAAGGTGGACAGGGTAGGGGCTGATCGGACATACTGGGGCAGGGAATTCCAGAGGATGGGAGAGGCTCTGGAGAAGTCCTGAAGGCGAGCATGGGAGGAGGTAACAAGGGAGCTAGAGAGCAGGAGGTCTTGGGAGGAGCGGAGGGGGTGATTTGGGCGATATCTGCAGATGAGGTTGGTGATGTAGATGGGGGCGATGTAGTGAATGGCCTTGTATGTTATGGTTAGCATTTTGAATTTTACACGGTGGGGTAGGGGAAGCCAGTGAAGGGATTGGCAGAGAGGAGCAGCAGTTATGGATCGATTAGTGAGGTGTATTAGTCTAGCAGCAGCATTCATAATAGACTGAAGGGGGGATAGCCTGCTTAAGGGTAGGCCATTAAGGACAGAGTTGCAGTAGTCGAGGCGGGAAATAATCAAGGAGTGAATAAGTTGCTTTGTGGTGTCATTAGTCAGGAAGGGTCGAATTCTGGAGATGTTGCGGAGGTTAAGGTGGCAGGATTTAGCCAGTGGATATGGGGGCTGAAGGAGAGGTCAGAGTCAAGGATTACACCCAGGACCGTGGCATGTGTGGAGGGACCAATGGTTGTGTTGTTGATATTAATGGTGAAGTCACAGGAGGGGGACCGTGAAGGAGGAAATATAACAAGCTCAGTTTTAGAAAGATTAAGTTTGAGGAAGTGGTGTGACATCCATACCGATATGTCATTCAGCAAGTTTGAGATCCGTGAGGAGATAGAGGGGGTGAAATGAGGAGTGGAGAGATAGATCTGTGTGTCATCGGCATAGAGGTGGTATTGGAAGCCATAGGAGGTTATCAACTGGCCCAAGGAAGAGGTATAGAGTGAGAAAAGGAGAGGCCCAAGGACGGAGCCTTGGGGTACCCCAACAGAAAGAGGAAGGGGAGCGGAGGAGATGGAGTTGTAAGTGACACTGAAAGTGCGCTGAGATAGGTAGGAGGAGAACCAGGATAATGCAGAATCACGGAAGCCAAGGGAGTGTAATTTGCTCAGGAGCAGCAGGTGGTCAACTGTGTCAAAAGCAGCAGAGAGGTCTAAAAGTATGAGTATGGAGTAGTGGCCATTGGTTTTGGCAGTTATTAGGTCATTGGTGAGTTTTAGTAGGGCAGTTTCAGTAGAATGTTGTGGGCGGAAGCCAGACTGTAGGGGGTCGAGAAGGTTGTTGTCTGTGAGGTAGCGACTCATTTGGTCATGAACAAGGCGTTTGGATGAGCTTGGAGGCAAACGGGAGCAGGGAGATAGGTCTTAAGTTATTCAAAAAGGTGGGGTCTAGTGAGGGTTTTTTGAGTATGGGGGTAACCAGTGCATGTTTGAGTGGGGAAGGAAAGGTGCCGGAGGAGAGGGAGAGGTTGAAGATGTGCGTTAAGGAGTTGAGGATAGAGTGGGAAGGTGGTCGCAGTAATTGAGAGCAGACAGGGTCCAGGGGACATGTAGTGAGGTGGGCCATGGAGAGGAGTTTATCAACTTCTTCTGTGGTACCTGGGCAAAAGGAGGAGAGTATTGAGTGTGGTGTTGGACCTGATATGTTGGGTAGGGGAGGAATTTGAATACTGTATATCTCCTTGCGAATTGTGTTGATTTTGCTATTGAAGTGGTTGGCAATATGTTGAGCGCTAAACAAGTTGGTGGGTGGGGGCAGTGGGGGGTGAAGTAAGGAATTAAGGGTAGAAAAGAGTTGACAAGGTTTGGATGAGAGGGTTTTGATGAGCGTGTTGTAATAGATTTGTTTAGCAGTGTGGAGGCAGGAGTTGTATTTGAGAAGGGCAGATTTGTAGAGGGTAAAATCTTGCAGGGATTTAGATTTACGCCATGCTCGCTCAAGAGCACGGCTGTGTCTCTTGAGACTCTGGTGTTGTCTGTTTGCCAGGGTTGTGGCAGATGGGACCTGGTTCTGTGTGTAGAAAGAGGAGCAAGTACATCTAGGGAGGACGACAACGTGGTGTTGTAGATGGAAGTGGTTAGGTCTGGGAAGGACAGGGGTGCGATTTTGTCATAAAGGCCATCAGTAGCAGAGTGAAGAAGGGAAGGTTTGAGGTTGTGAAGGTTCCTGCGGGTAGTGGTTTGTGGGTTGGCAGCATGGGATATAGGAGAAAAGGAGAGTGTGAAACAGATAAGGTTGTGATCAGAGAGAGGAAAGGGTGCATTGGAGAGATTGCAGGGAGTGCAGCGATGGGAGAATACAAGGTCGAGAGTGTTGCCGTTGGAGTGAGTGGTGGTTTGTGTCCATTGTGTTAGGTTAAAAGAGGAGGTTAGGTAGAGTAGTTTAGAAGTGGTAGCATTATTAACATTGATTGGAATGTTAAAGTCACCTAGGATGATGGCAGGCACTTCGGATGAGAGAAAATAGGGTAGCCATGCAGAGAAGTCATCCAGAAAGCATGACACTGGTCCAGGAGGCCGATAAATGACTGTGACCCTCAGACAAGCTGGGGAGAAAAGACGAATGCAGTGCATTTTGAAAGAGCAGGGGGAAAGAGAGGGAGGTGTGGGAAGTACCTGGAAGGTGCATTGTGGGGAGAGGAGGAGTCCGACACCACCTCCTTTTCGTCCACTGGCTCTGGTGGAGTGAGTCCAGAGAAGGCCACTGTGGGACAGGGCAGCTGGAGAGGTAGTGTCGAATTCCTGGAGCCAGGTTTCGGTTATAGCAAATAGATCAAGGGATTTGGAGAGGAAAAGGTCATTGACAGAAACTAATTTGTTGAAGACTGAGCGGGCATTCCAGAGGGCACATGAAAGAGGGGGGCTGAGTTGTGGAATCAGGGGAATTGGGATGAGAAGGTTGAAGTTACGACTACTGTTGGAGGAGGTACATGGCCAATCTTGGCGTTGGCAACTGGGTGTGGGAGGGCCAGGATTTGGTGCGATGTCCCCAGACATTAGGATTAGTAGGAGGGTGAGGGTGGTAAGGCGGGAGTGGGATTTATAGGAGGGCAGATCCTGTGGTGGAATGGACGTGGTGATACTGTGTGGGCTTAGAATGAGCAGGAGATGGTAAGTGGAGTAATATTGAGTGGGCAGAAGAGAGGGAGATATGTAAACGTTGGGGGCTGGAGAGGGGGGATAAAGAAATGAGAGTTTGAGGAGAGAGGACGTTATAACAAAGATTAGTGTGAGCATTTTAGAGGGTGGGGACAGGCTAATAGAAGGAAGGCTGAAGAAAGTTAGAGAATGAAGTGGAACTTCCTTCAAAATACCTGTGGAACAATAATGTCTGTACTTACTTTTTTGTAGCAGTGCCTTAGTCAAAGTGGCCGTGTCCAAGTGCCAAACACTTGTTGCCGGCGTGTCACTTTGTGCAAGGAGTGACCAGCCTAAATCCTCGCCAGCCGTCCCAAGAAATGAACTAAATTTATAGTGGGAAGGTGTGGGGGGATTCAAAATTATTCAATTAGAAGCTGATAAAACCAAGCTTGTGGGGGGGGGGGGGTTTACAACTGGCCTGGACAGATTGCAGTGCAAGAGGGGGCAACAGAATAAGGTTAAATGTTTGATCTTGTTCAGGGCAGCATAATACAAAATAAGTGACACTTTCAAAAACAAACAAGTATAGACAGTAGTTTCAAATTCTTAGTAAGGCAGAATTAAAGTTCAGTTAGGCAATGTAGCCCAGTGTTTAAGAGAAGAGTGGAGTCTTTGCAGTTACCAGAGGGTATGAAAAGTCAGGTGGGAAATCGCAGACAGGTAGATCGACTTTTGTGTTGCAGGGAAGATCAGTTTAGTTACCAGAGGGTATGAAGAGTCAGGTGGGAAATTGCAGACAGGTAGAGCGACAAATTACATGCCCCTGTTGAACAGGAGCTGAAAAATTGGGCCTTAGGCACTGGTGCTGGTGCCACAACACTGCAAGCCCTGACACATACTCTAGTTGGAACACAGGAACGAGCCCTGCTGCAAAGTATTGAATCAAAAATTGTAATTACACGCCCCTGTTAAACAGGGGCTGAAAAATTGGGCCTTAGGCACTGGTGCTGGTGCCACAACACTGCAACCCCTCACAGATACTCTAGTTGGAACGCAGGAACGAGCCCTGCTGCAAAGTATTGCATCAAAAATTGTAATTACACGCCCCTGTTAAACAGGGGCTGAAAAATTGGGCCTTAGGTGGCGGCGCCCAGAACCAAAAATGTTCTTACAAGCTATCAGCGTGATCATTGAGGAGGAAGAGGATAATTACTCAGGATAGTCACTCAGCATCAGCATAGGCAGTCTTAGAAGGGATCTGAGTTTTCAAAAAAAAATATTTTTTTTTAAATCCGAGTAAGTTAGAATGCATTGGGGTTTTGTTGGGTTTTTTTTTCAGTTTCACCCCCGCGTACCCATGCATTCACTTCATCAATCATTATTCAAGTTAATGCTAATATTTCTACTTTTAGAAACATGAAGTGCTGGCTCCTGACGAGTGGTTTTTCAGCCACGAAACGCGTAGAGCTGCCTTACGCCTTGACACCCTATATCCATATAGCTTTACCAGCTCAACCATATACCCCACCTTAAGATCCAAGAGGCTCGAGTCTCTGCAGGCATTATTATATTTTATCATCTTACCCTTATGATATATTTGGTGTACTTTGGAAAGTTGTTGCTTGCCATTCCCTGTGGTATACAATATTGCTTGTCAATTCTTGTGATATTCAAGTCATGATTGTACTATATTATCCATGCATTACTACCCTGTATATGTATATTTATTATTGTACCCTGTCTTTTATCTGATGGCAACCAATAGAATACCATAGAATAAGAAGGCCCCTCCATATAAAGCAAGATTCCCCAAGAGACGTGATCGTTAAATTTCATCTATACGAAGACAAGGAAAGAATTTGGAAGAACCTAAAGGGGGCCCCCCCTATAACGTTTGAAGACAAAGAACTGCAGATATTTTCCGACCTATCAGCAGGAACTTTTGCACGAAGAAGACAGATGAGACCAATCTTGGAGCAGCTAAGGAGATCCAATCTCAAATATAGCTGGGGGTTCCCAACATCCCTGATAGTTACAAAGGACGGAAGATCAAGTAGGATGAGATACTTGGAAGAGGCTCAGGGCTTCTGTAACAGTCTGGGTATCCCCATCCCAAATATGTCGCAGGCTGTATGATTAAATAACTTAAAGGGCTTAAATGTATGACCTGCCAGGGGCGTGGGGGGGCCGGGGGGGGGGGGCGGGATGGGCAGTGGAGAGGAATTTTTCCTTTTTTTTTTTTTTTCCTCATCTCCTCTCTTTCTGCCCCCCCCTCCTCCCTCTCCCTCTTGGGGACATGTACGGACTCGAGTTATGACAGGAAAAACGAGATGGGGGTTGTGGCAGGAAGGGTCACTGTCAAATTTCTCTATTAAAGCAAGTGGGGTGTGGGAGGGGGGATCGGAAAGGGGTGGAAACAACTAGAAGCGGGACTACTGGACAGAGGAGAAAGGTACACCTCATGCCCTCTTTCCCCTCGGGGGGGGAGGGGGGGTGCTAGATGCTGTCGCTAGAGCTTCACCCCGGGGAGGGAGTTCCGTAGATTGGAATGGGAGAAGTTCCAAGTCGGGGGGCTCAGGGTGACAATCTCACCATTGGGGGGGGGAGGGGGGGTGGGGAGGGGGTCGGGTATGGGAGGGGGGTGAGGGGGGTGGGGGGCACCGCAGGACGTGCTCGGAGGAGCCGGGGATACGATAGAAGTCCGGGTTAATAGACATGCCAGAGCTTAGATTTATCTCTTACAATGTGAAAGGGTTAAATTCGCCTAGTAAAAGACATAAAATATTAAAGGAACTGGAACATCTGAGGGGCGATATAATTTTCTTACAAGAGACACATCTGACCCTTGACACCAGAATCAGGCTTTTCTCCTCTAGGCTCCCCAAATGGTTCTATGGAGACTCTCCTGACAGGGGATCGAGGGGAGTCGTTATTGGACTTTCAAAGGTTTTGAATTTCTCCCTAAGAGAGAGAGTGATAGCCCCTGATGGCCGTTTTATTTTTTTAAAAGGTAAACTGGGACCTAGGGTGACCTACATTAGCAAACGTTTATTGTCCCAATAGGAAGCCCACGGTTTTCTTGGGTCAGATACTGAAAAAGCTGTCAGAGTTTGGAGAAGGGGAAGTGGTCTTGGGAGGGGACTTAAACTTTTGCTTTGACCCGGAGCTGGATGGTACGTCCCGTGCCCAGGGGATAGGGAAGGTGTCACTTAGGGCCATCAGGCGCAAGCTATATCATAGACATTTAATGGATGTATGGAGACTGCAGCATCCTAAAGAGAGAGATTACACCTTCTTCTCCCCTGTGCACGGGACCTACTCCAGACTAGATTATTTTTTTGTAGACCTTAGTTTGTTGGAATGGATCAAAGAAAAAAAGATAGAAGTAACGACTCTGTCTGACCATTCGCCGATCACGATGCGGGTTAAAATACCAGAGGCGCAAGGGCGACTCTGCTCCTGGAAACTGAATGAGGACCTATTGAGGGACCCTGGAGTAGTGGAGAGATTACAAGATGAGGTAGACTTTTTCTTTAAAACAAATGACACAGGGGATGTGTCACCAGCCATATTATGGGATACACATAAAACCTATATCAGGGGCATCCTGATGTCAATAGGTGCAGGTCTGAAAAGAAAGAAAAGAGAAGAAAGAGGAAAGTTGATAGAGGAAATTTTTTCCTTGGAACAAGCACACAAAAAAACAAAGGGCCAGGACCTAGACGGATATCATCTATTAGTCGCCAAGAGGGAGGAGCTAAGGGACACGATGGAGCAGGAGGCCAAGAGAGCTATAAATGCTATAACCAGGAACAACTATTTCTGGGCTAATAAGCCCAGTAAACACCTGGCCAGAATAATTAGGAAAAAAAGATGTAGAAATTATGTAGAGAAAGTACTTAGCAAAGGAGGGGAAGAGAGAGTGACCAGCGACGCTATAGCAGAAGAATTTAAAAAGTTTTACGGGTATCTCTACTCGATAGGGCAACAGGGGTCGGGGGATACTGCTCGATCAGACAGGGTTGAGGAATTTTTGAAGGAGGCGGGACTAGGGGGCATGTCAGCTGAGGACAGGGACCTATTGGACAAACCCTTTGAGGAAGAGGAAATACTAGTTGCCTTAAGGGATTCTCCGAAGGGGAAAAGTCCAGGCCCGGACGGTTTCACCTCTATCTATCTAGAAAAAATGAAACACATTCTGGTCCCGAGGCTATGCCGATTCTGGAATGATCTCAGGATCGGATGTGGAATGTCAGCTGAAGCTTTAACCGCCACAATCACCCTAATTCGGAAAGAAGGGAAGGATGCTAGGTTGTGTTCAAGTTATAGACCTATCTCTCTGCTGAATGCAGACGTTAAGCTATATGCAAAAGTTTTGGCGAACAGACTGAAAGAGAAAATGACAGCATTGGTGCACCCGGATCAGGCGGGTTTTGTTAACGGGAGACAGTGTAGGGACAATGGGGTTCGGGCGGTGTTACTATCAGAATTTTGCAAACATGGTGGGCCCCCAGCTCTATTCCTGTCAATTGATGCTGAAAAAGCATTTGACAGGATAGACTGGGGGTTCATGATAAACACTTTGGAAGCTTTGGGGTTCGGTCAGAGGTTTATCTCCTGGGCTAAGGTCCTTTATAGTAACCCGACAGGGATGGTGAGAGCTAATGGGGCGATATCAAAGCCCTTCAGGATGTTCAATGGAACAAGGCAGGGCTGCCCTCTTTCCCCGCTTCTGTTCGTCTTGACCCTTGAGCCCCTGTTGTCTGCTATCCGCAACAGCCCGGACTGTAGGGGTATAAAGGTCGGAACAGAGGAACACAAACTAGCGGCTTTTGCCGACGACGTTCTGTTCTTCATTACAAACCCCAGAATAACCCTCCCCAATACGCTTCAGATTATTAGAAAGTATGGAGAAGTTTCAAGTTTTAAAATAAATTCCAGGAAATCTGAATGCTTGAATATCAACCTAGGTAAGCAAGAAGAAGATCACCTAACTGCTGTCTTCCCTTTTTCTTGGAAAGGGGAGATCAAGTACCTGGGGATTAAATTATCCAACACCTTTAATAAACTATTTGTAAAAAATTGTATTCCTTTGTTAGATGACATCAGGCAAGAAGTGAGAAGATTACGCGCCAGACCCCTTTCGTGGTTCGGGCGAGTAAACGCGATTAAAATGAGTCTAACGCCCAGGATCTTGTATAAATTCCAGATGCTGCCCATCCCTCTACCAGGATATTATTTAAAAGCCCTTAGGAGTTTAATAAGCGAAGCCGTCTCGGGTGGCAAAAAAACACGCATTGCTTTCACAGTATTAAGTAGGGGGAAAAAAAAAAGGTGGAATAGCATTACCAGACTTCAATAGATACTACATTTCAGTAGTGTTGTCACGGATCACGGAATGGTGTAAAAAAGGTACGGACAAGCGCTGGGTTCACATTGAGCACTTTTTGAGTAACACGAATTTAGGACAGGCACTCTGGAACCCCCCAAAATTCAGAGCACTGAGCACATATACATCTTTATTAACGTATAACACATTTAAATACTGGGATATGATACACTTTAAGAATAAATGGTCATACAACTCACCACTGATACACATGAAAAATAATGTTTTTTCTGAACTGGGGAGGAGGGAGGTGGGAGGGAACTGGTTGAAGGGTGACTCTGTACAATTGAAAAAATTTTTAAACAAGGGGCAAATTCGCACATTTTCAGATTTAAGTCTAGAACCTAACCTATGGGTGATGAATGGGTGGAGGTACCTCCAGCTCTCCCACTTCATTGAGAGACTTCCGAAACCTCTCAGGAGTATGGAGGAGCTCAGACCGTTTGAGCAGCTCTGTATAAAGGATCAGATAGGCGGGGAGATAACGCAAATATATAAGATCTTGGGAACAGAGCAGGAGCTGGAGGCACCGCCATACATTAAAAAGTGGGAGCAGGAATTAGGGTCACAATGTAATGGAACTGTGATAGATAAGATCCTGAGGATGGCCCATTACTTAGCAGTAGACACCAGAAGAACAGAAAGCCACTATAAATGCCTTGCAAGATGGTATGCCACCCCGGACAGGGTAAGCAAAATGGACAAGACTAAATCAAATACTTGCTGGAGGGGCTGCTCAACTCCAGGAACAATGGCCCATATTTGGTGGGAGTGTCCTACCATAAAAATCTTCTGGAAAAAAATCCTGGGACTGATAAAAGACATTACAGGGAAGGAAATAGTAGAGGACCCGTGGGTCTGCCTCTTCCACGGGACCTCGGATTCTGTAAAGAACTACAAGACCTCTTTGATCCCCATAATGCTCGATGTAGCTAAGAGACAGATAGCGTCGAACTGGCTGAACGCCTCGAGCCCCTGTACTCGAGACTGGTTGTTTAGCCTTAATGAGGTATACAGTGTCGAGTGTATGGACAAGGGGGGAGTCGAACCTGAAGAGGAGGATTATTTAGGGAAATGGGCAGCATGGATCAAGTTTAAAGGGACCTGGGGTTATCTAGAGGAGATTATTAGCCTGGCATAAGCGGGCAAGCACTTTGTCCTCGACGAGCATTGTCCCAAGGGGTGGGGGTGGGGGCTGGGGGGTAGGAGGGGATAGCCGTGTCACTTTTTATATATATTAATGTGGATGTGTATGAGGAAATATCCCCGGAGGGAAATGTATTGTTATAAAATGACAAATAAAGATTTAAAAAAAAACAAACAAAAAAAAAAAACAAATCTCCATTTGTAAGTCACAAACTGTATCACATTCATGTTGGTAAAATATTGAGTCATAACAAAAAAATATAAAATTTTGCGGTGTAAATGGTCACACCTATACAATACTATCCAAACAGACACCTGCGTTGAAAATCCAAGATAAATTTCACTTCTTAGCAAAGAGGGGGAGGCAACGCGATGTCCTGTTGAAAACGAAAAGAAGAAAAACAAAAACAGAAGCAAGAATAAGTTAAATGTCGGATAGATTGTGTAGGTAAATGACAAACAACTGATAATAAGCCGGACGCTCACTAGTGGTTAAATAGATAATGAAAAAAGAAAACGGGAAGGGGATGGACTAGGATGAATAAATGAGTCTCACTCCGTCTGTTGAAATGAATAAAGAAGACTGGGAAGACCGAAACCTCCAAGTGATTGATTAAAGATAGTAAACCAGCCGATAGTAATGGGCAGAGTTGGCTAAGTGTACAGTATGATAAGCTCCGGCATATGCAAGCAGGGCAGGTGGTTTTATTTCGTCCGCTAAAATGGGTAGAAAGGAGCATATTATGTTGGGGTTCCATGGGAATTAAATGAGAATTGAACTAGGGTCAGACGCTGGGATTCACTATAGATAAAAACTCAAAACATACTGTCATGCGCTAAGGGCGGCACCTGGTGGTGTGACAATCTTATCAATACCTTGAATAACAAGGCTGGAGGTATCTTTTTGATGGACCTCATTCCAGTGTCGCGCAACGCTTGTGGCGTGATCTTTGTCAATGTCATAGAGATGGTCGTACAATCGGTCTTTAAGTCTGCGTGTCATTCTGCCCACATATTGGGTGGAACATGTGGTGCACATGATTGCATATATTACATAGCGTGTGTTGCAATTAACAAAGGAATTGATTTTGTGGGATTTGCCTGTGGACATAGATGTCACAGTGTCCCCTCCTTTAATAAATGAGCAGTAATTGCAGTTACGTGTACCACATTTAAAAGTTCCTCGAAAAGACAGCCAATGACTAGACTTATTTTTGCTGGAAAATAAACTAGGTGACAAAAGGCTGTTAAGGGACGGTGCCTTTTTAGATACAGTGCGGATGCCTTTGGCCAGAACATTGGAATATATAGGGTCATGGGACAGCACCGGAAAGTACTTGGTTATAATTTTCTTTATTTTGTGGAATTCAACACTGTAAGGAGTAGAAAAGATAGGAATAAATAAGAATCTATTGGAAAAACCATGTTTAATGCTGCCTTTGGTTTTATCCACAAGTAGATTATGGCGAGGTGTTTTTTAGCTATAGAGAGACCTTTGTTGATAATGTCTATGGGGTACCTTCTATCTTTAAACCTGGAGGATATAGAGGCCGCTTCTCTATCAAAATCTGTTTCCTTACTACAAATTCTCTTGAGCCTTAGGAACTGCCCCAATGGGATGTTCCTAATAGTATGCCCAGGATGGTTGGAATCGGTTCGGAGAAGTGTGTTACCCGCGCTGGGCTTCCTATATAAATTGGAAACAATCTCAGAGTTGTTAGCCGTAAAAATGACATCTAGGAACTCAATGGACCTAGAGTCAAGTTTACCGGTAAATGTCAGATTCAAGTCATTGTTATTTAAATAGTTAAGCCATTTCTCAATCTCAATTTGTGGATCAGATACAATGAACAACAGATCATCTATGTATCTACAGTAAAACACTGTATCTGTTTGACGGGGACTATCGGCCCCAAAAATGCGGAGCCTCTCCCACCATCCCATATATAGGTTGGCCAGGGAAGGTGAAAATTTGGCACCCATGGAGGCTCCGCATTTCTGGAGGTACCCTGTTTCCCCTAAAATAAGACCTAGCGTGATTGTCGGTGATGGCTGCAATAAAAACCCTACCTGCCAAATAAGCCCTAGTTAAAGTCCTTGTAGGTCTTATTTTCAGGGTAGGGCTTATTTTCGGGTAAACAGGGTAGGGCTTATTTGGGGGGTAGGGCTTATATTGCAGCCATCAGCGACAATCACGCTAGGTCTTATTTTCGTGGAAACAGGGTAGTACTCCCCTTCGAACATAAAGAAGTTGTGAGTAAGTAAATATTCTAGACACATGATGATAAATTCCTGTAAGACCAAAGAAAAATGTCCAGACTTCTCTAGAATAAAAGTTACAGCCTGAAGGCCCAGATTATGTGGGATAGAAGAGTACAGACTAGACACGTCACATGTAATCCAACGAAATTCATCTTTCCACTCCATTCCTTCCAGTTTAGACAACAGCTGCTTGGTGTCACGTTAATATCCTGGTAGATTAACTACTAAAGGTTGTAGCTGCTGGTCGACCCATTGGCCCAAGCGTTCATTCAAAGAGTCAATGCCTGCTACAATCGGTCTTCCTGTAAGAGGTGACAGGCCCTTGTGCAATTTTGGGAGATGGTGAAAGATAGGCATGACTGGGAAAGCAGGGCTGAACGTTTCTTTATCTTTAAGGGTGAAGATGCCTATGGAGACAGCTCTATCGAGAAGACACGTAAGCTCTTTCTTAAAGGACTCTGTAGGGTCACCTTTGAGTTTGTGATAGGTTAAAGAATCTGATAGCTGTCATAGGGCCTCTTCTCTGTATGAGGTGGCATTTAAAACCACCACAGCTCCACCCTTGTCTGCATTTTTTATCACAATGGAGGAATCATTATGCAGACTATTAAGAGATTTTTTCTCATCAGCAGAAAGATTTCCAGTATTATCATGAACAATGTTCTTAGCTAGATGTAATAAATCTTTCTCTACCAAATTTTGGTACAAGTCCATATCCTTCCCTCTGGAGTTAATAGGATAAAAGTCAGACCTCATGTTAAAAGATACTGGATTGCACTTGATATTGTCTACTGGTGCAACCGGATTTGATTCAATTGCAAGATCTGAGAAATCTATAAACTTACATACATCAGAAAATATATTGGGAAACGGCATTGACTCACCAGCTGGCGGAGAATTCGACTGTGGAATGGCTTGATTATCTTCACACTCGGTAAAGTAGTGCTTCTGAAGTGTCAAAGTCCGTGCAAATTTATTCACATCAAGGATAGTGCCAAACAAATCGAAATGATTCGAGGGACAAAAATTCAGGCCTCTGGATAAAAGTGAGATGTCAGAATTGGACAGAGGACGGGCTGAAATGTTGACAACATTGAGGTTTTCTCCTACTTCCGGCCTCAAAGTTGGTACCGGTTTGTATTGGCCTCTTCTGTGTCTTTTCCCACCTCTCTGTGTTTTTCTCTCTTCTTTCCTTTTTTCTTGTTGCGGCCATGTCCGCCCTGGTTTAAAGGCATTGAGTTGTGTTTATTGACTGCTTGGTTGCCATCTGAGGAGGAATCGGATCCTGTAGCTGCCAGAGTGTCACAGGTGCGTTCACCTTCGGTATCTGAAAAAATAACCCTCTTCTTGGGAGTGGATCTCCGTGGATGGTAAGATCTAAAAGAGGGTTTTTTTCCATATGTAGACTTTATTGGAATCATAATCTAGTTGATCCCTGATACGTTTTTCATTTTTAGTAGAAATAACATTTCTTTCAAGTTTATCAAATCTTTTGTTCAGTTGGCCGTCTAAATTCGCATATTCTGGCGCGCCCTGTTGTGTTATGAGGTCTTTTTGAATTAAAGCCATTTTGCTCTGTACTCGATCCAATTCCTTCTGTTTGGAATCATAATAATGATATTCATCAATTTGAAGGAGAAGGTGGAAAGTGCATTAGTCCATTCCAACTTTGATTCCTCATCTGTAAATTCAAAAGTGGGGAACTTTTTTATCCGTAAGCCCTGGGGGATCTGTTTTAGTGATGTGTAATCAGTCAAAGTTTTTATGTCCCAAAATGCTCAAATCTCCTTAGCCATGAGGCTTTCTAGTTTGCGGAAAACACTTCTTAATGATACATCGCTGGAGACTGGAGTTTGAGAGAAACATTGTTGGCTGGATCTGAGCGGGTTGTCAGATGGAGCCATGAGAGTCCGGCTGAACCCCGTATCTGGCTCAGAGATGGCTGTACTGGGTGTTTCATTCGAAGATGTCTTGTTCAAAGGGATATCCATGGTGTGGAACACACCCAAAAAGAAGAAATATCGGTATGAGGTCAGAGACGTTGAGCAAGCAAAAAATACGGTGCAAAAATCCAGATAAGTAAGCAAAGGAAAAAGGATGCCACTCACAAACATTCCCAGATCCAAAACTAAACCGCCCTAGTGTGAACTGGTTCCAGGTGCTGGCTTTGTGTAGACTGCGATGAAATAAGGAAATTCCTGGATAGCCGCACTCTGAAGAGGAAACATCTTTATTGAAGTTTAAAATCCAGTCAAATAGGAGGAAGGTACAGGGTCAAAAATAAACTAACGCGTTTCACATCGTAGGATGCTTATTCATAGCTAAAGAGGGACAATATGAATGTGATTAAATAGGTAAAAGGGTGGAGTGTGTGCGCCGGTGAAGCAACCAATCGGTGCACTGCACTTCAAACACACCCATTCAGTGTAATTAAAACATTAGGCATTCCCGTAATAATAGAACAACACCTGTGAAGACGGGATGGGGAGGCATCTGCTTTAAACCAAAAAGAAGAAATGAGAAAAAATGGTTGGAAAAATAGATAAATAAACTAAATCTCCATACCAACATATATCAAAAATCTATCAAAAAATGAACAAAAAACATATATCAGGTGTCTCACGACCCCGTCACAGGTGAAGACATGTCAATGAGATAATAAAAACACCGGAAAAGATGAAAAAAGACATAAGAAAACTCATATGTATGAATATGTCTGCAAAGATATTAATTGTGATGAACCAAATACAAATATACAAAAGAGTATGTATATATAAAAATACATGTAAATACACTGCTTTTTGTGACACAAATAGAGACAAGAATACCTGGGGTAGCTCAAAGGATATACGGCCAGATTTGAATTGGGCTTAATAGTGATTTTGGAAACAAAGTATGCACCTATCAAAACAAATCTCCATTTGTAAGTCACAAACTGTATTACATTCATGTTGGTAAAATACTGAGTTATAACAAAAAAATATCAAATTTTGCGGTGTAAATGGTCACACCTATACAATACTATCCAAACAGACACCCGCCTTAAAAATCGTTGTAAATAAGAATAACATAACTTGGTAACTCGGGGGTCCACAGACCCCCCCCCAATTCCCAGGGCAGGATGGGCTAGTCCGCCCTAACCCTATAACCTGAGAGGGCCGGTGCCCTGCCTGTAGGGCAACCGGACAAGAAACCAAAGGCATAAACTGCACTCTTGGTTCCTAATGGAGGTGCACTGGGTCCACCACAGCCCCACCACCTGTAGTATATGTTAAAAGAAGGCATTAAGGTAGTCTTCTATGTTCTAAAAAACAGAACGACCCAACGAACATAATCTTCAAAAATACAAAAAACAAACTGAGAGCTTTCTATCTCATCCGACCTCCCCCCGGGGTCCCCACTCCCCCTCCCAGGGGGGAAAGTCAGTTCAAGATGGGGAGACCACTGTATCCCAAAACATGAGGTAGACAGTATTTCCTCGCTGCGTATTGAGAAGTTCTACCGTTATGTCAAAACAGAGAATCATATCCGCAGCCTCTATTATTCTGAATGAGGGAAACACGACTAAAAAGAACATTTTAAATAAACTCATGCCTCTCGGCCACCCCGAAATAACACATTTAGAATCCATCTGAGGGAAATTTATAGCAAGTTATAATGTCCCGATAAAGTTCCCGACCAGCCAGTATGATCCCAGGGCCGGCGAAGGGACAGGAATCCCCCTTCCTTCTCACCATCTCAGAAGACTTACAAAAGAGGCAGTCGTCTGAAATAATTTCAGCAGGGAGCTTGATTACGGTTAGGACCGTAGCATAGGTATGACCGTAATGCCATGGGGGCAGCAGGAAGGGTAAACCATGAGAAGACCCAAAAGGTCACCGCGGATCGGAATTGACAAAAGGGAAGTTCCGGATCAGGGCCCTGATCCTAGCGGGGGCCAGTACATCAGGTTGGGAGAGTTTCTTTAGAGCGTTTAGAGCTTTGCTTCAGCCAGGAAGGTTGCAGTGGGCTCGCCGGTGGTGATCTTTTTGTAGATGAGGGGGTGCTCCGGCCCATCTGGGAAGATGATGGGTCTTGTGTAATCAGGCCCAATTGTAGCAGAAGACGTTCTCCTTCTGCGAGGGTTGAGAAGCCGTAATTTTTATTTCTGCATGAGAAAGTCAATCGCAGGGGGAAAGACCAGCGGTATGTGATTTCCCTCTCAATCAACTGTTGGAATAACGGTTCGAGAGAACGTCGTTTCTGTACGGTGTATGGTGATAAATCAGCGAAAATCTGGATCCTGTGACCAAGCAGCTTGAGATCATCTGAACCTCTAGACCTCCTCATCACCTCCTCCTTAACACAGTAGAAGTGGAGTTTCACGATTATATCTCATGGGAGACCATCTGAGCGGGGGGGTTGCAGGGCTCTGTGGGCTCTGTCTAGCTCCAGACGCTGTTCTGCGATATCAGGAATAAGGTCCCTCAGCAGCATTTTCACTGAAGCGTGTACATCCTTCTCAGATTCGGGGATCCCTCGAATTCGCAAATTATAACATCTCGATCTATTTTCGAGGTCATCGATTTTTGCGAAAGCTGTTTCAAGTTGATCCTGCATTTCTTATATTCTAGCTGAGTTTTGATTAATACATGAGACTGCTTGATCAGCTTTCTTTTCAATTGTGTCCATCCTCTGCTCTAGTTGCTACAGGTCAGCATGGATGGATGAGGTTATTTGGGCTGCATTCAGGGCCAGGCTCTTGGAGAGTAGTTCGGAGAAATCTTCTATCATGAATGGGAGGTCTGTGGGCACAGGGGTGACGGAAGATGTTTCAGTCACTGACAATAATAGGCCTGTATGTGGGTCCATCATAGGAGTGGAGGGGAGGCCGGATCCTATTCTGCCCAGCAGGGACTCAGTGGATGTGGGTAAAGTGAACAGGGGCAGGGGTGGAAAGTCAGTACCTGGGGAAGGTGGACGCTGTGAATCCTGATCCGCGATGGATCTCTCTGCATCCCCTGTGTTGTATGAGCCTCGTTGAGCCGCTGCCATCTTAGTGTAGCTGACTGGGATGGCCTCCGCGGTCATCTGGCTCGAGAGGCTTCTCTGGACTTGTGCCGTTATCCTGTGTGGGTTCCTGGGGGGGGGTCTCCCCCACTCGTGTGTCCCGGTGTGGTGCTCGGGGGTCTGCTCTAGTGGCGATCTATGGGCAGTGGTGGAGTGGAGCTCTAGTAGCCAGCGGCCATCTTAGAAGCTGCCGTATATACGCCTCCTGCCTATGGAGATTTTTAAGTACTGTTGTTTGTTGCCATTCCACGAGTGTGCGCAATTTTAACCACTTCAGCCCCGGAAGGTTTTACCCCCTTAATGATCAGGCCATTTTTTGCTATACGGCACTGCGTTAATTTAACTGACAATTGCGCGGTTGTGTGACGTTGTACCCAAATAAAATTGATGTCCTTTTTTTCCCCACAAATAGAGCTTTCTTTGGTGGTATTTGATCATCTCTGTTGTTTTTATTTATTTTTTGCTATAAACAAAAAAAGACCGACAATTTTGAAAAAAAAAAATATTTTTTACTTTCTGCTATAAAACATTCCCAATAAAAAAAAAATAAAAATCAAACTTCTTCATAAATTTAGACCAATATGTATTCTGCTACATATTTTTGGTAAAAATAAAAAAAACAATAAGCGTATATTGATTGGTTTGCGCAAAAGTTATAGCGTCTACAAAATAGGGGAAAGATTTATGGCATTTTTATTATTTATTTATTTTATACTAGTAATGGCGGTGATCAGTGATTTTTAGCGGGACTGCGGACAGATTGGACACCAACATCAGGGGCGATCAAGGGGTTAAATGTGTTCCCTCAGTGTGTTTCTAACTGTCTGGGGGGGATGGGCTGCCTGGGACAACACACAGATCCGTCTTCCTGCATAGCAGAAAGACAGGATCCCCTGTCAGAACGGAGATCTGCCTTGTTTACTATGGCAGATCCCCGTTCTGTCAATGCGGGGAACGATTGCGGGGGGCAGGCAGCGGACATTGAGCCTGCCGGACCCGCTGATTGGCTTCCCTGATCCAAAGTTTGCCGTGTATGAGCCCCAACGTACACCTGCGGCGATTTGCGCAGCCGAGCCCAACCTGCCGCAGTATAACTGCGGCGGCTGGTCGGCAAGCTGTTAAAGCATGACATGTTAGATATCTATTTACTCGGCGTAAAGTAATCTTTCACATTATAGAAAAAAAAAATTGGGCTAACTTTAGGTTTTTTTTTCTTTTCTTTTTTTTTTAATTCATGAAAGTGTATTTCTTCCAAAAAAAAATGATTTCCAATACCGTGTGACATAAAATATTGCAATGACTGCCATTTTTTCTTTTTATTTTTTTTTTTCATTCATGAAAGTGTATTTCTTCCAAAAAAAATTGGATTTCCACTACCGTGTGACATAAAATATTGCAATGACTGACATTTTTTCTTTTTTTTTTTTTTTTATTCATGAAAGTGTATTTCTTCAAAAAAAAAAAGGATTTCCAATACCGTGTGACATAAAATATTGCAATGACTGCCGTTTTATTCTCTAGGGTTAAAAAAAAAAAAAAAATGTATATAATGTTTGAGTGTTCTAAGTAATTTTCTAGCAAAAAACACTGATTTTAACTTGTAAGCAACAAGTCCCTCTCTAGGGCCATTTTCCTTAATTGTATTATTCTTATTGCTGAGCTAATAGGATTATAGCTGAAATGTGAAAATGGCACTGGAGCTGAACTGGTTAATAATAATGATATTTGATAGAAATGTCATTTTCTGTGAACTGTGTCATGTAAAATCACACAGGGATGTCTGTCACCTGTATAATCAGATCAGAGAATAGAATTGTATGAGCAGCTGGCAGACTGCGCTCCCCCTCCCGTCATCCTTCCCCTCCTCCATCCTCCCTGGGATCATTCTATCAATACACAGTAGTAGTTGTATGAATACACAGAGGACGGTGTCACCTGGATACATAATTATAGAGGTGTCACCTTCATAGAAAGACAGATCAAAGCTGCTTAACCTACTCACACCCCCTCCCTGCCAAGACTCTCCTGGGGCCCCTCCCAGCTAACTGATGATTGTTGATTACAATGAATGGCAATGGGATTGTTTTCATAGCAGAACACAATGATTTTAATATAACTTTATCCGTAACTTCCCGGGGGACACCGACACTGAACAGACTCCCAGCACAGCGAGGAGCACATGAGAGACACACAGAAACTCAAGAAAAGTACCTTCAACTACAGAAACGTTCTACACAAGTTATGTCTGATCAAATACAATTACTTTCATTAAACAATTTTATTTTTGATACATTGATTGATGTGTCAAGCATTCAAAGATCAAAATGTAGTGCTTGCAAAAAATAATTCTTGGAGTTCACTTGTGCCCATGACTATGAACAATAAACTGTCCCCGTATTCCTAAGGTGGAGTTCTGGGTTAACCCTAACTACTCCCAAAACTGTTCCCACCCCCTCCTAACAACTACAGTACGCTTACTAACCTGTGTAAGAAAGATTTTTAAAAAGAATACAAATATTTCTACTGATGCCATCCACTGCTTTACTGACACCGTCCGCAGCCCTACTGACACCAACCTCTGCTCTACTGACACCATCCATTACCCTACTGACACCAACCTCTGCTCTACTGACACCAACCTCTGATCAACTGACACCAACCTCTGATCTACTGACAACATCCACTGCTCTACTGACACATCCACTGATCTACTGACACTGTAAACTGCTCTACAGACACCATCCACTGCCCTAATGACACCAACCTCTGCTCTACTGACACCAACCTCTGCTCTACTGACATCGTCCACTGCTCTACTAACACCAACCTCTGCTCTACTGACATCGTCCATTGCTCTACTGACACCAACCTCTGATCTACTGACACCGTCCACTGCTCTACTGACTCATCCACTGCTCTACTGACACCAACCTCTGATCTACTGACACCGTCCACTGCTCTACTAACACCAACCTCTGCTCTACTGACACCAACCTCTGCTCTACTGACATCGTCCATTGCTCTACTGACACCAACCTCTGATCTACTGACACCGTCCACTACCCTACTGACACCATCCACTGCTCTACTAACACATCCACTGCTCTACTGACACCAACCTCTGCTCTACTGACATCGTCCACTGCTCTACTGACACATCCACTGCCCTACTGACACCAACCACTGCCCTACTGACACCAAGTTCTGCTCTATTGACACCAAACTCTGCTCTACTGACACTCTCCATTGCCCTACTGACACCAACCTCTGCTCTACTGACACCATCCACTGCCCTACTGACACCATCCTCTGCCCTAAAGACAATGTCCACTGCCCTACTGTCACCATCCACTGCTCTAATGACACTGTTCACTGCTCAACTGACAGTGTCCATTGCTTTACTATCACCGTCCACTACTCTACTGACATCATCCACTACCCTACTGACATCATCCACTGCCCTACTGACATCATCCACTGCTCTACTGACACTGTCCTCTGCTCTACTGACACCATCTACTGCTATACTATCACCATCCACTGCTCTGACACCATCCACTACTCTACTGACATCATCCACTGCGCTACTGACATCATCCACTGCCCTACTGACATCAACCACTGCTCTACTGACATCATTCACTACTCTACTGACATCATCCACTGCCCTAATGACACCGTCCACTGCTCTACTGACACCATCCACTGCTCTACTGACACTGTCCTCTGCTCTACTGACACCATCCACTGCTCTACTTACATCATCCACTGCTCTACTGACATCATCCACTGCTCTACTGACACCATCCACTGCTCTACTGACACTGTCCACTGCTCTACTGACACCATCCACTGCTCTGCTGACACTGTCCTCTGCTCTACTGACACCATCCACTGCTGTACTGACATCATCCACTGCTCTACTGACATCATCCACTGCTCTACTGACACCATCCACTACCCTACTGACACCATCCACTACTCTACTGACATCATCCACTGCCCTACTGACATCATCCACTGCTCTACTGACACCATCCACTACCCTACTGACACCATCCACTACTCTACTTACATCATCCACTGCTCTACTGGCACCATCCACTACTCTACTGAGACCATCCATTGTCCTACTGACACCGTCCACTGCTCTACTGACTGACACCAGGAATTGTCAAAAACTGTGTATTGTGATTTTTACTTTTTTACACTTTTTTTGGTGAATGGGTAGGCGTACAATGTACCCCATACCCACTCACATAAAGGGGGGGCCGGGATCTGGGGGACCCATGCTCTTTTTTTCAATGAGTTTTATCTATATTGCCGAGACCTGACAATTAATTACAGCCACGATCAGTTTTAAATGACAATTTTTCCTTTAGAAATGTCATTTTGCTGTGTTATTGTTCTAAACACAGGAAAAATGCGCCACTTTACAGGTATACTAAGGACACCCCCCAGGAATGATATTTAAAGGAATATTCAATTTTTATTGTTTCACTTTAACCAGTTGCCGACCGCCGCACGATGATATACGTCCTCAGAGTGGCACGGGCAGGCAAAAGGGCTTACAGGTACGTCCTTGCCTGCCCGCGGGTGGGGGGTCCTATTGGACCCCCCCCGGTGCCTGCGGCGGTCGGCAAATCCTCCCCGGCGATCGGTGGTGAGGGGGAGGCCATCCATTCATGGCCCCCCTCGCGATCGCTCCTGGCCAATCAAATCATTTCCCTGCCTCTGTATTGTACACAGAGGCAGAGGAAATGATGTCATCTCTCCTCGGCTCGGCATTTTCCGTTCCAGCGCCGAGGAGAGAAGACTGTAATGTGAGCGCACAACACACACACACACAGTAGAACATGCCAGGCACACATTACACCCCCGATACCCCCCCGATTACCCCCCGATCCCTCCCAAATCACCCCTCCCCCTCCCTGTCACACTGACACCAAGCAGATTTTTTTTTTTTTTTCTGATTACTGCATGGTGTCAGTTTGTGACAGTTACTGTGCTAGGACAGTTACTGTTAGCCCCCTTTAGGTCTAGGGTACCCCCCTAACCCCCCTAATAAAGTTTTAACCCCTTGATCACCGCCTGTCGCCAGTGTCGCTAAGCGATCATTTTTCTGATCGCTGTATTAGTGTCGCTGGTGACGCTAGTTAGGGACGTAAATATTTAGGTTCGCCGTCAGCGTTTTATAGTGACAGGGACCCCCATATACTATCTAATAAATGTTTTAACCCCTTGATTGCCCCCTAGTTAACCCTTTCACCACTGATCACCGTATAAGTGTTACGGGTGGCGCTGGTTAGTTGTCATTTAGTGACAACTTTGTGCAAAAAAAAAAAAAATTGTCACTTTCCCGCAACTTGTGTCAAAATATAAAATATTCCATGGACTCAACATGCCTCTCAGCAAATAGCTTGGGGTGTCTACTTTCCAAAATGGGGTCATTTGGGGGGGTTTATGCCATCTGGGCATTTTATGGCCTTCAAAACTGTGATAGGTAGTGAGGAGTAAAATCAAAAATTTACGCTCTTAGAAATCCTGAAGGCAGTGATTGGTTTTCGGGGCCCCGTACGCGGCTAGGCTCCCAAAAAGTCCCACACATGTGGTATCCCCATACTCAGGAGAAGCAGCTAAATGTATTTTGGGGTGTAATTCCACATATGCCCATGGCCTGTGTGAGCAATATATCATTTAGTGACAACTTTTTGTAAATTTTTTTTTTTTTGTCATTATTCAATCACTTGGGACAAAAAAAATGAATATTCAATGGGCTCAACATGCCTCTCAGCAATTTCCTTGGGGTGTCTACTTTCCAAAATGGGGTCATTTGTGGGGGTTTTGTACTGCCCTGCCATTTTAGCACCTCAAGAAATGACATAGGCAGTCATAAATTAAAGGCTGTGTAAATTCCAAAAAATGTACCCTAGTTTGTAGGCGCTATAACTTTTGCGCAAACCAATAAATATATACTTATTGACATTTTTTTTACCAAAGACATGTGGCCGAATACATTTTGGCCTAAATGTATGACTAAAATTGAGTTTATTGGATTTTTTTTTAAACAAAATGTAGAAAATATCATTTTTTTTCAAAATTTTCGGTCTTTTTCCGTGTATAGCAGAAAAAATAAAAACGGCAGAGGTGATCAAATACCATCAAAAGAAAGCTCTATTTGTGGGAAGAAAAGGACGCAAATTTAGTTTGGGTACAGCATTGCATGACCGGGCAATTATCAGTTAAACCGACGCAGTGCCAAATTGTAAAAAGTGCTCTGGTCAGGAAGGGGGTAAATCCTTCCGGGGCTGAAGTGGTTAAGCATTAAAAAACAGCCTTTTTTTTTTTTAATTGCATTGATACATGCCCCCTGGGGCAGGACCCAGGTCCCCAAACACTTTTTATGACAATAACTTGCATATAAGCCTTTAAAATGAGCACTTTTGATTTTTAATGTTAGTGTCTAATAGACTTTAATGGTGTTTGCCGTGCACACTTACGTTCGACTCGAACATCGGGCTCATCCCTAGTCATTAACAATGAACATGATTTGGCATTGCTGGAAGATTGGTCAAAGTGGTGGAATTGGCAATTCAATGTTTCTAAATGTAAAATAAAAAAGTTAGGGAAACAAAATCCTAAGAAACAAGATTTGCAGTGTGGCCAGCCAGTGGGGAAAGTGAATACATTCTAGGGTGTATCACTAGAGGCATCCCCAGCAGGAGGAAAAACATCCTTATTCCCCTATACAGATTATTAGTTACCATTGGATGGATCACCAGCAGGAGAAAGGAGGTCCTGGTTCCTAGATATAGATTGTTATATCACTAGAGGGGTCACCAGCAGGAGGAAGGAGGTCCTGATTTCTCTATACAGATCTATATATCACTAGAGGAGTCACCAGCAGAACGATAGAGGTCCTGATTCCTCTATATGGATCTTAATATAACTGGAAGGGTCACCAGCAGGAGGAAGGAGGTCCTGATTCCTCTATATGGATCTTTATATAACTGGAAGGGTCACCAGCAGGAGGAAGGAGGTCCTGATTCCTCTATATGGATCTTTATATAACTGGAAGGGTCACCAGCAGGAGGAAGGAAGCCCTGATTTCTCTAAATTGAACTTTATATCACTAGAGGGGTCACCAGCAGGAGGGAGGAGGTCCTAAATCTTCTATATAGACATTTATATCACTAGGGGGGTCACCAGCAGAATGGAGGAGGTCCTGACTCCTTTATATAGATCTTTATATCTCTAGAGGGATCACCAGCAGGAGGAATAAGGTCATGATTCCTCTATATAGATCTTTCGGTACACCCTATTTAGAATACTAAATTAAAAGTGTCCAGTTCTAGAGACCTCATCTAGAAAAAGAAATTGATAAGAAACGGGTTAAGGTATGAGATATGAAACATACCAGGAGAGACTGCAGGAACTTAAAGTAGAACTATAGGCAAAACTTTTTTTTTTCATTTTGGATAGAGCAAGGGAGGGTTATAACCCCTGTCTTTTTTGCCATCTGTGTACCATTGCGGAAATTTATGTTCACTTCCTGTCCCATAGCCAAACAGGAAGTGAGAGAAAAATCCCTGCAAATTAAGGGGATTTCTTGGTGACCCCCAGGTCACCAGAACTAGTGCCCCCATTGGAAGATTTCATCTCTATTACTTTTCAGGGGATAACCCAAAATTTGGGATTTTCTTTTACTTTCACTTTCAATGATAATGGTAAACATGACAAATAGAGAGAGTGAATCTCCCTAACAGGGGCACAGATAGCAATGCAAGACTGACAAGTGTATTAATCCCTCTCCACTCCATTAAAAAAGTTTTGCCTTTAGCTATACTTTAACCACTTGCTGACTGTGCTATGGCCGAATGTCAGCTACAGCTAGTTCTGGGAGACCGTCATATGACATCCTCCCATGATTGCGCCCGCTGCACGCCCCTTGCGGGACGCGGATGGCACACTCTGTGATCACAGTGTCCAGAGGATACTGCTGTTCACAGACTGAGGTGAAGAGCCCATCAGTGGCTCTTTACCATGTGATCAGCTGTGTCCAATCACAGCTGATCATGGATGTAAATGATCAGCTGTGATCATTTAGAAATAGAAGAAAATTGACACCTTATGCCGCGTACACACGATTGCACATTCCGACAACAAAAGCCATGTTTTTTTTTCGACGGATGTTGGCTCAAACTTGTCTTGCATACACACAGTCACACAATGTTGTCAGAAATTCCGAACGTCAAGAAGGTGGTGATGTACGATGGCACTAGAAAAGGGAAGTTCACTACCAAGTGCGCCACCCTTTGGGTTCCTTCTGCTAATCTTGTGTTAGTAGAAGTTTGGTGAGAGACGATTTGCCCTTTTCAGCCTCGTGCTTTTCAGATCGTTACTGCTCTTCAGTTTGTGCTTGTGGGTTCGTATCTGTTCTTCAGTGTGTGTAGTCAGTTCGCATTTGTTTGTCAGTGCGTATCATTATCATTATAGTACGTATTTGATTTTTAGTGCGTTCTTGACCACTCATTTCTGATTTTCAGCTCATTCTTCTCAGGCCTTGCTGTATTTCAGTGCTTTTTGTTAGTTCGTTCTGACCAGCCGACCACTTTGAAGCCATGTTGCATTTGCGGGGGCTTGGTGTTGGGGTTCTTGCTTTGACCCAAGCCCAGTCCATGAACAGGGTGGGGAGGAGTTCATGGACGAAGAATTGGTTGCTCCAGCGTGACCAATTCTCTCAAATGCCTTTGTTGCGGGAGATCCGTGAGAAAAATCCTGACGATTTCAGGAATTATCTCCGGATGACGGACCCCTATTTTACAGTTTTTTGGCTTTGCTGTCCCCTTATGATAGCAGGCAGGACACCTGCATGCAGCAAGTCATCACTCCCGAACAGAGGCTAGTCGCCACGTTGCGGTACTTGGCGATGGGGAGAAGTCTGTAGAACATCAAGTTCTCGACAGGCATCTCCCCCCAGGCTCTGGGGAGCATTATTCCAGAGACCTGTTCTGCCATCATTCAGGTCCTGCAGAAGGACTATATTAAAGTAAGATTTTTCCTTTAACATCACATTCTATGTATTTAATGTTTGCTAATGTATTGTATTTCTTTCATCATTCCCTAATTGCCATTATTGTAATATGCTGTGAATGTACTCTTTGTCCTCATGCATGCTGGAAGTTTTTAAAGTTCCTTTTTGTCCTTCATGCATATTTGCCCTCAGCAGGGATGAGCTTTGAGTTCGAGTCGAACTCATGTTCGACTCGAACATTGGCTGTTCGCAAGTTCGCCGAACAGCGAACAATTTGTGGTGTTCGCGGCAAATTCGAATGCCGCGGAACACCCTTTAAAAGTCTATGGGAGAAATCAAAAGTGCTAATTTTAAAGGCTTATATGCAAGTTATTGTCATAAAAAGTGTTTGGGGACCTGGGTCCTGCCCCAGGGGACATGGATCAATGCAAAAAAAAGTTTTAAAAACGGCTGTCTATAGTATGCCTGTAAAGGGGCGCATGTTTCCTGCAGTCTGACAGCAAAATGACATTTCGAAGGAAAAAACACATTTAAAACTACCCGCGGCTCCCGCTGTGTGACGGCGTCTCTTCGTCTGACGGTTCTTAAATAACGGGGGGCGGGGCCACCCGGTGACCCCGCCCCCTCTGACGCACGGGACATGACGGGACTTCCCTGTGGCATTCCCTGTGACGTCACAGGGAAGTCCCGTCAAGTCACTGTGCATCAGAGGGGGGCAGGGTCACCGGGTGGCCCCGCCCCCCATTATTTAAGAACCGTCAGACGAAGAGACGCCGTCACACAGCGGGAGCCTCCCTCCATGCCAGCATGGATGCGTAGCGGCCCGGAGAAGAAAATGAAGAAGAGAAGAAGAGAAGAAGGAAGAAGGAAGAAGAGATGAAGAAGAAGATGAAGAGAAGAGCGGGAGCCTCCCCCCCATGCCATGGGTGCGGAGCGGCCCGAGGAGAAGAAGATAGAAGACGCCGCGGAGGAGATGCTGGATGAGAACACCGGAGGAAGAACCAGAAGAGCCAGAAGAACCAGAAGAAGAAGATGAAGGAAGATAGAAGAAGCATTTAAATAAAGGAATTGTCAAAAACTGTCTCTTGTCATTTTTAACATTTTTGACAGTTTTTTAGTGAAATGGTAGGGGTAAGTACCCCCTTACCATTTCACACAGGGGGGGGGACCGGGATCGGGGGGTCCCCTTGTTAAAGGGGGCTTCCAGATTCCGATAAGCCCCCCGCCCGCAGACGCCCATAACCACCGGCCAGGGTTGTGGGGATGAGGCCCTTGTCCTCATCAACATGGGGACAAGGTGTTTTGGGGGGCTACCCCAAAGCACCCTCCCAATGTTGAGGGCATGTGGCCTGGTACGGTTCAGGAGGGGGGGGCTGCACTCTCGCCCCCCCTCTTTTCCTGTGGCCTGCCAGGTTGCATGCTCGGATAAGGGTCTGGTATGGATTTTTGGGGGGACCCCACGCCGTTTTTTTTTTTTTTGGCGCGGGGTTCCCCTTAAAATCCATACCAGACCTGAAGGGTCTGGTATGGAATTTAGGGGGAACCCCACGTCATTTTTTTTTTAAATTTTGGCCGGGGTTCCCCTTAATATCCATACCAGACCTGAAGGGCCTTGTATGGAATTTAGGGGGACTCCCACATCATTTTTTTTTTTTAATTTTGGTTCGGGGTTCCCCTTTGGGGAATTCCCATGCCGTTTTTATCAATGAACTTCTATGTGTATTGTCGGCAATGCAATTGCCGCGGGTAGTTTTAAATGTGTTTTTTCCTTCAAAATGTCATTTTGCTGTCAGACTGTTCTAAACACGGGAAACATGCGCCCCTTTACAGGCATACTATAGACACCCCCCAGCTACGAAATTTAAAGGGATATTACACTTTTATTGTTTGACTTTAAGCATTATTAAAATCACTGCTCCTGAAAAAACGGACGGTTTTAAAACTTTTTTTTGCATTGATCCATGTCCCCTGGGGCAGGACCCAGGTCCCCAAACACTTTTTATGACAATAACTTGCATATAAGCCTTTAAAATTAGCACTTTTTATTATTCATGTTTGTGTCCCATAGACTTTAACGGTGTTCGCGTGTTCGAACGAACTTTTTTCCTGTTCGCATGTTCTGGTGCGAACCGAACAGGGGGGTGTTCGGCTCACCCCTAGCTCTCACTAACCTCCCCAGAATGCTATCCTGGGCCCATACACACCTAGCCTAGTCACTTAACAATGTATTTTGTCAGCTCCATTGTAGTGCTTTACCCTAAACACCCCCTAAAATGTGTCCAAATGTTAGTTGTGTCCTCAAATTCATGCAGAGTGCAAGAGGCTTTTTTTGGGGTCCCAAAATCATTTGGAACCCTCCCCCCCAACTGCTAAGTCAGCCGATACCAATCCTCTATCTGCTGACTTTGCCCAACCCATACACACTATACCTACCTCTTTTGTGTTCATATTTATGGATGAATTCACCCAAGCATGTAGTGCAAGTGCCTGCCTCAATACTTTCAAATGGTACTGTTTAAAGTTTTGTTCTCCTATTATCTTGATAGGTAATTGCAGAATGTAAAAAAATGCTTCAATTTGTACAGTGTGTATTTATATTTTTGTATTATGACACTTCTTACCTGTCCAGTGGGCTGCCAATAGTGGCCAAAGTAACACACATTATTTATGCATTCAGCTCTCAATGAAGTGGAGAGGGTTTCCTGTCCAAAACATCTCCCCACCCCCTAAAATTTTTACAATGGGCCATCAGAGGGGGTGAGGAATCTGATAAGTGGACCTTATATTTTTGTCTTTAAATACTCCTTAAAATAAATGTTATACTGATGTTGGCCAAGAATGTTTGTGTCTAATCTGCTTGCAATGTTTATGTGCAAAATGACAAATTTTTGTTTTCTTGTTGGAATGGCAGACTGTGGCTTCCCAATTTACCCAGTGGTGGGACTTCCCCAACTGCGGAGGGGCAATCAATGGGAAACACGTCCACATAGTTCCACCCCCCAACTCGAGGTCATACTATTACAACTATAAGGGGTTTAATAGTATTGTGATGTTGGCGGTGGTGTCTGCGACATATGAGTTTCTCTATGTGGACATGGGGAAGAATGGCCGGATGTTGGATGGTGGAGTCATCGCCCAGACCGTGTTCTACAGAAGGCTCCAGAATGGTGGCTTGGGATTTCCACTTCCGGAAGACAAGGCGGCTAGGCTGCCGTTCGTCTTTGTCGCTGATGAAGCATTTGGGCTGGGTGATCACCTGATGCGGCCGTTCCCGATGAGGACACTCACCCCGGACCAGAGGGTTTTTAACTACCGGCTGGCCAGAGCCAGAAGAGTGGTGGAGAATGCTTTTGGGATAATGGCCAGCCGGTTCCGCCTATTCCTTATGGCAATCAACATGGCGGAATATAAACTTAACCATATAATCTTTGCATGCTGCATTCTCCACAACTATTTAAGGAGAAATTCAATGAACTATGTGGCCTCAGTTGGGACTTCAAGACCAAACCCTGACAGTGCTTGAAGCTGGCCGTCCTGGCTTGCCCCCCCCAAAACGCCCACGAGGTCCTTCTTAAATATATGGAGTACTTTGCTGGTAGGGGGGCCATTGATATGCCAGAAAATGTTTAATAAAGATTTTTAAAAACAATTTTTTAGTTAAACTTAAATAAGATTTCCTTTGATTCAATCCAATGGGATTTTCTTTTTGGCCATTTTCTTCAATAGTGCAAACATAATTTATTTGATACATGAGGTGACAATCTATTCTTCAGCGAACTATTATGTTGTGGGTCTGCTACTCACACACCTTGTTTTTGTTGTTAATGTATGTAATGCATTAATGATAAAAATATTCATCATTTTCAGCGCCATGAATGAATTTTTGGGAGTCAGCACTGTGGGAGTTATTTCCTAAAGGAAAATCCACTTTGCACTCCAAGTGCACTGCAAAAGTGCACTTGAAACTGCACTGAAAGTTCACTTGTAGTGCAAAGTGGATTTGACTTTAGTAAATAACCCCCATTGTCACTGTAAACACCAACTTACTCCAAAAACTGGCATTGAGCATTTAAAGAAGAAGTCACACATTGTTGAGTAGAAAACTTTTTACTCTGTGCACATTCACATGTGCGTTAGAAAAGGGTTTTTGAACAAACCAACATATTTTTGTAATAACATTTTTGGGTTTGACAGTACAAATAGCCTTTTTTTGTGGTAAACAGGCATGTTAAAAAACCATAAAACAATACACTCAAATTTGATAAATTGAAGGCAATCTCAGACATTAGTATGTCCAAACTGTGTTGATCTTGCCTTCATCAGATGGGGTGATGTCACCCCTGTGAAAGCCAAATTTTGAAGATGCACACAAATTGGGAGTCAAAATGTTGTGGGTCCCTGGTGTCCTCAGATGTCCCGAGTCTTTTCTCCCATTTGTGAATAAAAAAAAAGATATACTTAGCACACAGATATTTGAGGCCAGAAATAGTAATATGAAACATTGATTGGAAGTGTCGTACAATTATCTTTTTTGGCAGAGTTCGAAACTAAAGACATTTTTAATTTCGCTTTCTAAAAAAAGGAGAAATTCAATGAACTATGTGGCCTCAGTTGGGACTTCAAGACCAAACCCTGACAGTGCTTGAAGCTGGCCGTCCTGGCTTGCCCCCCCCCAAAGCGCCCACGAGGTCCTTCTTAAATATATGGAGTACTTTGCTGGTAGGGGGGCCATTGATATGCCAGAAAATGTTTAATAAAGATTTTTAAAAACAATTTTTTAGTTAAACTTAAATAAGATTTCCTTTGATTCAATCCAATGGGATTTTCTTTTTGGCCATTTTCTTCAATAGTGCAAACATAATTTATTTGATACATGAGGTGACAATCTATTCTTCAGCGAACTATTATGTTGTGGGTCTGCTACTCACACACCTTGTTTTTGTTGTTAATGTATGTAATGCATTAATGATAAAAATATTCATCATTTTCAGCGCCATGAATGAATTTTTGGGAGTCAGGAAAATGGAGTGATTGTGGCAAATTTTAAAGCACTGTGGGAGTTATTTCCTAAAGGAAAATCCACTTTGCACTCCAAGTGCACTGCAAAAGTGCACTTGAAACTGCACTGAAAGTTCACTTGTAGTGCAAAGTGGATTTGACTTTAGTAAATAACCCCCATTGTCACTGTAAACACCAACTTACTCCAAAAACTGGCATTGAGCATTTAAAGAAGAAGTCACACATTGTTGAGTAGAAAACTTTTTACTCTGTGCACATTCACATGTGCGTTAGAAAAGGGTTTTTGAACAAACCAACATATTTTTGTAATAACATTTTTGGGTTTGACAGTACAAATAGCCTTTTTTTGTGGTAAACAGGCATGTTAAAAAACCATAAAACAATACACTCAAATTTGATAAATTGAAGGCAATCTCAGACATTAGTATGTCCAAACTGTGTTGATCTTGCCTTCATCAGATGGGGTGATGTCACCCCTGTGAAAGCCAAATTTTGAAGATGCACACAAATTGGGAGTCAAAATGTGGATTTCCCTCCTGATCCCATGCCTAATGTCAACATGTGCTAGATCCCATCATGGGGGATCAATGGACGTGTTTCGGGGGTGCAACCCCTTCCTCTCACCTACTTCAGTTGCAAAGAAGGGTTGTACCCACAAAATGCGTACATTGATATGCCGTGATGGCAGCTAGCACATGTTGACACACTGTGTGCATCTTCAAAATTTGGCTTTCAATATACTTTAAAAAAGTTAACAAAATAGTAAATATATAAACAAATTGACTAATTTTGGTGTGTTTTAGATTCTGCCTAAAACATCAATGATGTTTTTGAGTCTTTTTTCAACATCATTGATGTCTTCCTTGATCTTCTTTAAATCCCGATTGCACACCATGATCTCCCCGATGGGGACGTGTGCACTTGCACTTGTGAAATGAGTTTCTTCTTCCACAACATCCACATCATCTAAAATTCAAAAACACACCGCGTATTAAAAATATGCAGGCATACATCTATTACCTGAAGCTGTGGTCTCAGACACTCACCTGTTGTGGTCACTATTTCGCCCACTTCATAAATCTCTCCTTCCTCCACATCCTCTGGTTGTGGTGTTGGGATTTCCCCTTCTTTAGGGGGTTGTGGGTCCCTGGTGTCCTCAGATGTCCCGAGTCTTTTCTCCCATTTGTGAATAAAAAAAAAGATATACTTAGCACACAGATATTTGAGGCCAGAAATAGTAATATGAAACATTGATTGGAAGTGTCGTACAATTATCTTTTTTGGCAGAGTTCGAAACTAAAGACATTTTTAATTTCGCTTTCTAAAAAAAGGAGAAATTCAATGAACTATGTGGCCTCAGTTGGGACTTCAAGACCAAACCCTGACAGTGCTTGAAGCTGGCCGTCCTGGCTTGCCCCCCCCCAAAGCGCCCACGAGGTCCTTCTTAAATATATGGAGTACTTTGCTGGTAGGGGGGCCATTGATATGCCAGAAAATGTTTAATAAAGATTTTTAAAAACAATTTTTTAGTTAAACTTAAATAAGATTTCCTTTGATTCAATCCAATGGGATTTTCATTTTGGCCATTTTCTTCAATAGTGCAAACATAATTTATTTGATACATGAGGTGACAATCTATTCTTCAGCGAACTATTATGTTGTGGGTCTGCTACTCACACACCTTGTTTTTGTTGTTAATGTATGTAATGCATTAATGATAAAAATATTCATCATTTTCAGCGCCATGAATGAATTTTTGGGAGTCAGGAAAATGGAGTGATTGTGGCAAATTTTAAAGCACTGTGGGAGTTATTTCCTAAAGGAAAATCCACTTTGCACTCCAAGTGCACTGCAAAAGTGCACTTGAAACTGCACTGAAAGTTCACTTGTAGTGCAAAGTGGATTTGACTTTAGTAAATAACCCCCATTGTCACTGTAAACACCAACTTACTCCAAAAACTGGCATTGAGCATTTAAAGAAGAAGTCACACATTGTTGAGTAGAAAACTTTTTACTCTGTGCACATTCACATGTGCGTTAGAAAAGGGTTTTTGAACAAACCAACATATTTTTGTAATAACATTTTTGGGTTTGACAGTACAAATAGCCTTTTTTTGTGGTAAACAGGCATGTTAAAAAACCATAAAACAATACACTCAAATTTGATAAATTGAAGGCAATCTCAGACATTAGTATGTCCAAACTGTGTTGATCTTGCCTTCATCAGATGGGGTGATGTCACCCCTGTGAAAGCCAAATTTTGAAGATGCACACAAATTGGGAGTCAAAATGTGGATTTCCCTCCTGATCCCATGCCTAATGTCAACATGTGCTAGATCCCATCATGGGGGATCAATGGACGTGTTTCGGGGGTGCAACCCCTTCCTCTCACCTACTTCAGTTGCAAAGAAGGGTTGTACCCACAAAATGCGTACATTGATATGCCGTGATGGCAGCTAGCACATGTTGACACACTGTGTGCATCTTCAAAATTTGGCTTTCAATATACTTTAAAAAAGTTAACAAAATAGTAAATATATAAACAAATTGACTAATTTTGGTGTGTTTTAGATTCTGCCTAAAACATCAATGATGTTTTTGAGTCTTTTTTCAACATCATTGATGTCTTCCTTGATCTTCTTTAAATCCCGATTGCACACCATGATCTCCCCGATGGGGACGTGTGCACTTGCACTTGTGAAATGAGTTTCTTCTTCCACAACATCCACATCATCTAAAATTCAAAAACACACCGCGTATTAAAAATATGCAGGCATACATCTATTACCTGAAGCTGTGGTCTCAGACACTCACCTGTTGTGGTCACTATTTCGCCCACTTCATAAATCTCTCCTTCCTCCACATCCTCTGGTTGTGGTGTTGGGATTTCCCCTTCTTTAGGGGGTTGTGGGTCCCTGGTGTCCTCAGATGTCCCGAGTCTTTTCTCCCATTTGTGAATAAAAAAAAAGATATACTTAGCACACAGATATTTGAGGCCAGAAATAGTAATATGAAACATTGATTGGAAGTGTCGTACAATTATCTTTTTTGGCAGAGTTCGAAACTAAAGACATTTTTAATTTCGCTTTCTAAAATCGCAATACTTACCTGTTTTGGTCAAGTTTCACACATGGAGACACCCCTAGTATCCACTGGAGCACCTGTGTGGGACACCCTAAAAAGTTTGTTCTGATGTCCCACACTAGTGCTCCTGCGTCCAGATGTGTAAACAGCTGCTGAGTGTCCTCTCCTTACACTCAATCAAGTTTGCATTTCATTCTAGTTACAAACCCATCTAGACAACAATGTACTAAACTTCTTTTAATACATATAGGCATGAACAAATGTAGTTAACCTGTATCTGCCAAAAACATTGTATTAGTGGGCGAACAAACAATGTTTACTACGACCGATTACTGTGCCCACGAACCTGAAAGTTGCCATTTTAATTTCAATATTTCTTTACTATTTTTAGTAAAGTGAACAAGATATACGTTTGTTACAATAAGTCGGATGTTCCGACTGGAGCAAGTAAAACCAAAGTATACAAATGAGAGTCAAGTAATGCAGAGATAAGCACACAAGTCGGACTAAACAGTGGGGGGTTATGCTTAGCGTTATAACATAATAACAGAACAACTCGATAACTCCAAACGGGGGGAGGGTGTATGGGAAGGAGCACCAGTTAAGTAGGCAACTAGTTACATCATAGAAAGGGAGTAGATAGGAGAATAAGAGAAAATAGAAGAATGAGAGAGAGTCGTAATAGGAAGAGTACATCAGGTGGTAAAAGTACATTTTGGGTGTGTGAGCCAGACATGCCATTTATACAAAAACTTTTCCATATTTAGATTTTTCCTAGCAACTAGTCTCTCCATTTCACATTGAAGGTTCAAATCTGAAATTGTGTTGGCAACGGATGGAGACTCAGTGGTTTTCCAGAGTTTAGTGATGTTCATTTTTGCCGCGAGTAGCAGGTGGACTATTACTACTCGTGATCTGGGCGGGAATTTTTCTATTCAAAGGTGTAGTAATGCTGGTGAGGGATTAGGGGTCATTGAAACCTGTGATATGATGGAGATTAAGGCAAATATTTGTTTCCAGAATGAGCTTAGAGATTTGCAAAACCACAGTATGTGTGCTATGGTACCAGAACTTCCACAGGACCTCCAGCAGGTAGGAGGATGTCCAGGGAAGATTTTGGAGAGAAGGTAGGGTATGAAATACCATCTTTGAATTGTTTTTTGGTATGTTTCCCAGTGGTTGGAGCAATGGGATGCTGTAAAGGTGTGCTTAAAGGCGTGTGTCCACATGTTGGGGGTGGCATCGATGTTTAGTTCTTCTATCCATTTTGAGAGAGAAGGTATTTGGGAGTATGGCCGGTTGTCGCTAAGTATAGATTACAGTGTAGAGATATCATGTTTTGGGTATGTTGCGTGTGTGTGTAGAAGTTGTGTATTGGTTCAGGAATTTTGGCCTCAGTAGAGATTTTAGATTTTTGAAGGAAGTGGGAGATCCTCATGTATGTAAAGGCTTCAGTATGGGGGAGGTCGTATTCGTGTTGGAGATTTGTAAAGGTTTTTAGAGTGTTATTGGTGTTGTAGAGATCTGAGATATTAGTTATCTTTTGTGTCTGCCAGATTTGTAAGTTTAGATTTGGTATTTGTGACATCAATGTTCTGAGAGGGGTCTGTATTATATGAGACGGGTGGTCTGAGGTTAACGTCTGGGTGAATTTCTTCCAGACTGTTAGCGAGGCCGTGATTGACGGAGGATTAGTCATTGTGTTAGGAGGGAGACCCACTGACGTTGCAAGGAGTATATCGCGCAGAGTATTTGGTTTGAAGGATGACGATTCTATGATTGACCAGGCCTTTTTGGGGTTTGGATGCCACCAGTAGTATAGCTGGTCCAGGATGGAAGCATAATAGTAGCTTTGAATGTGAGGGAGGCTTACTCCACCTTTTTTGTGATGTCTGGTTAGTACGTATTGAGCGCATCTAGGTGGTTTAGTTTCCCATATAAACCTGGAAAGTTGTTTTTGTATGGAGGTGAAAAAGGAGTGGGGTGTAGGTAAGATTACTGTGCCAAATAGGTATAGTAGCTTGGGGAGGATTAGCATTTTAAAGGATGCAACTCGTCCAAGTTTAGAAAGGCCTGTTGTGCGCAGTTGGTTTAATAGTGGAGGAAGTAGTTTTTGGAAGGCACAATAGTTAAGGTCATAGAGTTGAGGCAGCGAGGGGGCTAATTTTATCCCCAAGTATGAGATAGACTGTTTCGTCTATGAATAAGGGAGAGTACTCTCCAGGAGGGACTGTTGTCTATGTGTTAGATTAAGCAGAAGTATTAGAGACTTGGAGGAATTCATTTTGTAGAAGGAGGCAGAGCTAAATTGAGTGAGGATGTCTTGGATTGCAGGCATGGAGTGGGCTGGGTTTGTGATCATAAGTATGACATCATCGGCAAAAAGGCTGATTTTATGTTCTATGTAATTGTGTTTGATGCCTGAAATGTGCTTGTCCCCTCTAATCTTTGCCGCAAGGGGTTCCATTATTAGAGCAAAAATAAGGGGGGAGAGCGGGCAGCCTTGTCGTGTGCCGTTGGAGATCCCGAATGGTGTAGACAGGGTTCCGTCAGTTAACACTCTAGCTGAGGGGTTCGAGTAAAGTGAGAGAATGGCCGTTTGGAACCAGCCTGTGATTCCAAATTTGGAGAGTACTGCTCTCAGGAATCCCCAATGCACCCTGTTGAATGCCCTCTCTGCGTCCAGGGATAGCAGCAGAGAAGGCGTTCGTGTTTGGGTGACCCGATGAATCAAATTAATGACTCTTCTAGTTGCGTCTGGGGCTTGCCTGTTCGGCATAAAGCCGACTTGGTCTGGGTGCACTAGAGAGGGAAGACATTTCAACAACCTAGAAGCAATGACCTTAGCAAATATTTTCACGTCTGTGTTGAGAAGCGAAATGGGTCTGTATTTGGATGTGGAAGTAGGGTCTTTCTCTGGTTTGGGAATAGTGGTGATGATTGATCGTAGCATATGAAGCGGTAGAGAACCAGAGGTGGCAGCAGAGTTGAAGAAGTCAGTAAGGTGGGGGGTGATGAGTTTGGCAAATGTTTTGTAAAATTCGTTGGTGTAACCATCTTCCCCAGGTGACTTGTGGAGAGGAAGGGTGTTGATGGCTTTTAAGACTTCGTCATCCTCTAGTTGTGTGTGGGTTATATTCGGGAGATCAATAGTGGATAGGAAGTTTTGTATGTTTTGATCAGTTGGTTGAGGAGTAGCTGTGTCGTGTGAGAGGTTGTAGAGAGAAGAGTAATAATTGCTAAAGGCATTAGCTATATCCTGTGGGTTTGTCAGGAGTTGTTTGGTGGTAGGGTGTTGAAGGGATGTTATTTTACTTTTAATGCGTTGGGCTTTGACTTGTTGAGCTAGTAAAGTGCCAGCTTTATTACCTAAAGCATAGTCTTTGGCTTTGGTCAATTTAAGGTTGTTCTCGAATTGAAAGAGCAGAAGTGAGCGGAGTTTTTGTCGCTGTTCTAAGAGCTCACTGGTTAGTTTATGAGAGGGGGTCATTTTATTCTGGTTTTCTAATAGGGTAATTTGGGAGAAGAGCTCGTCAACTCGCTTAGACCTCTGGTTTTTAACATTACTGTGAAGTTTAATTAGAATGCCACGCATGTAAACTTTATATGCTGACCAAAGTACAAACCCATAAGTGTCCGGTTGGTTGTTCATTTGAAAATAAGAGCGGTGCTCAGTATTGAGTTTCTGAACAATGTTTGGGTCGGAGATGAGGGAGGCATCAAGTCTCCATAATCTGGTCGCCCTAGGTCTGCAATTTCCCACAGTAAGGGAGACGGGTGCATGGTCCGACCATGAGATGGTTCCATTTTCGGATTTCGTCACGTCCTGGAGGGTGATTTTGTCAACAATAAAGAAGTCGATTCGGGAGTATGAGAGTTGAGAAGAGGAGAAATATGAAAAGTCCCGCTCGTTGCTATGGTGGCATCTCCACAGAGAGATCGTTGGCTTGAAGAAAGGGGTTCAGAACAGTTCGGCGGTTTCTAGTCTCGGACGTTGTGTCAAGTGTGGAGTCTCCAATGATTTTGAAGTCTCCTCCCATAAGAAGCCTCCCCTTCCGGAGTCGTGTAATTTTCTTGTAGAGTTGGTTGTGGAATCGTAGTTGCTGTTTGTTTGGGCCATAGACATTGATCAGGGTGTAGGTGACTTGATTAATGTCACATAGAAGAATCAGGAAATGGCCATGGGGGTCTGCAAAAGATTGATGCAGTTTAAATTGTAGTGTGTTCCGTATGGCAGTGAGGACTCCATTTTTCTTCTTCTGGCCTGAAGCTGAAAAAACCTGGTCGTAATTTTTTAGGGCAAATCTGGGAGTTTTAGCAGAGGCAAAATGGGTCTCTTGGACGAAGAGGATATCGGCTTTTTGGGTGTTGGCCTCTCTGAGAAGCGCAGATCTTTTCTGCGGGGAGTTTAAGCCCCTTGCGTTAATAGAGACTATTTTGAAAGCCATTCCGGGAGATTAAAGGTAGACCTCAGGTGAAGGTGGTGAGCAGTAGGCGTGGAACAATCCGCTAGTCCGGCTCTAAATGGTAAGGATAGAGGGGGTTGTCACTTATGTAAAGGAATAGGGCTCCGGATGTAGCTTGATGGAGAGGTGGGTGGTGATTGGCTGGTGCTGGGTTCAGGTAAAGGGTGTTTGTTTAAAAGGGGAGAGCCCAGAAACAAAAAGGAAAAAAAACATAAGGGGTCCGGGCTTAATGTGCAGATACTACTGCAAACAGGCAGTGGGGGCAAGAGAACTTATGTCCACAACGTGGGACAGGGATCTCTTAACAGGCAGGCAGGTACTGGATAAGGGCGCTGCAGTTTCCCAGCCATTAGGCGTGTGTAGAGAAGGATATAGGATGTGGCTGTCAGGCATTTGGAGGGTCTCCTCCAGTTTCCATGAGGATTGGAAGTTGATCTGAAGGGTGCGGTGTTTCCTCTGGGATGATATGCCAGTTTCTCAGGAGTGTGAGTCCCAAAGGTAAGGTGCGCACTGCGTGAGTTTTGTTTTGATGCGTAATGAGTAGTTTAGTAGGGAAGCCCCATTTATAGGGGATTTTATGGTTCTGGAGCGCTTTTGTTATAGTCGCCAACTGTCTGTGATTTTCCATTGTAGTTTTGGACAAGTCAGCATACAGTGCGATATTAGTGAAAGGGTCAGGGAGTCTTGTCGCTCGTTTGGCAGCATACATTACTTTTTCTTTTACAGTGAAAAAATGGATGCGCGCCAGAACATCTCTGGGGGTGGAAGCAGGGAGGTGAGATGGCTTGGGGAGTCTGTGTGCCCTGTCAATTTCCATGTCACGAGTTGTCAGGTCAGGCAAAAGGGTCCGCATCAGGGATTGCTTCAGATCAGATGGTTGGATTGACTCTGGAATATTGCGAAATTTGATATTATTCGGTCTGGAACGGTCTTCCAAAACTGTGAGCTTCAGATTGATTAGTTGTAGTTCATCGTCATGATCCGCAAAGCCATCCACCAGCTCATTATGGGCAGAAAGCATGTCTCCCATTTTAGCCTCCATTCATGTAATAGCTTAGTCATGCTGGTTTACTGATATGGATAAAGAGGAGACAGCAGTAGATAAATCATTGTACAGTGTTTGCCTCAGAGAAAGCAACATATTCTTCATAGTATTCTCAGACAATGGCTGGTCTGAGGCAGGAAAGGCATCTAACACTGATGATTGCTGCAGAGGGGGGAGAGAGAACATGCAGGGAGTTGTGACAGGCAGGGACTGCTGAGGCTCAGCTGTTCTGAGCCTAGTCTTGGCAGGGCTGGATGTCGTGGGTGAGTTAGGGGGAGAACACTCACCCTGTGAGTCAGAGGGTTGGCGAAGCTCCGGAGACAGCGCGGGGCTCTGGCTGAGATGTGAGGAGGAGAGCCGCGCTGTTGTTTCCCGGCCATTGCCGGCGCCATTTTGGCCGCTCGTCAGGCTGGGTGAGGGGTAGTAATCGGTCAGTTTCCTGGGGAGTGTGGATGTTTTCCTTCTCTTCAGCATGGTCGCTTGCTGTGTAGGGATAATTAGGCTGCTTGTGGGGTGGTTTCTCCTTCTCTGGAGCCGCTGTATATATCGCTGTGGCTGGGTATACTGTGGAGCTGTGGATCTAGGCAGCCATCCGCACGAGCCGTCAAGCCACTGAAAGTTGCCATTTTAAATTGTACAACGGTAAAGAAATGCACATGGAGCAGCACTAAAGTAATAATATTAATAGAAACTAGGGATGAGCCGAACACCCCCCAGGACACGAACATGAAAAGTCAAAAGTGCTAATTTTAAAGGCTTATATGCAAGTTATTGTCAAAAAAGTTTGGGGACCCGGGTCCTGCCCCAGGGGACATGTATGAAAAAAAAAGTTTTTAAAACGGCTGTGTTTTTCAGAAGCGGGCGCAGGGTTCCCCTTGATATCCATACCAGACCTGAAGGGCCTGGTATGGAATTTGGGGGGACCCCCACATATATTTTTTTTAAATTTTGGTTTAGGGTTCCCCTTAATATTCATGCCAGACCCAAAGGGTCTGGTAATGGACTGGGGGGGACCCCATGCTGTTTTTTTTCAATGACTTATTTTATCTGTATTGCCGGGACCGACAATTCATTATAGCTGCGAGTACTTTTAAATGACTTTTTTTTCCTTTAGAAATCTCATTTTGTGGGGCGTGGCCTGGAGCAGCATGGAATAGGATGCTAGGGAACAGAGCTCCACCGGCTGTTTATCCGCATCTACAAATCCTGGGACCTAACATACATCTAAAGACCTGAAAATCACTACCGCCACATCGGGAGCCCTCAAAGATCATGTCGCTGCCAAAAAAAACCTGCCTCTGTGGTCGCAAAACTAGGACAATACCACCGGCAAGACTCAGAATCAGAGTCAAGATGGTGGTGCCATGCAGGGAGGAGAGACATCTGTGGGAGTGGACACGGCGAAAGTGCTAGAGGCAATAACAACATGCCAAGAAGCCATTACAGCCTGCCAGACTACTCTTACAGCCCGGATTGAGGACGTGAAAGTTGACATTTCTCTGGTGAGGCAGGACTTTCAAAAACTGAGAGAAAGAGTTACAGAGGCGGAGAACCGGATGAGCATCGTGGAGGACACCCGCCCCCCTCTCCAGAACTCCACAGCAGATTTACAGCTCCAGGTGAGCCAGCTCCTGCAGAAGCAGGATGACATTGAGAACAGACTGAGATGTTGTAACCTCAGGTTCATCATCCTCCCTGAGGGGGTGGAAGGGAGAGATCCCCTATGGGAGGGAATTATTCTCTCCCACATTTGTGGTGGAACGTGCACATCGATTGTCGGGCAAACCACCGCCAGCCGGAGCACCCCCACGCACATTCATAGCAAAGTTCCTTAACATCAGGGCTAGAGATGCCATACTCCGTCTCAGCAGAAAAAAAGGCAACATCCCTTTTGGAAACAAGATGGTCGCCGTCTTCCTGGACTTCTCAGCAGAGGTACAATGCAGAAGACGGACCTTCATGTAAGTCAAAAGATGCCTCCGCATTAAAAATGTGAAATGCTTTTTCCGGCCCGTCTCCGCGTCGAGGGAGAAGACAGAGCTCATTTCTTTGAAGATCCGGAGGCAGCCATCACGTGGCTGGAACAGAGAGAAGCACACAGATAAGTAATTATGCTGTTCCTCTCTTTCACTACCTCTCCCCTGGTTTCTAATATACTTCCTCCTCATGGCTATTCTGTCCTAGATCATCACCCAGAGACGGGGGGGGGGGGGGGGGGGCGACTGCAGAAAGAAATCTAGTTGCGTAGGAGTTGTGCCTGAGGCTGCTGCAGCTTAGAAGGGCTGAGTTTCTCACTTGCCACTAAACGGATCAATTTTTGCTTTCCCTCTTCACACAGCCATAGCATGATAGTTGCTTTGCATGCACTCCCAGCACACCTTGATCAAGCATTTATTCCCCAGGGCTTGACTCCATGGAACACACTCATGGGAAGAACCTTTGTTTTCAAAAACCTGCTCTCAAGCAGTCTGGCCCCTGCTGCCCCCTTTCATGTGGCCTCAACAGGTTGGTCACTGGAGAGCCACTGCAATCGCATGCCCAACATGCTTCCACCTGACCCCTTTCTACTAGCTTCTGACTCTATGGATCATACATTCTGTTTGACAAATCCAATCCAAGGTCAGATAGACCTGCATACCTACTAAAAGATAAATGGTCTTCATTAATTTCTGGCGGAGGGAGACTCTCCCTTGGAGAACTCACTATTGGAAGTGAGCTGAGTTCTGTAATGTGTAACGTTACTCAGCGTAGTTTCGCCCCAATCACCAAAGCTTACAAGCTGAAATGGAACGAACTAACCACTGCTGTGCTGACTGTGCCCTTCACTATTAACAAAACACCAATGACATCAGCCTCAGTGACTGCCTTCCCAATCCTACTGTTGCTAATTTCTTTTTCCACAGTTTGGACATTGTTTAAGCCACGTTGGCAGTTAGGGATAAATGCCCGCACCAGTTTGGGAACGTGTAGGGCGGGGAGGGGGGTGGGGGGTTTTAGAATGTTAAGAGACATGTTATCTTGCTATGCACTAAGCAAATGCTCATATTACCATGCCAATTGTATAGTACCTTTAGAAATTGCCTCCCCCTGGAGACTATACACCATTGTATTAACTATTTGGGGTTGTCTGAATCATGGAGCTCACCAATACTGCTACCTCTCCCAATGGCCACCTTAAAGCTACTCACATGGAACATCCGTGGAGTCAGAGACCCAATTAAGAGGTCAGCAGTATTCATACTGCTTAAAAAACAAAGGGCAGATGTGGTGGTACTAGTGGAAACCCACGCTGAAGGCCTCACACACACAGGGCACTCAAACGGCCATGGATAGGATGGGCCTTACATTCTGTCCACACCACGCATTCCAGAGGGGTGTCGATTTTAATTGCTAAAACCACACACTTTGAGCTTCAGGGTTTGGAAATTGATCCGCTGGGTAAATATGTGTTCTTGAAGGTCAAGTTGCATGGGGAGTTTATTTTCCTGTTGGCATTTTATGTCCCGCCACCATTCTACTACACGGTTCTTACTGCTGGGTTTGACTTCATGGCTCTGCACCCCAATGTCCCAGAAGCATGGCTAGGAGATTTTAATAATGTTTTGGACCCAGCCATGGATAGAATGAGTAGCCCGGCTGCTGTGCCTGCATCCCCCCACCCCAAAAGATTTGCTAGACTTCTGAGCGACTTCAACCTTGTTGATATGTGGAGGGTCAGGAACTCTTCCTCCAGGGCTTACTCCTGCTTCTCCATATCTCATCATGCTATGTCTCATATAGATCTTATACTTTTATCAAGAGCACTTCTCCCCAGACTGACAGACTCAGGATTTTCTCCTAGATCACTCTCGAATCACTGTCCCTACTGGGTCACACTCTCTTTGTCACATGGTCGCCCGCCAGCCATGTGGTGTTGAATCCCTTCTGGCTGACATTGCTTCCAGAGGATGACGACCTCCCAGCAGATTGGGAGCAATATTTTATGACAAATGAGGGCTCTGCCTCAGTTCAGACAGTGTGGGAAAGGTTTAGAAAACATGCCCGCATGACTCTCACTGCACATATTAACAGACTTAAACGAACATCAGCGTTAGCCATTGACAGGGCAGACAATAGTCTATACGCAGCAGAGAGAGCGTTTCAGGGCAACCCCACTATAGACAAAGCAAACAGCCTTAAACTATGCTCGAGGATGCTGGACCAACTACATTATGAAAAGTCTAGACGCAAACTCTTCTTTCATAAACAGAACACATTTGAGCATAGAGAGGACTGGGAAACTCTTGGCTTACCTGGTGCATTGTGAAGAGAGACCCCCTGTGGTGATTTCCCTACACTCCCCTAATGATGTACTGATGACAGAACCTAGCAGGGTGTCAGATATGTTCAAAGACTTCTTCAGCAATCTGTACACAACCACAGCTTCGAGAGACACCTCCTCCATGAAATCCTTCCTTGAGGAGCTGACAATCCCCCAGGTGACTGATAAACAGGTTGAGGAGTTGGAGGCCCCATTAACAACAGACAAAATATCCAGGGCCATAGCAGAATTCCCCAGGTCTAAGGCCCCAGGATCGGATGGTCTACCTGTGGAGTTCTACTCCACCCACTCTGAACTGTCTTTCCCTAGGTTGCTTATACTATACAATGCCATATTTGAGGGCTCTGACCTTCCAACATTGATGAGGGAAGCAACCATAGTACTAATTCCCAAACCTGGTAAGGATCCCCATATCCCTGAATCGTACCGCCCCATATCCCTGCTTCAGGTGGATGTCAAGATACTTGCAAAATTCCTTGCTATTTGCCTGAATAAAGTCATTATGTCCTTGGTACACTGTGATCAGGCGGGCTTCAAGCCAGGCAGGAACACGTCTTTTAATCTCAGAAGGTTATTTATAAACTTACAGGCTATGCATGACAACACAGGGTCTAGGGTGGTAGTGGCCCAAGATACAGCCAAGGCGTTCGACTCGGTGGAGTGGAGCTACCTGTGGACCTGTTTGAGCAAATTTGGCCTTGGACCAAAATTCATAAAATGGGTCCAGCTCCTATATCAGGCTCCGGTGGAGAGGGTGCTGGCAAATGGCTGGCCATCTGGGCAGTTCCCTTTGTCCAGAGGTACAAGACAGGGGTGTCCTCTGTCACCATTGCTGTATGCACTGGTGGCAGATCCACTCGCAATAGCTATACGTGCTCACCCAGGGATCGTGGGACTCTGCAGGGGGGAGGTAATGGAAAAGATTAGCACATATGCAGATGACACGCTACTATACCTAGATGACTCAGACAACTCCCTACCGCTGGCCCTAGCCTTAATTGATAAAATCCCAGATACTCCCCCTAGATAGCTTCCCACCACCCAGAGATAGAGCCATGTCACCTCTACAGAGAGTGGATGTCATAAAATATCTAGGTGTACCGACAATCAGGGACCCAGCAGATTACGTATCGCTAAATATATATGAAATGCTTAAGCAGAAGACTCAGATTTGGGCTCGCCTCCCCTTGGGAGTGATGGGCTGAATAAATCTAGTAAAAATGGTTCTCTTACCCAAAATTTTATACATGGTATGGTACTCGCCAGTATACCTAGTGCTCAGGCATTTCAAATTAATGGAAACTATCCTAAAGCCATTTATATGGGGTAACAATAGGCACAAAGTCTTATGGTATAAACTGAAAAACCCCACAGATCTGGCTTGAATGGCTCTACCTGATTTTAATGCATAATTTCTTTCAGCCCAACTGTCACAAATCTTTCATGTTGACAAAGCGGACAGAGAGAGATTTCTCTGTTTTCTCTGCCCTAGATGGTCTCAGAAGACCCAGGACACACTAGTGGCGATAACAGGGGGAGCGAGAAGTGAGTGACAGATTGACAACCGCAGATCACTACTGTATCAATATACAAGGATCTGGAATCTAGCTTTAATTAGGTAAATCTACTAGCAATACACAAATTCACCTCCCTGTGGCACAACGCAAATCTTCCTGAATTCTACTTAATCCCAGACAGTGAGGTGTGGAGCTCAAAGGGAATATTCTATATGTCTCACATCACTTCCAATGGAAAGCTGAAGAATTTTGATAGACAAAGCTGTGTTTGCCTTACCGAACCAAATGTTCTTTAGGTATATACAGCTTTGCCACGCCTTTCACACACAATTCCCACTAGATGATTTAGTCCTGGCCAGTAACCCCCTAATGGAAGCAATAAAATGCCCAGAACTGAAAAAACTGATCTCTCAATTTTACTTGATGCTGACGATCCCACAAGCAACCAGGTCAGCGTGTGCACTAAAGTCTAGGTGGGAGGGGGAGGTAGGCACTTTGGAAGATGATAAATGGAGTGATGCCCTAGACACATGTAAACTAGTATTCCCTAAATTATCGGATCGCCTAACCCAAATCTTTATGATACATCGATCCTACCTCACACCGCTCAGAATATCCAGATACAAGCATAACCAGTCTGCATCATGCCCAATGTGTAAACAAGCTGTGGGCACTTTCTTTCACCTACTGTGGCAATGCCCACAGATTCAGGCTTTTTGGACACAGGTGGTACGATTTCTACATGACACAATGGGTTCCCCTATAACACTGCAGCCCAAAACATGCTTACTAGGAATCTTTCCAGATCCAGAGATAAATAAATTCAATAAGATATTTCTACACACAACACTCTTTTCTGCACGGAAGGTCATAGCTAGAGTCTGGATGAGACCTAATCCCCCGGAGTTTTCACATTGGATAGCGGAAGTCAACACTGTGTTACCTTACAAGAAACTTATATACTCACATAGAGGATGCCCCTCAAAGTATGAAAGAATTTGGGACAAGTGGATTAAGGCACCTGAAACCTGCACCTGAGGGGAAAACATATGTAATTCATTCATGGGCCTATAGCCTTCGCATTAAATGTATGTGGTGGGGAAAGGCAGTGATTACGATGGTATAGTGTATTCAATTTTAGCATATTACTGAATGTCTACTACTACTGAATGTCAATGGTACTACAAGGGATAACTTATGTTAATACTGACAGTATCTCACAAAAGTGAGTACACCCCTCACATTTTTTATATTTTAATATATCTTTTCATGTGACAACAATGAAGAAATGACACTTTGCTACAATGTAAAGTAGTGAGTAGCTTGTATAACAGTGTCAAGTTGCTGTCCCCTCAAAATAACTCAACACACAGCCATTAATGTCTAAACCACTGGCAACAAATATGAGTACACCCCTAAGTGAAAATGTCCAAATTGGGCCCAAAGTGTCGAAATTTTGTGTGGTCACCATTATTTTCCAGCACTGCCTTAACCCTCTTGGGCATGGAGTTCACCAGAGCTTCACAGGTTGCCACTGGAGTCTTCTTCCATCCTTCATGACGACATCATGGAGCTGGTGTATGTTGGAGACCTTGCGCTCCTCCACCCTCCGTTTGAGGATGCCCCACAGATGCTCAATAGGGTTTAGATCTGGAGACATGCTTGGCCAGTACATCACCTTTACCCTCAGGTTCTTTAGCAAGGCAGTGGTCATCTTGGAAGTGTGTGGGGGGTCGTTATCATATTGGAATACTGCCCTGCAGCCCAGTCTCCAAAGGGAGGGGATCATGCTCGGCTTCAGTATGTCACAGTACATGTTGGCATTCATGGTTCCCTCAATGAACTGTAGCTCCCCAGTGCTGGCAGCACTCATGCAGCCCCAGACCATGACACTCCCACCACCATACCTCCCAACCGTCCCGGATTGCCCGTGAAAGTCCCGCTGTGGGAGGTCTGTCCCGCGTCCCGGGCAGCTTCATTCCGGGACAATACAATGTCCCGGAATTGCCCCACTGGCCGATCTGATGCCCCCCTAAAAATTGCCGCATTGCCGCTGTCCCTCACTGCCTGCTGTACTAGTTTTGGCCGCGACCGCTTCATTTCACCCCCAGACGCTGCCTGGCTCACTGCCAAAACAACTGGTTGCTAGGCATGGCCCGCCTGGCGTCTAACAACCAGTGACGTCACGACAAGGAGGAGAGTGGAGCCCCAGCATTTAGCCAAAGGAGGAGTCCTCTTCGCGCCTAAGCTCCGCCCCCGGCTCCGCCCCTAACTCCGCCCCCGACTCCGGGTCTTCCCTGAGTGGAGCCCCAGCATTTAGCCAAAGGAGGAGTCCTTTTCGCGCCTAAGCTCCGCCCCTGACTCCACCCCCGACTCCGCCCCCAACTCCGGGTCTTCCCTGAGTGGAGCCCCAGCATTTAGCCAAAGGAGGAGTCCTCTTCGCGCCTAAGCTCCGCCCCCGGCTCCGCCCCTGACTCCGCCCCCGACTCCGGGTCTTCCCAGAAGGCTGTTCCTGCGCTGGAATAAAGGTAGGAGAAATGCTCCCTGCACTGCCCTGACTCTGAGTACACTCATGGTAACTCTGCTCCCTCCCATACACTGCCCCTCTCCAGTCATGCTGTACAGTCCCCCCATACTGCCCTCCACTACCCCCCCCCCATTATACTGCCCCCCTCCCATTTTACTGCCCTCCACTACCCCCCCATATACTGCCCTCTACTACCACCCCTCCCATCATACTGCCCCAATCCCATCATACTGCCCCCCCTCCTATTATACTGCCCTCCACTGCCCCCCCTCCTATTATACTGCCCTCCACTGCCACCCCTCCTATTATACTTCCCTCCACTAACCCCCCCATTATACTGCCTTTCACTGCCACCCCCACCCATCATACTGCCCCCCTCCAATTATACTGCCCTCCACTGCCATCCCTCCTATTATACTGCCCTCCACTAACCCCCCTCCCATCATACTGCCCTCCACTACCACCCCTCCCATAATACTGCCCTCCACTAAACCCCCTCCCATTATATTGCCCTCCACTACCATCCCTCCCATCATACTGCCCTGCACTAACCCCCCCTCCTATTAAACTGCCCTCCACTACCGCCTCCTCCCATCATACTGCCCTCCACTACCTCCTCTCCCATCATACTGCCCTCCACCCCATCATACTGCCCTCCACCCCATCATACTGCCCTCCACTGCCTCCCCTCCCATCATAATGCCTTCCACTGCCTCCGCCCCCAACATACTGCCTTCCACTGCCACCCCTCCCATCATACTGCCCTCCACTGACACCCCCTCCCATCATACTGCCCTCCACTGCCACCAACTCCCATCAAAAACTGTAAAAAAACTCTAAAAAATAAAATGGATAAAATATAATGGTAAAAAATAATAACAAAAATAAAATAACAACAATAAAAAAAAACTACTGATCCTGTTCACTGCCCTACTGATTATGTCTACTGCCCTACTAACCACGTCCACTGCTCTACTGACCACGTCCACTGCCCTACTGACCATGTCCACTACCTTACTGACCACTTTCTCTGCCATACTGACCACTTTCTCTGCCATACTGACCACTTCCACTGCTCTACTGACCATGTCCACTGCCCTACTGACTGACACCATTCACAGTCCACACTGACACCACTGGCGGAACTACCAGCAAAGGTTGCACTTGCAACTAGGCCCTGGCCTTCTGCCCCCATGGCCGGGCCCAATCTGCTGTGGGACCATGAAGGGTGATGGGATCAGTGGGAAGGGCTCTGGGCTTGAAGGGAATGGCCCATGCTGGAGGTCGGGGGGGCCCTTCATGGTTTCTTGCACCAGGGCCCCTGAAGGTTCTAATTACGCCTCTGCTGCACCCTGTATACAGCTCATCCAGTACCCTGTGCCCTGTATATAGCTCGTCTCAGAACCCCGCACCCTGTATATAGCTCATCCCAGAACCCTGCACCCTGTATAAATCTCATCTCAGAACCCTGCACCCTGTACATAGCTCATCACAGATCCCTGCACTCTGTACATAGCTCACCCCAGAACCATGCTCTCTGTACATAGCTCAACCCAGAACCCTGCACTCTGTACATAGCTCAACCCAGAACCCTGCACTCTGCATGCAGCTCACTCCAGAACCCTGCACAATGAATGCAGCTCACCCCAGAACCCTGCACTCTGAATGCAGCTCACCCCAGAACCCTGCACTCTGAATGCAGCTCACCCCAGAACCCTGCACTCTGAATGCAGCTCACCCCAGAACCCTGCACTCTGAATGCAGCTCACCCCAGAACCCTGCACTCTGAATGCAGCTCACCCCAGAACCCTGCACTCTGAATGCAGCTCACCCCAGAACCCTGCACTCTGAATGCAGCTCACCCCAGAACCCTGCACTCTGAATGCAGCTCACCCCAGAACCCTGCACTCTGAATGCAGCTCACGCCAGAACCCTGCACTCTGAATGCAGCTCACGCCAGAACCCTGCACTCTGAATGCAGCTCACACCAGAACCCTGCACTCTGTACACAGCTCATGCCAGAACCCTGCACTCTGTACACAGCTCATGCCAGAACCCTGCACTCTGTACACAGCTCATGCCAGAACCCTGCACTCTGTACACAGCTCATGCCAGAACCCTGCACTCTGTACACAGCTCATGCCAGAACCCTGCACTCTGTACACAGCTCATGCCAGAACCCTGCACTCTGTACACAGCTCATGCCAGAACCCTGCACTCTGTACACAGCTCATCACAGATCCCTGCACTCTGTACATAGCTCACCCCAGAACCATGCTCTCTGTACATAGCTCAACCCAGAACTCTGCACTCTGTACATAGCTCAACCCAGAACCCTGCATTCTGCATGCAGCTCACTCCAGAACCCTGCACTCTGAATGCAGCTCACCCCAGAACCCTGCATTCTGAACGCAGCTCACCCCAGAACCCTGCACTCTGAATGCAGCTCACCCCAGAACCCTGCACTCTGAATGCAGCTCACCCCAAAACCCTGCACTCTGAATGCAGCTCACCTCAGAACCCTGCACTCTGAATGCAGCTCACCCCAGAACCCTGCACTCTGAATGCAGCTCACCCCAGAACCCTGCACTCTGAATGCAGCTCACCCCAGAACCCTGCACTCTGAATGCAGCTCACCCCAGAACCCTGCACTCTGAATGCAGCTCACGCCAGAACCCTGCACTCTGAATGCAGCTCACGCCAGAACCCTGCACTCTGAATGCAGCTCACGCCAGAACCCTGCACTCTGAATGCAGCTCACACCAGAACCCTGCACTCTGAATGCAGCTCACGCCAGAACCCTGCACTCTGTACACAGCTCATGCCAGAACCCTGCACTCTGTACACAGCTCATGCCAGAACCCTGCACTCTGTACACAGCTCATGCCAGAACCCTGCACTCTGTACACAGCTCATGCCAGAACCCTGCACTCTGTACACAGCTCATGCCAGAACCCTGCACTCTGTACACAGCTCATGCCAGAACCCTGCACTCTGTACACAGCTCATCACAGATCCCTGCACTCTGTACATAGCTCACCCCAGAACCATGCTCTCTGTACATAGCTCAACCCAGAACCCTGCACTCTGTACATAGCTCAACCCAGAACCCTGCACTCTGCATGCAGCTCACTCCAGAACCCTGCACTCTGAATGCAGCTCACCCCAGAACCCTGCACTCTGAATGCAGCTCACCCCAGAACCCTGCACTCTGAATGCAGCTCACCCCAGAACCCTGCACTCTGAATGCAGCTCACCCCAGAACCCTGCACTCTGAATGCAGCTCACCCCAGAACCCTGCACTCTGAATGCAGCTCACCCCAGAACCCTGCACTCTGAATGCAGCTCACCCCAGAACCCTGCACTCTGAATGCAGCTCACCCCAGAACCCTGCACTCTGAATGCAGCTCACCCCAGAACCCTGCACTCTGAATGCAGCTCACGCCAGAACCCTGCACTCTGAATGCAGCTCACGCCAGAACCCTGCACTCTGAATGCAGCTCACGCCAGAACCCTGCACTCTGAATGCAGCTCACGCCAGAACCCTGCACTCTGAACGCAGCTCACGCCAGAACCCTGCACTCTGAACGCAGCTCACGCCAGAACCCTGCACTCTGTACACAGCTCACGCCAGAACCCTGCACTCTGTACACAGCTCATGCCAGAACCCTGCACTCTGTACACAGCTCATGCCAGAACCCTGCACTCTGTACACAGCTCATGCCAGAACCCTGCACTCTGTACACAGCTCATGCCAGAACCCTGCACTCTGTACACAGCTCATGCCAGAACCCTGCACTCTGTACACAGCTCATGCCAGAACCCTGCACTCTGTACACAGCTCATGCCAGAACCCTGCACTCTGTACACAGCTCATGCCAGAACCCTGAACTCTGTACACAGCTCATGCCAGAACCCTGCACTCTGTACACAGCTCATGCCAGAACCCTGCACTCTGTACACAGCTCATGCCAGAACCCTGCACTCTGTACACAGCTCATGCCAGAACCCTGCACTCTGTACACACACAGCTCATGCTAGAACCCTGCACTCTGTACACAGCTCATGCAAGAACCCTGCACTCTGTACACAGCTCATGCCAGAACCCTGCACTCTGTACACAGCTCATGCCAGAACCCTGCACTCTGTACACAGCTCATGCCAGAACCCTGCACTCTGTACACAGCTCATACCAGAACCCTGCACTCTGTACATAGCTCATGCCAGAACCCTGCACTCTGTACATAGCTCATGCCAGAACCCTGCACTCTGTACATAGCTCATCCTACAACCCTGCCCTCTGTATATAGCTCATGCCAGAACCCTGCACTCTGTATATAGCTCATCCTACAACCCTGCACTTTGTACGTAATGCACTCCAAACACTGCATTCTTTTATCCTTTTTTTTAAATGAATGTGCTGGGATATGTATGTATCCATGAGACTCTTGCTTGTGCAACAATAATAAAAGCATATTTTATAGATACAAGGAAGCCCAAGTTTTGTTTAATGATGCCCATTAAGCTCCTCCCACTATCAAAAGTTTGACCACGCCCACATTTGCCGCAGCGCGCTATGCAAGGTTACTTCCTTCCTCAAGTGTCCCTCATTCTGAAGTTCAAAAGTTGGGAGGTATGCCCACCACCATGCTTGACTGTAGGCAAGACAAACTTGTCTTTGTACTCCTCACCTGGTTGCCGCCACACATGCTTGACACCATCTGAACCAAATAAGTTTATCTTGGTCTCACCAGACTACAGGACATGGTTCCACTAATCCATATCCTTAGTCTGCTTGTTTTCAGAAAACTGTTTGCGGGCTTTCTTGTGCATCATCTTTAAAAGAGGCTTCCTTCTGGGATGACAGCCATGCAGACCAATGTGATGCAGTGTGTTGCGTATGGTCTTAGCACTGACAGGCTGATCCCCCAACATGTCAACGTCTGCAGCAATGCTGGCAGCACTCATACATCTATTTCCCAAAGACAATCTATGGATATGACGCTGAGCATGTGCACTCAACTTCTCTGGATGACCTTGGCAAGGCCTGTTCTGAGTGGAATCTGTCCTGTTAAAATGCTGTATGGTCTTGGCCAGTGTGCTGCAGCTCAGTTTCAAGGTCTTGACAATCTTCTTATAGCCTAGGCCATCTTTATGTAGAGCAACAATTCTTTTATTCAGATCCTCAGAGCGTTGTTTGCCATGAGGTGCAATGTTGAACTTTCAGTCACCAGTATCAGAGAGTGAGAACGATAACACCAAATTTAACACACCTGCTCCCATTCACGCCTGAGACCTTGTAACACCAATGAGTCACATGACACTGGGGAGAGAAAATGGCTAATTGGGCTCAATTTGGACATTTTCACTTAGGGGTGTACTCACTTTTGTTGCCAGCGGTTTAGAAAATTAATGGCTGTGTGTTGAGTTATTTTGAGAGGACAGGAAATTTGCACTGTTATACAAGCTGTACACTCACTACTTTACATTGTAGCAAACTGTCATTTCTTCAGTGTTGTCACATGAAAAGATATAGTAAAATATTTACAAAAATGTGAGGGGTGTACTTACTTTTGTGAGATACTGTATAATATACTTATAATATAGGGTAGGGATATGCAAATAGCGGACCTCCAGCTGTTGCAACACTACAAGTCCCATCATGCTCTGCCTCTGGGTGTCATGCTTGTGGCTGTCAGAGTCTTGCTATGCCTCATGGGACTTGTAGTTCTGCAACAGCTGGAGGTCCACTAATTGCATATCCCTGATATAGGGGAAGTCATAGCAAGTTACTTACTGCAATACTGTATACTACTCTAAACATTTGTCTCGAAAGTCTTGTTGATGTATACTCCTTTTTTGCTCAATAAAAAGAACATGTTTAATGAAAAAAAAAAAATAAATAATTGTGTTTTTGTGCAGGGACTATTCTAAACACGGGACAAATGCGCCACTTTACAGGCATACTAAAGACACCCCCCAGGTATGAAATTTAATAGAAAATATTTCACTTTTATTGTTTCACTTTAAGCATTATTAAAATCACTGCTCCCAAAAAAACGGCCATTTTTAAAACTTTTTTTGCATTGATACATGTCCCCTGGGGCAGGACACAGGTCCCCAAACACTTTTTATGACAATACCAATGCATATAAGCCTTTAAAATTAGCACATTTGATTTCTCCTATAGACTTTTAAAGGGTGTTCCGAGCTTTCGAATTTGCCGCGTACACCCCAAATTGTTTGCTATTTGGCGAACAGGCAAACACCCGATGTTCGAATCGAACTTACGTTCAACTTGAACATCGGGCTCATCCCTAATAGAAACACACGACAAAAACTTACTTTTTAGAAGCACTTTCCTGATCCTTCTATACTGATTGTGCTCCCTCAATTTCAGGTCTGACCAGCGTTTCCTCAATTGCTCCTTGGATCGTCGTACCCCAAAATTCCAGTGCAGACTTTTCACAACTTTAGACATGATCTTGGCCTTTCTCACATTTGGGTTTGGGTACGGTCCATACTTCCCATCATAGTCGGCCCTCTTCATGATGTCCACCATCTCCACCACCTCTACAAAGGACATATTTGAGGCCTTATATCTCCTCCGGGATCGGGGCGTTCGTGGTTCCGGGCTTTCGTCATCCTCGTTGCTGCTAGTAACATGCACCTTCTCTTTCTCCGCCATGTGCTCTCCCACTGCACCGAAAGAAAAGGGGCGGGGAATATACCAGGAAGAAATTCAGGGGCATGTGGAGTTTCACGCATGCACAGTGTATATAAAGAATAACACGTGTGCGTCGTGCGTACGATCTATGAGCAGAGGAAGGAGTAGCGGAAGCACCGATCATGATAATGAAGGTACAATTTTAACTTGGTGTCAGGGCTGGGCTCAAACCTTCTTTCTCTGAGCTGGCCGTTCAGCTGGCGGCTAATTGCCAGCTCCCATCTCTCTCCACAGTTACCCAGCTGTTGTTGATTCTGCTCGTTAGTCCTGCCTACTTAAAGCTGTCCAGCTCACTTGATCTCTGCCTTCGCCTTTGTCAACATCACAGAGACTTTCTCCTGCATTCCTGTTGAAAACTTGCTCGGCTGACATTCCTTCTGGCTCCTGATACTGCTTGCTGTACTACTACGTTTATCTCTGGCTCTCTGACATTTGCTTGGCTGACTACCCGATCCGGTTACTGAGCTCTGGCTTGTTTTGACTACGCTTACTCTATTTACCTTATTATTATTAGTAAACAAGTATGATTTAACTATACTTCTGTCTTGGTCTGATTCATTGTTCCTGATAGTAGGCGAAGGCCATAAATTCAGAAGATACAGTCAATCCACTTGTCGGTAATATTTTTTCCATATTGGATGAGCAAGATCACCGCATGGATCAGTTTGCCATTGCGTTACAAACGCTCCTGAGTCGCATGGCTCCCCTGGAAACTCCCACTGTGGCTGCTCCGGTACATCCTGAGTTGCAGGCCATCCCTGCTGCTGCGCCAGTCTTTGTGCAGGCATACGCCTCGAGTATTACCTCTATAAGAGGTATGTCTGGTTCCGCTCTGCTTCCCCAGCGATTTGGGGGCCATCCAGTTCAATTCAGAAGATTTCTCAACCGGGTTGAGATTTACTTTGAGATGCTGCCCCAGGTGTTTTCCACGGACAGAAGTAAAGTAGGTTTTGTGATATCTTTGCTTTCTGAGAAAGCCTTGGCCCGGGCAAACCCTCTATGGGAGACACAAAAACCTGTTGTCTTGAGTTACCCTGAGTTTGTGGCCTCCTTTAAAAGGGTATTTGACGTTCCCGCATGCTCCGCTTCTGCTGCTAAGTGCCTCATGTCCATCAAACAGAGTATGAGAACTATTGCCGACTATGCCATTGAATTTCGTACTCTGGCAGCAGAGGTTGCTTGGAACAATGAGGCCTTCGTGGCTGCTTTTTCTCATGGTCTCTTGGATTCCATCAAGGATGAGATAGCAGCCCGAGATATACCCACTGAGCTGGAGAGGTTGATCACATTTGCCATCCTCATTGACTCCAGACTCAGAGGAAGACTCTCTTTTAAGGAGCGCTTGTGGAAGCCTCCTGTACGTTTGCCTCCGAGCTTTGCAGTGCCACCCGTGCGTCCCTCACCTCCCATGCCTTCTGGTATCGAGTCGGTCAGTGAAGATGAACCCATGCACTTGGGCTTCACGCCAGTGGCATAACTAGAAACCTCAGGGCCCCGGTGCAAGAAATCATGAAGGCCCCCCACAAAAGCATGATATATATATATATATATATATATATATATATATATATATATATATATATATATATATAATTTTTTGTTTCCACTGGTACTGGAGGGGGGGTTTGTACTGGAGGGGGGTGGTGGTGGTATTGGAGGGGGGTGGTACTGACTGGAGGGGGGGTGGTGGTGGTACTGGAGGGGGGTGGTGGTGGTATTGGAGGGGGGTGGTGCTGACTGGAGGGGGGGAGGTGGTGGTGGTACTGGAGGGGGGTGGTGGTGGTATTGGAGGGGGGTGGTACTGACTGGAGGGGGGGTGGTGGTGGTACTGGAGGCAGGCCTGGATTTACTCCCTTTGCCACCCCAAGGCTGGGTCTTTCAATGCTGCCCCCCTCCCCCACACACCACCACTCTTGTCTCCTTCCATACAGAGCTTCCTGTTCATTCACAAACGGAAGCATAGTAAACACAGGTTACTACGCCTCAGTTATAAATTAACTGGGTTCTATTCATTAAGACATGGGAGGAGCCGGTAAATTAAACATTTATCGGCCCCTTCCCCACTCTCCATCCAGAAAGCATTCCCCCCGCAGCAGCCGGGAAGGAGAGGGGGAAACCCAACAGCACTGTGGGGGATGAGGGGGGCCAAAGAGTGCACAGGAGCTTGGGGCAGCAGTTGTTGGATAGCGAGGGGCGGCATATAGAGGAACAGTTCCCCTTCATTTTCCTCCTGCAGCCTTTCAGCTGCAGGAGGAAGGGGAACTGTTCCTCTATATGCCACCCCTCCAATCCAGGGTGTACAGGGGGCTGCACGGGAACCCTGGAGCATGCAATTGTGACCCCAGCAACTCCTGTACATACACCCCTGCTGGTGGGATGGGATGAGTGACAGTGTTGGAGGATAGGATAAGTGGGATTGCTGGGGGGGATGAGTGTCAGTGCAGGGGGGAATTGGATGAGTGGCTGTGGTGGGTGAGTGGGATGAGTGTCAGTGCTGGGGGAGGATGGGGTGAGTGTCAATGCTGGGGGGATGAGATGACTGTGCTGGTGGGGGGGTGGAATGAGTGTCAGTGGTGGGGGGATGAGTGTCAGTGCTGGGGGGTGAGTGTCAGTGCTGGGGGGATGAGTGTCAGTGCTGGGGGGTGGAATGAATGTCAGTGCTGGGGGGGTGGGATCAGTGTCAGTGCTGGGGGGGTGAGTGTCAGTTCGGGGGGTGGAATGAGTGTCAGTGCTGGTGGAAGGGTGGAATAAGTGTCAGTGCTGGTGGGGGGGTGGAATGAGTGTCAGTGCTGGTGGGAGGGTGGAATGAGTGTCAGTGCTGGTGGGGGGGTGGAATGAGTGTCAGTGCTGGGGGGATGGGTGGCTGTGCTGGTGGGAGGGTGGAATGAGTGGGGGGGTGGGATCAGTGTCAGTGGTGGGGGGAATGAGTGGCTGTGCTGGGGGGATGAGTGACTGTGCTGGTGGGGGAGTGGAATGAGTGGGGGGGGGTGGGATCAGTGTCAGCGCTGGGGGATGAGTGTCAGTGCTGGTGGAGGGGTATGAGTGTCAGTGCTGGGGGGGTGGGATCAGTGTCAGTGCTAGGGGTATGAGTGTCAGTGCTGGGGGGGTGGGATCAGTGTCAGTGCTGGGGGGATGAGTGTCAGTGCTGGTGGGGGGGTATGAGTGTCAGTGCTGGGGGGGTGGGATCAGTGTCAGTGCTGGGGGATGAGTGGCTGTGCTGGTGGGGGGGTATGAGTGTCAGTGCTGGGGGGTGGGATCAGTGTCAGTGTTGGGGGGATGAGTGTCAGTGCTGGTGGGGGTATGAGTATCAGTGCTGGGGGGGTGGGATCACTGTCAGTGCTGGGGGGATGAGTCAGTGCTGGTGGGGGGTATGAGTGTCAGTGCTGGGGGGGGGGGTGGGATCAGTGTCAGTGCTGGGGGGGGTGAGTGTCAGTGCTGGTGGGGGGGTATGAGTGTCAGTGCTGGGGGGGTGGGATCAGTGTCAGTGCTGGGGGGATGAGTGGCGGTGCTGGTGGGGGTTATGAGTGTCAGTGCTGGGGGGTGGGATCAGGGTCAGTGTTGGGGGGATGAGTGTCAGTGCTGGTGGGGGGTATGAGTGTCAGTGCTGGGGGGTGGGATCAGTGTCAGTGCTGGTGGGTGAGTGTCAGTGCTGGTGGGGGGGTATGAGTGTCAGTGCTGGGGGTGGGATCAGTGTCAGTGCTGGGGGGATGAGTGTCAGTGCTGGTGGGGGGGGTATGAGTGTCAGTGCTGGGGGGGTGGGATCAGTGTCAGTGCTGGGGGGATGAGTGGCAGTGCTGGTGGGGGTTATGAGTGTCAGTGCTGGGGGGTGGGATCAGTGTCAGTGTTGGGGGGATGAGTGTCAGTGCTGGTGGGGGGTATGAGTGTCAGTGCTGGGGGGTGGGATCAGTGTCAGTGTTGGGGGGATGAGTGTCAGTGCTGGTGGGGGTATGAGTGTCAGTGCTGGGGGGGTGGGATCACTGTCAGTGCTGGGGGGATGAGTCAGTGCTGGTGGGGGGGTATGAGTGTCAGTGCTGGGGGGGTGGGATCAGTGTCAGTGCTGGGGGGGTGAGTGTCAGTGCTGGTGGGGGGGTATGAGTGTCAGTGCTGGGGGGTGGGATCAGTGTCAGTGCTGGGGGGATGAGTGGCGGTGCTGGTGGGGGTTATGAGTGTCAGTGCTGGGGGGTGGGATCAGTGTCAGTGTTGGGGGGATGAGTGTCAGTGCTGGTGGGGGGTATGAGTGTCAGTGCTGGGGGGTGGGATCAGTGTCAGTGCTGGGGGGTGAGTGTCAGTGCTGGTGGGGGGGTATGAGTGTCAGTGCTGGGGGGTGGGATCAGTGTCAGAGCTGGGGGGATGAGTGTCAGTGCTGGTGGGGGGGTATGAGTGTCAGTGCTGGGGGGGTGGGATCAGTGTCAGTGCTGGGGGGATGAGAGATGGTGCTGGTGGGGGTTATGAGTGTCAGTGCTGGGGGGTGGGATCAGTGTCAGTGTTGGGGGGATGAGTGTCAGTGCTGGTGGGGGGTATGAGTGTCAGTGCTGGGGGGTGGGATCAGTGTCAGTGCTGGGGGGTGAGTGTCAGTGCTGGTGGGGGGTATGAGTTTCAGTGCTGGGGGGTGGGATCAGTGTCAGTGCTGGGGGGATGAGTCAGTGCTGGTGGGGGAGTATGAGTGTCAGTGCTGGGGGGGTGGGATCAGTGTCAGTGCTGGGGGTATGAGTCAGTGCTGGTGGGGGGTATGAGTGTCAGTGCTGGGGGGTGGGATCAGTGTCAGTGCTGGGGGGATGAGTCAGTGCTGGTGGGGGGGTATGAGTGTCAGTGCTGGGGGGGTGGGATCAGTGTCAGTGCTGGGGGGATGAGTGGCTGTGCTGGTGGGGGGTATGAGTGTCAGTTCTGGGAGGTGGGATCAGTGTCAGTGTTGGGGGGATGAGTGTCAGTGCTGGTGGGGGGTATGAGTGTCAGTGCTGGGGGGTGGGATCAGTGTCAGTGCTGGGGGGATGAGTCAGTGCTGGTGGGGGGGTATGAGTGTCAGTGCTGGGGGGGTGGGATCAGTGTCAGTGCTGGGGGGATGAGTGGCTGTGCTGGTGGGGGGTATGAGTGTCAGTTCTGGGAGGTGGGATCAGTGTCAGTGTTGGGGGGATGAGTGTCAGTGCTGGTGGGGGGTATGAGTGTCAGTGCTGGGGGGGTGGGATCAGTGTCAGTGCTGGGGGGGTGAGTGTCAGTGCTGGTGGGGGGGTATGAGTGTCAGTGCTGGGGGGGTGAGTGTCAGTGCTGGTGGGGGTGGGATCAGTGTCAGTGCTGGGGGGATGAGTGTCAGTGCTGGTGGGGGGGTATGAGTGTCAGTGCTGGGGGGTGGGATCAGTGTCAGTGCTGGGGGGATGAGTTTCAGTGCTGGTGGGGGGTATGAGTGTCAGTGCTGGGGGGGTGGGATCAGTGTCAGTGCTGGGGGGATGAGTGTCAGTGCTGGGGGTGGGATCAGTTTCATTGCTGGGCAGAAGGGATGAGTGGCTGTGGTGGGATGGAATCAGTGATGGTGGTGGGGACTGGGTTCACTGGCAGTGCTGGGTGCTGGGATCAGAGACACTTACTTGCTGTCAGTGTCCACTTGGTTTCCCCTGCATTGCTCTGTGTCTCTCTCAGCTCCCTGCGCTCCACGTGTCACTGTCTGTATTCCAGTCCTTACACAGCGGCCGCGACCTCCTGCAGCTCCTCCCCCACCTTCATCTTACTTGATGTTAGCAGCGTCCGCCCCGCCTCCCTACATTCTCTCTGTCTCTGGATAGGCGGGGCGGTCCACAGTATCAGCGCTGCCTCTGCCTTCTTTCTCTCCGCTCAGCGAGCAAAATCCCCCCTCCCCGCGGCGGAACAAACTGACACATGCTACCCTCACAACAGCAGCCAGAGCGAACGGACGGGCGGCGGGCTTCTTACACTGGTGGGCCCCGCCTGAATTGGCGGAACTACAGGGCCCAGTTGCAAGTGCGACTGCAGCGACCCTGATAATTCCGCCACTGCTTCACGCGTCTCTCTGCGGATGAGAGAGCCCTTAGGAAGAGATTGTGCCTTTATTGTGGCCAGGCAGGTCACATTTGAAGTCTTGTCCTACCCATCCAGGGAACGCCCAAACCTTGAGGTCCTGTCATGGACAGACCTTAGGTGGCATTGTTTCATCCCCAGTTATCCAGAAGGATAAGCCCCTGGTTTCGGTCACCCTTTCTTGGGCTGAGTCGTCCATCGAGATACAGGCTCTAATCGACTCTGGGGCTGCAGGCCTGTTCATTGATGCTGCCTTTGTATCGCAGCACTCGATTCCACTGCAGCTGTGTGACACTCCATTTGCCATTGAGGCTCTTGACGGGAGACCTCTACATCCTGCAAATGTGACTCATGAGACGGTTCCATTGTCCATGGCCGTAGGGGCTCTTCACCATGAGATAATCCAATTACAAGTTATTTCCTCACCTAGGTTTCCACTGGTTATTGGTTATCCTTTGTTACAGAGGCACAACCCCTCTTTTGTTTGGCTCCGTGCTGAATTTCTGCTTCCAGAAGGTAGCCAAGGTCCTGTGCACCTCTTTACCCTCCTCCCTGCCGGAGGAGTACTGCGATTTTAGCGATGTCTTTGACAAATGTCAAGCCTGTACTTTGCCTCCACACCGGCCTTATGATTGCGCAATTGACCTTCAACCTGGTGTCATACCCCCTCATGGCTGGGTTTACCCTTTGTCGGTCTTGGAGGATAAGGCCATGGAGGAGTATGTTGCAGACATACTTTTTCGAGGTTTCATCCGCAAATCCTCGGCTTCTGCTGGTGCTGGTTTCTTCTTTGTGAAGAAAAAGAGCAGTGAACTGAGACCTTGCATTGATTATAGGGGTCTCAATCGTTTCACGTTTAAGAATGCCTACCCGATTTCGTTGATTACAGAGTTATGTGACCGCCTCAAGGGAGCAATGGTTTTCACGAAGCTTGCTTTGAGAGGGGCATACAATCTCGTGCGGATTAAGGAGGGCGACGAGTGGAGAACTGTGTTTAATACCAGAACAGGCCATTATGTGTACCTTGTAATGCCTTTTGGCCTTTGTAACGCCCCGGCAGTTTTCCAGGAATTTATTAACAATGTCCTCCGAGATTTGTTGCAGTCATGTGTGGTGGTTTATCTCGATGATAAATCCTCTGATGAAGTCATGTGATGTGACGATACGCGTCGGGATTAGAGCACGGGAACTGTCACAGACTGACGATAGGATACGAGCTCGGCGCTCGTGGATGTTTTTTACTATAGCCTTCTGCTAAATGTAAGTGTACCATGTTGTTTTTAACCTAATAAACTGATTTATATACAGGATCACGCTATGTGCACTCTCTTCCAACATTCCATTGTGATGAGCATTGAGGAAACGGGGGCGGTTTGAAGACACCCTTTTGAGGTATACGAACTTGGCGTTCGTTGGATTGAAGCCCACACTCATTTTACAAAAAGTGAGTGCATCCCCCTTCTGTGTTCTGTCCCTTTTTCCACTTTGGCCGCCACGGAGATATACTATATACTGTCTGCTTATGTTTTTTTTTTTTTTTTTTTTTTTTTTTTTTAAAGAAGTTTTATTGAAGAGCAGTACATTACACTTCATAGCACAGAATTGCTGGTGGGGCGCAGCCCACCTCTGTGACAATACTCAAATATTGAACAATAACAGAGAGGTTGACCAAAAAACTAAGCATATTCGAATAAACAGAGAGAAGAGCCCTCAGGTATAATAAGGAGACACCTAGTTCTGCAGGTAGGCTCGACACCCCTATCGGGAACATACTGTGTCGAACACCGTAGAGCAGCTGTAGTTAATCATTAGGTGTGTAACTAACCTGTTAAGGCCGATCACGCCTTCCGGGAGAATAAAGGTCCCAGACTGCGTGAGGAAGCCTTCTTCAGTACTCTAAGGCCAAAGGAACCAGGGGTGCCATAAAAATATCCTGAAGGTTCCGGCTGGGAGGTCGACCAATGAGAGATAAGTCGAGGAACCAGCTAATCGCAATCAAGTGCATAGAAAACTGGAGCAAACCGTTTAGAACCAAATACTTTCTGTAAAAATGAATGAACAACTTCCTGAGAATAAGAAGAAAGAGAGAAATAAAGGTGGAAAAGAAGACGGAGGGGGAGAAAGAATGGGGGGTGGGGTGGGTTGACAGACTGCAATATAACAATAGAAACAAATCATGCTTCAACTCCCGGTATGAGAGAGATGCCTACATGCCTTGCACAGGCTTCCCAGACAGCCAAAAATGCTTTATTTGAGTCTGCTAGGACACTGACTAATTTTTCCTGGGACATGATCCACGAGATCTTTCTCTTGGCAGTCGCCAGAGAGACACCTGGTTGTTTCCAAGCCTTTGCTATGGAGAGCTTGGCGCCAGTCAGGATGAAAGAAATACGTTTAGCAGTGGCTTTGGGGATTTGGGGAATATGACCATTTAATAGAGCTATCTGGGGAGATTTAGAATTGGGAGTGTCCGTAATTTTTCTGATCAGATGAAATATCCTGTTCCAGAAGCCCCTGATTTTCGGGCATTTCCACCAAATATGTATCATGGAGCCCTGGGCTTGGCAGTTTATGAAACATAAAGGAGACGAGGAAGGAAACATCTGTGCAAGTTTGGAAGGAACCAGATACCATCTCGTAAGAACTTTCATGTTAGCTTCTATTAATGCAATATTAACTATACCTTTGTAGGCTCTTGTGCTCATTCTATTCCAGATCTCCAGGTCCCAAGTCTTGCCCACGTCCCTCTCCCACTCTGTCATGTATGTAAGTTTGGAAGGGGGAGTTGAAAGGGCTTCGTAAATCAGGGATATACCTCCTTTTTGCTCTGTTGCTTGTCCACACCATTGTTCATAAGATGTGCACTCTGGGGGAATTGATTTGTCTTTCCAAATAGTGTGAAGAAAATGGGAGATTTGAAGAAATCTAAATTTTTCGGAATCGGGGAGCTCTAGTTTTTCAATGCAGTGTTTCATGGAGATCCGGAGGCGACAATCTAATGTCCAATACGGTACATTCCCTTATCAAGCCACCATTGAAAGGATTTGATGTCTAACCCCGGCTTGAAGAGGGAATTGTGGAATATGTGTGAGAGGGGGCGAAGCTGTGAGGTCAAAGCGGGGAGTTGGATCAGGTTATCCCATAGTTTGAAGGAGTGTGAAAGTGTGGGTGCCATGATGGGAGGTCTAGATTTACTGGGAGTCCATAGTAGAAAGTCTAGTGTGTGGGAAGGAACCGCTTGGCGTTCTATTTGTATCCAGTCGGGTTTTTCGCCCCTGAAGTATATGGTGGAGAGTTGGGCCAGTCTGGCTGCTTGGTAATACTTGGATAGTTCAGGGAGGCCTAGCCCTCCCTTAGATTTCGGAGCATAAAGGGTGTTTCGCGTGAATCTATATCATTTCCCTCCCCATATAAATTTTATAATCTTTCCCTGAAAGTTTTTGAGGTGCTTTTTGTTAATTGCGATCGGAAGGGCTCTAAATAGGTACAGAATTCTAGGAAACAGGGTCATTTTGATGGCATGGATTCTCCCAAGCCATGATAGTTTGTGGGATGACCAAATTTGTATGTCCTCCTCCAATCTACGATATATAGGAGGGAAATTGGCTTGATAGAGGGAGTCTATTCTGGGTGTAAGATTTATACCTAGGTATCGAATTGAGGAATCACTCCAATTGAAATTATAGGCCAGTTTTAATCTCTCAGCTAGGGCTGGATTGAGGGAGATGTTTAATGCCTGTGATTTGTTCATGTTTACCCGTAGGCCTGAGACCTCGCCAAATGTCTGAAGCAGTTTGTTAATGTTGGGAAGTGAGGTAATTGGAGAGGTGATAAATAGAAGAAGGTCGTCTGCGAAGAGGGCGCATTTATGGGTATTCAATCCACAGTTGACACCTTTAATGTTTGGATCTGACCTGATTGCTATGGCTAGTGTTTCTATTGTTAGAGCGAACACAAGTGGGGATAGGGGGCAGCCCTGTCTTGTGCCCCTGGCAATTTTGATTGGGAATGAGAGAAAGCCCTGTAATTTAACTTTCGCTTCCGGTTCAGAGTAAAGTGATTTGAGGATTCCGATGAAGTGTTCACCGAACCCCCAGAATTTAAGGGAGGCGAAAATGAAGGGCCAAGTCACAGAATCGAAGGCCTTTTGTAAGTCTAGGGAAAGGAAGAGACCCTCCTGCTTTGGGCCTCCATCCCATCCCGAATGCAAAATTGAAGCTATGTCTATGGCCCTTCTAACCTGGTCTGGACCATGTCTGCCGGGGATAAAACCCACCTGATCTTTGTGGATATAAGTGTTGATGAAAGTGTTTAATCTATTGCCGTAAATTTTTGTCAGGATTTTTAAATCGTTATGTATAAGTGATATTGGTCTGTAGTTTTCTACCTGATCTGGATTTTTGTTGCGTTTAGGGATGACAGTAATGAATGCTGCATTCATCTGGGGGTCCATGGGGTCTCCCTTTCGTTTGGAGTTGAACATTTTAGTTAAGTGTGGCACTAGAGTCTCGGCAAAAGTCTTATAATACAGATTGGAAAGACCATCTGGACCTGGGGCTGAGCCCCCTTTCAGATTTTTAATGACCTCCAAAGTTTCCTCTACTGTGATATGTGCTTCCATAATATCTTTGTGGGACTTATGTAAAGTGGGGATAGGCAGATGCTCTAGGAATGCTTCTATAGCTCGTGTATCATGGGAATCATTTGCTCTATATAGTTGTGAGTAAAAGGATTGGAAAGATTCTAAGATTCTATGGGGATTTTGGGAAGACAAACCATCCTGAAGTTTTATTTTGGGGAGAGCGAAGAGACGGGTCCTAGGGGATAACTTGGAAGCCAGCATCGTGCTCATTTTGTCCTGATTCAGGTAGAATTTTGCACCATTCCAACGCAGAGAACTCTCAGCTTTAACTGTGAGCGCCAGGTATAGTTTAATCCGAGCAGCGTCAAGCTGGTCGACTTGAACCATGGACGGGTTAGCTTTGTGATTTTTGCGCAGGAGGATAAAATCTCTCTCCAGTTTTGAGATGTCCATGGTTCTCTCCTTTTTAAGTTGGGAGGAAATTTGGATAAGTTTGCCTCGTATCACGGCTTCGTGGGCTGCCCAGAGGGTCTCGGCCGAGATGTCGTCTACGTTGTTCAGGGCGAAATACTCTTTTAGTGACTTGGTGAGAACCGTGATTTGAATGGGATCTTTAATGATGTGTTCTTTAATGCGCCATATGGGGGACGAGGGTCTGAGGAGCAGGCCTTGGATGGATAGAGAGATCATGGAGTGGTCAGAGAGTGGAGTATCCTTAAGTTTAGCTGAGATAGCAGCTGGGATGTGTATGGAGGAGATTAGAATATGGTCGATTCTGGAGTATACTTGATGGGGTATTGAGAAATGGGAGTAATCCCTTGATGTGGGGTTGAGTTCTCTCCAGATATCTGTGAGGCCCTGCTGGTGGATTAGTTTAGCAATTTTAGAGCTGATTTTTGTTGGTCTGGAGAGCTGTTTAGCTGGGGGTTTAGATTTATCAAGACTCTGATCAAAGGCGACATTTGAATCTCCTCCAAATATTACCGTTCCTTCCAGGAGGGGTCCTAGTGTTTGGAAAAGCGATGTGAAGAAAGCGTTCTGTCCCTTATTCGGGGCATAATAGGATATAAGAGAAAAAGTTTTGTCTGCGATCTGGCCTTTCACTAGTAAGTACCTGCCTTCAGGGTCACTAAGGGTCTGGCTTACTTTAAATTGGCAGTCTTTAGCAAATAGAATCGCGACCCCCCTGGTCTTATCCTCTACGTTTGCTAGATAAAACGAGGGGAAGCGCGCATGTAGGAATGAGGGGGAGAATCGGGAGGGAAAATGCGTTTCCTGGAGCATCACTATTGAAGCTCTTTGTTTGTGGTATGATTGGAAGATTTTCTTCCTTTTGGTTTGGGAGTTGAGGCCTTGGACATTATGAGAAATAATTTTTATCTGGGAGGAGGATAGAGTGGTGTTAGGCATGATTTTTGAATAAAGAGTGTGCTACTGATGGTGGAAGACTTACCCCGACCATAATGATGAGAGATGGGCCGAAGGCGAGTGAGGAGTGGAGCTCGGGACCTGGAGATGCTGGATGAGAAGGTGCTGCAGACGATCCGTCAACCCTGGCAGGAGGGGGGAAGGGAGAGAAAAGCACAGATGGGTTAAAACATAGAGACATAAGGAGAAAGAGAGTATGAACATGGTGACCTAAAATAGGCCGGAGACGGAGAGGGGGAGAAGTATTCCCCTTTCCGAACTCCAATAACAGGATAAGGTGGTCCTGAAAACGAACCACCAGTCCATCGAACGAAGATGGGAATTCCATTTTCGTAGGATGGAAGGAGTCGCAGGGCAGCTACCGCAGCTCAAGCCACCCTTGATACCTTGCATACAGTATTAAGCTGTGTAAAAATAAAAAGATGCAAAAGGAGAACATAACAGTTTCAAATTCTGAAAAAACTAAGATGATTTTAACTAGGAACCGTGCTGGCCAAAGATGCAGAAAGAGTCTTCCTGGTAGACATCATGGGTTCCTCAGTGGAGGTGTAGATAAGAGGGGATGTGAGATATCCAAATCCTGCTGTGGACTTAAACAGTCTGTTGTGAGGGTATAGAATAGTGGGGAAGGGCCGAAACACCCTGCTAACGCTGGGGGTCCCAGATAGGACGATGGGGATGTGATGTCACGATCCGGGGGGGGGGGGGCATTTTTGTGAAGATCGATGGGTTGAGCCTTTGAACACCCCTGAGGTGTGGGTGAGTGATAAGGGCAGTAGTAGGTCTTAGGGAACTGGATGCGTAGGGCCACTGGGGTGTTGAAGTGGAAGCCTGAGACTTGGGATAATTGGGAAAATGTCCCCTAGAGGGGACGAGGCCTCTTTGTGAAAGAACCGAGTGAGGAAGAGGTCATCTGGTATGAAAATGACAGGGGTCTGTGGATCACAAAGAGGGAGAGGGGTGTTGCCGGGTTCTTGTAATTGGGATCTTCAGGTTGGCAATTGTTCCTTCAGACGCCTGCTTTTGCTGGATTTCCAGGCAGGAGGGATAGGGCTGTTGGGAGTTTGACGTTTCGAACAGCCCGCTTGAGTGTTGGAAATGTCCATTTCCGAGTCTAGGGATATGAGCTTGACAGAAAGGAGGACTCGTTTGCCTTCTGAAAACGTAGTGAATGAGTGGGTTCTGCCATTAAGGGTAAATTTCAAGGCGAAAGGGAATGCCCACCAATACTTAATCTCCTTCTGGTAGAGGACCAGCAGAAGGGGCTTCAGGGCTCTGCGTTTCTGGATGGTCGTGGGAGAAATGTCCGCAAAAATTTGTACTTCCTGTCCTTGGAAAAGGATGCGGGATTGCTGGCGCGATATTTTCATTATTGCTTCCTTTACACTATAGAAGTGTGGCTTCACGACCACATCTCTGGGAGATCCGTCTTTTCTGGGGGGACCCAGGGATCTGTGTGCTCTGTCCAGCTCCAATTTTATGGGGGGCAGCTCAGGGATGAGTGATTTGATTAAATCCTGGATTGCTTTGGGGACGTCTGTATTTGATTCAGGGATACCTCTGACTCTAAAATTGTCCCTTCTCGACCTGTTCTCCAAGTCGTCGATTCTATTCAGTGCCACCTCGAGTTGCTCTTGAACAACATGAATGTGCTCAGTGTTCTGGTTAGCTCTGGACACTGTGATGTCTAATTTGTGTTCTACAGCTTCCATCCTTGCTCCCAAGTTTTGAAAGTCAGCTCTTATCTCGTTTGTGATTCTTGTGGCTGTGTTTGCTAAACCTCTATCTAGTAGATCCGACAGTTTGAGGAATAAATCTCCTGCATTGAGGGGTATAGCAATCTCCGGGTCTCCTGTGGAAGTCCCAGCACCCTGATGGGATGGTGAGGTGTTCAGTGGGGACAGAGAGTAGTTCTCAAAGGTGCGCTCTAAGAGGGATACTGTAGAGGCTGGAGATGGGGTCCCCATAGGTTGGTTGTGAAGAGTGGGTAGGGGTGTGTAGGCTAAAGTGACAGGAGCTATCACTTGCCTTGTTTCTGCGTGTCCCCCTGTATATGGCTCCTTGTGCTGTGCTGCGGCCGCCATCTTGGACAAGGCCCGGGAATCCTCTGCTGTAAACTGCGGTCCCAGGTCTCTGCGGAATGAGTTGTTTGGCATGGATCGAGGCTGCGGGAGTTCCCGGATCCGAATCCGTTAGTGGTGGATGTCTAGGCGGGCTGACACCGGCGCTTGGGTGGCTTGCTGGGCTGGGTAGAGCGGAGCTCCCGGCTTACGCGGCCATCTTGGGAGTCCCGCGCCTGCGCCCTTCCCTGCTTATGTTTTTTATATACCATCCTGCACACCCACCACCTGAATCGCCTGAACTACTGGATGGGACCCTTGCCTGCTGGTGATTTGTTACTGGATTACAAGCTGTTGTCTTGCAGCAGTAAGGTGAGCTGCTTGCGAGCACAGAGGTGTCCCCACTGAAGACCTTTTTTCCCTTCCCTGTGGCTTGTGGACTTGCCTTTTTGGAACTAATGACTCATTGTTTGAGCACTTTGTACTACAAGGTGGTGGGACTGTTCACCATTTATTTATTTTCTTGGAGCCACTAATAAGAATTTGCTGAGTTACCACAGATGTGCTAGCATGATACTAGCCCTTTTGCGCTGAGATTTTTTCTTTTCTTTTGTTTCAGTATTTACAATATTTTTATGTGCTAGTATGATACTAGCCTTCATGCACATGGACTTTGTTTGATCTATATATTTTTATTTGGTTCATATTTTTTTTGTACCCACACTGTATTTGTCACTAATTTTATAGCTTTGTATACGTTTTAGGCAATTTTGTTTCTTCAGTTTATTCGGATTTAGTGCTCATGAGACCGCACTTTATTACATTTCATTATACTTTTATATTTTGTATCATTTTTTCATTTTGCCTTTTGGAACTGATGACTCATTGTTTGAGCACTTTGTACTACAAGGCAGTGGGACTGTTCACCATTTATTTATTTACTTGGAGTCACCATTAAGTATTTGCTGAGTTACCACATATGTGCTAGTATGATACTAGCCCTTTTGCACTGAAATTTTTCTTTTGATAAGTATTTGCTGATTTACCACATATGTGCTAGTATGATACTAGCCCTTTTGCACTGAGATTTTTCTTTTCTTCTGTTTCAGTATTTACAATATTTTTTATGTGCTAGTATGATACTAGCCCTCATGCTCATTATACTTTTATCCTTTATATTTTGTATATTTTTTCATTTTTTTTATTCACCTCTCTATACATTTGAGCTAGCCCCTTCCTCTTCCTTCCTTCCCCTTTTATCACAACGCAATCACCACTTACTTTATCTCAATGATATCCTCATATTTTCCAAGTCCCTGGAGAGCCACCACACAGATGTCTGTCGTGTGCTTCAGAAACTAAGAGAAAACATTCTCTATTGAAACTGGAGAAGTGCGAGTTCCATCGTGAACAGGTAAAATTCCTGGGCTATGTCATTTCCACTGCTGGTTTTTCGATGGACCCAGAGAAACTTTAAGCAGTCCTACAGTGGCCCCGACCCGTGGGTTTACGTCCTCTGCAGCATTTCCTGGGCTTTGCCAATTATTATTGGAAATTTATTCGTAACTTCTAGTCTCTGGTCAAGCCCCTGACTAATATGACCAGAAAGGACGGTAACCCACAGAGTTGGTCTCCGGAGTCCAATAAGGCCTTTGAGAGTCTGAAGGCTGCCTTCGCTTCTGCTCCTGAGTTGGCAATTCCCGATCCTATGTTGCCTTTTATCCTAGAAGTTGATGCTTCTGAGACTGGAGTTGACGCCCTTCTGTCTCAACATCCTAACTCTGAGAGCGCTATGCATCCGTGTGGCTACTTTTCCAAGAAATTGTCTCCTGCACAGTGCAATTCCGAGATTGTTGACAGAGAGGTGTTGGCGATCATTTTAGCCCTGAAAAAATGGAGACATCTCCTTGAAGGTACCACTGTGCCGGTTCTCATTCTTACTGACCATAAGAATCTCACTTTCTTGTCTGAGGCTAAGCGCCTCTCTCCCAGAAGGGTGTGATGGGCTCTTTTCTTGTTGAGCTTTAATTACATTGCCTCATTCTTACCTGGTACTAAGAATGTAAGTGCTGACGCCTTGTCACAACAATTTTCTTCCACTTCCAAGTTGGAGTCAGTTCTGGTTCCTGTGATTCCTCCTGATCGTATTCTGGCTACGGTTCGCACCAGTCTTACATCTCCTTTGGGTGAAAAAATTCTTGCTGCTCAGGTCCATGCTTCTCCTGAGAAACCTTGTGACCACTGCTTTGTCCCAGAGAGTCTCCGTACTGCCGTGCTCCAGACTTACCATACTCCCAAGGCAGCTGGCCACCCCGGGAAGAATCAACTCGTTTGGGCCATTTCCCAAAAATTCTGGTGGCCTAGTCTACGAGCTGATGTAACTGCCTTCATAGCTGCCTGTTCCGTGTGTGCTCAGAGTAAGACTCCACAACACCTTCCGGTGGGCCTCCTACAACCCATACCCAATGGAGAGAGGCCCTGGACCCACCTGTCTATGGATTTCATTGTGGAGTTACCCAACTTCCAAGGCTACACTGTTATCCTTATGGTGGTCGACCGGATCTCAAAGATGTGTCATTGTATTCCACTTAAGAAGTTGCCCACTTCTAAGGAACTGGCTTCCATTTTTGCTCGGGAGATCTTTCGCTTACATGGGCTACCCAAGGTTATTGTCTTGGACAGGGGTAGTCAATTTGTCTCCAGTTCTGGTGAGCCTTTTGTGCACAGTTGGGAATTCATCTTGCTTTCTCCTCTGCGTATCAACCGCAGTCTAATGGGGCCGCAGAACGAGCCAATCAGTCCTTGAAGCAATTCCTACATTGCTATATTTCTGACCATCATAACAACTGGTCAGACCTATTACTGTGGGCAGAGTTTGCTCATAACAGTGCCTTGAATTCTGCTTCCCGATTGTCCCCGTTAGGGATAAGCCGAACACCCCCCGGTTCGGTTCGCACCAGAACCTGCGAACGGACCGAAAATTCGCACAAACGTTAGAACCCCATTGACGTCTACGGGACTTGAATGTTCAAAATCAAAAGTGCTCATTTTAAAGGCTAATTTGCATGGTATTGTCCTAAAAAGGGTTTGGGGACCCGGGTCCTGCCCCAGGGGACATGTATCAATGCAAAAAAAACGTTTAAAAACTGCAGTTTTTTCAGGAGCAGTGATTTTAATGATGCTTAAAGTTAAAAAAAAAAGTGAAATATTCCTTTAAATATCATACCTGGGGGGTGTCTAAAGTATGCCTGTAAAGTGGCGCGTGTTTCCCGTGCTTAGAACAGTCCCTGCACAAAATGTCATTTTTAAAGGAAAAAAAGTCATTTAAAACTGCTTGCGGCTTTAATGTAATGTCGGGTCCTGGCAATATGGATGAAATTCAGTGAGACAAACAGCATGGGTACCCCCCAGTCCATTACCAGGCCCTTTGGGTCTTGTATGGATATTAAGGGGAACCCCGCACCTAAATTAAAAAAAGGAAAGGCGTGGGGCCACCAGGCCCTATATACTCTGAACAGCAGTATACAGGCGGTGCAAACAAGACAGGGACTGTAGATTTGTTGTTAAGTAGAATCTGTTTGTAATTTTGAACTGGTACATTTTTAACGTGTTTAGCTCCAGCCAAAAAATCTATTTTAAGCTTTTTGGAAAACATAGGGAAGGGTTATCACCCCTATGACATTTGTTTTGCTGTCTGTGCTCTTCTTCAGAAGATTTCACCTAACTTGTTGTCCCAATGACAAATGTTTTTTGAAAATTTGGGTTTTTTTGTGAAACAAGGTTTGGTGATAAAGCATCAGTGGAAAGGAGAAACGTTTTTCCCATATTAACTCTTACAGGAGAGAATTTCCCTTCCTAGGGGCAGATTTCATCCCACTTCCTGTTGTCTCCTTCCGTTTGCACGTAGCAGTCGTTTGTAAGTTGGATGTTTGAAAGTAGGCGCCTGCCCTATATACTCAGCAGAAATTTGGGCCTTAGGTGTTGTTGTGGCCACAACACTGTAAGCCCTCACAGGGCCCTGCTGTGAAATGTTAGATCAAGAATTGTAATTACATGCCCCTGTTGAACAGGGGCAGAAAAATTGGGCCTTTGGCGGTGGTAGTGCTAGTGCCACAACACTGCAAGTCCTCACTCGCTCTTGGTGGGCGCAGAAACGGGCCCTGCTGTGAAATATTAGATCAAGAATTGTAATTACATGCCCCTGTGGAACAGGGCTGAAAAATTGGGCCTTAGGCACTGGTGCTGGTGCCACAACACTGCAACCCCTCACAGATACTCTAGTTGGAACGCAGGAACGAGCCCTGCTGCAAAGTATTGCATCAAAAATTGTAATTACACGCCCCTGTTAAACAGGGGCTGAAAAATTGGGTCTTAGGCACTGGTGGTGGCGCCCAGAACCAAAAATGATCTTACAAGCTATCAGGGTGATCATTGTGGAGGAAGAGGATAATTACTCAGGGATAGTCACTCAGCATCAGCATAAGCAGTCTTTGAAGAGATCTGAGATTTCAAAAAAAATTATTCGGTTACATCAGCATCAGGTGCTTGGTAGCTGGTGGTGATCCAAGCCTGATTCATTTTTTTGAAGGTCAGTCGATCGACCGAGTCGGTGGACAGACGCACCCTGTGATCGGTTACAAAGCCTCCAGCAGCACTGAATGTGCGTTCCAAAAGAACGCTGGATGCAGGACAGGCCAGTAGCTCAATTGCATACTGTGCAAGCTCTGGCCAGTGATCCATCCTCAAGACCCAGTAACCCAGAGGATTTTCGGTGGGAAACGTGTCCAAGTCAGATCTTGCCCCTAGGTATTCCTGCACCCAGAGGCGTAACTAGAACCTTCAGTGCCCCGGTGCAAGAAACAATGATGGGCCCCCTCTTCCATCCGAGCTCCGGGCTTCCAATTTTGGGAGGGTGTCCATGGACATCCTCCCAAAACCGTGCTTCCTGCATGACCCCTGGGACATGCATCCAGAGAAATCACAGTGGCCCTTTACCATGTGATCAGCTGATCACATGTAAACAGACTTGCCGGTTATCCACAGCCCTTTCCTCCCACACCGTGTCTGTGTTAGGAAAGGACTGCCATTAACTGTCAAGAATGTCAGTAAATTGTTTACACTGATAATCAGTGCCCCAATCATCAGTGCCATGTATCAGTGCCCATCAATGCCGCCTACAAGTGTTACCTATTAGTACTCATTAATGCCGCCTATTAGTGCTCATCAAATCTGCCTATCAGCACCACCTATCAGTGCTCATTATTGCAGCATCCATCTGTACCACCTATCGGTACTCAATGCTGCCCATCAGTGCCAATCAATACTGCCTTAGTTCTGCCTATCAGTGTTCCTCAGTGCCCATCCATGCAGCCTATGAGTTCTGCCTATCAGGGCTCATCAATGCCCATCAATGCCTCCTATCAGTGCCCCCTATCACTGCCTCTCTTCAGTGCTCATCAGTAAATCCCATCGGTGCCCCCTAGTGCCTTCTCAGTGCCTCCCATCAGTGCCTCCCATCAGTGCCCCCTAGTGCCTTCTCAGTGCCCCCCTTCAGTGCCCATCAGTAAATCCTATCAGTGCCTCCCATCGGTGTCCCCTATCAGTGCCTCCCATCGGTGTCCCCTATCAGTGCCTCCCATCAGTGTCTAATAGTGCCCATCAGTGTTGTCTATCAGTGCCCATCAGTGTCCTCTATCAGTGCCCATCAGTGTCCTCTATCAGTGCCCATCAGTGTCCTCTATCAGTGCCCAGTAGTGTCCTCTGTCTCCTTAGGACAGCACGGCTCTGAGTGGAAAGCGTGTCTCTCATGTAACAGCAGCACAGAGACACAGAGACCCGGGTCCTGCCCCAGGGGACATGTATCAATGCAAAAAAAACGTTTAAAAACTGCAGTTTTTTCGGAAGCAGTGATTTTAATGATGCTTAAAGTTAAAAAAAAAAGTGAAATATTCCTTTAAATATCATACCTGGGGGGTGTCTAAAGTATGCCTGTAAAGTGGCGCGTGTTTCCCGTGCTTAGAACAGTCCCTGCACAAAATGTCATTTTTAAAGGAAAAAAAGTCATTTAAAACTGCTTGCGGCTTTAATGTAATGTCGGGTCCTGGCAATATGGATGAAATTCAGTGAGACAAACAGCATGGGTACCCCCCAGTCCATTACCAGGCCCTTTGGGTCTTGTATGGATATTAAGGGGAACCCCGCACCTAAATTAAAAAAAGGAAAGGCGTGGGGCCACCAGGCCCTATATACTCTGAACAGCAGTATACAGGCGGTGCAAACAAGACAGGGACTGTAGGTTTGTTGTTAAGTAGAATCTGTTTGTAATTTTGAACTGGTACATTTTTAACGTGTTTAGCTCCAGCCAAAAAATCTATTTTAAGCTTTTTGGAAAACATAGGGAAGGGTTATCACCCCTATGACATTTGTTTTGCTGTCTGTGCTCTTCTTCAGAAGATTTCACCTAATTTGTTGTCCCAATGACAAATGTTTTTTGAAAATTTGTTTTTTTTTGTGAAACAAGGTTTGGTGATAAAGCATCAGTGGAAAGGAGAAACGTTTTTCCCATATTAACTCTTACAGGAGAGAATTTCCCTTCCTAGGGGCAGATTTCATCCCACTTCCTGTTGTCTCCTTCCGTTTGCAAGTAGGAGTCGTTTGTAAGTTGGATGTTTGAAAGTAGGGGCCTGCTCTATATACTCAGCAGAAATTTGGGCCTTAGGTGTTGTTGTGGCCACAACACTGTAAGCCCTCACAGGGCCCTGCTGTGAAATATTAGATCAATAATTGTAATTACATGCCCCTGTTGAACAGGGGCAGAAAAATTGGGCCTTTGGCGGTGGTAGTGCTAGTGCCACAACACTGCAAATCCTCACTCGCTCTTGGTGGGCGCAGAAACGGGCCCTGCTGTGAAATATTAGATCAAGAATTGTAATTACATGCCCCTGTGGAACAGGGGCTGAAAAATTGGGCCTTAGGCACTGGTGCTGGTGCCACAACACTGCAACCCCTCACAGATACTCTAGTTGGAACACAGGAACGAGCCCTGCTGCAAAGTATTGCATCAAAAATTGTAATTACACACCCCTGTTAAACAGGGGCTGAAAAATTGGGTCTTAGGCACTGGTGGTGGCGCCCAGAACCAAAAATGATCTTACAAGTAGGGATGAGCCGAACACCCCCCGGTTCGGTTCGCACCAGAACCTGCGAACGGACCGAAAGTTTGCACGAACGTTAGAACCCTATTGACGTCTTTGGGACTCGAATGTTTGAAATCAAAAGTGCTCATTTTAAAGGCTAATTTGCATGGTATTGTCCTAAAAAGGGTTTGGGGACCCGGGTCCTACCCCAGGGGACATGTATCAATGCAAAAAAAACTTTTAAAAACGGCCGTTTTTTCGGGAGCAGTAATGATGCTTAAAGTAAAAAAAAAAAAGTGAAATATTCCTTTAAATATCGTACCTGGGGGTGTCTATAGTATGCCTGTAAAGTGACGCGTGTTTCCCGTGTTTAGAACAGTCCCTGCACCAAATGTCATTTTCAAAGGAAAAAATCTCATTTAAAACTGCTTGCGGGTTTAATGTAATGTCGGGTCCTGGCAATATGGATGAAAATCAGTGAGACAAACGGCATGGGTACCCCCCAGTCCATTACCAGACCCTTTGGGTCTTGTATGGATATTAAGGGGAACCCCGCACCCAAATTAAAATAAGGAAAGGTGTGGGGCCCCCAGGCCCTATATACTCTGAACAGGAGTATACAGGCGGTGCAAACAAGACAGGGACTGTAGGTTTGTTGTTAAGTAGAATCTCTTTGTAATTTTGAACGGGTACATTTTTAACGTGTTTAGCTCCAGCCAAAAAATCTTTTTTAAGCTTTTTGGAAAACATAGGGAAGGGTTATCACCCCTGTGACATTTGTTTTGCTGTCTTTCCTCCTCTTCAGAAGATTTCACCTCACATTTTGTCCCAATGAAAAATGTTTTTTGAAAATTTGAGGTTTTTTGTGGAACAAGGATTGGAAAGCATCAGTGGAAAGGAGAAATGTTTTTTCCCATATTAACTCTTACAGGAGAGAATTTCCCTTCCTAGGGGTAGATTTCATCTCACTTCCTGTTGTCTCCTTCCGTTTGCAAGTAGGAGTCGTTTGTAAGTTAGATGTTTGAAAGTAGGGTCCTGCCCTATATACTTAGCAGAAATTTGGGCCTTAGGTGTTGCTGTGGCCACAACACTGTAAGCCCTCACAGGGCCCTGCTGTGAAATATTAGATCAAGAATTGTAATTACATGCCCCTGTTGAACAGGATCTGAAAAATTAGGCCTTAGGCACTGGTGCTGGTGCCACAACACTGCAACCCCTCACAGACACTCTAGTTGGAACGCAGGAACGAGCCCTGCTGCAAAGTATTGCATCAAAAATTGTAATTACATGCCCCTGTTAAACAAGGGCTGAAAAATTGGGCCTTAGGCACTGGTGCTGGTGCCACAACACTGCAACCCCTCACAGACACTCTAGTTGGAACGCAGGAACGAGCCCTGCTGCAAAGTATTGCATCAAAAATTGTAATTACACGCCCCTGTTAGACAGGGGCAGAAAAATTGGGCCTTAGGCACTGGTGCTGGTGCCACAACACTGCAACCCCTCACAGACACTCTAGTTGGAATGCAGGAACGAGCCCTGCTGCAAAGTATTACAGCAAAAATTGTATTTACACGCCCCTGTTAAACAGGGGCTGAAAAATTGTGCCTTAGGCACTGGTGGTGCGCCCAGAACCAAAAATGTTCTTACAAGCTATCAGCGTGATGATTGAGGAGGAAGAGGATAATTACTCAGGGATAGTCACTCAGCATCAGCATAGGCAGTCTTTGAAGGGATCTGAGATTTCAAAAAATATTATTCGGTTACATCAGCATCAGGTGCTTGGTAGCTGGTGGTGATCCAAGACTGATTCATTTTTATGAAGGTCAGTCGATCGACCGAGTCGGTGGACAGACGCACCCTGTGATCGGTTACCACGCCTCCAGCAGCACTGAATGTGCGTTCCGAAAGAACGCTGGATGCAGGACAGGCCAGTAGCTCAATTGCATACTGTGCAAGCTCTGGCCAGTGATCCATCCTCAAGACCCAGTAACCCAGAGGATTTTCGGTGGGAAAGGTGTCCAAGTCAGATCTTGCCCCTAGGTATTCCTGCACCATGTAAAACAGACGCTTGCGATGGTTGCTGGAACCGATCATACCTTGGGGCTGCGGACCAAAAAATTGTCTGAACGCATCGGTCAGACGGCCACCTTCTCCACCGCTCCTTCTTTGACTGACCGAAGCCTCAGCAACACGTTGTCCAGAAACAGGAGTTTGTAACCTCCCAGTCTCTGGGAACGCGTTGCACAGACCTTTCTGCAAGGCCTCCCGAACATGTTTCATCCTCTGCTCCCTCTGCGATGGCAGGATAAGGTCCGCAACCTTACCCTTGTAACGTGGATCAAGGAGGGTTGCCAGCCAGTATTGGTCCTTCTCCTTGATACCACGAATACGAGGATCCTTACGCAGGCTTTGCAGGATCAGGGAGGCCATGCAGCGTAGGTTTGCTGAGGCATTCGGTCCAGAGTCCTCTGGGTCACTAAGGACGACAACGCCCGGAGCCACCTCCTCCCAGCCACGTACAAGTCCATGTGTTTCTTGGGACTGATCCCTTAAAGACTGCTGCTGATGCTGAGTGCCAGGCTCCACCTCCATACTGACACAATCTTCCTCCTTCTCTTCCTGTGTGATCGGCGGGCACGCAGGAACACTGTCTGGATAAAGGGAGCCTTGAGAGCTAAGGAAGTCCTCCTCTTCCTGCCTCTGTTCTGCCTCAAGTGCCCTGTCCATTATTCCACGCAGTGTGTGCTCCAACAGGTGGACAAGGGGGACAGTGTCACTGATGCATGCACTGTCACTGCTCACCATCCTCGTGGCCTCCTCGAATGGTGACAGGACAGTGCATGCATCCCTAATCATGGCCCACTGGCGTGGGGAAAAAAAACAAGCTCCCCTGACCCTGTCCTGGTGCCATAGTCGCACAGGTACTCATTGATGGCCCTCTGCTGCGTGTGCAGCCGCTGCAGCATGGCCAAAGTTGAGTTCCACCTGGTGGGCATGTCACAGATTAGGCGGTTCTTGGGCAGGTTAAACTCCTTTTGGAGGTCCGTCAGCCGAGCACTGGCATTATATGACCGGCGGAAATGCACACAGACTTTCCTGGCCTGCCTCAGGACATCCTGTAAGCCCGGGTACCTGCCCAAGAACCGCTGCACCACCAACTTAAGGACGTGAGCCAAACAGGGCACATGGGTCATTTGTCCCTGTCGGAGGGCAGAGAGGAGGTTGGTGCCATTGTCGCAAACCACCATTCCTGCCTTAAGTTGGCGTGGCGTCAACCACCTCTGAACCTGCCCCTGCAGAGCTGACAGAACCTCTGCCCCAGTGTGGCTCCTGTCCCCCAAGCACACCAGCTCAAGCACCGCATGGCATCTTTTGGCCTGCGTACTTGCGTAGCCCCTTGAACGACTACGGAGTACCGCTGGTTCCGAGGAAGAGGCCATGGAGGAAGAAGAAGAGGAGGGGGTGGAGGAGAGAGGTGTGTCACAATCATTAGCATTTTGGATGCGTGGTGGCGGAACAACCTCCAACACTACTGCACCTTGTCCTGCATCCTTCCCAGCTGCCAGCAGAGTCACCCAATGCGCCGTGAAACTTAGGTAACGTCCCTGTCCATGCCTGCTGGACCATGAGTCAGCGGTAATATGCACCTTACCGCTGACCGCCCTGTCCAGCGAGGCATGGACATTGCCTTCCACATGCCGGTAGAGAGCCGGAATCACCTTCCGTGAGAAAAAGTGGCGTTTGGGTACCTGCCACTGAGGAACCGCACATTCCACAAACTCACGGAAGGGGGCAGAGTCTACCAACTGAAAAGGCAGCAGTTGAAGTGCTAGCAATTTTGCCAAGCTAGCATTCAACCGCTGGGCATGTGGATGGCTGGGAGCAAACTTCTTCCGGCGGTTCAGCAGCTGGGGCAGGGAAATTTGCCTGGTACAATCTGACGTCGGTGTACCAAAAGCAGATTGCCCACAAGTACTTGGCTGTGACACACCTAATTCTACACCTTCATTCCTCTCAGTGCAGGTCTCAGAGAGGACTGGAGGTCTAGTGGGGTTGGAAATCTCAGCTGATGAGGAGCAAGGAGAGGTCCTCTTTGTTCTTTGGTGTGGGTCTTTTAGATACGCTTGCCAACGAACTGCATGGCAGGTCAACATATGTCTGGTCAAGCATGTGGTACCCAAGCGGGAGATGTTTTGGCCACGTGAGATACGCTTGAGACATATGTTGCAAATAGCAGCGGTGCGATCTGATGCACTCGTCTCAAAAAAGGCCCACACCAAAGAACTTTTTGAATAACGCGCAGAGACTGCAGCGCCCTGCACATGTGGAGCTTTGGGGTGTGATGCAGTCAATGTGCTGCCCTTAGGCTGGCCCCTGGAGGGCATCCTGCCTCGTTGGTGATGTGCCGCCTCCTCCTCCTCCTCCTCTCTCCTATCAGGCACCCACGTTGAGTCAGTGACCTCATCATCCCCTCCCTCCTCATCACTGGAGCAAACCTGGCAGTATGCTGCAGCAGGGGGAGCATGACTGCCAGATTGCTGTCCTTCTTGGGCACCCCCTCTGTCCATGCTCATGTTACTGCCTTCATCGAGCTCAGTATCATCATCAGAGCCTTCCAAACGCTGGGCATCCTCCTGGAGCATGTACCCAACACTGTGGTCAAACAGTTCGAGGGACTCCTCAGGAGGACATGGTGGAGCTAGGGAAGGAGTCACTGATGACATTGAGCCGAGGGAAGAGGCCGCTGCTTTGCCAGACAAAGCACCCTGGGCATGGGTGAGAGAGGATGAGGAGGATGAGGACGGCTTGGTCATCCACTCGACCAAGTCTTCCGTATGTTTCGGCTCAACATGGCCAGCTGCCGAAAAAAAGGCCAAGCGTGTCCCATGGCCACGTGCTGATGAGGATGCACCGTCTCCATGACCAGCACTAGACACAGAGCCTGCTTGCCCTCTCTTATTGGCTTGTGACTGTCTGCCTCTCCTTCTTGGCCTTCCAGACATACTAATGGCCTGTAGCTGCACTAAGCTGGGATATAGATAGATAGATAGATAGATAGATAGATAGATAGATAGATAGATAGATAGATAGATAGATAGATAGATAGATAGATAGATAGATAGATAGATCTATCTATCTATATATATATATATATATATATATATATATATATATGTACTGATACTGCAGCTAGCAAAATCAACTGCCTGCCTGTAGTATGAGAACACCACCAACCTTCTACAGGTAGCTTTAGCTGAACACTGTGAGGTGGACGCACCCCACTAACTTGTAGGTTTAGCTGAACACTGTGAGCAGGACGCACTGCACTAAATGTAAATAGTCTAGCTGCCTGACCGTGGTACTAATAGGATCAAAAGAACACCAGTAATTTTCTTCAGGTAGCTTTATATACTGTAACAAGACAAGCCTGCCTGTCAGTAGGAAGATAACAGGAACGGATCTAGCTGAACACTGTGAGCAGGACGCACTGCACTAAATGTAAATAGTCTAGCTGCCTGACCGTGGTACTAATAGGATCAAAAGAACACCAGTAATTTTCTTCAGGTAGCTTTATATACTGTAACAAGACAAGCCTGCCTGTCAGTAGGAAGATAACAGGAACGGATCTAGCTGAACACTGTGAGCAGGACGCACTGTACTAAAGGTAAATAGTCTAGCTGCCTGACCGTGGTACTAATAGTATCAAAAGAACACCAGTAATTTTCTTTAGGATAAAGCCATGGAGGAGTATGAGGTACAATCCATTGTTGACTCCCGTAGGTTCCGTGGGAGCATACAGTACCTGGTGCATTGGAAGGGGTACGATCTGGAGGAATGCTCCTGGGTCTCATCCTCAGATGTACATGCTCCTACCATCCTCCGTGATTTCCATAGACGTTTTCCCCTCAAGCCTGGTGGTCCTCCGAGAGGGAGGGGTCATTGAGGAAGGGGGTACTGTCAGAGCTGGCTCAGCCCTTCCTTCCCTGAGCTAGCGGCTAATTGCCAGCTCTCATCTCTCTACACAGTTAACCAGCTGTTGTGAATCTGCTTGTCAGTCCCACCTACTTAAAGATCTCCAGCTCACTTCATTCCTGCCTTCGCCTTGGTCACATCACAAGAAACCATCTTCGGCGTTCCTATTTAAAGACTGGCTTTGCTGACATGCCTTCTGGCTCCTTCCTGCTTGCTGTTCCTCTACTTGGATCCCTGACTTCTGGCCTGGCTTATTACACAATCTGGTTACTGAACTCTGGCTTGGCTGATTACCTGATCTGGTTACTGAACTCTGGCTTGGCTGACTACCCCATCCGGTTACTGGACTCTAGCTATGCTTTGACTACCATTACTCTATTTACCTTTTTATTTTTATTAATAAACAAGTGTGATTTTACTGTACAGTACTTCTGTCTCGATCTGGTTCATGGTTTCTGACACAAACTTAGCGTGGGGTTACACCTACTTATAGAATGGAAAATTATCCCAGTAGATCCACCTGAAGCACACTCCTCTCACTTCTCCCCAAATCTCACCCGGGAAGGAAATTGGTGCTTGAGTAAGGGCAGCAATAAGAAGCATTAAGCACTGGGGACACCAGCTAAAGTTCACTGTCACTGCTCAGGCCGTATCCCACTGGAGAAGTGAGTCTCCTTGTCTACTCAATAGCAAGTTTTTCCCCACATACAGCAGTTGATCTGCTTCATTTTTTTGAACTTCTTATGTTATTGTTACTTTTATTTTTTCTTCCGTGGGCTTTAACACTATTCTCATGGCTACCATTCCACGCCATCTACATTTCTAACCTACTCTCATTTTACTTCTACCAAGGCACTGGAAGGCTATTAGCTTCTACCATCTCTGCTCTAATGTTAGCACATTAAACCACCCCAAGACATTTTTTTTTACAGACTCTTACTGGTTTCCACATATCCAAGTCCACACTGTTCAAGATTTGGAAGAATTATGTTCATACCAACCATCTATACCACCCCAATGTCACTTAAACTACTATCCATCAATGGCCGCGGCCTAAACCACCCTGCCAAGCATTTTTCCCTATGGGTTGAAGCCACAAACTCCAAAGCCGACATAGTAATCGTCCAAGAGACACATTTCAAAAGATCTGCAGCTCCAAAGTACCAACACAGAGAATTTCTCATCAAGAGAGTCCCGGAGCCATGGAAAGGAGAGAAATTGGTGGAGGGACAACATGACATTGCTGGACGGCACAGTGGCCGCTTTAAGAGCAGGGTTTCCCCTTTTAGAAAGGGGAGGGGGCTTGATGAGGGCGGCGCTCAGAGCTGGAGAGAGGAAGGGAGAGGGGGAAGTGACATCAATCGTAGAGCGGAGGAGGAAGCGATTCCACGCTCACCCTCGCCGCTCTGTAACCTCCTCTCCTCCTCTCCTCGTTTGTGCAGCAATGGAGGGCTTTATCACCCAGCTCTGAACGGCGGTTCACGCAGAAGGAGCGGACTGGCTGCAAGCCCAGATGGCGGCCATGGAGGCGGTAAGGGAGCGGCAAAATGACGGGGGGGGCGGCGTCACCTCGTGCGCGGCGGTCACGGCCGCCTGAAGTGCTGTAGCGGGCTATGGTGGCTCTCAGCGGTGGCAGCGACAGGAAGAGGGGGTGAACCCCCCCGACCCCAGCACACGGCGGAGCCAGAAGACCAGGTACGGGCAGCAGATCGGGACCTGTAAAAGGGACAAAAGCGCGGCGGGGGGAGCTCAGTGCAGCGCACGGCTCTGCTCCCCCTGGCTCATCACAGATTCACAGAACATGCGGCCGGGGCTGCAGGGGTAGATCTGGGCAGCCAGCCGGCCCACCGAGGGAACACCTTACTTCAGGATGGGGGGGCCAGACAGCCATTACGGCCCACAATCCCACGCGGCACAGCAGAGGGTCCGAGAGGAGCACAGCTATGTGGGGAGCGACGGCAGAGGTCGGGCGACGAGGACCCAGCCACGCAGTAAGCACCGGAGCCCGTCATGGGGGATAACGAGCAGGTCTGACGGGACGGGTTGGAGAGCATGGCGAGAGCAACACCACAGACGCGCGGAAAACGGAGTGGGTCCTTCCGGGATGCAGCCTACGGTCGGTAGGACGAAAATGGGCAGCGACGGATCGGGGGGCATAATGTCCGGGTCGGAGTGTGACGAGAGCCAAGGACATCCTGCAGCGGTGGTTCCAGGAGTGACGGCTGGTGGGCCCCCGCCTGGGCAGCCTGGTGAGTGTGATTCGTTACTTGATACTAATTTTTTTTTCTTTCCGATTAGTCTACCGGGGTCGTTTAGGTTTAGGGGTAATGGTGGGACCTGGGGGGGACACGTCTACTCCCGTACTGACAGGACTCCGGACAGGGTCCATCGGGGTCTAGGTGAGTTGGGGCAGCGCTGTGAGTCGGGCATAAGAAGTAGTCCGGGGCGGGCATGGGCACCGACACATGACACTCTTACGGTCAGGGGGCGCCCTCAGGGTGGAGGAGAGATAGCTGCGACAGCAATGGGGACGGCCTCGGCGGTAGGTAGGCCCCCGGTTTATTACATAGGCTCAGTATAGCCAGGGCAAGTCTGGGGAGGTTGCAGCCAGTAGAAAGCAAGATGGTGGACCAGGAACGACGGGTATATCGGTTTAGTCCTAGTTCCTTGGTAAGTGGCTACGGTCGTTTGTCATACGGGCGAATGTAATAAGAAAAAGACCCCCGAACAATGTTCAGCTCGGTTGGGTAACTTACAGGCCTTTAGCTAAACACACAAGACTTATGGCGGTGTGGCTTGGCCAAGGCATGACGCATGGTTTCGGCGACGCATGGCCGTATGATTGGCCCCACGCTGGGGCCCATTAGGTCGTCTGCGGGGGGATGAAGCTATGGCAGCGACGCAAGCTCCTAATTCGATTGTCGGGCTAATGAAAATTTGGAAAACACTGTCTAGTCCAGCACATGGGTTCAGGCAGTGCGGGATACTATTCTCTGCACAAGGGTGTCGGAAAGGATGCTTTCTGTCATCAGCAGTTCCCGGACCAAGCAGCGGCATTTTGTAAGGGACGGTTTTTGTAGTAACGGTTTGTATTACTTCGCGCATTGATGTCGGTCCATCCCTAGGCTGAGAAGTGATAGGCGGCCCGGCGTCATACAGCATTGGTTTTGGAAAAACTGGGAAGGAGGTTGCGTTTAGGCTTAGGGCCAGACACCTTTAGTAGGCCGCTTCCGGAAGGGGTGGTCTCTTCACGGGAGCTGGTTGCCCAGAATGAGCCCGCTAGGTACGAATTTATTCATCACCTGGCCTTTAAAAAAAAAAAAAAAAAAAAAAAAAAAAAAAAAGGTGGGTCGGTCTGCGATTCAATTGCCTCTGAAGAGGGGGGAAGAGTATACTTCCTTATATGCGGGAATTGATTTGGCTGTTAGGCTAGTGCCGGTACATTCGGCCAGCTTTCGGCTGAGGGGCAGTACAGGAACTGGGGCACGGTATGGGATCGTGTATTGCAGATGGGTTGCTCCATATAGGGTGCCGTTTTCGAAACGTTCAGATCCTTCTTATGATGGCCAGTCGGGGGATTTTTGGGTATCTCAGCGAGCATGCCTTACCTGGATTGGTTGTCTGTTTTCCCGGCGGGTTCCAATATCTGAGCCGCCGGTGTGGGACGTTCTAACATCAGGTGGTACGTTTCAGGGCGCCCTTAGCTCTGGGGACAACAGAGGGCCTCACGGCAAACATTACATTCCCAGTAATTGCAATGGATTCTTTTTGTATGGAATGTGGGCTTCTGGGTCACAAGCCAGCGAGGCTATAAGATGCAGTCCAAGGGACCTTTAGAGTACGCAAGGTACGAGTACGTCAACTACAAGGGGTGCGGGAAAAATTGTTGTTATCTGGCGCAGCATAATCCCCTTGTAAAAAAAAAAAAAAAAATAAATAAATAAATAAATAAATAAATAAATAAATAAATAAAATAAAAATAAAAATAAATTTTTATGGTACGGGCGGCGGCTACTGCGGGATTAGGGGCTCCCGCTCACTTGGTGAGCACTACGAATTATTGTTGGGGGGACTGGTGGGCGCGGCAGGTTTTCCTAGAATCGATCAATGGGTGGGTTTTTGCTGGTCATGTCTCATCAGCGATGGTGACTTGGAACTAGTCACGGATGCTGCAGACTCCATGTGGCGGTAGCCTGGTTTCAGAGGGCCATGCTTGTTTTTAAGGCCGGTTTTTGACAGTACCGGGTTTCGGTGCGATTGTTCAAATTGTAGTTACCTGACAAATTTGGGGGGTAATCCTTCTGCAACCAAAGGTCTGTTGTAACTGGGATTATCTTGGGGTGTTACAGGGTTTTATCGACTGACCAGGGCATCCGTTCCGGTTGTTTTGTTTGTGGGGGTCATTTGGTACTGTGCTGCTTACAGGGGATACATTCATCTACGCTGGACACTTATCAGGGATTGATACCACTTTGGCTGTTGCTTGGTATCGTTTCAGTGGGGACAGGTTCAGGGAGTTGTCGTTAGAAACGGTCCTACTTTGGCACTGCGGTAAAGAGGTTAACCAACTTATAGTAAGGCTACTTGGTACGCCTACTTTAAGGTTAGGCAGGCATGGTTCGCTTGCTCAACAGGAGGCAGGTCCCGAGGAGGTCATTTCGCAGCATACGCTGCTCTTTATTATTAAGATGGTATTGGAATGGGTATCTCGGCAGCTGCTATTACCGCAAGTTGGCGGGTTTGGCCTTTTTTTTTTTTTTTTTTTTTTTGTTAAGTGGCAAGGGCAACGTTCCACATCAAAGGTCTTTAGGTTAACACAGACGGTTTAGGGGTACAGGTTGGGGACAAGGAGAGGGATGGGAGGCGCCCTTTCTTCTTTTAAAGGTTTACAGGTTTTGTATTTGGTTTGCTAACGGTCTACAGCTCTCTTTATACAAGGGCTTTATTGGGACAGCAGTTGCACTAGTGTTCTTTGGTCGGGACAGGCGGCCAGGGGTCTAGGAGTCCTTTCTTCTACATGAGGACAGGTGTGTCCTTATCAAAGTTCCAGCGTGTAGCGGTTAGAAGAGGGGTGTTGGTGGCTGGGTACGACCAGAAAAGTTTCTTTTCTCATCCCTTTCGGATGGGGGCAGTCACGGGGCAGTCCATGCGGGTCTGCTATAGGAAGCAGTTTGGAGGATTGGTGCGTGGGACTCGGTTAGAATAAGTGGTACATTCGCACACATTTTATGCGGATTAGGTTTCACATACTGCGGGCTATTGTTATACGGCCTTGGTGATTGATGTTCTATGTGATTTGTGCTGTCAATTTTTATTGTTCACAGGTCGCGAGGCGGGCCAGTTTGTATACTTGGTTCCTCCTATGCGTATTGGGGGTTCAGAAGAGCTTAGGTTCGGCCGAACGGTAAGCGGTTAAGTATGCCCAGGTTGTAGGTGCAGATCTGGGGCATTGTGGCCCTGGCATGCAGTGGGACAGGGTGGGGGGAAGTACACAGGTTCCCCCGTTTGGTATTGTCCCCGCATGTTTTTTCGGTTGCACGCGGAGGAAACAGTATGGGAGGTATATCTATTATGTACCCCAGTCGTTACGTAATAATGTTTATGTTTTACGTTATTAACGGCTTACCCAGGTATGGTTGTAGTACGGTCTAGATATGGTGGGGCAGATTGTCATGGCAGTGGGCTTGGTCTAGTAAGAAGGTGGACTGTGTCCGCTTAAGGAGGTGAGTAAGTTTTTTTTTCGCAAAATGGGGGTTGGCCATACGTGGAGGTATCTGAGGAGAGTTGGGGTGCATCTTAATGATGTGGGGGACTGTTTTTAGGCACTGTCCCTTCAGGAAAGTGTACATTGCGGGCTGAGGGTGTGGGGGTGCACGCAAGGGTAAGGGGTTACCCCTTTCGTGCTGTGGCAGTTTTGGGTCGATGGAGAAGGAGAAGATAGAGGTTACATGTATGGAACATCTTGTACCCATCCATGGGATGGGGTGGTTTCTGGTACCCATCCATGAAAGGATGGGGGTTGTTTCTGGTACCCATCCATGAAAGGATGGGGGTTGTTTCTCTTACCCATCCATGAAAGGATGGGGGTTGTTTCTGGTACCCATCCCTGAAAGGATGGGGGTTGTTTCTGGTACCCATCCATGAAAGGATGGGGGTTGCTTCTGGTACCCATCCATGAAAGGATGGGGGTTGTTTCTGGTACCCATCCATGAAAGGATGGGGGTTGTTTCTGGTACCCATCCATGGAAGGATGGGGGTCGTTTATGGTACCCATCCATGAAAGGATGGGGGTAGGTCACTGTGAATGTTGTGTACCGCCTCCGAGTCAGGGGTTTCCGACTGGAGGCCTAAAGTTTGAAAGAAGTTGTTCGCAGTGACCAATTTATGTTGTTTTCCCTCTATGACACTAAACAAGTATATGTTAAAGTTTAATGGTTGTTTATGAAAAAGGTTATTTAATTAATGTTATAATTGGTTAATAAAAGGCCGTCAAGGCCATTTACTCCAAAGCCTGGTCAAGTCTTTTGTGAAGGGTTTGGAGGGGGGAAGTTTTTGGGGACAAAAGGTGTATCAGAAGACTGGGCTTAAGTCCTAGATATGTCAAGAGAGTCCCGGAGCCATGGAAAGGAGAGAAATTGGTGGAGGGACAACATGACATTGCTGGACGGCACAGTGGCCGCTTTAATAGCAGGGTTTCCCCTTTTAGAAAGGGGAGGGGGCTTGATGAGGGCGGCGCTCAGAGCTGGAGAGAGGAAGGGAGAGGGGGAAGTGACATCAATCGTAGAGCGGAGGAGGAAGCGATTCCCACCCACCCGCCCTGAGATGGTCAGAAAGTAGGTAAAAGGACAGGTCAGGATAATCGGCAGTTTTGGGTCGATGGAGAAGGAGAAGATAGAGGTTACATGTATGGAACATCTTGTACCCATCCATGGGATGGGGTGGTTTCTGGTACCCATCCATGAAAGGATGGGGGTTGTTTCTGGTACCCATCCATGAAAGGATGGGGGTTGTTTCTGGTACCCATCCATGAAAGGATGGGGGTTGTTTCTGGTACCCATCCCTGAAAGGATGGGGGTTGTTTCTGGTACCCATCCATGAAAGGATGGGGGTTGCTTCTGGTACCCATCCATGAAAGGATGGGGGTTGTTTCTGGTACCCATCCATGAAAGGATGGGGGTTGTTTCTGGTACCCATCCATGGAAGGATGGGGGTCGTTTATGGTACCCATCCATGAAAGGATGGGGGTAGGTCACTGTGAATGTTGTGTACCGCCTCCGAGTCAGGGGTTTCCGACTGGAGGCCTAAAGTTTGAAAGAAGTTGTTCGCAGTGACCAATTTATGTTGTTTTCCCTCTATGACACTAAACAAGTATATGTTAAAGTTTAATGGTTGTTTATGAAAAAGGTTATTTAATTAATGTTATAATTGGTTAATAAAAGGCCGTCAAGGCCATTTACTCCAAAGCCTGGTCAAGTCTTTTGTGAAGGGTTTGGAGGGGGGAAGTTTTTGGGGACAAAAGGTGTATCAGAAGACTGGGCTTAAGTCCTAGATATGTCATGTTTTCTGCTGAATTCTCCACCAAAAAGAGAGGAGTTATCTTCCCTAAGGAATTCTGTAAACTTAAAACTTCGCTCCTCCATCATAGACGAAAATGGTAGATACATCATTCTAGTGTGTACAATAAACATTAAGCCCTACACAATTGTGGGAATCTATGCTCCCAATTCAAATCAAGGTAACTTCTTTCGCAAACTTTTTAAATGCATTGCTACTGTAAACACAAACACGGTAATTTGATTGTATGTGGTGATATGAACTCAGTGGTTGAACTTTATCCCCTTTTAGACTCCACATCCAACAGAAAGCATCGCTCATCTCCCCTATCCAATTTGTTGCTCAAAGAAGATCTCTATGACACATGGAGATGCTTACAGGCATTGGAACATGATTATACCTATCACTCCCCCAGGTTCATTTTGTATTCACGTATTGATCTATGTCTAGTGGACAAATGGCTTTTACAATGGATATCTTCTTCCAAAATTGCTGATATCACATGGTCTGACCATGCACCTATATTGATCACAATATCAGAATCAGATTCCCCACGTCCTACCTTGTTGTGGTGATGCAATAATAAAATAATCAAAGAAAAAGAAACTTCTGGTATCCCGCCTGAAATCCCAAAGAATTAAAGCTAAGCTCCCCTACCTCTTTCACCCAATCACTAAATGAAAGTTGTCCAGCCCCCAACTCATATCGGATGCGTTCGTTGATTACTATGAGTCTCTCTACAACCTAAAGGAAGAACCTTCAGTTACCCAAGCTTCAACTGATGAAATACACTCCTTAAATAAGCTTAAGCTAATATATCGAAGAGCTTAATCATCCTTTCTCAGCTTTAGAGATTCAGAAAGTAATTTAAGCAATGCCCTGCGGGAAATCTCCTGGCCCTGATGGGTTCATTAATTAATATTGCCATACCTTCTCCTCCCTCCTAAGCACTTAGTTAGTCAAGTTATTCGACAAACAAAATTCCCACTGGAGATGTTAAGAGCCCACGTCCTTACCATTCCCAAGCCAGGTAAGAACCCTGACTGTCTGGCAAATTTCCGACCACTCTCCCTGCTAAAACGCTGATGTTAAACTGCAAAAAGTTTTACCTTCGTTAATACAGCCGGACCAGACGGGGTTAGTTCCTGACAGACAAACATCTGATGCCACTAGACGTGTTCTTAATGTTGTACATTTTGCTGAGCGCAGCCAAATGCCTTCCATTGATGCTGAGAAGGCATTTGACCAGGTCCACTGGGCTATATGTCAAAGGTTCTTCACAAATTTGGTTTTCAGTGTATGTTCCTATCTGCCATCCTAGCATTATACTCCACACCTTCAGTCCAAGTTTACACAGAGAGTTTACTCTCTAAACCATTTGCCATATCCAAGGGCACTAGGCAGGGATATCCTCTCTCACCATAAATCTTCAACCCAATGTTCCAACCTTTAGCGCAAAAGATCATATCCCACCCCTCAATTACTGGGTTCCTCTCTAGAATAAAAACATATTATCAATTTATTTGCTGATGACATTATTCTCATGCTGACAAACCCTCAAACCTTGCTTCCCCAAGCCTACAAAATTCGGACACAATTTAGTGAGCTATCATACTACAAGGTTAATCACTCAAAATCTCTAATAATAAAAACCTAAATATCCCCAAAACTACCATAACCAAATTAAAAAAGCACTTACCGTACACATGGGCAGAGTCAAGCCTATTATATCTGGGCATAACAGTTACATCATCTTATGCATTCCCTAGAAGAAGCTAACTATAAGCCCTTAATATCCAAAGTTGAAGCAGAACTAAAATAACTGGCACAAAAAGAGATGTCATGGGTGGGTAGGCTAGTGGCTTACAAAATGCAGATTCTCCCCCAAATCCTGTTAATATTTCGGTCCCTCCATATTCCTATAAAACAATTATATATGGAAACCCTCACATCTCTTTTAAAAGGCTTTATTTGGAAAGGAAAAAGGGCTTGTTGCTCCCACACTTCCCTGACAAAACATAGAATAGTGGGAGGAATGGGCATTGTGGACTTACATGACTATCTCACAGCAACTCACCTAGATCACTTGAAAAACTGGTTCAATCCCTCTGTAGAACCATTATGGTTTGATATAGAAGAAGTGGTTAACAAGACTCCTAACCTATCCTCCTTACTGTATGCTGATAAATGGGAAGAATTAGATCTATCTGTATGCCTCCCTACCACTAGAGCGTCCATTCAAGCTTGGAGAGCGATAATTCACCTCCCTCCCCAATAAAAACAAATTTAGCAAAACAAAACCAATGCTCCAATGGGAATCAGATCTTCAATCTTCTTTTTCTGATTACCAATGAACACAAGCTATTCGCTACTCACAAATAATCACACACTGTGTGAATCATTGGGAATTAGCCTTAAAATTTTCACTCAGATGGTACCTCACTCCACATAGACTAGCTAAAATTTTAACTAAATCCTCCTCACTATGCTGTCACGGATGTGGTACCCTGGGTAATCTTATGCACATTTTATGGTCTTGTAAAAATATTTGGAGCTTTTGGCGAACAACATTTCAAATAATTTCAGAAATAACTGGTATCCTAACCCCGGCTAATCCAGCACTGACCCTGCTTAACTTAGGTATTGACAAAATACCAGTCATATACCGTGGTATAGTAGCTAATATTCTCCTCTCCACTAAGTTAACTACCACTAGACATTGAAAACAAGACCGGACCCCAACCCATCTGAAGTAATAAATACTACTGTCAGAGAACTCACACAGCAAGCACCCGTCTCCATGCAGCAGCTGCCAATCCTCATTCTGCTAATGCCAAGGTGCATGCACGGAACCATAGCCAGAGGCAAATGAGATCCAGGGTGGGCATGCGCAATGGCACCTCTATGCGAACGCGCTAACGTGCGTCCGCGAGTGCCAAAGCGCTAATATGCTAACGCGCATGCGCCAATGTGCCAAAGTGCTAATGTGCTAACGCGCATGTGCCAATGTGCTATGTTGCTAATGCACATGCACGTACGCACGTACGCTGGCGCCAATCCTGGCACACAGCACCCTATATAAACAGAGAGTCTGCCTAGCATCAGTGCTGGATTGTCTTCAGCTTGTTCCTGTGTTCCTGTTGTTACTCTGCCTGATTGACCCTGTTCCTAAAAACCCGGCTATCTTCTGACCATTCTCTTGGATTTCCCCTGCCTGCTGAACCTGCCTCTACTTGCAATACTGACCTTGGCTTGAACTTATGATTACGGCTCTGCCTCCTGATTCTGTACCCTGCTGCCCGTCTGTTGCCAACCCCTGCCTGTTCCTGACTACGGTTTTGCCTTCTGACTTGGTACCCCGCTGCCAGCCTGTTGCCGACTCCTGCCTGTTCCTGATTCTGCAGTTGATCCTGATCTGGCTCCCGCTGAACAAGTTTGGTGATCAGTTTCCACATCTCCTCAGCAGAGGTTCCTATATCTCCAAGTTCCAGCCTCCTGCCTGCAGGCACCTGCACCCTTTTCTTGCCCTCGCACTCCCTGTACCCACCACCAGGGGTGCTTGGACCAGAACTGTGCAAGAGGCCACCCTCATCATTTCGGGCTCCGCTGTAAGGTACGTGACAACTACCCACCAACACTATCTATGGGAAAAATATGTAGCTCTTCAACAAAAATTCTTTCCATTCCTTTGACCTCATTTGGTAACCATGGTCCCTCTGGCATCCACCATAGGATCCCACGCTTTACGCTTACCTGACCTGTCCTTTGAAATCCAAATTTTATGCCTGGTACTGGTATATATGCATATTACTGTCATATGAGTTATTAGTGCCTTGTTCGCCTTTGTATTTTTCCTCTTTTATTTTCTTTCTTTTTACATTTCTGTATTTCTGTAACTCTGAACACTGAAATTCTAGAATACTGTAATATCAACAAGAGACTATTGCTACCACAATTACCACCACGTTTTCTTCTGCTTTACTAATTCTTGCCTAACTTTTTGTTAAAGTGGCTGCTTCCGCGTTATTACTGAAATCGTACACTAAACCAAATAAATAAATTTATTGAAAAAAAAAACAAAAACGTTTTCTAGCTGTGTCACAAACATGTATGCTGTTTATATTGGCTGTAACTAAAAACAATTTTTTTTCCAATGCTAAATGCCTGCTCAAGCTCTCAGAAATTGAGCCCTGCCCAAACAAGTACTTTAGCTGTGGTGCTAATCTGCTATTTCCATCATCAGTGTTTAGAAAAAAAGACACTACCGGTATTTGTTTTTCAAAAGCTCAATGTCTACTCAATCTCTAAACAATTGTGGCCTGTTTAAAAAGGCTTTTTGTCTGTGGTGCAAACCTGTATGCTATTTCCATCATTGGTGTCCAATAAGACACTATATTTGTTTCGGATGCTAATTACCTGCCCAAGCTCTCAGAAATTGCAGCCTGTCCAAACAGACATTTTAGCCATGGTGCAAACCTGTATACTATTCCCATCATTTTTTTTTTTTTAAAACATTTTATTGGGTTTTCATAGAGTACAAAAGTCAGTACAGTGGAGGACTTACACAGAAGAAGTATGCCACGATCCACATATAGTTTCATAACAAGGGTAAACTACACGGTACCAAGTGGATGAAAATTTCAAACAGAATTACAGAGGTCTACATTAATAATGCGTTGGCAAGTACATTGCATGTTACAAAGGCAAAAATGAGAAAGAGCAAGAACATTTCTACTGTTTTACATGGGATTCTCTGGATACGTGTAGTGAGCATATCAGGTGTGAGATGGATTCTATAGTAAATGCAAGAGGTTGTAAGGTAGTTTTCAGTTATTAGCGTGGTATTGTAACAGATCTAGACCGACGGTAATAGTGCTGCCCACATTCCTGGGCACCCCTATAGGGTACTAACTGTGCCCAGTGTAGGAACAGAAATTTGCCTAATATTAGGGCATGTCGGTATTGTGCATCGTGTAGAGTGCGAGCCTCCACAATGTCAATATAGGTGGCGTGTAAAAGGGAATAGGCTATGCAATAGGCCTGGGCTGCCGTGAGGCAGAGAAAGGGGAGATAGGGGGGTGGTAAGACGGAGGGTCAGGACAATATAGTTATTGGTTTGTGTGTGAGCGGGCTATCTGGCCGGTGTCATCTCCTGAGGTAATGGTAGGTAGGTTGTGTTGTGTGCATGTGGAACGAGATTTCCTGAAATGGGTCCAACATGCCCATGTATCATTGTATTTGGATGGTGAATCGGAGGTTTGGTGTATGAGATTCTCTATGTCAGCTATCCTGTCCACTCTCCGGATCCACTCTGGGATCGATGGAGGTGATGTGCTTCTCCAGTGCACAGGGATGCATAGGTTTGCCGCATTAATAAGATGAAGAGTTAGTGACTTCTTGTATACACGTTGGGGGATCGAAGTATGATGGGGTGTAGTCAGGGGTGTATGTTGTGATCTGAGTGATTAGGCTGTGAATTTCAGCCCAATAGGATTGAATGAGTGGGCATTCCCACCAAATGTGAAGAAGGGAACCCCTGGCTGCGTTACATCTCCAGCAATTTGGGGATATAGTAGGTAGAAATTTGTTAATTTTATCGGGAGTTCTGTACCATTTTGAGTAGATTTTGAACTTGCATTCTTGTGTCGCTACGTTGCCGGAACCTTTGTGAATATGGTAGAGCACATTTCTCCAATCGTCTGTGGTTAAGGTTGTGTTCAGGTCAGTTTCCCATTGACTTATCAGTGCATCATTCGTGATGTTTGAATGGGTGGAGAAAAGTGTGTGAATGGGCGAGATGAGGTGTCTTTGGGGTACGTTTCTGGAGCAGAGAAGTTCGAAGGGTGTAAGTTCCCTATGAATGTTGTCTTTGTGTTGGAGGCTTTGCAGGAAGTGACGGATTTGCAGATAGTTGTAGAAGGGGATGTGATATTCTGGAAATTTAGTGATCAGCACTGAATATGGTAATAGAGTTCCTTGATGGAATAGTTGTTGCGCTAGGAGCCGGGGTCTGTGTGGTTCCTTGGTTGGGTGGATTATGGTGACGCCCGGTGGAAATTCGGGTTATCTTCGATAGGTGTCAATGGTCCCGACGCGGGAATTTTGCACGATTTTGTGAAGTTGATTAGGGTGGAGTTGATTAGGGGATTCGAAGTGGCGGTTTTCGGGATGAATTTTGGGTTGATCCAAGGGAGGAGTTTCAAAGGGGTCTCGGTAAAAGCATTTTCCAACTGCACCCAGTCTTTTTCTTTGCCGTGTACGTGCCAATCCACAATTCTAACTAGATGGCAGACCTGATAGTAAATTTGTATGTCAGGAACCTGCAATCCTCCTTTTAATTTGGAGGTTGTCAGTCTGTGCCAGTTCAATCTAGGCTGTTTGGATAGCCAGATGAATTTTCTACAAATCCTTTTGTACGTGGCAAAGAAGGAGTGCGGGAGTAATATTGGGATGGTTTGGAGAAGGTAGAGCAATCTAGGTAGAACGTTCATTCTCAAGATAGCAATCCTTCCAAACTATGAGAATGGTCCAGCCTGCCACTTCTGGAGATCACTCTCGATGTTTTGTAGGACCGGTAAAAAGTTGAGCCTGAACAATTCTGACAAAGCTGTGGGTATGTTAATGCCAAGGTATTTTATGGCTTGCGTTTCCCATCCAAAAGGAAAATTATGTTTGCATTGTGTGACCGTCTCTTGTGCTAGTGAGATATTGAGTGCCTTGGATTTGGAGAAGTTTATTTGTAGGTTCAATAAGAATTTAAAGAGGGCAAAGTCTTTGAGTAGATTCGGGATGGTAGTGGTCGGTTCTGTAAGGAAAAGAATATCATCCGCGTAGGCGGCTACTTTGTAGTGTGTTTGATTGATTTGGACACCTTTGATGTCAGGGTTTTCTCTAATTTTGCGCAACATGGGTTCCATTGTTAGTACGAAGATCAAGGGGGATAATGGGCATCCCTGTCTAGTACCGTTGGACACGGAGAAGGCGCTCGACAGTCCACCATTCACTCGGACTTTAGCTGTGGGAGATGAATAAAGGATCATAATCATGTTGATGAGTCTCGGCGGGAGGCCTATGAATTGTAGGGTAGCTTCCATAAAGTCCCATGCCACCCTGTCGAACACCTTCTCCGCGTCCAAGGATAAAAAGAAGCCCTTAGTACTAGTGGAAGTCAGCCAATGGTGTATGTTTAGAGCTTTGGTAGTATTGTCTTTAGCTTCTCTGCCAGGGACAAAACCGACTTGGTCTGTGGTGATTAAATTTGGGATCAGGGGTAAAAGTCGATTTGCTATGGCTTTGGTGTATAACTTAACGTCTACGTTAAGTAGAGAAATGGGGCGGTAATTAGAGACCAATTTGTCATCTTTCCCTGATTTGGGGATAAGGGTGATATGGGCCTCTAAGATCTGTGGGGGCCGTATTGGTAGGGGAGAGGTTGTTAAAGGCCGTTACCAGGTGAGGTAGTAGTATATCAGGGAATGATTTGTAGTACCCGACCGTCAGCCCATCTGGACTGGGGCTTTTGCCCGGTTTCATCTGTTTTAGTGCAAGAGTGATCTCTTCCGCCGTTAAGGGGACGTCAAGAGATGCGGAGTCTTCGGTCAGGATGGGCGAGGGTGCGTATTGGGATAAGAAGTTATGTATTGCCTCGTTCCGGTCTGCCAGAGTGAGGGATGATTGGGGGGTGCGAATGTTGTACAGATTGGTGTAGTAGCACACAAATTGTTCCGCTATGTCATCAGATTTTACCATAGTTTTACCTGAGGGGTCTACGATGGAGTGTATGGTGTGGGCCGCTTTTTTCGCTTGTAGTGCTCTAGCCAGCATCTTCCTTGATTTGTTGCCATACTCGTAAAAGCATTTTTGTGTAAGCATGTATTTCCGCTTGGTGTTGTTGTGTAATTTGTCTAGGAGTTCTGTTCGTAGTTGTGTCAGTTCAGTCAGCGCTTCTAGAGCTAGAGATGCCTTGTGTTTACGTTCTAAAGCGGAGATACGTGTGGTTAGGTTCTCCAATTTTGCTTTCCTTAGTCTGTTTCTGTGCGCGGCCTGTGATAGGAATGTGCCTCTTATGACACATTTGTGTGCAGCCCAGACTATTTCTGGAGCAGTGTCGCCCCGTCCGTTTTCTGAGAAATAGTGTTTGGAAATCTTGTGGGAGAATTCGGTGTCTGTGAGTAGGGAGTTGTCCAGGCGCCATATGTGAGAGCGGGCAGTATTACTAGGAACGTGTAGGGTTATTGAGATCGGGTTATGATCCGCAAGTATCATCGGTTCAATTGAGGACTTGTGGAGTATAGGAAGATCGGATTGGGAGATGAAGAAATAATCTATTCTGGAATATTTGGAGTGTGGTGGGGAGAAGAAGGTAAAGTCCTTATCTGTGGGATGGAGTGTGCGCCAGGCATCATGTAGTATTAGTTCCCTGAATTGTGTTTTGATCGCACGTAAAGCCCTATAGGTAGAGGATGAGGTGCCATTGGATGTATCTAGGGAAGGATCAAGAGGGACGTTGAAATCGCCTCCTACTATAAGGCTGCCTGTGCTAAAAGTCGTGAGGAGTTGTAGTGTACGGCGGAAGATGGTACTTGGTACTTGTCGGGAGTTTGGAGCGTATAGGTTAGCAATGGTAAAGGTCTTGTTATGCAGAGAGCCCTTGAGGAACAGGAATCTCCCCAAAGGATCTCTGTGTACATCAGTGACAACGAATGGACAGTTTTTTGATATGAGGATGCATACTCCTTTCGATTTGGCTTCATTATTGGTTGCGTGACATACAGTTGGGAAGTGTTTGTTCTGCAGTCTGGGGACTGCATCAGATCTAAAGTGTGTTTCTTGGATGAGCGCGATGTGGGTGTTGGATTTTTGCAGAGAGGTGAGTAGGAGAGACCGTTTTTCGGGTGTGTTAAGGCCCCTTATATTCATAGAGCGCAATGTGAGTGTGGATTGTAGAGGGGCTTGTTAAGGCAGTGGGGTCCATGGCCTCCGTCAGGATAGGGGTGGGTATACACTTAGGTATTAAGTGGTGGGGGGGTGCGCTATTCAGAGTTTCGTCAGTAGCTTAAATCGTTTCGAACGTGGCACGGGGGAGAAACCGAAGAGGCAGCAGAGGGATCGGCACAGTCTGCTGTCTTGTAAGGATAATATATTCGGACAGGTACAGAGCACTGATGGTCTCCAATCCGTGGAATCCGGATTGGCGAACCTCACTGCAACTGTGTGGGGGTTGGCGAAGATCTGGCACAAGTGGGTTAATGGGTTGTTAAGGCATGGATACAGGTGTAGCCTGTCATCCTATGACCATTGGTGTTTAGTAAGGTGATGGTTGATGTATGTCAAGAACTCGGCGGAGCGTGTAAGGTCCAGTTAGGTGGTAGAGTAGGGTCGAGGCAGGGGTCTATAAGAGAGAAGTGCGTTGATGTGTATATATATATTGGTACCTAAAACGCACGTCGGGGAATCATGACAGCCACTTCAGTAAGAGTGCTTCCATCGGTAGGAAACTGAAGTCCTGTCTTTCAGTTCGGTCTCCTATATAGGTGACCGTAGATTGCAGGGCCTGTCTCAATGTTCTCTCAGGGGTGTAATAGGAGAGTCCGGGTGTAAGGCCACATGAGAGGACCATTTGGGGTGCATGGTGGGGTAGGGGTCAGTCAGACCCGAATTTACTGTAGTCGATGTCATGTACCCTGTATTGCTGTAGGCTGCATACTAACATTACAAACATTTTGTAATAGATAACCTGAGGTATTAAACTTACCCAAGAGCAAAACATAACAAAAAAACTGAATTCTTAAAAAGAAAAGTTAATGTATAGGTAAGATGCACAATAAGTAACGTGGAGGGGGTGCACGCAAAAGAGTTTCGGTGTCCTGCAGTGCCATCTGTAGAACCTCGGAAATAGGCTGCGGGCGTCAGAGCAAAGTACCTGAGTGGTGCGGGAAGGTCAGTCCTCCGTATTTCCCGTCGGGGTAGGCAGTGTCTGTCTTGGACGGTAGATGTTTCCAGCCCGGAGAGTTCAATTGTGTCAGCGAGCCTGGCGTGCTCCCGTAAGACTGTGCGTCGGAATCGTCATCTGAGCTCCGTTCCTGCGCAAAAGGGCGTGCAGTATGCAATGTAAGAGTACCACTGGTGGGCATCTGGGTGTTGTCAAGTCGTGGAGAGTCTGGTCGAGTCGCATCATTCCCTGATGTCAGAAGGCCGTAGCAGAGGGGTGGCTGCAGATCTGTAGGTATCTTGCGTTGAGCCGGTTGTGGGGGTCGATGGTGTCTGGTAGGTAGTTACCTGTGTCCGGTGTTGAAAGCGGGTCATCAGCGAACCTCAGCATCCAGCGCGGCGATGATGACGGGTGTATGGAGTGCCGGAAACTAGTGTGCTGCCTGGAAGGTCACGCCCAGGTACCGGAAGGCTATCGCGGTGCAGTCTGGTAGTTGTAGTAAGCCAAGTCTGCTTCCGACCTCCATGGTTAGAATGAGGCCATTATGTGGCAGCGTCCCACGAGCATGGTGGTTGGGATACAGGGTGGATAGTGCTGACACGTTGCTCCGGGGGGGCAAGGAGCCCGGTATGGCAGTGTGAGAAGAAAGTAAAACGTAAAAACCGTAGGATCAAAAAACAACTGAATAAAAGAACGGTGAAAAAAAAGCTGTGTCTGGGTCATCAATTGTAAAGGCCAGCCAGGGAGAGAGACAGGCAGTGGGGCCCAGATGGTCACAGCCTGCTGGGATGAGCATCAGCGTCCCCTCCTGGCTCACCTGGAGGTGGGAGAGTGGGGGCTATGATCTTGGCTTCCATGGGTTCCTCATTTGGATGTTCTCTGCGGATTGCAGAGCGCCGAAAATCTGCATACCAGTTGGGTACCTCCACTCTCGGTATGTGCAGAGTGTCGCAGAAGATTGGGAGATCCTCAGGAACTTTAAGGTAAGCTGTGCGGCCTTGTGAGGTGGCGGCTAAGCAAAATGGAAATTTCCATTTGTAAGTGATGTTGTTGGCGCGTAGGGCATCTAGCAGGGGTTTCAGGTCACGGCGGTGTTGGAGGGTGATGCCCGACAGGTCCTGGTATATTTGAACAATCTTCCCCTCGTGTACGATCTGCGGTACACCTCTGGCCTCCTTAAGTATCTCTTCTTTGACTCGAAAGTCTGTGAGGCAGCAGATGATGTCCCTAGGGGGATCAGTGTCTTTCCCTTTTGGCCGCAGGGCCCTATGGATCCTCTCCAAGTCAATAGGCGTCTGTAGTGGTCTGTGTAAGAGGCCGTTGAATAGGCTGATGGTAGATTGAGCAATCTGGTCGCCTTCAATGGATTCGGGCACTCCTCTGACCCTCAAGTTATGGCGTCTGCCGCGGTTGTCAAGATCCTCGAGGTGTCTCTGCATTTCCCTCATTTGAAGCGTGTGGGTGTCGACATGCCTCGTTGTTTTGCGTAGCTGCCGGTCTTGACGGTCCGCCATTTGTTCCGCCGCCTGTACTCTGTCAGAGAGGGCGCGGATGTCAATGCGTAACTCGGATATAGCGGCTGAGAGAGTGTCTTTGATGTCTGCGGCTATCATCCTTAAATCCTGAATGTTCAGCTGAGGTAATGGACGGTCCTCCGTCTGGCTAGACGGTAAGGGCTGTGGTATAGGGCCCAGTTGTGAGGAGATTATGGCCTCTGAGGTGTTGTGGCCGACCGGAACATTTCAGGGATATTAGTATGTCCTGTGGTGCCCGATTGTTCCCTGGGAGAGCTGGATCGGGAGGTTGAGGTGTTCCGGGATGCTGTCCCCATGTTTTATCCGAGCTAGGGGTGTCCGTATCACCGATAGGCAGATGGAAGGTCGTCGGATGGCAGGAGCTACTGAATTAGGCAGCTATCTTCATGCCAGGTCAGGCCACGCTCCCTCTACTATTCCCATCATTAGTGTTAAAAAAGGACACTCTTTTTGTTTCAGATGCTAAATGCATGCTTGAAGTGGTTGTAAACCTCCAGCATGAAATTTGAACAAAGTACTGTATTGTACTGTATTTATCGGAGTATAACATACACAGGCATATAACACGCACCTTTAATTTAAGAGGGAAGTTTCAGGGAAAAAAAACTAAGATTTTAAATAAAGAACTTTTAAGCAAAATAAGGGTCAGTGCCTATCAATGCAGCCTTATCAGTGCCCATCTGCAGCCACACCAGTGCCCATTACAGGCATACCCCACTTTTTAGTACACAATGGGGTTTATTTACTAAAGCTGGAAAGTGCAAAATCAGGATCACTTTTGCATAGAAACCAATGAGCTTCCAGGTTTTATTACCAAAACTTAATTGAATAAGCTGGGGTTAGAAGCTCATTGGTTTCTATGCAGAAGTGAGCCTGATTTTGCACTTTCCAGCTTTAGTAAATTAACCCCATTGTGTACTTAAAAGTGGGGTATGCCTGTATTTAAGCCTGATGAGTGCCCATCTGCAGCTTCACCATTTCCCATCTGCAGTTTCACAATTTCCCATCTGCAGCCTTGCCATTGCCCATCAATACAGTCTTATCAGTGCCCATCTGCAGTCTCACCAGTGCCCATCTGCAGCCTTGCAATTGCCCATCAATTCAGCCTTATCAGTGCCCATCTGCAGTCTCACCAGTGCCCATCAATACAGGCTTTTTAGTGCCCATCTGCAGCTTTGTATTGCCCATCATTGCATATTGCTCACTGCCCATCTGCAGCCTCACCAGTGCCCATTAATGCAGCCTGCTTAGTGCCAGATTAGACAGAGAGGGATCTCCTGTGTACTCGGCTAGGCTAACAGTCACACCCAGTTCCCGCCTCCTATAATGGACATAAAACCAGTCCACTGCTGTGACACCAATGCTAGGAGTCGTCCAGGAGGTGGGACTGGGTGTGACTGCGAGCCGAGCTGAGCTGAGTACACAGGAGATCTGGCTCTGTGTAATCCGCTGGCACTTGCCCCCTCCTTCTCCTCAAAGGCAGCCTATACCGGCGTATAACACGCAGCCATGATTTGCCCCCTATTTTCAGGGGAAAAGTGTGTGTTATACGCCGATAAATACAGTACTTGTCCCAGTCTAGAGCACTAAATGCCATCTTGGTCTGCTGTCCCTCCTGCTATGTGTTTTCCTGACACCAAGAGACAAGGTAACAGGGAAGGGAGATCCGGCAAACAGCTGGAGATTGACAGCCTCAGCTCTTTTCCTGCGTGCTGTGTGAAGGGGTGTGTCCCTTACCTTTAATCAGCTCTCTGCTCTCACTGAGCTCTGCAGAGTTTAACATCAGCTCCTCACCACCTGCTTTCTGAAAGCTCAGATAAGCTGTATAAACTCTGCAATTTGAGTGGCTGTAGAGAAGAGAGGGCTGCAGATAAACGGGTACAACTTATGTAGGAGGATTTGTTTCATCTCAGTGTATCACCTAAAGCGATTCACTTTACTGTTATATTTAGGGGCTTACAACCACTTTAGAGCCCTTTCACACTTTTAACCCCCGCTAGCGGCCAAAGAAAGGGTTAAATGCGCCTGAAAAGCGCCGCTGCCAAAGTGCTTTGCAGGTGCTTCGGCAGCGGTGCCCATTCATTTCAATGGGCAGGGGTGCTTTAGGATCGGTGTATACACCACTCCTCCACCGCCCCAAAGATGTTGCTTGCAGGACTTTTTTTAACATCCTGCCAGTGCAGCGCCCTAGTGTGAAAGCACTCTGGATTTCAAACTGGGGAGCATTAAGAGACGTTTTTCAGGCGCGCCCCCAGTGTGAAAAGGGTCTGAAAGTAAAATACATTGTGGATGTAACCAAATGGCTAATGGTATAGACCAGTGTTTCTCAACCTTTTTTCAGTCAAGGCACCTTTTACAATTCTGCACAATCTTGAGGCACCCATTCTAAAATTAAAAAAAAAATTGGTTTTGCATAATGAAGCAACACCCAAAAGCGTAGGACACCCAACATTAGCGGTGATTAATTCTTCCAAAGCAAACGCCTTTGCACACTGGTATTGACTGTGTTCCAATGGTTCTCTTCTCTCTCAGTTTCTTTCCCTTACTCAGCTAATGTGACCCCAGTACTGATGGAGAGAGGCAGGGGAGGGGCAAACAATGGTGCTGTGCAGGTGCCCAACGTCCTCCTTATCAACTGATGATGTCATTGGTTGTTAGGACACTGGCGGCTAGAAGGTTGTAATGGTGCACAATGAAAATCTGTAGCTTTATGTAACTAATAGGCAGGCTTAATATACCTGCTGGCTTGTATGCAATTTTTGAGCAGTTTCTAGGCGTTTTGCCAAGGCACCCCTGTAGATACCTGAAGGTACCCCAGATCGAAAAAGACGGGTATAGACACTTACCTTTACTTCTCCTTCTGAAGGACCCATACCAGCTAAAATAGGAAGAAAAGGGGACAGGCAAATCAGAGACTACCCCTGATGCCTTGTGAGAAAGATAACCATAAGGAAAAGCTGCCCTCAGGACAGGGCATTGCACCTATGATGGTGGTGGGGCAGATTTGTGCTGTACAGAGATTCACTCTCCAAACTTTCACTCTGATGGTGATTCTGAAGGATCTGCGAGAAGCATTATTATCACATCTGAAGAAACTCACACTAAATCATATATCTCTCTTTAGAGAATTCAGTGACACCATTAAAAGTGAATTGAGAGAGATTAAAACAGATATAGTGGTTATTAATAATAAATGTGCAATATCATGAAAGGAAAACAAAGACCTGATTGCACATGTTACTTGTTAGAAAACAAAGGTGTCACACAGTAGAAAGTCAAAAAACCTCTAATGGAGGACTCTGAAAATAATAAAAGGAATAACACAAGAAGATACAAACGGCCCATCATGTATTTAAGTCAACAGCAGCTCCATAGGAGCGTCCATATGTCATTAACAATCAAGGAGGGAATCCCGAGGGAAGTAATAGGTGTAACTCTTTCACATACAATGCCACTCAGCTACAGACCTTTCAGAACATTGCTAGATCTACTTTAGCTAAAAGAAGAGAATTCCGGTTGCGCACTATCCTCCTTAGAAAGCAGAATATTCCTTATGGATTGTACATGGAAAATCATTCACTAAACTGAACAATAGTGGTCAGCAGTGGAGCAAATACAAAGACACAAGACCACCTCTTAACGCTGACGGTGAATGGAAAACAGTCTTCTGACCGATGGAGGAAACAGAAGAGACAGAAATCTGATCCACCATCCACATATAAATGATTGACACTTTAAGGTATGTTGTCTTCTTATCTGACAGAAGATTTTCTGTTGCCTTTTCTTTTCTTCAACAAAAAAAAATGATTTTGCTTTAAATAGTAAATAATAGAGCTTTGGGATTCAAAATCTTTTTATACCCAGGTAATCCTATGCAAAATGTTTTATTTCTAGTGTAATACTGCTATCTAGTGAGAAAACAGTTCATTGTAGTTGTAGAAGCTTCTTCACTTTGCTAGCAATTAGGAAATACACGTTTACCGGAAAGTTTCACTTTTAGATCAATTTATAACTTGATCAGCAAGAATTTATTATAAAAAAAGACCTGTAGGGGATCAGACTCAATGCAGGGACAAACTCATAGTTTCTTTAGGAAAACATCATATTTAATCCACAGAATATTCCCAAACAGAAGAAAGAGGCATCTTGCCATCAATCAAACAAAAATAAACTATTGCTCTACCGAGCCTTACTGTGTCCGTAGTCGGACCAGTCCTTGGTTTTTAGTAAGTGTCCTTACAAACGCAAATATATGTTTTCAAAGTCAGGGATAAGCAGCCATTGCCTTCTCACATGGAGACACACACTCTCTCACTGAGAGCTAGGACCAGCTGCCTTAATCAAGACCTGAAAAGAAAACATTAAACTGCGGTCCACAGGCTTGAGAGTCTGTCCCACCCAGAGCTCTACCAGACTCCAGAGAAAACCAGCCCCGGAACGGACTTTACTGATAAAGGGTAAATAACTATCGTACCTTGGATGGTTTTTCCGACGGAATTCCGCTCAAGCTTGCCTTGCATACACACGGTCACACAAAAGTTCTCTGAACTTTCGACCGTCAAGAATGCGGTGACGTACAACACTACGATGCGGCGAGAAAATGAAGTTCAATGCTTCTGAGCATGCGTCAAATTGTTTCCGAGCATGCGTAGGAATTTTGCGCGTCGGAATTGCTACAGAAGATCGGAATTTCCGATAGGAACTTTTTCCGTTGGAAAAATAGAGAACCTGCTCTCAATCTTTTGCTGGCGGAAATTCCCCCTGCAAAAGTCCGAGCATACACATGGACAGAATTTCTGACCAAAAGCTCACATCGGACTTTTGCTGGTGGAATTTCCGATTGTGTGTACGGGGCATGAGATTGCAAATCGAAGAATCCATGGAGAAAAATATATCCCATCAATCACTTTTCCTGTCATTTTAACCTGTTTCACAGGCACCCCGCTACACCCCCCCTGCTCAAACTCGGGGGGGGGGTTGAGCACCTTTGGCAAACAGACTGTAAACTATGGAGAGGGCATCAGCGTTAGCTTGTTGGCTACCTGGTCTATGTTCTACTAAAAACATAAAATTCTGTAGAGCCAAGAACCATCTGGTAACTCTTGCATTTTTCTTCTTGTTTTGGGCCATCCATTTGAGAGGGACATGGTCAGTTATAAGCCTAAACTGTCATCCTAACAGATAACATTTTAAACTTTTTCAAGAGCCCATTTGATGGATAGACATTCCTATTCTACAATGGCGTCTCTTTTTTCAGCAGGGGTCAATTTTCTGCTTAAAGCGGAGTTCCACCTAAAAATGGAACTTCCACTTTAAGTGCAGGTGACCCCCTGACATGCCACATTTGGCATGTCATTTTTTTTTTTGGGGGGGGGGGCAGATACCCTCTTTTTAGAGGCATCCAGCTCCCATTTCCTCCCGGGGCTCCGTGGCACCGGAAGGAAGATCACCTCTCCCCCTCCCTACTGGCAATCTTCTGGGACATGTCACAGGTTCCAGAAGATGACCCGGCCATTCACAGCACCCAGCACGCCTCGCGCATGCACAGTGCATGCCCGGCTTTTCACTGCTGGATGCCCACAGTAAGAATGCCAGCGGCTCAGAGAGGAGAGGGAGAGAAGTGGGGCTTCGTACGCCTGCATCACTGGACCGTGGGACAGGTGAGTGTCCAATAATTTAAAACAAAAAACTTTTGGTGGAACTCCACTTTAAGAACGGTATGGAGTGTTCCTCCCCATTCACCACTTGGGACAACACTAACCTCACTTCTGAATCATCCGTCTGCAATACAAATTCCTGAGTGAAATCCGGGGTGATTAAGACAGGGCTATTACACAGGGCTGTCTTTAGGTTCTGGAAAGCTTTCTCAGCTACTGGGGATCAAGTTACCACTGAGGACTTCCCCCCTTTGGTAAAATCTGTAAGAGGAGCAGCCAATGTAGCAAAATTGGGGACAAACCTTCTGTGACTTGGGGTTTTACTATCCCCCTGCCAATAATGTACCCTAAATACTGGACCTTCTCTAATCTAACAGCACACTTCTTAGTGTAGCACTAACTCTCGGTGGAGCTGCTGGTTTAAAGCGGGCTGTTACCTTCACTCTCGATACCTCTGTTTCACCGGCACCGGGTCTAGGGTCCCGTTGAGTTTACCTCTGGACGATGTAGACACCAAACACTTGAGTATATTTTCCAATGCTTTAATGAACATGTAATAAAGGAAGTAGCGGGAAAGAGGCAGAAGGAAAGTTGCAGGGAAGCTCAAATACCTTTCCTTAGTATTCTTTAGAACATTCTTTGGAATTGACCAATTGTAGTTGAATGCACTCCCCTTGTGGAATTCAATCTTTGCCCACCTGGATAGGCCTCTCTCACTTGCCTAGCAGCCAGTACGCAGCACGAACAAAAGTCTCTGCCACAGACTTGTTTGGAATAAAACCCGTGCGATCCTCTGCCACAGGATGTATTGGTTTGCGATGAATGTCAAACACAGTACTTGAACCTTTAAGCCAACCCGGCAGTACTATGCAGTAAGACTACTTCAGGATACGTCCTCCAACTGAGTCACCAGGCCCCTCTCCAGACCAGCACTCTGCATGATCCTTCCATGACGGGTCCTCCCCTGGGATCTCCTCGGTTGTCCAGCTTCTTCACTCTGGATAGACAGCTCAGGACCATTCCTCTGCTGCTGTGGTAGGCCCCAGATAGGCTTCTGGGCCCACCCACACGCTGCAGCCGCATGGGCCTCCCGAACGGAGGGCCACAAGGTGGTACTCCTAACGCATACCTGTCGGCCAGGAGGGCCAGCAGGTGGCTGGAAAATGAACCCCTAAACATGGTGTCTGTCCCATAAATACCCTCTCCCAGAATGCAACTCGGAGGACCACCTCCACCGAGTTGCACAGGGTGGTGATATATCGAGCATGTCCTAGACGCTCAATTAGCTCATCTACTATGGGCATTGGATAAGCATCAAATTTTGACACCTCATTTAGCTTTCGGAAATCATTACAAAATCGGATGCTTCCATCTAGTTTGGGAATAAGGACTACACCACTCACTATGGGATTCTTCTATTACATCAAGATCCAACATCCTCTTTATTTTCTCTGAGACAAGTTGGTGTTGAGCTTTTGGGAAGCAATAAGGTTTTAAGTTAACTTTCACCCCTGGTTCGGTCACAATATCATGCTTTATTATTGAAGTTACCCCTGGAAGATCAGAGAACTCCCTATTTCTTAGCATAAATTCCTTATCTTGTTTTTGGCTTAAGGACAGGGCCGCTGCAATCTCTATCCCAGGCACGGTAGAAGGACCTGCAGTAGTCATCGCCAAGGGTGCTTGGACCATAAGGGATTCTCTGTCTTTCCAGGGGTTCAATAGATCGACATGGTTGATTTGATTTTTCTTTTTGCCAGGCTGATGTGCTCTATAGTTAACTTCCCCACCTGTTCTACAACCTCGTATGGCCCTTGCCATTTTGTGAGAAATTTACTCTCCACTGTAGGTACCAGCACAAGAACTCTGTCATCTGGGTTAAAGGTTCAGATCTTGGCTGAACGGTTATAGACTCTAGCATGAGCCTGCTGAGCCTGTTGCAAGTTGGATTTATGACTTTTCCAATCTGGTCTTGCATTTGAGCAATATGTTCAACTACACTTTTGAGTGGGGTTGCATCTTGTTCCCATACATACAGCCATACAGCAACTCAAAAGGGGAAAAGCCGGTGGAGGCTTGGGGTACCTCCTGTACAGAAAACATGAGATAGGGCAAGAGGCAGTCCCAGTCCCTACCATCTGCCGCTACCACTCGCTTTAACATTCCTTCTTGTTTTGTTGAACCTTTCCACTAGCCCATCCGTTTGTGGGTGGTACACAGAAGTGCATAATGATTAATTTTAACCAATTTACACAACTCTTTAGTAACCCTCAACATGAAGGGCATGCCCTGGTCAGTTAATAGCTCCAAAGGAATACTCACACATGAAAATATTAGAGAAAGCTCTTTAGCACTACACTTAGCTAAGGGGTTCCTTAACGGGATTGCCTCTGGGTACTGGGTGGCATAGTCCAAGACAACCAGGATATACTGGTGTCCCCTAAGGGACTTAACCAAGGGACCTATGATATCCATGGCAATCTTGTCGAAGGGCACTTCAATGATGGGTAAAGGTACCAATGGACTCCAGAAATGTGAGACCAGAGCAGAGAGATGACAAATTGGGCAAGATTCACAGTACAATTTTACCTCTTTGTGTAAGCCTGGCCAATAAAACTGTTGCAATACTCTCTCCTTAGTTTTATCCACCCCCAGATGTCCCCCAAGAACATGAGAATGTGCCAGGTCTTGTACCATGCGTCTATGAGGTCTACTAGCAACTGTTACAGTCTCTCTCCTCATATTTCATCGACTCTATACAACAAGTCATTATCCATAGTAAGATGTCGGAATGTAGCTTCCTCACCTGGGTCTTGGGGTACCCCATTTACCACTTTTACCTGTTCCCTTGCCCTAGCTAAAGTGGGGTCCCTAAGCTGGGCCGTGACAAACTTTTCTCGGGTCATGGGCAGGTCCCGCAGGTCTAACTCCGGAGGGGGGGTTCTCTTAGTCACCTGCAAGGACCTCCAAGGAAGAATGTGCAGACTCTTTCTCTTAGTTCTGCTCCTCTAGTGGTTCCGGGCAGTAGGAATCCGATCCAGCTGGGGGCCCTGTTCCCTTGGCGTCTTCCCATGAGTCCCAGAAAAAGGGGAAGTCTCGTCCAAGGACAGTGTTATACATGAGATTTGGGACTGCTCCAACCTCATGGTCCATAGTGCCACAGCGAGATTTGATAGATACAATGGCTGTGGGGTAGCACTTGGTATCCCCATGAATACAAACAATGCCCATTAGCTGTCGCTGCAACTTTTGGGGGTTCACGAGACTGGCATGCACTAGAGTTACTAGACTGCCAGAATCCAGCAAAGCAGTCATCTGGCAACCGTCCACTTTAATGACACAAATCTGTTCCTCAGTGACGCCTGGCTGTTGTGGGTTGCCTCCCGGTGTAGCAACAAAAGAGCTTTGCTGGGTCATACTGTAATTCATAGGTTCCTGATTTAGCGGACAACTGGCGGCCAGGTGCCCCGGTTCTTGGCAATGCCAGCACACTATAGGACCCTGGTCCTGGAGAGTCTCCCTTTGGTGATTGAGCCTCTTCATGCCTTGTGCCTCGGGAACCTCAATCACATTTACCTCCTTTTTCCCCCACTTTAGGGCGGGATCGCTTTTTCTTGGGTTAGTGGGCTTCTGTCTCTTGGAGAAGGATTATTTGGGTACTACACCCCAAAGAAAATCCTCAGTACACAAGTACCGCATCAGGACAGACACCAACTCATTGGATCAGCTCTCCCGGCAAACCGCTGTATAGGGTTCTCACAAGGAGGGCTCTCACAAGGAGGCCCACTACGACTCTCTCCATGATTTGGGCTGGGGTGGTGACCTCTGGCTGTAACCACATCCGTGTGAGATAAATGAGGTCATACATCTGGGATCTTACAGGTTGGTCCACCTTAAATTGCCGGGCATGGACTTGTTGAGCTCTCAAAGCCATTGATACGCCAAGGTGGGCCAGAATCTCAGTTTTCAGAGTTTTATATTCCCGGGCCTCAGAAGCATTCAGATCAAAATAGGCCTTCTGTGGGTCCCTTCACACTCTGCCACCCTCTCAAAAACCGCGAGGAAAGCCTCAACGTCAACCTCGGCCATAATTTTCTGTAGTGCAGCCTGCCCTCACTTGCGTAAATCTGCAACATTGTCCACATGTAGAACCTTGTCAGTCAGGGACTGTACCTGACTCTGTATGAGCTTATTAAACTCCTTCTGCTCCTGCATGGCCACTTGGGTAGCAGTCACCAACGAGCAGTTACTTTTTGTTGTTCTATGCATGCTTGTACCAGCTATTTAATTAGTTCCTCCATTCTCTTAACAGTTTACTGGTACCAGTAAATTCAAAAAATCTTTTTTTCAAATACTGTCCATTTAAGAGCACTGGCTATTTTTTTTAAATGCTGCTGCAAGAGGTACAGTCTCTAGATCCTGTGCCTTCTCCAAGCCACCAATTTGTAGGGGATCAGACTCAATGCAGGAACAAACTCACAGTTTCTTTAGGAAAACATCATTTTTAATTCACAGGATATTCCCAAACAGAAGAAAGAGGCATCTTGCCATCAATCAAACAAAAATAAACTTCTGCTCTACCAAGCCTTAAGCTGGCCATACACCACACAATTTTCCTGTTCAATTTTCTTTAGATTTACCTTCAACTATGTAGTACAAGGGCCTGCCTGATTGCATCCAAATTGAAAGTGTTTAGGTTTCACCTCATATTATATGGTTTTGGTAAATCTAAAGGAAAGTTGAACAAGAAAATTGAATAGTGTATGGCCAGCCTTACTATGTCCGTAGTCTGACCAGTCCTTGGCTTTTAGTAAGTGTCCTTACAAATGCAAATACTTATATCCAAAGTCAGGGATAAGCACCCATGCTCATCCTTGCCTCCTCACATGGAAACACATACTCTCTCAGGCCGGGTTCACACTGGTACGACAAGACAGTCATACCACTTTGGATCGGACTTTGCCCTGCGATTTGAATTCGGACATGGGATCCGACTTTGATCCCTGACAATACCAGGCACTGTGTCTTGTATAGTGAGGACAACTGACTCAGCGCCAATATGAGTGAATAATGTCAAAAAAATTAAAAAAAAAACATTACTTTAAATAGTGGAACCTAAACCAAAATAAACAAGCTGCTCCCTGACTTGAACATAAAATGATCAGATGGTAAATAAATATATAGGGGGCGCTAATGATTAGCTAATGCATATACTATTATAGTACAACTATTTTTTTTAAAACTGTGCTTAATGTGTACCTTAATCTTATAAGCAGAGAAAGGTAAGTGTAAATATACAATTATTGCTAAAATTATACCATGAATAATAACACACAAAGCCAACAATAATAGTATCAGTGACAGTGGTATACTATCTCCATATACAGTGAAAACGCCGCGTGGAACGCACGCCATCCTTCGATGTGGTGCGACGGGTCTTTGATCTTAATCTTACCCTGACAAGCGAGCAGCCCCAGTGCCGGGTAGGCACCTACAAATGTAAGCAGCCATTTGGCGTTTTTAATGTATTCATAGCTTTTTATTAAATGGTTTTACACTATGGAGACTTTGTTTGTTTCACATATATCCCATGTTTGAACGATTGGGACCGGAGGGGTTCTTAGCCTAATCATCATCCAGCTGTCCAGCCATTCATGTGAGCAGGCACAATCCTGCAAAAGCGCTAATGACTCTTTTTGATTAAAGGGGTCATTGGTATCTGGTAAGCAGATATCCATTTCTACAAAGTGTATTTTCCTCCTCTTCTTCTTCTTCTGGTGAAGGAACTTTTTATCTATAGACAGGAAGAAACTGGTTCACTTTGGAAGATATCACTATAACTTACAATTTATTTTTCACTGTATATGGAGATAGTATACCACTGTCACTGATACTATTATTGTTGGTTTTGTGTGTTACAATTATTGGTAAAATTATACCATGAATAATATATTTACACTTACTTTTCTCTGCTTATAAGATTAAGGTACACATTAAGCACAGTTTTAAAAAAATAGTTGTACTATAATAGTATATGCATTAGATAATCATTAGCGCCCCTATATATTTATTTACCAACTGTGTCTGGTATGAATCTTTAGGGGGAGCTCCAGCCAAATAAAAAAAAAAAAAAACGGCATGGGTTCCCCTTCCAAAGGCATACTAGGCTCTTCAGTCTGGTATGGATTTTATGGGGAACCCCCATGCTGAAAAAAACAGCTCGTGATTCCCCCCAAAATCCATACTGAACCATTATCCGAGCACGCAGCCTGGCAGGTCAGGAAAAGGGAGGGGACAAGCGAGCGGCCCCACCCCTCCTGAACCATACCAGGCCACATGCCTCAACATGGGGGGGTTCTTCGGGGCGGGGGGGCCCTGCGCCCCCCCACCCTAAAGCACCTTGCCCCCATGTTAATGGGGACAAGGACCTCTTCCCGACAACCCTGGTCTTTGGTTGTCGGGGTATGCTGGCGGGGGAGCTTATCGGAATATGGAAGCCCCCTTTAACAAGGGGGGCCCAGATCCCGGCCCCCCACCTTATGTGAATGAGTATGGTGTACATCGTACCCCTACCCATTCACCTGAAAAAAAGTGTAAAAAATAAAACACAGCACACAGGGTGTTAAAGTAATTTATTATGGCAGCTCTGGAGTCTCTTCCGACTTCTTCTCCCCTCCCTGGCTCTTCTACCTCCTCTGCTGTTGTCTTCTGCCTCTGTCGGTTCTTCTCCCCTCTCCAGGTCTTCTCCGCTGATGTCTTCTAGCCCACTCTGGTTCTTCTCCCTCTGTCCGCTGTCTTCTGCCTCTTCTCGCTCTTTTGCTGGGTCTTCTCGCTCTTGTGCCAGTTCTTCTCTGCTGTCTTCTGCCTCTGTTCTTCTTCTGATGTTGACTCGACACTCTCTCCCGCTCTAATGATGGGTGCAAGGTGTGCGACTACTTATACTGGCATGGGGTGGGGTCACCAGAGGCCTGTCCCTTATGAAGTCACCTCCCCATCATGCCCAGGATGATGATGTCATAAGGGGGTGTGGCCTCTGGATGACATCACCCGGTGACCCTGCCCCATGCCAATTTAAGTAGGGGCACACCGCGCACCCAGCATTAGAGCGGGGGAGAGCGTCAAGTCAACATCATCAGAAGAAGAAAAAGGGCAGATTTGGGCTCAAGACTTTATAGGCACAGTAATTACTAGATGTGTGATTAAAATTCTAGTTTATTAGAAAATATTTAAAATAAGGAATAAAACAGAGAAACATATAGAATTCAGTTCATGATCACACAGTTTTACAAGTTATGCACTCCATACATAGCTAAATGGTTATATAAAACAGTTTGAGCAGTGTTTAGAATCGAAAATTCTAATCAATATAGTTACATTGTGTTGAACCAGAAGCTATGCGGTGGTAACAATCAGATTCTGTATTGGCTTGACATGTTGCACGCCACATGCGCTTCTTCAAGAGCACAGAACTGAATACCTCAGGGACTTTACAGCTGTGTCTAATAAAAACAGCAACCTCTTAGCTATATATTTGTAGCTCTCAATAATTGGCTGACATCATCAATTTTAGTTTGATTGACAGAGGGGGATTTGGTGTCAGTCAGGGGTTAACGACGGCTTGCACCAAGAATCATATGAGACTTGCTGATTTGGATATTACTATTCCTGATCCCCACTTCTTCTGAGGCTTATATTGCAGTTAGAGATGATAAGCAGTCAGGGTTAGCAGCGTGGAGCCACACAGCCGCCTCATAGAGAGCGACTGGTAGTGTGGATCGTACGTAAGTAATATCCTAATCAGCAAGTCTCATATGATTCTTGGTGGAAGCCGTCGTTAACCCCTGACTGACACCAGATCCCCCTCTGTCAATCAAACTAAAATTGATGATGTCAGCCAATTATTGAGAGCTACAAATATATAGCTAAGAGGTTGCTGTTTTTATTAGACACAGCTGTAAATCCCTGAGGTATTCAGTTCTGTGCTCTTGTCTTGAAGAAGCGCATGTGGCGCGCAACATGTCAAGCCAATACAGAATCTGATTGTTACCACCGCATAGCTTCTGGTTCAACACAATGTAACTATATTGATTAGAATTTTCGATTCTAAACACTGCTCGCTGCTGTTTTATATAACCATTTAGCTATGTATGGAGTGCATAACTTGTAAAACTGTGTGATCATGAACTGAATTCTATATGTTTCTCTGTTTTATTCCTTATTTTAAATATTTTCTAATAAACTAGAATTTTAATCACACATCTAGTAATTACTGTGCCTATAAAGTCTTGAGCCCAAATCTGCCCTTTTTCCTCTAATCCATTAAGATAAGACGTGGCACCTGCAACCTAGACCGTATCCGCATGACCACTATGCGCTGATACGCTTAGAAATTCAATCATCAGAAGAAGAACAGAGGGAGAAGACAACGGAGAAGACCCGGCAAAAGAGCGAGAAGATAGCGGAGAAGAGTCGGCAGAGGCAGAAGACAGCTGACAGAGGGAGAAGAACTGGAGAGAGTTAGAAGACATCAGCGGAGAAGACCCAGAGAGGGGAGAAGAACTGGCAGAAGCAGAAGACATTAGCGGAGGAGGCAGAAGAGCTGAAGAGGGGAGAAGAGATTGGGAGAGACGCCGGAGCTGCCTTAATAAATTACTTTAAAAACCTGTGTACTGCGTTTTATTTTTGACAGATCAGTTAAGACAGCATTTTTCTTTTTTTCTTTCTTTTCTTTTCTTTTTCTTTTCTGTTATAAAATTTTGCAAATAAATAATTGACGGCCTCTCCCATTTCTTAAGGCCCAACATGCCAAGACAGTACACATCAGGGATGTGCAGTCAGGGGAGGAAAGTGAAACAGAGCCTCACCTGCCATGAACATAAAAAAGGGTCATAGCATGGCGACCTGTGGTCATTTGGGGGGTAAGTATCTGAAGACCTACCCCACCACTGGTCAACATTTGGGGCTCCTATGACCTATGCAGCAGACTGAGAGGATGAGCTCACAGTTCCTCTCCTCACTTCTTGTCAGAGGCACTGAGCTCAATGGACAGCTTGGAGTCTTGGACCAATCGTAAAGTACCATTGGCCCAAGCTGTTCAATAAAAATGCTGCAGTGGAGGCACGCCTCTCACTGCAGTGTAATAGAAGGGTCTATAAGACAAATACTCCCTTCCAGGCCAGCCCTCTTAACTACCAGGAAATAACATGGGTTTATGAGTATAGGATTTACCCACAATCCCATGTTTTTCTAACACAGTTAAGAGGGAGAATGGGAATCTACTGCTGTTGAAAAGGTACTGTTTTAATCAAGCTAAATCATATATTTATATAGTTACATAGTAACATAGTTACATAGTTAGTAAGGTTGAATAAAGACACCAGTCGATCCAGTTCAACCTGAGTGAGTGTCTACAATTATCCCTATTTATTTAAGGTACCCATTATAGCGCTGTCAATTTACACAGCACTCCACACATACATTATACACTCACATCGGTCCCTACCCTCAAGGAGCCCACAAGCCAAGGTCCCCAACTCACATTCATATACTAGGGCCAATTTTGGACAGAAGCCAATTAACCTACCAGCATGTCTTTTGGATAATAAAATAATCATTTATTATTTATCTATTTACTGTGAAATTACTGGTCAGAAGTTATAACTTCAAACGTCAGCAATTTATCCGTTAAGCCACCTGCTTGATTACTGTTTTTGAAAATATAGTAAATTAACTTAAAAAAAAAAAAATATATATATAGCAGACATTCTAGAGAATAAAATGGTGCCCATTGCAACTTTTATGTTACACAGTATTTGTGCAGCAATTTTTTAAACTTGTTTTTTTTTGGAAAGAAACTGTTTCATAAAAAAAACATTAAATTTAGCCCGATTTTTTTATATAATGTGAAAGATGATGTTACGCCGAGTAAATAGATACCTAACATGTCACGCTTTAAAATTGAGCACACTTGTGGAATAGCGCCAAACTTCAGTACTTAAAAATCTCCATATATGCAAAAGGGGAGTTGGGACTTTAAAATGAAGCGGTTGGAATGCGGAGGGTTAAAAAATATAAAATTTATTAATCATAGTGGATATAGTACAAGGATTTCATATATATACACACATATATAATTAGCACAAAAATGAAGCATATAAGATGGAAAAATACATGCAATGGATATATAATCATACTAGGTAGATGGTAATCTCCATAGGCGATGCTGTACATTTTTTACAGGTTACATGTTTAGAGTTACAGAGGAGGTCTAGTGCTAGAATTATTTCTCACGCTCTAACGTTTGCGGCGTATGTAACCTGTGTGTATCTGGCTCTGATACTAGCCAGTGCCTCACCAGCCACTGACCTCACTGCACGTCCTTGGTACACATATCTCCAAAATTACTCCTTTTTTGAAAGTGGACTGTCCAAGGTATTTTGTAGGAGGCATGGAAAGTTTTTTGAAGGTGTAATTTTTTCCCCACAACTCTTTGGAAAATTAAGATTTTTTTTTTCCCCACAAAAATGGCAGATTAACAAGTTATTTCTCACAAACAACATATGCATACTTGCAACTAGACCCCAAAACACATTGTGCTGAGTATGGCGATACCATATGTGTGAGACGTTTTTTAACAGCCTAGTCACATAGAGAGGCCCAACATCCAAGCAGTACCTACAGGCATTATCTACTTTCAGACTAAGCCTTCTTCCGACACTTTTTTGTTTACAAGTAAAAATCTGTGAATAAGGAAAATGAGAACGGCGCCAAATATTGAATAAAAAATAGTGTAATGCTGCACCAAAAATTAGTAAAAACTAATAAAGCATAAAGTAGTGAACAGATGGGCGCAAAAAAATGTATATAGAAATCACCCAGCATAACATAAATATTACAATAATACAAAATGAATGATGGTGTCAGAACAGTCCAGCGTACATATGCATATATGTAAAATAAAATAACATAGTGATTCAAATCTTCTATAATCTTTCTCCGACACCATGCCTCCTAAAGTGCAATGTGCTTAAATCTTGAAGAGACCAAAAGTGCTTCACCCGAAGTGACATATAAATATGCTGACCAGATATCTCTGGCCACAGAGTGACCACCAGGCATATAATGGAAATCCTTTCTTATTTAGCTCGAATCTTCAAAGCCTCATGTAGTTCCATTCGACTGTTTCTAAAAATCAATCGGACTCCACTTCAATCATGAACATAAAGTAAAATTCTTCCAACTAATACACTCTAAAGCCGTGTACACACGAGCAGACTTTCGACAGACTGAACTCCGAAGGACTTTTTCACTGACTTTCGACTGAGTTCCGACGCAACAGACTTGCCTACACACGATCACACCAAAGTCCGACTGATTCAAACGTGATGATGTACAACGGAACTTTCATAAGGAAGTTCATAGCCAGCAGCCAATAGCTGCCCTTGCGTCGTTGTTTGTCTGTCGGACTAGCATACAGACGAACGGTTTGGAATGGAAATAATAATAATAATAATAATGGAAATCCTTTCTTATTTAGCTCGAATGTTCTAAGCCTCATGTAGTTCCAATCGACTGTTTCCAAAAATCAATCGGACTCCTTTTCAATCATGAACATAAAGTAAAATTCTTCCAACTAATACACTCTAAGGTGCATATCCATAGCTTCTTCCATAAAATCTGTAAAGTTGGGCTCCCAAAAAACGAGCCACAGAGAGGCAATATAATGTAATATTGTCTTTAATATAAAAGCACTTACATACTATGTAAGTGCTTTTATATTAAAGACAATATTACACTATATTGCCTCTCTGTGGCTCATTTTTGGGGAGCCCATCTTTACATATTTTATGGAAGAAGCCATATTCATACGCACGGGGTGTGCCTGGGCATTAGGGTGTGCCCAGGCATGCCTGGCACACCCTGTGCGCATGAATATGGCTTCTTCCATAAAATCTGTAAAGTTGGGCTCCCCAAAAATGAGCCACAGAGAGGCAATATAGTGTAATATTGTCTTAAATATAAAAGCACTTACATAGTATGTAAGTGCTTTTATATTAAAGAAAATATTACAATTATATTGCCTCTTTGTGGCTCATTTTTTGGGAGCCCAACTTTACAGATTTTATGGAAGAAGCTATGGATATGCACCTTAGAGTGTATTAGTTGGAAGAATTTTACTTTATGTACGCTGGACTGTTCTGACATTATCATTCATTTTGTATTATTATAATATTCATGTTATCCTGGGTGATTCCTATATAAGTTTTTTGCGCCCATCTGTTCACTACTTTATGCTTTATTCTTTTTTACTAATTTTTGGTGCAGCATTACACTATTTTTATTCAATATTTGGCGCTGTTCTCATTTTCCTTATTCACAGATTTTTAGTGTCAGAAGGTGTTTGAGATAATTCCATTTTGGAACCCCTGCTAACCTGTAGTGCTGCGAGTGGGACTACATCTCAGTTGGATGCCAAATTACTGGGAGAACTGCAGCTACTGGCTGCGGAGTAAGCAGTCAGGCAGCTGCATTTTCTGATACCGACTCTATAGTCCCAGCTACAGCATCCCTGACAGCTGCATATCACTACGCCGCCAGCTCTCAGTTGAGATGCTGAGATGCTGTAGCCGGGACTTGAGAGGCAGCATCGGATAACTCCTGACAGCTTACTCCACAGCTGGTGGCTGCAGTACTGACAGGAGTGAGGGGTTACCAGAGCCCACTACATACTATGCTCCGTGTTGCCACAAAAATCTTGAAAAAGGAAGACTGTCTCTCGTTCTCTGGACAAGTCGGGGCTTTCACAGCTCCAGTACAGGCGGACGGAGCAGGAAGAGATGATTGCCGTGGAGTCCCAGCACTGCTTCCTGCCCAGCACACAGCACAGCTCTCCCTGGGGCCGACTGAAGATCTCAGAGGATGGATGACAGCCTGAATCTTCTCCACATGTGAGTCCTGACCTTCTCCTTCTATACAATGCTGTGCTGTAACCCTGCCCTGCACCTTGCAGGGACTATTTACTGAAAGGAAAGTAACTTTCTTGAATAGGATAAGAAACACTGGGACTTCTGTTACATAGATGTATTTGACATTCACATTGTATCTTATTAAAATCATTCTTTTTTAATAAGATATAGTATATATATGTGGAATACATTTATGTAACACCTCAGAAGTCCTATCAAAAAATGTTAGCATAAACAGCAAGGTATTTGATTTTATAATACAGCCTCAACTTCAAGAATGTTCAAGAATGTGAATGTTCATCCATGCAGAGTGGGGGGGAGGAGGGGGATATCCTTTTTCACTTAGGGCACTTTCACACTGAGGCGCTGGTCACGTTAGCGGTAAAGCGCCGCTGGTTTTAGCTGTACTTTTAACCCCCGCTAGCGGCCAAAATAGGTTTAAAAGAGCCGCTGTTGAATCGCTTTGCAGGCACTTCAGCAGCGTTGGCTATTGATTTCAATGGCAGGGGCATTTTGGGAGTGGTGTATTCACCGCTCCTAAATCACCCCAAAGATGCTGCTTGCAGGACTTTTTCTAATGTCCTGCCAGCGCACCGCTCCAGTGTGAAAGCATTAGGGATTTCACACTGAAGTGAAAGGAGAAGCGTTTTTACAGGCGCTTTGCAGGCGTTATTTTTAGCGCTAAAACGCCTGTAAAGCTTCTTAGTGTGAAAGTGGTCTTACCTGATTCTAAGCTGTCTTCCTTCACCCAAAGCCTTGACATCATCTCGTACCATACAGGGTAGGGACATTAACCCTGTATGGTACGATGGGGAGGCTGGAGTGTGACCACAACCAGTAATTTACATAGGAGCTGAAGGGGATAAGTCACAACAGTGGAGGATGCCTGCTGGAGAAAGCAAAGCAGGGTACACACAGATTGAGATTTGTCCAGTTCAGCAGGAACTGGCTAAATTTCAATGTATCCCTGCAAGACAGAAGCCAATCATTAGATCAGCTTCTCTTAAACAGAACTGCTTAAGGCTGGGTTCACACTATTGTCGCATGCGGCTCACACAGAGGCGTATCTAGTGAAAATGGCACCTATGACAAGCACTGAAACTGTGCTCCTGTCAAAACATTTGAAACCCATCTTTCAGATAACCAGGGACAGAGAGGGACACTGGGGACAGAGAAGGAAGCCAGGGACAGGGAGAGACACAGTGCGATAAGGACAGAGAGGGACGCTGGGGACAGACAGTGGGACGCAGTGTTATGAGGACAGAGAGGGATGCAGTGCGAACAGGGGACACAGCGGGATGCAAGTGGGGGGACACTGCGTGGGGGGTGGGGACACCGTGGGGGGACCAGGAGAGAATCATGGGGCCTCCTGCGGTCCTGTTGGAGCCCAGGCCCCCTACATCTGTACTGGCTGCCGATGGTGGCGGCCCTGGTGTCTCTAGACTGCTGTCAAAAATAAAAAGTACACAGCCTTACCTAATGTAATAATAAGACCTCTCATGGCACGCTGCTCCCCGCCAGCCCCTCCTCTCTTCTCGTTCATCCCAGGTGATGTAATGTACAGTACAAGCACCTGGGGTGGACGGGAGGGAAGGAGGAGCCGGCAGGGAGCAGTGCACCGTGAGAGGTCCTATTACAGCCGCTGCCTGTATGTGTTGCAGTCTTGCAGAGCCTCTTATGGGGCCCCCCCTGAAGGCCCCAGGCCCTTGGGCAGTGCCCGAGTGCCCGATGGGTCAGTCCGCCCCTGCTCATTGAACAGTCCATATTCAGTGAAAGTTAATGCACTGCAAAGAAATTTTACTGAATGTGGATTGTTTAATAAGCTTGTTGCACAAATCATGACACTTGCCATAGCTGCCATACCCCAGATACACCACTGGCCGCACAGCAGGAGTCCGGTGCATCTCCATTCACCATTCCAGGTCCAAGTTCAGACCTGAAATAGACCAAAAGATGCACAGGACCCCTGTGCAATTTCCACCGGAGCCGCAGCAGAGATATGTGAACCGGCTCCATAGAGAGCCGGTCACAATCCCCTACCATGCTAAAATGATACAATCCGCATACAGTTCGCATAAGTGTGAACCCTAGCCTGAAACCTTGTTCAATTAGCAGCTTGCAGCAAATCAGCTGCAGCACTAAACAGTGTATACTGACAGTGGAGAGTCCCTACTGTTAGAATACAATGTCCCCGCAAGGAGGATCCTTGCATCCACATCGCTTGTATAGATGCAAGAACCTGTCAGCTAGCAAACTGAACAAAAAAACCTGTGCACATGTACCAACTTAAAGCGGATGTAAACCGTGGCAGTTAAAAAAAAAAAAAAATCTTTCCCCTGGAAGGCAATTGCATAATGTGCTAGTATGCATTGCATACTAGCACATTATGAAATGCTTGCCTTAGAACGAAGCACTCTAACAGGGCTTACCTCCTCCCCTGGCCTTCCTTCTGGGTTCACGGGCTTCGGCTCTCCCACGCATGCAGAGAGCATTTCTGAGGTGGTGAGGAGACGTTGTATCGGCTCCACCCAACCTGCTTTAACCCTTTGAACTCCATGCTGCACACAGTTGTGGGCTTCTTGCAGAGTGTTGCCTTTCATTTGAATGGGTCACAGTCACTGGGTGCTATACCTGCTGAAATCAACAGGGGGTATAATTGCAGCCGCGGCATGTGAACATGCCCAGCTGCTGCCTCTACAGCTAAAACATAGCAGTAAAAGCACAGCTCAACAGCGGGGTTTTACTGCACCTCAACCACCAGTGTGAACAATTAAATGTTTTAATAAATGTAAAAAAAAATTTTTTTTTTACATTGATGAGTGCTTATTTGATTAAAACATGTTTGAAAACATTTTAAAATGTGTGTTTACATTTATTTATTTCTAAGAGCGTGCATGTGTGTATGTGTATATATATAATATATATATACACATACGTGTGTGTTTGAGCTTTGGGGTGCACACCCTAATGTAATAAGCTGCGCACGCCTATGGAAGAAGCTATGGATATGCACCTTATGCCGTGTACACACGACCGGACTTTTCGACAGCAAAGGTCCGACGGAACTAATCCGCCGGACAATTGGATCGTGAGTGGACTTTATCGGACCTTTGCTGTGGAAAAATCAGACAGACTTTAGAAATAGAACATGTTTCAAATCTTTCCGACGGACTTGATCCGTTCATCTGTATGCTAGTCCGACGGACGAACAACGACGCTAGGGCAGCTATTGGCTACTGGCTATGAACTTCCTTATGATAGTTTGGTTGTACATCATCACGTTTGAATCAGTAGGACTTTGGTGTGATCGTGTGTAGGCAAGTCTGTTGCGTCAGAACTCCGTCGGAACTCAGTCGAAAGTCAGTGAAAAAGTCCTTCGGAGTTCAGTCTGTTGAAAGTTTGCTCGTGTGTACTCGGCTTTAGAGTGTACTAGTTGGAAGAATTTTACTTTATGTTCATGATTGAAGTGGGGTCCGATTGATTTTTAGAAACAGTCGAATGGAACTACATGAGGCTTTGAAGGTTCGAGCTAAATAAGAAAGGATTTCCATTATATGCCTGGTGGTCACTCTGTGGCCAGAGATATCTGGTCAGCATATTTATATGTCACTTCGGGTGAAGCACTTTTGGTCTCTTCAAGATTTAAGCACATTGCACTTTAGGAGGCATGGTGTCGGAGAAAGATTATAGAAGATTTGAATCACTATGTTATTTTATTTTACATATATGCATATGTACGCTGGACTGTTCTGACACTTTCATTAAATTTGTATTATTATAATATTCATGTTATGCTGGGTGATTTCTATATAAGTTTTTTTGCGTTCATCTGTTCACTACGTTAAGTAAAAATCTGTATTTTTGCTAGAAATGTACTTAGAACCCTCAAACATTATATATTTTTGTAGCAGAGGCCATAGAGAAAAAAATGGTGAGTTTTGCAAATTTTTGTGTCACACGCTATTTGTGCAGCAGTTTTCAAATGCAATTTTACACATTAATGCATAAATACCTTTTAATGAATTTCATGTGACAACACTGACGAAATTACACTTTGCTACAATGTAATGTAGTGAGTGTACAGCTTGTATAACAGTGTAAATTTGCTGTCCCCTCAAAATAACTCAACACACAGCTATTAATGTCTAAACTGCTGGCAGCAAAAGTGAGTACACCCCTAAGTGAAAATGTCCAAATTGGCCCAATTAGACATTTTCCCTCCCCGGTGCCATGTGACTCGTTAGTGTTACAAGGTTTTAGGTGTGTTAAATTTAGTGTTATCACTCTCACTCTCTGGTCACTGGACGTTCAACATGGCACCTCATGGCAAAAAACTCTCTGAGGATCTGAAAAAAAGAATTGTTGCTCTACATAAAGATGGCCTAGGCTATAAGAAGATTGCCAAGACCCTGAAACTGAGCTGCAGCATGGTGGCCAAGACCATACAGCAGTTTAACAGAACAGGTTTCACTCAGAACAGGCCTCTCCATGATCAACCAAAGAAGTTGAGTGCACGTGCTCAGCGTCATATCCTGAGGTTGTCTTTGGGAAATAGACGTATGAGTGCGGCCAGCATTGCTGCAGAGGTTGAAGGGGTCAGGGGTCAGCCTGTCAGTGCTCAGACCATACGCCACACACTGCATCAAATTGGTCTGCATGGCTGTCCTCTCAGAATGAAGCCTCTTCTAAAGCTGATGCACAAGAAACAAACAAGGCCTGGGGAATGCCCAGGAAAAAATTCCAAGCCCACTTACCACCAGCTCGCAGACAACCAAATTAACCTGTCTAACAGTATGCGTTAAAAACAGGGGTTTAGTCCACACGCATTTGCAAATGCATGTGTAAGCCACAGAGCCTCATCACGGCACCCTGATATCTGTGGTCCTAACACTAGAATATGAGTTTCCCCACAGTGGAGGCACAAGCATTCTGATGTATAAATGACAGCAGATGGACTGAAGGGCAGCCCATCCCTTCTTAAAGGTACAGGAGCACACCAGACACCCAGAAAATAGCACAATGGCTGCAAAGGTGCTGGTGCGTTGCTGGACCAATACACACACCAAGGTGATCTCAAAAAACTTGCCACCACCCTCATTTATAGCTGGCTATCGCAGTAAGCGGCATTGGAGGGCTACAAACAGATACAAACAAGGCCTGGGGAATGGCCAGGAAAAAATTCCAAGCCTACTTACCACCAGCTCGCAGACAACCAAATTACCGTATTTATCGGCATATAACACGCACTCTTTTCCCCTGAAAATCAGGGGAAAATCGTGGGTGCATGTTATAGGCCGCTCCCCGCCGATTTTGTGTGATCGGAGCGATCGCGGCAATTGCCGCATTTGCCGCCGACATACACAGCCGTGGGTAGATTCAAGTATGGTGCAGGGATTCGTCGGAGCCGAGATACACATACCTGAGTGTTCTTGGCTTTTTCCGGCACTGTGTATGACGGCGGCGAGTGCACAAAGCTGCACTGACATGGCTGCACTGAGGCAAAGCTGCATGGGCAAACCTGCACTGACAAAGCTGCACTAACAAAGCTGCACTGGGGCAAGGCTGCACTGGGGCAAGGCTGCACTGACAAGGCTGCACTGACAAAGCTGCACTGACAAGGCTGCACTGACAAGGCTGCACTGACAAAGCTGCACTGACAAAGCTGCACTGACAAAACTGCACTGACGGGGGCGTGGCCGACTGGCGAACGGGAAAGACGTGCTCCGGAGCAGCTCCGCTTGGCCTACTGCTATCCACGGCCATCCGGAGGTTTCTGCAGACAGGAGAGCATAGAAACTCTCCACAGCCATCCCCAATAGGCACATGCTTGGTTCCCGGAGGGAATTACTGCGGATTAAGGCAGCATTGGAGTCCTCGGGCCCGAGGCCGGGCCTGCAACTGTGACGGACCGCCGTCATCTTGAGGCCTACTGTGCCTCCTTCACTCCCGGCCTACAGTGCCGTGATCCGCGGACGGAGAGGGAGCGGATCGACGCACAAAAAGGCCGGCCGTCCCTGGGAAGGTGAGGGGGACCAAACGGTCGGAGCAGGGATCACGGAGGCCGCTCCCGGAGGGCCGCGGCCACCGCCATATTGAGGCCTACTGTGCCTCTTGCATCCCCGACCTCCGGTTCCGCCATCCGCGGACGGAGAGACAGCGGACCGTTACACGAAGAGACCAGGCATCACTGAGAGGGTACTGCAGGGTGAGGGGGCCCGAACGGACATGAGACAGTGCACAGAGGCTGTTCCTGGAGGACCGCGGCCGCCGCCATCTTGAGGCCTACTAACCTGGGCAGAGCCTCCAGACTCAGGTACTGTAATCCCCTACAGCAACACTGCTCTCCCTGCACCACAATCTGGGTCCTGAGGGTCTCTCACTGCCTTCCTGGAGGCATTTACCTGGGCTTCTGCTTCTCCCCTCCAGACCCCCCCCCCTCACCCATCTGGAGATTAGGCCCAGTTAGAGAGAACATAAGCATGGACACGGGACCAACGTGTGCATTCGCCTTTGCACGCAAGCATGGGGGATAGGGCGCTTGAAATATGTATTTATTTATTGATGGGACGCTGATACACTAACTCAATGTTTTTGTGCACTTGCACACGGACAGATGTTGATGTTACAATGGAACACTATTGAATATGTTTTGGTGCACTGGTACAGATGTTGATGGGACACTGTGACAGATGTTTTATGCACTGGTACACTGGTACACATGTTCATCGGGACACTATTGCACTATTGCAGATGTTTTTGTGCACTGGTACAGATGTTCATGGGGACACTTGGACAGATGTTCATGGGACAGTGGTGTTTGGTGTACTGTGTTGGGATGTCTGCAGTCTTTGTGATCTGTGACAGCTGTCTGTCTAAAATTATCAGTTACGCAAAGAGCTGTAAGCACAAGCTGCAGCATCCCCCCCCCCCCGCACTCACTGAGCTCAGCAAGGAGAGCCGACACAGAGATACATGTCTCTGTTTATACTGTGAAAGCTGCGATTGGACACAGCCATTACATGATCAGGAGGGCAATCGCAGCGCCCATATCCCGATCTGTGATGGGCTGTATCTGAAGATAACAGCCATCACAGGATTAACCCCCCCTCCGACCGTTATCACCGGTGTTTACCGTTCGTGAGCCCGGAAAATTATCCTATGGCCATGGAGGTGAACAGAGACCAGATCATCTCTGATTATGTTTATGATCAAGGAGGACTGGAGTGACGTCATGACAACATCCGGTCTAGGGCAGAATTCAACTTTTTTTTTTTAAAGCATAAGAGCAATGGTTTTTTTTGATCTTTTGCTTTCAAAGGTAAAGGAGATATTTGGGGTCATATGGGGGATGTTTACATTTCTTGTAATATGAATAGAAAAAATTAAAAATTAAAGGGACAGTGTAAAAAAAAATAAGACAACATTTTTTAAAATGCTCCCATTTCTCCATTCTTGTGTGCAGAAGCAAATGCATACGTAGGCCGAGCATGTATATATATATATATATATATATATATATATATATATATATATATATATATATACAGTGGCTTGCGAAAGTATTCGGCCCCCTTGAACTTTTCAACCTTTTGCCTCATTTCAGGCTTCAAACATAAAGATAAAAAATTTTAATTTTTTGTGAAGAATCACCAACAAGTGGGACACAATTGTGAAGTGGTACGAAATCTTTTGGATTTTTGAAACTTTTTTAACTAATAAAAAAATGAAAAGTGGGGCATGCAAAATTATTCGGCCCCCTTGCGTTAATACTTTGTAGAGCCACCTTTTGCTGCGATTACAGCTGCAAGTCGCTTGGGATATGTCTCTATCAGTTTTGCACATCGAGAGACTGAAATTCTTGCCCATTCTTCCTTGCAAAACAGCTCGAGCTCAGTGAGGTTGGATGGAGAGCGTTTGTGAACAGCAGTTTTCAGCTCTTTCCACAGATTCTCGATTGGATTCAGGTCTGGACTTTGACTTGGCCATTCTAACACCTGGATACGTTTATTTGTGAACCATTCCCTTTGTAGATTTTGCTGTATGTTTGGGATCATTGTCTTGTTGGAAGATAAATCTCTGTCCCAGTTTCAGGTCTTTTGCAGACTCCAACAGGTTTTCATCCAGAATGGTCCTGTATTTGGCTGCAATCCATCTTCCCCTCAATTTTAACCATCTTCCCTGTCCCTGCTGAAGAAAAGCAGGCCCAAACCATGATGCTGCCACCACCATGTTTGACAGTGGGGATGGTGTGTTGAGTGTGATGAGCTGTGTTGCTTTTACGCCAAACATATAGTTTTGCATTGTGGCCAAAAAGTTCGATTTTGGTTTCATCGGACCAGAGCACCTTCTTCCACATGTTTGGTGTGTCTCCCAGGTGGCTTGTGGCAAACTTTAGACGAGACTTTTTATGGATATCTTTGAGAAATGGCTTTCTTCTTGCCACTCTTCCATAAAGGGCAGATTTGTGCAGTGTACGACTGATTGTTGTCCTATGGACAGACTCTCCCACCTCAGCTGTAGTTCTCTGCAGTTCATCCAGAGTGATCATGGGCCTCTTGGCTGCATCTCTGATCAGTCTTCTCCTTGTCTGAGCTGAAAGTTTAGAGGGACAGCCAGGTCTTGGTAGATTTGCAGTGGTCTGATACTCCTTCCATTTCAAAATGATCGCTTGCACAGTGCTCCTTGGGATGTTTAAAGCTTGGGAAATCTTTTTGTATCCAAATCCGGCTTTAAACTTCTCCACAACAGTATTACGGACCTGCCTGGTGTGTTCCTTTGTCTTCATGATGCTCTCTGCGCTTTCAACAGAACCCTGAGGCTATCACAGAGCAGGTGCATTTATACAGAGACTTGATTACACACAGGTGGATTCTATTAATCACCATCAGTCATTTAGGACAACATTGGATCATTCAGAGATCCTCGCTGAACTTCTGGAGTGAGTTTTCTGCACTGAAAGTAAAGGGGCCGAATAATTTTGCACGCACCACTTTTCAGTTTTTTAATTGCTAAAAAAGTTTAAAATATCCAATAGATTTCGTTCCACTTCACAATTGTGTCCCACTGTTGGTGATTCTTCACAAAAAATTAAAATTTTATATCTTTATGTTTGAAGCCTGAAATGTGGCAAAAGGTTGAAAAGTTCAAGGGGGCTGAATACTTTCGCAAGGCACTGTATATATATATATATATATATATATATATATATATATATATATATATATATATATATATATATATATAATGTTTGCACCACACATGTGAGGTATTGCTGCAAATGTTAGAGTGAGAGCAATAATTCTAGCACTAGACCTCCTCTGTAACTCTAAACAGGTAACTTGTAAAAAACAATGTAAGCCACGCCTATAGAGATTTTTAAGGATCGTAGTCTGCCGTTGTTCCACGAGTGTGCACAATTTTAAAGCATGACATTAGGTATCTAACTCAGCGTAACATCAGCTTTTATATTTTACTAAAAACTTGGGTTGAAAACCGGAGATAACCAGGTGCAAATTACGCCACCCCTAACCTGTATTACCACCTCCGCTCTATGTTAATAAATGTCAAAACCCTACCAAAGCTGCCACTTAAAAATAAAATGTATATAAACTGAATTTACCAAAGGAAAATTATAGATGAAATAGTGGCGCTTATCCCCAGGTGGGGAGATGCCAGACACTCTTATCTAGCCAGTGAGCGGAATACAGACGTGACTAGAGAAAAAGTGAAAAAACATATATTGCTAAATATCCCAAAAAGTAAAAATGAATGTTAAATAAAATGAATTAATCAATGAATTCAATATGAGCTAATATAAATTATAACACTCAGTGAAAGTGATATACAAATATATAAATCCAAAAAAAATAATAATAATGAAATCTCAGCTCACTGGCTGGATAAGAGTGTCTGGCATCTCCCCACCTGGGGATAAGCGCCACTATTTCATCTATAATTTTCCTTTGGTGAATTCGGTTTATATAAAAACTTGGGTTATATTTTGTGGGGTTTTTTTGCATTAAAATGAATGAAAGTTTATTTTTTCCACAAAAAAATTCAAAACTGCTGCGCAATCACCACATGATTATTCGTTCAACATCCCTGACACCCCTCAGAGAGAGGGCTACATAGCTTTGAGAACGGTTTTACATTTTTATAGGGTCTTTCAAATAAATGAAAGCCCTAAAAAGATAGAATAATAAATCAGAGAAGAAAAGCACAACAAATCCAACTTAATCAAAACCAAGAGCAAGTAGAAGGAAAGCAGTAAAAGAAGTCCTCTTAAAGCGTTTGTTACCCCCCCCAAAAAAAAAAAAAATGGATCCAGCTCCTTTAAAGCATGTTATATGACACAGTGCTTGTCCTGTGTCATTTGGCCCCCTGTAACACCTAAAAAACCTGTCTGATCCTGCCAGTTTCTCCCCACCCCTTTGTAAACTGACCACGGTGTATCATGGCTGCTGAGACCAGACACTGTGGTCAGTTTACATGCCTCTGTCATCAGCAGCCTGCTATCTGCTCTCCTCTCTGCTCCTGTGTCCTCTTCCCCTTCCCCCTCTCTGTCTGTGTGTGAGCCGCCCCTCCCCCTCTTGCTGCTCTCATACCACTAACCTGTATACACCATCAGCAATATTTTCTCTTTGCAATGTCCCCCACTGTGAATGATTTATAAATATAAAGGCTGTAGATACCTCATTTAAGAGTCGAGATTGTGATCACATGACCAGCCAGCTCTCTCCTGCTCTCCTCCTCCCCTCCAGACTGACATCAGCAGAGAAATCTCAGCCTCGCCCGCTGCATCTCTCAGAGGAGGAAAGGAGAAAGCTGGTCAGTCATGTGATCGCAATCTCGGCAGTGAAATTAGGTATTTACAGCATTTATTTTTATAAATCACACACATAGGGGGATACTAGAATAGGAGGCAGTGCTGATGGTGTATACAGGTTAGAGTGGCTTAACAACCACTTTAATATCCTTCCAATAAAACTGGCAAATATTACAGAACCTGGGGCCTTTGAACTGCAAGCAAATTTATAAAACTTAATGAAGCAAAATTTATACCTCCTAGGAAAAACCACATGCTTTTGTATAACACTTCCAGTTTGTACGCATTTGCTACAGTCCAAAGTTTTGTTTTGCTGAAGTCTATAAGCAGACCGGTGGATTAAATGACTCCTATGTATTTGGTGTTCTCAGTATTGGGCAGAGTTGTTACTCCTACTCTGGGGATGGCCCTGCTAGGGCTAGTTTCATAGATGACAAAAGTTGTTTGTGATGTACATGATTTTAACAGCTACATGGTGTTTAACCAGACTATGGAAGCAATCAAAGGTCCCACTCTTTCAAACACACCTGGAACTCCTAAACAAAATTACCTTCTATGAATATTCTTGCTGGGTAAAAACAGTTAATATTGCAATATGTTTTTCTAATGGATGGCCACCCTAGCTTAAGCACCCTCAGTGTACACTACTTAATAACTCTGTTTGATACTAGTAGGTTCCTATCAAAATAACAGTACCCGACAGAGGAATTGTTGTAGCTGACAGACGGATGTATAATATATATATATATATATATATATATAATAGATGTGTTTATGTTTATCTATTTTTGCAACCTACATCAGATTTTTGTACCCAGTTAATTATTGTTAGGTTTTTTTGAGTATTTTAGCATGCCAGACTGACTCTCGGCAAAAAAAAAATTAAAAATAAGAGAGCTTTGTATTTGTCTAACATATGATGATGTATTGGCTGTACTTGTCTTAGAAACCCAATTAAAAAAACAAAAAAAAAAACTTACAATTAAAAAAAAGAACAAGCAGAGGGGGAGATGGGCGGAGCCTAGCGGAGCCTAGCGGAGCAGACATACATTGTTAGAGCTCCGCACCGCTGAGGAGAGAAGAGAAGGACAAAGCGGAGTCTGCAGGCTCAAAAGGTATCCATTTTTGTATATTCCAATAAAGTATTTTTTTCTTTTACTATTTCTGGGCATTCGTCATACCAATTACATGATTTAGTATATTTCTTTCCCTTGATTTACCCATTGTTTACTCCCTTCCCCTTCACCCGTACCATCCCAGGGTTCCCTTCTTTCTATTATTATTTGTTGCAATGTATTATTGGGATGTGGTGAACTGGGTATAAGTTTACTTCTACACTCATATATGGTAGTGCGCCATTTTCCATTTAAACTAAAAGGTATCCATTTGAACCTTTTTGCCCCAGGGAACAAACTGTGAAAGTTTGGGCAGGAAATATGGTACTGGGAGGAAACCGTGGCAGAAATAAAAATCACCTCACAAAGAGCTTACAGGCACTCACTGCAGCTGAAGCAGTTCCAGTCACCTCACAAGATACAGCATCAGGGCGCTCTCACAGACAGAAAATGTCACAGCAAGACTCTCCATTTGAGTCAGATACAGAACAAATCCTCTCACAAACTTCTCCACAAGCCTCCTCAGCATCCCCAGTAATATTATTACAATTTGAAAAGATGCTTCATAAGGCTTTAAAACAAACCTCAGACCAAATAACAAACAGCCTAACCAAAGAAATAAGAGAGCTGGGAAACCGCACCGCAGCCTTAGAAATAAAAATGGATGAAATTGAAATTACAACCCAAGAAAATATAACAGAATTGGAACAATTAAAAGAAGAGAATTTAATACTTCAAACTAAGCTCGAAGATTACGAAAATAAAGCCAGACATTCAAACTTGCGCATAAGGGGAATACCTGAAACTGTGACAGACCTGCAATCTACTATTACTGCTCTATTACAAGAACTAAAGCCAGATATCCCTCTTGAACGTTTAGAACTGGACAGAGTACACAGAGCCCTCACAGCCAAAAAGAAAGATGGACCCCCACGTGATATAATCACAAAATTTCATTATTACAGAACGAAAGAACAAATACTAATTGCTGCAAGAGAAAAAAAGGAACTTAATTTTCAAGGACACAATTATCAAATTTTTGCTGACCTATCCCAACTTACTATTACTAAAAGACGATCCATGAAACCCCAACTAATGGAACTGCAACGCCACAACATTATGTATCAATGGGGCTTCCCCTTTTCAGTCAGATTTAACTACCAAGGTACAATTTACAGAAGCAGATCAGCAGATGAATTACAACAAACCCTTTTAAAATTAAATCTGACAGAACCCACAAGCAGCAACTCTCCCACACGCAGAAGAATGGCATCATCTTCACCTTCAGGCAGCACCCAGAAAATTTCAGAACAAAATGGGAATCATCATTCTCACAAAAGAGGCCGTTATGCCACATCATCCATGGACCAAGAAGATTCTGATACTGACATCCTAATTCCTGATATCTCTTCATTTATTATACTAAGAGATGGTTCCCTATAAAAAACCTGTATTTATAGCTGAATGTAACTGCATTCTGATAGTCACACACTGTGTGGGATCATGTTACATTCCAGTTATATTTCTTATTACTTCTGATTCATATAGCCTTAGAATATATAAGTGAAATAAGGAAATTCTTGTTCAGTTATATATTTTCAGGTAATAACAATAGATTTATTACTTTTTAGGACAAATATATCAATAATCCAGAAGTAATGGAAGCTTTTTCTTTCTTTTCTTAAAACAAATATATTATTACCTAACTAGTTCCTAGAACTATGTTTTTGTTTATTCTAATCTGAAGCAATACAACCTCAATTTTATGAGTTAACATATCTAAACAGTTACATATGAATAAAATATGTAATTGTTTACTCTAAAAGGGTTAAAATCCCAAAATAATTCAAACTATCTTCATCAATACCAAAGTTATTAACAGTACCTTTCTAACTGAATTATTTAGCCTAAGGCAAGACTAACCATATACAATCACCCTGGAATAAATAATTTCAACAAAAACTATATTCTGCACTCCAATTAATGAATCAACATTTTGATGTCTTTTGACATAGCACTTCTCTCCTGTAAGCGGAAGATCCGTGTACCCCCATTAGCCCTCCTCATTCTCCCAACCATATTATGTGGGAGTGTGATGAAGGCACTTATTCCCCTGAGAGAGATATTTATTCTCTTTCACGGGTAAATTGTGATTACTTGCAAAAAATAATTTATACAATGTATCATCTAATCTCATATGTTTTTTGTTTACTCTTTACTCCAGAATTCACTGGTTTCTTTCCTATCTTTTCATCTCTTCAGTCCACACAGGTTGATCTGCGCAGTCAGCTCTGCATAACAAAAAGTAAGTCAAAACTATTTGATCTGTTGCCATGGCACCACTGAATATACTTTCCCTGAATGTTCAGGGAATAAATGGCCCTCAAAAAAGGACCAAAGCCTTCCGTACTTTCCATAACAAGAAGGCTCACATAGTATGCCTCCAAGAAACACACTTCACCAAAGATTCTACTCCAAAATATATTTCTCCTTTTTATCAACAAATTTACACGGCTTCTGCCTGTACCAAACAAAGGGGTACTCTAATTGCATTTCACCGATCCACACCATTCACCTTATCATCAGAAATTAAAGACCCAGAAGGTAGATACCTGATACTCATGGGTTATATAATGGATACAGCAATCACGGTGATTTCCTACTACGCTCCTAACAAACAACCTACACCATTCCTCTCACATATATTACAAGTGATTAATACACACAAAATAGGAACAGTGATAATGTGCGGGGATTCGAACCAGGTCCTCCTCCCATTTCTAGATAAATCACCTTTTACACCATCCAAAATAACCTCTAGATTACCTTTTTCTCAACTTCTTTCCAAATACAATCTGGTAGATTCGTGGAGAGAAAGTAACCCAATGAAAAAGAAATTCACTTATTTCTCGCACCCTCATCAAACTTTCACCAGAATAGATCATATTTTTCTAACAATAGGAATGATACCAGAAATTATTGCATCAGATATAATTCCGAATCCGTGGTCTGACCATAATGCAGTATACACTACTATAGCCTCAGCCATACCAAAAGCGCATGACCCAACGTGGTACTTACCGGACATAATGCTCAAACACCCACTACATCAGATGGCTATTGAACAAGCTTTAAAGGAATACATATCAATTAATAATACAACAGACATTTCCCCAATAACACTGTGGGAAGCTCATAAGCCTGTCTTGCGTGGTACAATACAAAGACAAATGGCACTATTTAAACGGGAACGCAAAAATCTAGCAAAAAAACTAGAACTCAATTTTAATGCAGCCTACATATCATTCCAAGATAATCCATCTCAGAGTACAAAATCTCATCTGGAAAAATCTAGATTGGAATACGATCTATTTCTCACTGAGTCAGTTGATAAATCCCTCAAACGCTCCAAACACAATTTCTACATGAATACAAACAAACCAGGTACATATTTGGCTCGGGCATTAAATTCAACTAACAAATCTTTCAAACCAATACGTTTGAAATTATCAAAAAATGTTTATACTTGTAATCCAGTTAAAATAGTCCATAAATTTCACTCACATCTCGCAACTTTATACAAGACAAACAATGAATTTAATCCTACAGAGGCTGAATCCTTCTTCTCAAAAATAACCTTACCTGAGTTGTCTCAGAATCAAAAAAGCAGTTTGGATGAGCCTATAACTATAGATGAAGTTGCTAACGCCATAAAAGACCTAAAACTTAACAAAAGACCAGGCCCAGACGGCTACTCGGCTTTATACTATAAAACATTCTCAGAAATACTCTCTCCCATTCTCACTGAAACTTTTAACAAACTTCTAGAAGGACATTCTTTTCGGCAAGAAACACTAATGGCAATTGTTTGTATGATCCCAAAACCCCTTTCTGATGATACTTCCTATGTGAATTATCGGACTATCTCTCTGTTAAACCTTGATATTAAATGATTAGCAAAAATAATAGCAAAACGCCTCAATAGCATTATAGGAAAATTAATACATAGAGATCAAGTAGGCTTCATGCCAAATAGACAGGCAGGCGATAATGTACGCAGGGCAGTGTTATTGGCACATATTGCTAAAAAACAGAAAATCCCTTTATGTTTTCTATCTCTCGATATTAAGAGGGCATTTGACACAGTATCCTGGCAATATATGCAATATTCATTACAAAAATGGGGTTTTGGACCCCACTTTTTAACATGGATCAAAACATTATATAATAAACCCAAAGCCTATATAAAATATGCTGGATACAAATCTGATGCCTTTAATATCGAAAGAGGTACCCGACAGGGTTGCCCATTATCTCCCTTATTATTTGCCCTTATACTCGAACCCATGGCCCAATACATCAGAACAAACCAAACTATAACTGGCATTGAAGTAGGAGGTATTACACACAAGTTATGTATATTTGCAGACGATATATTACTTTTTCTATCATCACCACAGGTCTCTGGTCCTAACTTAACCACTTCCCACCCGGCCACTGCACATATACGGCCGGGTGGGAGCTCCCTCCTTCTGACTGGACGTTCCCGAACGTCCTTCAGAAGGAGCGGGATCACGCGGGCGTGCTCCTGCGCAGCCACGCGATCCCGATGCGTGCGTGTCACTCGGACACGCCGCATCTCAGAGCGGCAGGAGGGCAATGTGATTTGCCCTCCTGATCCGCACGATGGCTGTGTGTAATCACAGCCATCGTATGGTAAACAAGGGGGAGGGGGTGGCAGATGACAGGAGATCGCGCCGCCACGTGCCCGCGCAGCGGCGCGATCCTGATCTGCCTGTGTCCCCCAGAGACAGCAGAACACAGGAGGGCCCTGTGATTGGCCCTCCTGATCACATGACGACTGTGTCCAATCACAGTCATCATGTAATGTAAATAGAGAGCGTAGTAACTGCTCTCATCTCTTCCTCTCCTCACACAGAGCCTGTCAGTGAGGAGAGGAAGAGAGATCTGTGCTGCAGCCAGGAGATCAGTGAGTAATAAAGCTGTTTGTCTGCTGTTTACCCACTGATCACCCAGCTAGTGTCCCCAAAACACAGTGTCCCCAAAACACAGTGTCCCCAAAACACAGTGTCCCCAAACAGTGAAAACACCTGTCAGTGAACATCTGCCCGTCAACAACTGGCACATCTGTCCGCCAACAGCGGGCACATCTGTCCGCCAACAGCCGGCACATCAGCCCGTCATCATTAGGCACATCTGCCCGCCTGCCATCACGCACATCTGCCCGCCATCAGGCACATCTGCCCGCCATCAGGCACATCTGCCCGCCAGTCATCAGGCACATCTGCCCGCCAGTCATCAGGCACATCTGCCCGCCAGTCATCAGGCACATCTGCCGCCCGCCATCAGGCACATCTGTCGCCCGCCATCAGGCACATCTGTCGCCCGCCATCTGACACCGTCAACAGCTAACACATCAGCCCATCATCAGCTGACACATCAGCCTGTCAACAGCTGACACATCAGCCGCCCACCATCATCAGGCACATCTGCCCGCCTGCCATCAGGCACATCTGCCTGCCAGTCATCAGGCACATCTGCCCGCCTGCCATCAGGCACATCTGCCCGCCATCAAGCACATCTGCCCGCCTGCCATCAGGCACATCTGCCCACCTGCCATCAGGCACATCTGCCCGCCAGTCATCAGGCACATCTGCCCGCCAGTCATCAGGCACATCTGCCCATCAGTCATCAGGCACATCTGCAGCCCGCCATCAGGCACATCTGCCGCCCGCCATCAGGCACATCTGTCGCCCGCCATCAGGCACATCTGTCGCCCGCCATCTGACATCATCAACAGCTAACACATCAGCCCGTCATCAGCTGACACATCAGCCTGTCAACAGTTGACACATCAGCCGCCCACCATCATCAGGCACATCTGCCCACCTGCCATCAGGCACATCTGCCCGCCTGCCATCAGGCACATCTGCCCGCCAGTCATCAGGCACATCTGCCCGCCAGTCATCAAGCACATCTGCCCGCCTGCCATCAGGCACATCTGCCCGCCAGTCATCAGGCACATCTGCCGCCCGCCATCAGGCACATCTGTCGCCCGCCATCTGACACCATCATCAGCTGACACATCAGCCCGTCATCAGCTGACACATCAGCCCGTCATCAGCTGACACATCAGCCCATCAACAGCTGACACATCAGCCGCCCACCATCATCAGGCACATCTGCCCGCCCGCCATCAGGCACATCTGCCAGCCACCATCTGCCCATGATCAGGCACATCTGCCCGCCCGCCATCAGGCACATCTGCCAGCCACCATCTGCCCATGATCAGGGACATCTGCCCGCCAACATCAGGCACATCTAGCCACCCACCATCTGGCACAGCCGCCCACCATCTGGCACATCTGCCGCCTGCCATCTGACACATTTGCCTGCCAACATGACAAAAAGGTCTTACAGCGCAGAGGAGGCTCTCCAAATACTCCATAGTATGTCGGACGAGAGTAGCGGGGAATTCTCTCCATCAGACTCGGATAGTGACTATGAGCCAGTGGAAAGCAGTGGCTCCGAGTTGGAAACAGAGGAAGATACAATCCTAACAAGGAGAATCAGGAGAAATGAGCAGGAGGAGGCATTCACCAGCAGCGCAGCACTCCAGGGCATCCACCTGCAGGCATCCACCAGCAGCGCAGCACTCCAGGATGATATGCAGGCATCTACCAGCAGCCCAGCACTCCAGGATGATATGCAGGCATCCACCAGTAGCGCAGCACTCCAGGGCATCCACCAGCAGGCATCCACCAGCAGCGCAGCACTCCGGGATAGGCGGGCATCCACCAGCACTTCTGCAACCTTCCTAGAAGATAGGCCAGATGCTAGCAACGGATCCCATCAACGAGGCAGTGCCCATACTAGCCTCCCAGATGTTCTACTGTATCCAACATGGCTGCCCGATACATCAGTAGAACCTGTAATACCCCTTTTCACAGCCCAGCCCGGCCCTCAGATGCAGACGGAAAATGTAACCCCACTTTATTATTTTCATTTATTTTTTACCAATGATCTCCTAACCTACATTGTGGAGCAATGTAATCTATATGCCAGCCAACATATAGCCAACAATCCCAGTTCCTCATATGCCCGTCCTTTTGTTTGGAAACCCCTCACCGTAGAAGAATTTAAAATTTTCCTTGGCCTAACCCTCAACATGGGGCTGACAAAAAAAATGAACTCCATTCCTACTGGTCTACCCAACCTATCCACCACATGCCGATCTATTCGTCATTTATGCCCAGAACCCGTTATGAGATGATCATGAGATTTTTACACTTCAATAACAATGCCCAATGCCTCCCTCTAAATCATCCCAGTTACGATAAGTTATTCAAAATTCGGCCCCTAATCAATTTTTTTTGCGCCAGCTTCAAGGAGATGTTTACCCCTGATAGAAACATATGTGTGGATGAATCCCTGGTGCACTTCACCGGAAGACTGGGAATAAAACAATACCTCCCCAGTAAAAGAGCCAGACGTGGGGTAAAATTTTATAAGGTGTGTGACAGGGCCACGGGTTACACATATGATTTTATCATTTATGAGGGAAAAGACAGACAGCTAAACCCCCCTGGATGCCCTACCTACATGGGAACAAGTGGCAAAATTGTCTGGCAGCTGATCCAACCGTTACTTGGGAAAGGTTACCACCTTTACGTAGACAATTTCTACACTAGTCTCCCACTTTTCCGCCATTTGTACCTAAAGAACACTGTGGCCTGTGGGACAGCATGGACCAACCGCAAAGGCTTCCCACAAAGATTGGTCGCCAAGAAATTGAAGCAGGGTGAAATGGCCAGTATGCGAACTGAAGAAGTACTAGCGGTGAAGTGGAGAGATAAAAAAAGAGATGTCTACATCCTTTCAACAATACATGACGACACCTTGGTGGAACTTCAGAGAAGAGGAGGCCCCATACAGAAGCCAAAATGTGTGCATGAGTACAACCTATACATGGGGGGGGGGGTGGATATGAACGACCAGATGATGCAGCCCTACTTGACCACCAGGAGATCACTATTTTGGTACAAGAAAGTCGCCATTTATTTGATGCAACTTGCCCTATTTAATTCCTATATCATTTTTTCTAAGTGCACCCAAAGTTCCCTACCCTATCTAAAATTCCAAGAAGAAGTTTTCACAGCCCTTCTCTATCCCCAAGGCCAAGCCCCTCAACTAATTCGTTCCGATGCGTTAGCCAGACTCCATGAAAGGCACTTTCCCGAAATCCTCCCTCTTACCCAAACAGGTCGCATACCCCCCAAAAAATGTCAAGTATGTGCAAGTAGAGGAATTCGCCGTGACACCCGATACTACTGTCCCCAATGTCCCTCCAAGCCAGGGCTCTGTATTGGAACGTGCTATCGGAGCTATCATACTTCACTACACTATTAGTACAGTGAAGATGATTTTTTTCCACTATCTGCCATTTCTGTGAATGACCCGGACTGTTAACGACTATGCCTCTGCCAAACATGTTTCTGCCTTCAACGTAAATTGACCCGGACTGTTAACGACTATGCCTCCGTCAAACATCTTTCTGCCTTCAACGTGAATTGACCCGGACTGTTAAATGACCATGATTTTTGCCTGCCTCCTGAACTGATCATTTGCCCTGCCACTGTACAGCACAGGGGTCTCACATATGTGAGGGGCTCCAGAAAAGGTTTTCCGAGTGGAGAAAACATTTTTCTCCGGGTTTTTAGTTTTCTCGGATTAGGGTCTGGAGACTCGGAGGCTTCGTAGAGATTTGGGTGGGAAGAAGCCTCTACCCCTGTCCTCAGGTCTTACCTGACCAAGGGCCAATGTACAAAGTGCTGCCTGCTGCCACCTGAACTGGCCATGTCTTTGCCTGCCACATGACCTTGCCATGCATTTGCCTGCCACATGACCTTGCCATGCCTTTGCCTGCCACCTGGACTGGCCATGCCTATGCCTGTTACCTGAACTGCCTGCTAAACCTTGGACTGTACTGAACCATGTTCATACTTTTCCATATCTGTCTGCTGCCTGGACAATTCCTGGACATTTCCTTTGGCTGTCTGGAAAAATGCTTTGGCTGCTCTGGAACGGTATTCCTGCCTGCTAAAACCACAGGTAAGCTTTTTTTTTTACCTTTTGCTCAGCAGAATGTATTTTGGGGTGTAATTCTTGGTGTGTACATGCTATGTGTTAGAAGCCTGGAGGTGCTACTTGCATGTTGGGCCTCTGTATGTGGCCAGGTAGTGGAAAAGTCTCACACATGGGGTATCGCCATACTCAGGATGACTAGCAGAATGTATTTTGGGGTGTCATTTTGGCTATGTACATGCTATGTGTAAGAAAGATCTTCTAAATTGACCACTTTGTGAGAAAAAAATAGGTTTTCATTTTCTTTCCACATTTTCCAAAAACTTGTGGAAAGAAATGACATGTTCAAAAGACTCATTATGCCTCACAGAATATACATTGGGTTGTTTTCTTTCCAAAATGGGGTCATTTTGTGGGTAATTCCATTGTCCTGGTGCTCCAGGGCCTTCAAAAATGTGATAGGTACTCAGGAAATGAAATGTGTAATGTATGCCTTTAGAACGCCTGATGGTGCTATATGGATGTTGGGCCTCTGTATGTGGCCAGGCTGTGGAAAAGTCTCACACATGGGGTATTGCCACACTCAGGACGAGTAGCAGAATATATTTTGGGGTGTCATTTTGGCTATGTACATGCTATGTGTTAGAAAGATCTTCTAAATTGACAACTTTGTGAGAAAAAAATAGGTTTTCATTTTCTTTCCACATTTTCCAAAAACTTGTGGAAAGAAATGACATGTTCAAAAGACTCAGTATGCCTCATAGAATATACATTGGATTGTTTTCTTTCCAAAATGGGGTCATTTTGAGGGTAATTCCATTGTCCTGGTGCTCCAGGGCCTTCAAAAATGTGATAGGTACTCAGGAAATGAAATGTGTAATTTATGCCTTTAGAACGCCTGATGGTGCTATATGGATGTTGGGCCTCTGTATGTGGCCAGGCTATGGAAAAGTCTCACACATGGGGGATCGCCATACTCAGGACAAATAGCAGAATATATTTTGGGGTGTCATTTTGGCTATGTACATGCTATGTGTTAGAAAGATCTTCTAAATTGACAACTTTGTGAGAAAAAAATAGGTTTTCATTTTCTTTCCACATATTCCAAAAACTTGTGGAAAGAAATGACATGTTCAAAAGACTCAGTATGCCTCATAGAATATACATTGGGTTGTTTTCTTTTCAAAATGGGGTCATTTTGTTGGTAATTCCATTGTCCTGGTGCTCCAGGGCCTTCAAAAATGTGATAGGTACTCAGAAAATGAAATGTGTAATTTATGCCTTTAGAACGCCTGATGGTGCTATATGGATGTTGGGCCCCTGTATGTGGCCAGGCTGTGGAAAAGTCTCACACATGGGGTATCACCATCCTCAGGACGAATAGCAGAATGTATTTTGGGGTGTCATTTTGGCTATGTACATGCTATGTGTTAGAAAGATCTTCTAAATTGACAACTTTGTGAGAAAAAAATAGGTTTTCATTTTCTTTCCACATTTTCCAAAAACTTGTGGGAAGAAATGACATGTTCAAAAGACTCAGTATGCCTCACAGAATATACATTGGGTTGTTTTCTTTCCAAAATGGGGTCATTTCAAAGATGTGATAGGTACTCAGAAAATGAAATGTGTAATTTATGCCTTTAGAACGCCTGATGGTGCTATATGGATGTTGGGCCTCTGTATGTGGCCAGGCTGTGGAAAAGTCTCACACATGGGGTATCACCATCCTCAGGACGAATAGCAGAATGTATTTTGGGGTGTCATTTTGGCTATGTACATGCTATGTGTTAGAAAGATCTTCTAAATTGACAACTTTGTGAGAAAAAAATAGGTTTTCATTTTCTTTCCACATTTTCCAAAAACTTGTGGGAAGAAATGACATGTTCAAAAGACTCAGTATGCCTCACAGAATATACATTGGGTTGTTTTCTTTCCAAAATGGGGTCATTTCAAAGATGTGATAGGTACACAGAAAATGAAATGTGTAATTTATGCCTTTAGAACGCCTGATGGTGCTATATGGATGTTGGGCCTCTGTATGTGGCCAGGCTGTGGAAAAGTCTCACACATGGGGTATCGCCATACTCAGGACGAATAGCAGAATGTATTTTGGGGTGTAATTGCAATTATGCCTGCACCGTGTGTGAGAAATAACTTGTAAATATGACAATTTAGTGAAGAAAAAAAAAAATCTATATTTCTTAATTTTCCAAAGCATTGTGGGGAAAAAATTTCAACTTCAAAAAATTCACTATGCCTCTTACAAAATACCTCAGACTGTCTTCTTTCCAAAAAGGGGTCTTTTGGGGGGTTATTGTACTGTCCTGACATTTTAGGGCCTCAAGAAATGAGATCAGTGCATTAGGCCATCAGTGCATTAGGATTGATACATTTTCAATAATGCGTAGCATGGCTTGTAGACTCTATAACTTTCACACAAACCAATGATCATACAATTATCAGGATTTTTTTTACCGAAGACATGTGGTAGAATACATTTTTGCCAAAATTTTCGACAAAATTTAATTTTTTTGGTTTCTTTTAAAAGAAAAAGTAGAAAATTTAGTTTTTTTTTTCAAAATATTTGCTCTTTTTTCGCTTATATCACAAAAAATAAAAAATGAAGTGGTGAATAAATACCACCAAAAGAAAGCTCTATTTGTGTGAACAAAATGATAAAAATTTCATTTGGGTACAGTGTAGCATGACTGAGTAATTGTCATTCAAACTGAGAGAGCACTGAAAGCTGAAAATTGGTCTGGGAAGGAAGGGGGTGAAAGTGCCAAGTATTGAGGTGGTTAATACCAGCTCTTGATGGATTTGCAGCCCTATCCGGCCTTATGATTAATCCTAAGAAATGCCTAGTGCTTAATATTTCGCTCACAAACATGGAATTGATCCCGGCTAGGGCTGCACTCCCATTCACATGGGCAGAAAAATCAATCCCATATCTTGGAATTCATTTAACAGCCTCTCATTCTGACTTATTCTCAACCAATTATCCTCCTGTATTAAGACAGATCACAAATCTAATAAAACAATTGTCGCAACTTCCTTTATCCTGGATAGGGAAGATTAATGCAATCAAAATGACTATTCTACCCAAATTGCTTTATCTATTCAGAGTCCTCCCTATTCCAATTCCTTCCTATTTTTTGAGAATAGTACAAAAAAGAGCAACTTCGTTTATATGGGGCTCTTCTAAACCACGTATACCTATACACACACTACATCTTCCCAAAAATAAAGGAGGCCTGGGATACCCTAATTTTACTAACTACTACAGAGCAGCACATTTGGCCAGTCTGTCCAAATACCATGCAAAACAGGAAATCCCATTATGGGTATTTATAGAGGCTTCAGAAAATGACCCTCTATTAATATAAAACTTGTTATGGCTTGATCCTAAAGACCGCTTTAAAATTCATAATCCCATAACTAAACACTTCTTATCTCTCTGGGATAAACTAAAAACCAAATATCAGTTACAATCTCCACACAATCCTCTCCTTTCTTTTATCAGAAATCCGGCCTTTTATCCAGCATGGATCTACCCAAATTCTTTTAAAGCTTGGACAACATCAGGCATTCAGACACTAAATGACTTCATAGCATCTAAATCATTCCTTTCATTCCCATCGCTTAGAGAAAAATATGATCTACCAAACTCTGAGATATTTAGATATCTCCAAATTAAAAATTTCTATACACCATTCCTAAAGGGGGATACACCATTATCTCAATTATCCATTTTTGAATCAATCTGTACAAAAGATCTATTTGCTAAAGGTACAATTTCATCACTTTATAATCAATTATATGGAGTAGTAAATCTTAATAGACCCTCTTACGTTCAGAGGTGGGAGGAGGACCTGGGACGAACTTTAGAAGACATGGACTGGTCTAACATATGGCTCACATCTAAGTCATCTTCACCCGACATCTTAGCACTGGAGACAAATTATAAAGTCCTAACTCGCTGGTACCTTGTACCTGCTAGAGTGGCAAAATATTCACCTAATACCTCAGCTCTTTGTTTTCGAGGATGCCCAGAAATAGGCACACATTTACACATATGGTGGACGTGCCCAGTAATCCAAACCTTCTGGAAGGAAGTCTTCGTGATTGCATCTAAAATATTTAAAAAAATAATACAACCAGATCCATATATAACTTTACTTAATCTAAAACTGGAATGGTTAACACTCTCTCAATTCAAACTTATGATCCAAATAATAACGGCTGCAAAACAAACAGTGGCCAAGGCATGGAAATCTCCTACATTGGTACTAGCAGAAACAATTCACAGAATGAATAATACAATGTCCCATGCTAAGATGGTAGCCATCGATCAAAATCAAATTCCAAAATTTGAAAAACTTTGGCATCCTTGGATAAAACAACAGTTCCTGTCAAATTTCAATGACTCTGTCCTGTTGCCATGGTATCAGATTAAATGACTTACAGAGACACCCATTCTAAGGCTTCAAAGAGAACTAAAAAGAATAATAAACTGACGAGCGGGACAACCTTGTGGACCATACCTCTGCCTTTCTACCCTTTTTCTTCTTTCTCTTTCCTTTTCTTCACCTTACGATTAAAGCTCATTATCAGAATTTATTTGACCTATATACACTCTACCTGTAAACAATATGTATAGTAGGTATAAATCATTTAAATACCTACAAAAGTAACTAAGGAAATTATATATATCTTTAATTTAGGTTTACGTGAACCCAATGTTTAATATTTGAAATTTCATGATATTTACCTATATAAACCCTACTGTAAAACAATGAGCTTACTTTATAGATCCTTGTAAACTTACTTTATGTATCTTTATAATATTGTATACTCAATAAACTTCTTTTGACGAGAAAAAAAGAACAAGCAGATTGCATCTCCCAAAAATAAATGTTTTTTTTACCCAGACAGAAAAATAAATAAATATACAAATTTGCAGGACAGCTTTTATATTCTTATCAACGGGCTGATGGCTTTGAGGTAATAAACATTCAGATTGCATCTGCAAAGAAATAATCCATTTTTATTTGAACTTTAAAACAGAAAAATGTTGCAGATTTCAAGTACACGTTTAAACCTTTTTGGATCGACCAGATATAATATAAATATGGTGCAGAATTGTTGCAAAGAATCTCGTTCTTATTAATAGGAGGCTAATTATGAGGCATTAGGCCTGTTTCAGCCAGAAATATTACCTGGAATTTTTTTTTAGTCAAAAGTTTTAAAAATTGTACATAAAATAATTATGTAGAGCAGAATCTTATCCTTCTTAATAAGAGGCACATTTGGAGGCAGAGAGTCAGATTCAGCCATTAAAATAAATTAAGTTTGTATTTTTAGAAAGACATCACATGAAACTTGTACAGATATGTTGAACAAAATTTCATCCATTTGAGGCACAGAATCACATCCTTTTTAATACAAGGCACTTATTGAGTCCAGTTGGAGCCAAAAATATTAAATTGAACTATATATATAAATATTAAAATAAAATAATTTATATAAAAAAAAAACAAATGTAATTATTTGCTGATCTGAATCACATTCTTTATTATGTAAGGCAGTTTTGGAGGCAGAGAGTATGCATAGTTTAGCCAAAAATATTAAATTAAAATGTATTTTTCCAGAGACACCATATACAAAATATACACATATAATGCATGGAATCACATCCTAAGAGTTGAAATGGGCTGATCGACCCCCTGTTCTGCTCGGGCCAGAACTTTTGAACATCGCAAAAGTTTGGAAACAAACAACAAACCCCATTGAAGTCTATGGGATCCGAATAGGAAAAATCAAAAGTCCCCATTTTGAAGGTTTACGTATATGCAAGTTATTGGCCATAAAAAAGGTATGGGGACCTGGGTACTGCCCTGGGGGACATGTACTAATGCTAAAAAAAAAAACTTTTAAAAAGATAATTTTTAAAGGAGCAGTGATTTTAGTGATGCTTAAAGTGAAATAATAAAAATAAAAAAATCCTTTAAATATAGTGCCTGAGAGGTCTTAGTCTGCCTGTAAAGTGGCACATCTAGACTGTGTATAGAACCTACTGCAGCAAAACTGGTATTTGGGTGTTGTTGATGCCTCGCCCCATAACGTTCTAGAGGTAGTCTTGATGAAAGCAAGAATTGGCTTTGTAAGAAGTTGACATTTTACCCCCTGTCACACAGTTGGAAAAATTGTTTTTTGGGTGTTGTTGGTGCCTTCCCTCCCGTGACCTTCCAGAGATACTCTTAATGAAGGCAAACATTGGCCTTGCTGTAAAAAAATTTAATTTGACGCCTCTGTCAAACTGTTGTGGAAAAATTGTTCTTTGGGTGATGTTGGTGCCTTCACCCTGTAACCTTATAGAGGTACTTTTGATAAAAGCATGATTAGCCTTGCTGTAAAACATTTAAAATTGACACCCCTGCCTAATAGTTGCGGAAAAATTGGTCTTTGGGTGTTGTTGGTGCCCTCACCCCGTAAGGTTCCAGAGGTAGTCTTGATGAAAGCAAGAATTGGCCTTGCTTTAAAAAAAATAATAATTTGATGCCCCTGTTAAACTGTTACGGAAAAATTGGTCTTTGGCTGTTGGTGCCTTCACAACATAACCTTCTAGAGGTAGTCTTGATAAAAACAAGAATTGGCCTTGTAAAAAGATTAAATTTGATGCCCCTGTCACACAATTGTGGAAAAATTGGTCTTTGGGTGTTGTTGGTGCCCTCACCCCATAACCTAGATGTAGTCTTGATGAAAGCATAAATTGTCCTGGTTGTAAAAAAATTAAATGTAATGCACCTGTTAAACAGGTGTGGAAAAATTGGTCCTTGCATGGTAATTGTGCCCATGAAATCTATACCAAAAAATTACTTCAAGATAAAACCAACACCCACAAAGATAGGGAGCCTAGACAGTCTTGCAGAGATTTGTGATCCCAATAACACTTAATCAGCAACATTGGCATCAGGGGCTTGATATCAGTTGCTAATCTAGAACTAATTTATTTTTTACAAATGTCAGCCGGTCAACAGAGTTTGTGGACAGATGCACTCTTTTATCTATCGCAAACTTATGCCAGCACTGAATGCGGAAAGCCTGCTGGATGAAGGGCAGAACAGCAGCTGAATTGCATACTGGGCAAGTTCTGGCCAGTGGTCTATTCCCATGACCCAGAAACCCAGTGGATCGTCTACTGGAAAGCTCTCCATGCCTGATTTTGCTCCTAGATAATCTCCATCAATTGATACAGATGCTGCCAATATGATGTTGAAGCTGACAGTCCTGGACGCCCAGGACTAATACATTTTAAAATGCATCACTAAGGTGGCCCCCTTCTCCACTGCTTCTCCTTTGACCAGCATATTCCTCAAATGTAGCTTTTCCATGAGAGTTTTCTGTCTTTAAAAACTAGACCAGCTCACTTCCAGATCAAGCATTGGATAGCTGGATGCTGGGACATGTGGCTGGTCTTTTCAACCCCTCTCTGATAAGGTAACCTTTATTCCAATATACTCTTCTCCTTATGCCAATCCACATCATGATTAGGGATGAGCCGAACACCCCCCGGTTCGGTTCGCACCAGAACCCGCGAACGGACCGAAAGTTCGCACGAACGTTAGAACCCCATTGACGTCTATGGGACTCGAACGTTCTAAATCAAAAGTGCTCATTTTAAAGGCTAATTTGCATGGTATTGTCCGAAAAAGGGTTTGGGGACCCGGGTCCTACCCCAGGGGACATGTATCAATGCAAAAAAAACTTTTAAAAACGGCCGTTTTTTCGGGAGCAGTGATTTTAATGATGCTTAAAGTAAAAAAAAAAAAGTGAAATATTCCTTTAAATATCGTACCTGGGGGGTGTCTATAGTATGCCTGTAAAGTGACGCGTGTTTCCCATGTTTAGAACAGTCCCTGCACCAAATGTCATTTTTAAAGGAAAAAATCTCATTTAAAACTGCTTGCGGGTTTAATGTCATGTCGGGTCATGGCAATATGGATGAAAATCAGTGAGACAAACGGCATGGGTACCCCCCCAGTCCATTACCAGGCCCTTTGGGTCCTGTATGGATATTAAGGGGAACTCCGCACCCAAATTAAAATAAGGAAAGGCCCTATATACTCTGAACAGCAGTATACAGGCGGTGCAAACAAGACAGGGACTGTAGGTTTGTTGTTAAGTAGAATCTCTTTGTAATTTTGAACGGGTACATTTTTAACGTGTTTAGCTCCAGCCAAAAAATCTTTTTTAAGCTTTTTGGAAAACATAGGGAAGGGTTATCACCCCTGTGACATTTGTTTTGCTGTCTTTCCTCCTCTTCAGAAGATTTCACCTCACTTTTTTGTCCCAATGAAAAATGTTTTTTGAAAATTTGGGTTTTTTTGTGGAACAAGGATTGGAAAGCATCAGTGGAAAGGAGAAATTGTTTTCCCATATTAACTCTTACAGGAGAGAATTTCCCTTCCTAGGGGTAGATTTCATCTCACTTCCTGTTGTCTCCTTCCGTTTGCAAGTAGGAGTCGTTTGTAAGTTAGATGTTTAAAAGTAGGGTCCTGCCCTATATACTCAGCAGAAATTTGGGCCTTAGGTGTTGCTGTGGCCACAACACTGTAAGCCCTCACAGGGCCCTGCTGTGAAATATTAGATCAAGAATTGTAATTACATGCCCCTGTTGAACAGGAGCTGAAAAATTAGGCCTTAGGCACTGGTGCTGGTGCCACAACACTGCAACCCCTCACAGACACTCTAGTTGGAACGCAGGAACGAGCCCTGCTGCAAAGTATTGCATCAAAAATTGTAATTACACGCCCCTGTTAGACAGGGGCAGAAAAATTGGTCCTTAGGCACTGGTGCTGGTGCCACAACACTGCAACCCCTCACAGACACTCTAGTTGGAACGCAGGAACGAGCCCTGCTGCAAAGTATTGCATCAAAAATTGTAATTACACGCCCCTGTTAGACAGGGGCAGAAAAATTGGGCCTTAGGCACTGGTGCTGGTGCCACAACACTGCAACCCCTCACAGACACTCTAGTTGGAATGCAGGAACGAGCCCTGCTGCAAAGTATTGCATCAAAAATTGTAATTACACGCCCCTGTTAGACAGGGGCAGAAAAATTGGGCCTTAGGCACTGGTGCTGGTGCCACAACACTGCAACCCCTCACAGACACTCTAGTTGGAATGCAGGAACGAGCCCTGCTGCAAAGTATTACATCAAAAATTGTAATTACACGCCCCTGTTAAACAGGGGCTGAAAAATTGTGCCTTAGGCACTGGTGGTGGCGCCCAGAACCAAAAATGTTCTTACAAGCTATCAGCGTGATGATTGAGGAGGAAGAGGATAATTACTCAGGGATAGTCACTCAGCATCAGCATAGGCAGTCTTTGAAGGGATCTGAAAAAAATTATTCAGTTACATCAGCATCAGGTGCTTGGTAGCTGGTGGTGATCCAAGACTGATTCATTTTTATGAAGGTCAGCCGATCGACCGAGTCAGTGGACAGACGCACCCTGTGATCGGTTACCACGCCTCCAGCAGCACTGAATGTGCGTTCCGAAAGAACGCTGGATGCAGGACAGGCCAGTAGCTCAATTGCATACTGTGCAAGCTCTGGCCAGTGATCCATCCTCAAGACTCAGTAACCCAGAGGATTTTCGGTGGGAAAGGTGTCCAAGTCTGATCTTGCCCCTAGGTATTCCTGCACCATGTAAAACAGACGCTGGCGATGGTTGCTGGAACCGATCATACCTTGGGGCTGCGGACCAAAAAATTGTCTGAACGCATCGGTCAGACGGCCACCTTCTCCACCGCTCCTTCTTTGACTGACCGAAGCCTCAGCAACACGTTGTCCAGAAACAGGAGTTTGTAACCTCCCAGTCTCTGGGAACGCGTTGCACAGACCTTTCTGCAAGGCCTCCCGAAGATGTTTCATCCTCTGCTCCCTCTGCGATGGCAAGATAAGGTCCGCAACCTTACCCTTGTAACGTGGATCAAGGAGGGTTGCCAGCCAGTATTGGTCCTTCTCCTTGATACCACGAATACGAGGATCCTTACGCAGGCTTTGCAGGATCAGGGAGGCCATGCAGCGTAGGTTTGCTGAGGCATTCGGTCCGGAGTCCTCTGGGTCACTAAGGACAACAACGTCTGCAGCCACCTCCTCCCAGCCACGTACAAGTCCATGTGTTCCTTGGGACTGATCCCTTAAAGACTGCTGATGCTGAGTGCCAGGCTCCACCTCCATACTGACACAATCTTCCTCCTCCTCCTCCTCCTCCTCGTCCTCTTCCTGTGTGATCGGCGGGCACGCAGGAACACTGTCTGGATAAAGGGGGCCTTGAGAGCTAAGGAAGTCCTCCTCTTCCTGCCTCTGTTCTGCCTCAAGTGCCCTGTCCATTATTCCACGCAGCGTGTGCTCCAACAGGTGGACAAGGGGGACAGTGTCACTGATGCATGCACTGTCAGTGCTCACCATCCTCGTGGCCTCCTCGAATGGTGACAGGACAGTGCATGCATCCCTGATCATGGCCCACTGGCGTGGGGAAAAAAAACCAAGGTCCCCTGACCCTGTCCTGGTGCCATAGTCGCACAGGTACTCATTGATGGCCCTCTGCTGCGTGTGCAGCCGCTGCAGCATGGCCAACGTTGAGTTCCACCTGGTGGGCATGTCACAGATTAGGCGGTTCTTGGGCAGGTTAAACTCCTTTTGGAGGTCCGTCAGCCGAGCACTGGCATTATATGACCGGCGGAAATGCACACAGACTTTCCTGGCCTGCCTCAGGACATCCTGTAAGCCCGGGTACCTGCCCAAGAACCGCTGCACCACCAAGTTAAGGACGTGAGCCAAACAGGGCACATGGGTCAGTTGTCCCTGTCGGAGGGCAGAGAGGAGGTTGGTGCCATTGTCGCAAACCACCATTCCTGCCTTAAGTTGGCGTGGCGTCAACCACCTCTGAACCTGCCCCTGCAGAGCTGACAGAACCTCTGCCCCAGTGTGGCTCCTGTCCCCCAAGCACACCAGCTCAAGCACCGCATGGCATCTTTTGGCCTGCGTATTTGCGTAGCCCCTTGAACGCCTACGGAGCACCGCTGGTTCCGAGGAAGAGGCCATGGAGGAAGAAGAAGAGGAGGGGGTGGAGGAGAGAGGTGTGTCACAATCAGCATTTTGGAGGCGTGGTGGCGGAACAACCTCCAACACTACTGCACCTTGTCCTGCATCCTTCCCAGCTGCCAGCAGAGTCACCCAATGCACCGTGAAACTTAAGTAACGTCCCTGTCCATGCCTGCTGGACCATGAGTCAGCGGTAATATGCACCTTACCGCTGACCGCCCTGTCCAGCGAGGCATGGACATTGCCTTCCACATGCCGGTAGAGAGCCGGAATCGCCTTCCGTGAGAAAAAGTGGCGTTTGGGTACCTGCCACTGAGGAACCGCACATTCCACAAACTCACGGAAGGGGGCAGAGTCTACCAACTGAAAAGGCAGCAGTTGAAGTGCTAGCAATTTTGCCAAGCTAGCATTCAACCGCTGGGCATGTGGATGGCTGGGAGCAAACTTCTTTCGGCGGTGCAGCAGCTGGGGCAGGGAAATTTGCCTGGTACAATCTGACGTCGGTGTACCAAAAGCAGATTGCCCACAAGTACTTGGCTGTGACACACCTAATTCTACACCTTCATTCCTCTCACTGCAGGTCTCAGAGAGGACTGAAGGTCTAGTGGGGTTGGAAATCTCAGCTGATGAGGAGCAAGGAGAGATCCTCTTTGTTCTTTGGTGTGGGTCTTTTAGATATGCTTGCCAACGAACTGCATGGCAGGTCAACATATGTCTGGTCAAGCATGTGGTACCCAAGCGGGAGATGTTTTGGCCACGCGAGATACGCTTGAGACATATGTTGCAAATAGCAGCGGTGCGATCTGATGCACTCGTCTCAAAAAAGGCCCACACCAAAGAACTTTTTGAATAACGCGCAGAGACTGCAGCGCCCTGCACATGTGGAGCTTTGGGGTGTGATGCAGTCAATGTGCTGCCCTTAGGCTGGCCCCTGGAGGGCATCCTGCCTCGTTGGTGATGTGCCGCCTCCTCCTCCTCCTCCTCCTCTCTCCTATCAGGCACCCACGTTGAGTCAGTGACCTCATCATCCCCTCCCTCCTCATCACTGGAGCAAACCTGGCAGTATGCTGCAGCAGGGGGAGCATGACTGCCAGATTGCTGTCCTTCTTGGGCACCCCCTCTGTCCGTGCTCATGTTACTGCCTTCATCGAGCTCAGTATCATCATCAGAGCCTTCCAAACGCTGGGCATCCTCCTGGAGCATGTACCCAACACTGTGGTCAAACAGTTCGAGGGAATCCTCAGGAGGACATGGTGGAGCTAGGGAAGGAGTCACTGATGACATTGAGCTGAGGGAAGAGGCCGCTGCTTTGCCAGACAAAGCACCCTGGGCATGGGTGAGAGAGGATGAGGAGGATGAGGACGGCTTGGTCATCCACTCGACCAAGTCTTCCGCATGTTGCGGCTCAACACGGCCAGCTGCCGAAAAAAAGGCCAAGCGTGTCCCATGGCCACGTGCTGATGAGGATGCACCGTCTCCACGACCAGCACTAGACACAGAGCCTGCTTGCCCTCTCTTATTGGCTTGTGACTGTCTGCCTCTCCTTCTTGGCCTTCCAGACATACTAATGGCCTGTAGCTGCACTAAGCTGGGATAGAACACCTGTAATTTTCTTCAGGTAGCTTTATATACTGTAACCAGACAAGCCTGCCTGTCAGTAGGAAGATAACAGGAACGGATCTAGCTGAACACTGTGAGCAGGACGCACTGCACTAAATGTAAATAGCAGGAACGGATCTAGATAAACACTGTGAGCAGGACGCACTGACTGCACTAAATGTAAATAGCAGGAACAGATCTAGCTGAACACTGTGAGCAGGACGCACTGACTGCACTAAATGTAAATAGCAGGAACGGATCTAGCTGAACACTGTGAGCAGGACGCACTGACTGCACTAAATGTAAATAGCAGGAACGGATCTAGCTGAACACTGTGAGCAGGACGCACTGCACTAAATGTAAATAGCAGGAACAGATCTAGCTGAACACTGTGAGCAGGACGCACTGCACTAAATGTAAATAGCAGGAACAGATCTAGCTGAACACTGTGAGCAGGACGCACTGCACTAAATGTAAATAGCAGGAACGGATCTAGCTGAACACTGTGAGCAGGACGCACTGACTGCACTAAATGTAAATAGCAGGAATGGATCTAGCTGAACACTGTGAGCAGGACGCACTGCACTAAATGTAAATAGCAGGAACAGATCTAGCCTAATCTATCTAACTCAAATCAAATGACACTGTCTGTCTCTCTCTCTATCAGCACACCGGAACACACTACACAGGGCCGCCGTGCAGGCGGCCTTATATAGTGTGGGGCGTGTACTAAATCCCCTGAGCCATAATTGGCCAAAGCCACCCTGGCTTTGGCCAATTACAGCTCTCTCTACTGACGGCGCTGTGATTGGCCAAGCATGCGGGTCATAGTGCATGCTTGGCCAATCATCAGCCAGCAATGCACTGCGATGCCGCAGTGAATTATGGGCCGTGATGCGCCACACGAATTTGGCGCGAACGGCCCATAACGTTCGCAATTCGACGGACGGTCGAACAGCCGATGTTCGAGTCGAACATGGGTTCGACTCGAACACGAAGCTCATCCCTAATCATGATATTAACCTATGCAATTACTGGCCAGCTCTTTGCTCAAGCTTTTATTCAAAGACAAATCTAAAAAAGTTCAGCCTATATAAAATTAAATATTGCTTCATATGATATCCCCACACTATATTATATAGTGACCAGGTAATCTATATACATAGGATTTGATACCTATTAATTTCCAATACACTCTTCTCTGACCCATAACGGTTGGTTGAGTGTCCAAGAATTTTTCTTTGTCATCTGCAACTTTACAATATAATTTAATCAACAATATTATATATCAATACTTTGTCGGTCATCTCAATACTCAAATATATTCCTAAGCACTACAGAATTATGTCTTGAACTCTATTCAAATATACTACTCATGGCAGTATTATATATTCTTTATTTTAAGTTACCAGATTCATCCCCCTTTTCTCTTCCAGATCATCAATTTCTACTAATTCACTACTACCAACAAGTATATATACATTTTATGAATTGTTCAAATACTCAATTTATATATCGAGTAGTTTTAATCTGGATTTATACTTTTGGTATACTTCTTTCTTACCCCCAGGGGCTCCATTTGCCTCAGTATATCACTCTGGCAGCCATGTTGCCGCGGAACGCGGGGGGAACCTCCTCCTCTTGAGGACAATACTATCCAGCTTATGCCCATAGACCTTTCTGATGCCCACTTTGTCGTAAGACAGCAATCCCACCAGTATCAATATCCGGTGCTATTTTGACTCCAAGCTTTTAATGCGATTTAACAAAACACTGTAACAACTGTTTCACCATTCAATACTATGTAAGTGTTTTGATCATATTATCTTAAGCAGATAGTTTTATGCCTTCATATGTCATGGTAATCCATTGATTATTTATTTTAATTATATCTTAGATGAACCCCTCTTCTCTTTTTTTCTGCACCCCTGAAGAAGGACTAAACTATATCCCTAAACGTGTTGTGTGTGTGGAGAGTTCTTTTCATGTATCTACCTTGTATAGTGATAGAAACGAATTGCTTAGATATGTCAATGTTTCGTTAATATTTTTAAATTTTGTCTATAAATAAAATTTGTTTATTATTATATTGTTGCATACTTTGGTATTTTTTTACATAAGACAATATTAAGTGCCTTTAAAGTCCACCCAGGGGAACTTTTCTTTATATGTATCTTTTCCATGAGTGTCATGAGAAGGTCTACCCGTTGGTGGCGCTATCGGTCTCTTGGATCGCAGTACCAGTGTCCATCAGCAGGTGTCTTCCAACACCTAGGACCTGCAGTAAGAGGTCTTTCCTGCTGGTGGCACTGTTGCATCCTCGGGCCGTAGTACCGGCGTCAACCAGCGGGTGCACTCTGGCAGTGTGGAGCAAACAGGTCACACTGCGCTCAGCTGTAACGTGAGGTCAATTACCACAGCCTTACAAATACCCGGCAAGCCCTCATAGGCTTGCCTTGGTATCTCTCTCTCTCTCTCTCTCCCTGCGTTCTGACCTTGCTGCCTGTTTGACCTTGACCTTGAGCCTGCTATCTGCCTTGTCCTGATCTGATCCCATCCCTATCCTGAGGCCTTCCTAGTCCTGTCCCTTCTGTTCCTGGCTCCCTTGGATCCCTGCCCTGAACCCCATCCATCCATCCTCTCCTTGTCCTGTTCAGGTTCCCGTCCTTACCCTTCTGCTGACTTCCCTGTGTATGACCCTGGCCTGGCTTACGTGTTTGATTGTGGTACTTCCCTTTGGCTGTATATATTATCTGTTGTCTGTGGGTTTCTGTTGGTTGGTTGAGCACTATTTGTATTTGGGGTGTTTGTTTATTTATATCACTTATCTTAAATAAACATTATTCTTATTTCACTTTACATGCGTTTTGGTTTCCTCTTTGCAGTCCACACAATCTGGTCACACCTGTTCATGACAATGAGACAGTAACCTACCAGAGTCTGGAAAGGCTTAACACAAACTCCTCTTTAAGGTGTCCTTAAGACATTTCATCCCCTCTTCCCTTTGTGGGGACGGGATGAGTTCTGAGACTTTCCCCTTGTAACAATTGTCAAGGAGGGTTGCCAATCAATATTGATCCTTATCCTTGATGCCACAAATTCTTGGGTCCTTTCACAGGTTTTGAAGAATAAGGGAGGCCATTCACCACAGGTTTGCGGAGGCATGAGAAGCAGTCCTCGGGATCACTGAGGATTACAGTATCTGGAACTGCCTCCTCCCAGCCACGTACAACTCCCAAGGTTTCTGGGGACTTGAAACCATCTCTGAAAGTTTGCCATATGTCTTCCTCTGCTTCAAGGCCTCCAAAACTGCCATAATCCCCTTCTTCCTCCTCCTCCTCCCTCTCCTCTTGTGTGTTCTGTGGTGTTGCAAGAATGGTGTCTGCATAAAGTGGGCCTGGAGAGGAAAGGAAGTCTTCCTCTCGCTGCTCTGCCTAAAGTGCCCTGTCCATAATGCCACACAGAGTCTGCTCCAGCAGAGATACAAGAGTGATTGTGTCACTGATGCATGCATTGTCACGGCACATCATCCTTGTCACCTCCTCAAATGGTGATGCATGCATCCTTTATCAGCCACCATTGGTGTGGGAAAAAAAGCCAAGCTCCCCTGAGCCTGTCATTGTGCCATACTCACATAGGTACTCATTGCTGCATGTGCAGCCACTGCAGCATTGCCAAAGTTGAGTCCTACCTGGTGGGCATGTCAAAAATCAGGCAGTTTAACGGGCAGGTGGAATCCCCCCTGACTTTCAGCCAACCGAACACTGGCTGTGTATGACGCCTGATATGGCTACAGGCTCTCCTGGTATGCTTTAGAAGATCTTACAAACATGGGTACCTGTTTAAGAAATGCTGCACCACCAAATTGAGGACATAAACCAGGCATGGCACATTTGTCAAATTTCCCTGTTGAAGGGCGGACAGATGGGTAGTGCCATTATCACACACCACCAGTTCTGGCTCAAGCTTCTGTGGTGTGAACCACCTCTGGGACTGCCCCTGCAGAGCTGAAAGAATCTCTGCTCCGGAGTGGCTTCTGTCCCCTGGACAGACCAGCTAAAGCACTACATGGCATCTTTTAGCCTGATTCACTGAATGGCCCCTTGAGCACTTAGGGGGTACTGGTGGTTCATAGGACAATCCAGCAGAGGAGGGCATGGAGGAGGAGGAGAAGGAGGAGAGGGTGGAGCTGACAGATATCACATCATCACCACCAGCTGTATGGAGACGTGGCTGAAAAACAAGCCCCAGCACTAAGCCGTGTCCTGCATCCTTCCTAGTTTCACGCAGAGTAAGCCAGTGTGCTGTGAACGAATTATAGATCATCTCTGACCATTAGAGATGGGCTGAACTCACCTCTCTTTGGTGTATGTCAGAACTCTCGAACATTCGGAGCGAATAACAAACCCTATTGAGGTCTATGGGACCTGAACTTGAAAAATCAAAAGTGACCATTTTGAGGGCTTATATGCAAGTTATTGGGCATACAAAGGGTATGGGGACCCAGGTACTGCCCTGGGGGGACATATATCAATAAAATAAAAGTGATTTACTGATGCGTAAAGTGAAATAATAGAAATGAAAAATTCCTTTAAATATACTGCTGCAGCAAAAATGACATTTATAAAGGCCAAGAAATCACATTTTCCCAGCAAGCTTTATTTTATAAACCACGGCTTGGGGAGCCAGCCTGTATGATGAGGCCACAATTTTAGTCCTCTCGGATCCAGATTAGAGTTTTTTTGGATAGAAGTAACAGGTGCGGAAAAATTGGGCTTTGGGCGTTGGTGGTCCCTTCACACCGTAACCCTATAGAGGTACTCTTGATAAAAGCAAGAATTGGCCTTGCTGTCAAAAATAGAAATTATATGTCATGGTCAAACAGGTGCAGAAAAATTGGGCTTTTGGTGTAGGTGGTGCCTTCACACCTTAACCCTATAGAGGTACTATTGATGAAAGCAATAATTGGCCTTGTTGTTAAAAATTTAAATTATATGCACCTGTCAAACAGATGCTGAAAAATTGGTCCTTGGGTGTTAATTGTGCCCATGAAACCTATACCAAAAAGTTTCTTCACAATAAAATCAACACTGAATGTCTGTTCAGAAAGCATGCTGGATGCAGGGCAGCCCAGCAGCTCAATTGCATACTGGGCAAGTTCTGGCCAGTGGTCTATTCTCATTACCCAGTAAATTAGATGATGCAGACGCTACCGATGGGATGTGGAAACTAACAGCCCTGGGCGCTAAGGACTAAAATAATTTTGAAATGCATCACTGAGGCAGCCCCCTTCTCCATTGCTCCTCTCTTGACTAGGGATGAGCCCGATGTTCGAGTCAAATGTAAGTTCGACTCGAACATCGGGTGTTCGCCCGTTCCCTGAACAGCGAACATTATGAGGCATTCACGGCCAATTCAAGTGCCAAAGAACACCCGATGATGCACGGTGAGATCATGCAAATCATTAAAGTCTATGGGACAGAACATGAAAAACCAAAAGTGCTAATTTTAAAGGATTATATGCAAGTTATTGCCATAAAAAGTGTATGGGGACCTGGGTCCTGCCCTAGGGGACATGTATCAAGGCAAACAAAAAGTTTTAAAAAAGGCCGTATACATAAAAATCATTGAAAAAATGGTGTGGGTTCCCTCCCCCAGTCCATAACAGGCCATTCAGGTCTGGTAGGGACATTAAGGGGAACTTCGCACCAAAATTTAAAAAAAAGAGTCCCTTCAGGTCTGGCATGGATTTTAAGGGGAATCCTGTGCCAAAATAAAAAAAATTGGCATAGGGGTCCCCCCCAAAATCCATACCAGACCCTTTATCCAAGTACGCAACCTGGCAGGCCACAGGAAAAGGGGTGGGGGGACAAGAGAGCGCCCCCCCCCTCCTAAACCATAGCAGGCCACATTCATCCTCAATCACAGCATCCGACGTTCCCCCCCAAAAAAAAAAAAAAAAACTCCGCCTCCATGGGAGACGTCCCCGTGACTGCCATCCATATTTGTGCTTTGACAGCTGTTATATAGCTGAGGGCGAGGCCACCCTGTGATGTAAATGGTGACCCCCCTCTGTCACGTGACATCACATGATGTCAGAAGGGGCGGGATCACTCCGCCCTTGCCTATATAACAGCTGTCAAAGCAAAAAGACGGAAGTCGCGGGGACGTCTCCCATAGAGGTGGAGTTTTTCAGTTTTTTTTCTCTGGAACATCGGACGCTGTGATTGAAGATGAATGGATATCGCGGGACACTTTATTTTTAACAAAGGAATTGTCAAAAACTGTCTCTTGTCATTTTTACTTTTTTGACACTTTTTTTGGTGAGTAGGGGTAAAATGTAGGGGAGAATGTAGGGGAGAAGGGATCACCTCTCCAGGTGGGTTTGTTGAGAATGGCACTCTCCTCAAGGTGGAAGCAGCAGGGAGAAGGGATCACCGCTCCATGTGGGTTTGTTGAGAATGGCACTCTCCTCAAGGTGGAAGCAGCAGGTGCAGGCTAAGCATATAGCAATTAGAAGAAGGAGGATCTGGACAGCAACACTCCAATAAAAACACCTTTATTGTATAAAATATCAAAAGTTCAATCCACAGCACTAACAGGATAGATTAACTGACGCATTTCACATGCTCAGCAGTGCTTAGTCCTAGCTACTAAGGGTAAAATGTACCCGATACCCATTCACATCGGGGGGCAGGATCTAGGGGCTCCCTTGTTAAAGGGGCCATAAGATTCTGATAAGACTCTCACCCGCAGAACCCCACAACCACCGGGCAAGGGTTTTGGGGATGAGGCCCTTGTCTCCATCCACACTGGCACAAGGTGTTTTGGGGGGACACCCACACCTTTTTTTTTGGCGCGGGGTTCCCGTTAAAATCCAAACCAGACCTGAAAGGCCTGGTATGGATTTTGGGGGGACCCCCACACCATTTTTTTTTAAATTTTGGCGCGGGATTCCCCTAATACCCAAAGAGCCTGGTAATGGACTGGGGGGGACTCACAAAGTTTTTTTCCCACAGATTTTTATCTATATTGCCGGGATTCGACAATACATTATGGCCGCAAGCAGTTTTAAAAGACATTTTTTCCTTTAGAAATGTCATTTTGCTGTGGCATAGAAAAAAACACATCACAAAGATGTGCTACTTTACAGGCAGACTAAGGAGACCCCCAGGCATGATATTCAAATTAATATTTCATTTTTATTGTTTCACTTTAAGCATTGATGATGCACAGGCATTACTTGATTCAGATGTTGGTTCTGAAGTTGAGGAAGGTAGGAACATGAGCCTACAGAGAGGGGAGAACACTGATAAATAATAAATTGGCATTCATTTTCCCCCTAGCCGCAGCGTATTGCCAAGCTGGCTCCAGTGATGATGAGGATGGAGGGGATGATGATGATGAGGTCAATGATGTGACTTGGGTCCTGGATAGAGCAGAAGAGGAAAGTGAGGGTGAGGCACAACCCCAATAAGGCATCATGGAAGAGTAAAGAGCAGCCATCCTGTTCCATCACATTGTGGAGCTGTTATCTCCTGGCTCACTTCCCAGTCCATCTAGTTCAACTATAAAAATAAATAAATAAAAAATAATATCATACAATCCCAAATACAGTACACAATCATATACCCACAGTTGATCCAGAGGAAGGCGAAAAACCCCAGCAAAGCATGATCCAATTTGCTACAGCAGGAGAAAAAATTCCTTCCTGATCCCCCGAGAGGCAATCGGATTTTCCCTGGATCAACTTTACCTATAAATGTCAGTACCCAGTTATATTATGTACATTTAGGAACAAATCCAGGCCTTTCTTAAACCAATATACTGAGCTGGCCAGAACCACCTCTGGAGGGAGCCAATTCCAGATTTTCACAGCTTAATGCCCTGTACACACGGTCGGACTTTCCAACGGAATATGTGGGATCGGAGCTTGTTGTCGGAAATTCCGACCGTGTGTGGGCTCCATTGGACTTTTTCCATCGGAATTTCCGACACACAAAGTTTGAGAGCATGCTATAAAATTTTCCGACAACAAAATCCGATCCTTTAAATTCCGATCGTGTGTAGACAAATCCGACGGACAAAGTGCCACGCATGCTTAGAATAAATTAAGAGACGAAAGCTATTGGCTATTGCCCCGTTTATAGTCCCAACGTACATGTTTTACGTCAGCGCATTCAGAACGATCAGATTTTCCGACAACTTTGTGTGACCGTGTGTATGCAAGACAAGTTTCCATGGATTTTGTTGTCAGAATGTCCGATCAATGTCCGACCGTGTCTACGGGGCATTACTGTGAAGAAACCTTTCCGTATTTGGAGATGAAATCTCCTTTCCTCTAGGCGTAAAGAGTGCCCCCTTGTCCTCTGTGTTGACAGTAAAGTGAATAACTCAACACCAAATTCACTATTTGGACCCCTTGTATATTTGCACATGTTGATCATATCCCCCCTTAATCTCCTCTTCTCAAGAGAGAATAAATTCAGCACTGTTGCGATTTCCAAACTTTGCTACAAGCAGATCAAGCGTGGAAAAAACACCATCCATTTGGGTACCACATGCTTGACAACGCATGTAACCCCCCACCACCACCACTCAGCCTGTTGGCAAGAACATCTGAAAGCCACACAAAAGGGATGCAATTCTGCTCCTCCTCACTCCTGCTATATCTGATGACCTCTCAGCAGACCTCCACTGACAGGTATGATGGTATAATGCAGAGTGTCCCAGGTCCAGCAGCACACCACCAGCTGTAGACTATAGCAGGCAAATTTCTCTGCCCCAGCTGTTGCAGCGGAAAAAGAATACAGTCACTGCCACCCACATGCCCAGCATCTAAATTCAAGCTTTTTAAAGCTGCTGGTTTTACAACTCCTGCCTTTCCGTTTGATGGATTCACCCCCTCCGTGATTTTGCAAAATGTGCTGTACCACAATGGCGGGTTCCCAGTCGCTATTTCTTTGCATGTTAGGCCATTCCAGCTTTGGAAGGCAATGTTGTGGCATCTTTGGGCAAGGAAGTTAGCGGCAAGGTCTGCGTTATTGCTGATACGTGGTCCAGCAAACATGGTCAGGGACGCTATATTTCGTTTACAGCACATTGGGTAACTGTGCTTGCAACTCAGAAGGATGCAGAACAGAGCTCAGTGCTGCAGCTTGTTTTGCTGTCACGTCTCCATACAGCTGGTGGTGATGATGTGAGATTTGTCAGCTTCAAGTCCTCCTCCTCCTCTTCCTCCTCATCCTCCACACCCTTCCTTGCTGAATTGTCCAGTAAACCGCCAGTACCCCCTAAGTGTCCAAGGGGTATTCAATGAGTCAAGCTTAACCGGTTCAATACAGGGCAATTTCACCCCCTTCCTTCCCAGGCCAATTTTTAGTTTTCAGCGCTGTCGCACTTTAAACGTCAATTGCGCGGTCGTGCAACGTTGTACCCAAAAAAAATTGACGTCCTTTTTTCCCCACAAATAGAGCTTTCTTTTGGTGGTATTTGATCGCCTCTGCGGTTTTTATTTTTTGCGCTATAAACAAAAGAAGAGCGACAATTTTGAAAAAAACACAATATTTTTTACTTTTTGCTATAATAAATATCCCAATTTTTTTAAAAAAAAACTAATTTTTTCCTCAGTTTCGGCCGATACGTATTCTTCTACATATTTTTGGTAAAAAAAATAAGCGTATATTGATTGGTTTGCGCAAAAGTTATAGCGTCTACAAAATACGGGATAGATTTATGGCGTTTTTAAAAAAAATATATTTATTTATTTTTTTAGCGCCGATCGCGATTTTTTTTCGTGACTGCGACATTATGGCGGGCACATCGGACACTTTTGACACATTTTTGGGACCATTCACATTTATACAGCGATCAATGCTATAAAATTGCATTGATTACTGTGTAAATGTGACAGGCAGTGAAGGGGTTAACCACTAGGGGGCGGGGAGGGGTTAATATGTTTCCTAGGGAGTGATTACTAACTGTAGGGGGAGAGGACGTACAAGGGGAGGAGACCGATCAGTGTTCCTCCGTTCTGGGAACACAGATCGCTCTCCTCAGAGCTGACAGGCTGTGGATCTGTGTGTTTACACACACAGATCCACATGCCGGTCCGGTTAACCGGCAATCGCGGGTGCCTGGCGGACATTGCGGCCGCCGGGCACACGCACCAGGTCCCGAGGAACGCGGCGGGCGCGCGCACGCCCCCTAGGCGGCCGGGAATCCCAGGGCGTCATATGACGCCCACCCAGGATGGGAGATCCCATCCCAGGATGTCATATGACTATGGGCGGGTATTGAAGTGGTTAAAGATTCCATGTAGTGCTTTAGCTGGTCTGTCTAGGGGACAGGAGCCACACCGGAGCAGAGCCTCTTTCAGCTCCACAGAGACAGGCCAGGAATGGTGGAGTGTGATAATGGCACTAACCTCCTGTCTGCCTTTAGACAGGGAAAGTTGACACATGCCATGCCTGGCACATGTCCTCAATTTGGTGGTGCAGTGTTTCTTAAGCAGGTACCCAGGGTTGGAAGATCTGCTAAAGCAGACCAGAAGAGTCTGTAGCCATTTCAGGCGGTCATACACAGCCAGTGCTCGGTTGGCTGAAATTCTGCGGGAATTTACCTACTCATGAACCGCCTGATTTGTGACATGCCTATCATGTGGAACTCATCTTTGGCAATGCTGCAACAGCTGAGCATGCAGCAGAGAACCATCAATGAGCACTTGTGTGAGTATGATACATTGACAAGCTCAGGCCGACATGGCTTTTTTTCCCCACGGCAGCGACAGCACATTAGGAAAAACTGCATCTGACAATTTAAAAAAAGGGGAGCAATCAGGGGACAAAAAAAAAGATTAAAAAAGGATATACAGCACTGTATACAGCACTAAATGTTATGCAATGCTGTGTTAAACACTGCACTACCCTAACGCACTACTCTCACACTACACTGACACTACACTATACTCACACTATACTAACACTCTACAGTCACAATAAATGAACACATTAACTCGCTAGTAGCAAACTGAGCCCTGTTCTATCTATCTCCACTCCAACACACTGCAAAAAGCTTGATATGGGAAGGAACCTTTTTAAAGTTTGGGGTGGGACTATAAGCAATGAGCCATGATTGGAGAAAGTCATCATCACTTTGTCCAATCAGGGCTCTGACAGTGCTCCGTGCCCTAACTGGCAATGCCTTGCACCTGACCAGTGGTGGAAGACTTCATCCAATTAGGGCACTAGAATGCACTATGAAGCACGTAGTGCATTGTGGACCCGCAAATTCGGTGTTCACTGAATGGGCGAACAGGCGATGTTCGGCTGAACATTTGCTCGGCCTGAACCGTTAACCCAACACTAGTTTAGAGTTTCAGCAGGGCAGAGGTTGGTGTCAATAGGGCAATAGGCGTAATCAGTAGCGTAGTGGATGTGTCAGTCGGGCAGAGGCTGGTGTCAGTATGGCAACGGACAGTGTCAGTAGAGTAGTGGATGTGTCAGTCGGGCAGAGATTGGTGTCAGTAGGGTAGTGGATGGTGTCAGTAGAGCAGAGGTTAGTGTCAGTAGAGAAGAGGTTGGTGTCAGTAGAGAAGAGGTTAGTGTCAGTAGAGAAGAGGTTGGTGTCAGTAGAGCAGAGGTGTCAGACAGTGGAGCAATGGACAGTGGACTTTGTCATTAGAACAGAAGTTGGTGTCAGTAGTTTTTTTTTTTTTTTATTATTATTTTATTTTTTATAATTTTTTTACAATTTTATTTTTTTATAATTTTTTTCACAATATTTTTTTACAGACCCCTGATTTCTTAATTTTGAGACAGAGAAGGGGACTGAGGACAGAGATTCCAAGTCCCTTTCTCTGCAGCCTTGGCTGCACTGGGCAATGAATAAATGGGAAGTGCGCTGCACTGAGTGGCTTCCTGTTCATTTACAAACTGAAACATAGTAAAAACAGTTTACTATGTTTCAGTTATGAATGGAATGGACACAAGAGTGATCAGTATCAGGAGGGATGAATGAACACAGGAGCGCTCAGTACCGGCAAGAGGGAGAGGAGAAGAAGCTGGCTTTCAGTTGCTGCAGGAGGACAATTTCAGTTGATCAGTTCTGGTAAAAGCCGGCCCCGCCACCCCTCCTGTCCAGGTGTGATAGTGTGGCTGCATGGACCCCCCTGGAGCATGAGGACAGCAGCGTCCCTCTCAATGTGGCACCAGCGGCACATCTCCCCCTGACATCCCCCCCTCCCCCAGTTTCAGCCCTGGTTATTTTACATGTGTGTTTCCGTGGGTATTTTCATATACAGTATATTGTCATCTTTATGTTTCATCTCACTCTTGGTTGTTATACATTTGTAGGCGGCCTTGACCAAGGTACCCACTTGGGGGGGATTACACACGCACAGGGAAACTTTATGATTTTTGTTCAGAGTGGAAAAAATCTCAATGATTGGCGGTGTGTAGAACAGGGCCGTTCAGAACCTCTCACAATATTGTATTACACTGTAATGTTATCAGTGAATGGCTTCTGCTAGAGGGGTTCTGTTTATCCAAATTACACTAGCCTACAGAAAGAGATTCTTAAAACTACTGTCCCCAACCAGCGGGGTCCGCTATCTAGCCTTCCACTCATGCCCAAATGACATGGATCCTTTATTTAAAGGCTCCCCCTATAACATGGGCACCCAAACTCTCACACTAATTGGATACCCAATCAGATACCCGGCTTCCCAAGAGAATGCCAAGCTGCTGCTAACAAAGCAAACAGAATATTGGCATGCATTAAAAAGGGGATAAACTCCAGAGATAAAACGATAATTCTCCCGCTCTACAAGACTCTGGTCTGGCCTGGAGTATGCTGTCCAGTTCTGGGCACCAGTCCTCAGGAAGGATGTACTGGAAATGGAGCGAGTACAAATAAGGACAACAAAGCTAATAAAGGGTCTGCAGGATATTAGTTATGAGTAGGGATGAGCAGAACAACCCCCGGTTCGGTTCGCACCAGAACCTGCGAACGGACTGAAAATTTGCACGAACGTTAGAACCCCATTAAGGTCTATGGGACTCGAATGTTCTAAATCAAAAGTGCTAATTTTAAAGGCTAATTTGCACGGTATTGTCCTAAAAAGGGTTTGGGGACCCAGATCCTGCCCCAGGGGACATGTATCAATGCAAAAAAAAGTTTTAAAAACTGCCGTTTTTTCAGGAGCAGTGATTTTAATGATGCTTAAAGTGAAAAAAAAGTGAATTATTCCTTTAAATATCGTACCTGGGGGGTGTCTATAGTATGCCTGTAAAGTGGCGCGTGTTTCCCGTGCTTAGAATGGTCCCTGCACAAAATGACATTTTTAAAGGAATAAAAGTCATTTAAAACTGCTTGCGGCTTTAATGTAATGTGGGGTCCCGACAATATGGATGAAAATCAGTGAGACAATAGGCTTGGGTACCCCCTCAGTCCATTACCAGGCCCTTTGGGTCTTGTATGGATATTAAGGGGAACCCCACACCTAAAATAAAAAAAGGAAAAGGACCCCAGGCCCTATATACTCTGAACAGCAGTATACAGGTGGTGCAAACAAGACAGGGACTGTAGGTTTGTTGTTAAGTAGAATCTGTTTGTAATTTTGAACTGGTACATTTTTAAAGTGTAGCTCCAGCCAAAAAAAATCTATTTTTAAGCTTTTTGGAAAACATAGGGAAGGGTTATCACCCCTGTGACATTTGTTTTGCTGTCTGTGCTCCTCTTCAAAAGATTTAACCTCATTTTCTGTCACAATGACAAATGTTTTTAGAAAATTTGGGTTTTTTAGTGAAGCAAGGAGTGGTGATAAAGCATCAGTGGAAATGAGTAACGTTGTTCCCATATTAACTCTTACAGGAGAGAATTTCCCTTCTCAGGGGTAGATTTCATCTCACTTCCTGTTGTCTCCTTCCGTTTGCAAAGAGGGGTCGTTTGTAAGTTGGATGTTTGAAAGTAGGGGCCTGCCCTATATACTCTGCAGAAATTGGGGCTTTAGGTGTTGGTGTTGCCACTACACTGTAAGCCCTCACAGGGCCCTGCTGTGAAATATTAGGTGGTGGTGGTGCTGGTGCCACAACACTGTAAGTCCTCACAGTTACTCTTGGTTGGCGCTGGAACTGGCCCTGCTGTGAAATATTAGATCAAGAATTGTAATTACATGTCCCTGTTGAACAGGGACAAAAAAACTGGGCCTTAGGCACTGGTGCTGGTGCCACAACACTGCAACCCCTCACAGATACTCTAGTTGGAGCTCAGGAATAAGCCCTGCTGCAAAGAATTGCATCAAAAATTGTAATTACACGCCCCTGTTAAACAGAGGCTGAAAAATTGGGCCTTAGACACTGGTGGCGGTGCCCAGAAACAAAAATATTCTTACAAGCTATCAGCATGATGATTGAGGAGGAAGAGGATAGTCACTCAGCATAACAGGATAGTCACTCAGCATCAGCATAGGCAGACTTGAAGGGATCTGACATTTCAAAAAAATGTATCTATATTAATCTATACATCAGCATCAGTTGCTTGGTATCTGGTGGTGATCCAAGACTAATTCATTTTTATGAAGGTCAGTCGATCGACCGAGTCGGTGGACGGACGCACCCTGTGATCGGTTACAAAGCCTCCAGCAGCACTGAATGTGCGTTCCGAAAAAACGCTGGATGCAGGATAGGCCAGTAGCTCAATTGCATACTGTGTAAGCTCTGGGCAGTGATCCATCCTCAAGACCCAGTAACCCAGAGGATTTTCGGTGGGAAAGGTGTCCAAGTCAGATCTTGCCCCTAGGTATTCCTGCACCATGTAAAACAGACGCTGGCGATGGTTGCTGGAACCGATCATACCTTGGGGCTGCAGACTAAAAAATTGTCTGAACGCATCGGTCAGACTGCCACCTTCTCCACTGCTCCTTCTTTAACTGACCGAAGCCTTGGCAACACGTTGTCCAGGAACAGGAGTTTGTAACCTCCCAGTCTCAGGCTCCACCTCCATGCTGACACAATCCTCCTCATCCTCTTCCTGTGTAATCGGCGGGCACGCAGGAACACTGTCTGGATAAAGGGGGCCTTGAGAGCTAAGGAAGTCCTCCTCTTCCTCCCTCTGTTCTGCCTCAAGTGCCCTGTCCATTATTCCACGCAGCGTGTGCTCCAACAGGTGGACCAGGGGGACAGTGTCACTGATGATGCACTGTCTCTGCTCACCATCCTCGTGGCCTCCTCTAATGGTGACAGGACAGTGCATGCATCCCTGATCATGGCCCACTGGCGTAGGGAAAAAAAACAAGCTCCCCTGACCCTGTCCTGGTGCCATAGTCGCACAGGTACTCATTGATGGCCCTCTGCTGCGTGCAGCCGCTGCAGCATGGGCAACGTTGAGTTCCACCTGGTGGGCATGTCACAGATTAGGCGGTTCTTGGGCAGGTTAAATTCCTTTTGGAGGTCTGCCAACCGAGCACTGGCATTATATGACCGGCGGAAATGCACACAGATTTTCCTGGCCTGCCTCAGGACATCCTGTCAGCCGAGTACCTGACCAAGAACCGCTGCAGCAACAAGTTAAAGACGTGAGCTAAACAGGGCACATGGGTCAGTTGTCCCTGTCGGAGGGCAGAGAGGAGGTTGGTGCCATTGTCGCAAACCACCATTCCTGCCTTAAGTTGGTGTGGCGTCAACCACCTCTGAACCTGCCCCTGCAGAGCTGACATAATCTCTGCCCCAGTGTGGCTCCTGTCCCCCAAGCACACCAGCTCAAGCACCGCATGGCATCTTTTGGCCTGCGTACTTGCGTAGCCCCTTGAACGTCTACGGAGCACCCCTGGTTCCAAGGACAAAGCACAGGAAGAGGCCATGGAGGAAGAAGAAGAGGAGGGGGTGGAGGAGAGAGGTGTGTCAGAATCATTAGTAGTGGCATTTTGGAGGCATGGTGGTGGAACAACCTCCAACACTACTGCACCTTGTATCAGCCCATTAGTCAGCGGTAATATACACCTTACCGCTGACCGCCCTGTCCAGCGAGGCCAACACATTGCCTTCCACATTCTGGTAGAGAGCCGGAATCGCCTTCCGTGAGAAAAAGTGGCGTTTGGGAACCTGCCACTGAGGAACCGCACATTCCATAAACTCACGGAAGGGGGCAGAGTCTACCAACTGAAAAGGTAGCAGTTGAAGAGCTGGCAATTTTGCCAAGCTAGCAATCAACCGCTGGGCATGTGGATGGCCGGGAGCAAACTTCTTTTTGCGGTGCAGCAGCTGGGGCAGGGAAATTTGCCTGATACAATCTGACGTCGGTGTACCGATAGCGGATTGCCCGCAAGTACTTGGCTGTGACACACCTAATTCTACACCTTCATTCCTCTCCACTTGGCTTAAGTTAGCTATACTGTAGGTGCAACTGTGCAGGGTACACAGTACACTAAATGGAAATACGTCAAGAGCCTACACAAGCACCTGGCTTCAGGTAGCTAAACTGTAGGTGCAACTGTGCAGGGTACACAGTACAGTAACTGGAAATACTTCAAAGAGCCTACACAAGCACCTGGCTTCAGGTAGCTATACTGTAGGTGCAACTGTGCAGGGTACACAGTACAGTAACTGGAAATACTTCAAAGAGCCTGCACAAGCACCTGGATTCAGGTAGCTATACTGTAGGTGCAACTGTGCAGGGTACACAGTACAGTAACTGGAAATACTTCAAAGAGCCTACACAAGCACCTGGCTTCAGGTAGCTATACTGTAGGTGCAACTGTGCGGGGTACACAGTACAGTAACTGGAAATACATCAAGAGCCTTCACAAGCACCTGGCTTCAGGTAGCTATACTGTAGGTGCAACTGTGCAAGGTACACAGTACAGTAACTGGAAATACTGTAAAAACACCTGTTAGTATATCAGGAAGAGAGAAGAACAGGATCTAGCTAAACTGAATACAGTGTATATATATATATATATATATATATATATATATATATATATAGATATATATATCTATATCTATATCTATATCTATATATATATATATATATATATATATATATATATATATCTATATCTATATCTATATCTATATCTATATCTATATATATATATATATATATATATATATATATATATATATATATATATATATATATATATATATATAACACCTGGGATGCATATATATATATACACAATAGATGTATATACAATAATTATGCGCTACCTAAGGGGGGAATGGAAAGCAGCTAACACAACCAACAAATGTGGAAAACAGACAAAAAACAAAATAAGTGTAGCGCTAAGGAAGGGGATAAAAAATGTGGCCTAAGAACTGACAGTTCAAAGTTCATATGCTGACAAAAACATCCTTGGAGAAAAGATGGAAATATAGAGTCCTCTGGAACAAATTTCAACTTCGGTACAAATCCTCTGTAGAGGGAGCCCGCACACCACCAATGATAATAGAGAGGCTTACCAGACTTGGTGGACCCAACAAGGCATACGCCAGGTGAGGTCAATCAGGCTTAAGTGGTGCTGGGCTGGAACGAGTGCAGAAGAGCAGGGATGGTGGAATGACTTCCACGTGACTGTGTTCCTCCAACGTGGTCCGGCTCAAAGAACGTGTCACTCAAATCCGTGTTAGGATGAATGAAAGAAAAAGGATGGGCCAAATAGTGTGAATCTGTATAAATGAAAATTTATTAAAATATATAGCATACACTCACTTGGAAAGTGTCTAAAAAAAAGCGCTGTGAAGAAGTGGCGACAGTGGGGTCCTACCCGACGTGTTTCGTCTGCATAGACGTCATCTGGGGGGATCCCCCCACTGTAGCCACCCAAATATATATAGAGAAATCTTAAAAATTATGTAAAACAGCTCCACGGATGCTAAAAACGTCACTTCCGGTATTAGGGGAAGATGGCCGAACGGCGTGCGTTCCACGTCGGCTCACATGCGTTCCACGCCTCATAATGATGGGTGCCGGAAGTGGAACGAAACTAAGTAGTGACTTGTAGTGGCGAGGGACAGTATGTTTAGTGTCCCCCCCTTTAATGAGTGCAATGTGTTCCGCCACTCTTATGGCGAAGGAACGGATGGTGCGGCCCACATATTGTTTGCCACAGTGACATGTAATCAGGTACACAATGTGGCTGGTGGTACACGTGCAAAATTGTCTGATTGGGTATGTCCTGTGGGTAACTGATGACCTAAATGATACCGTCTTTCTACCTATGCCTGAATTATGTTGGCAAACATTACATCTCCTACAAGAGTAAAATCCCTCCATCTCATAAAAGAGGGGTTGACGTATAGGAGGGTTGATGATGTTGGGGGCAATCTTACTCTGTAAGGTTGGGGCACCTTTGAAGATAACTCTGGCCTTATTGGGTATAACATTACCCAAAATGCGGTCATTTCTAAGGATGTCCCAATGTTTGCGTTATCCCTTTAGACAATGATGGGGTTATGGCCTGTCACACAATGATGGGGTTATGGCCTGTCACTCCAGCATCTTGGTAATTTCACATAGTCTGCCTCCGGTGGAGGCTCGTATCATTTCACGCACGGTTTTTACATTTTGGACGTTCTTCTGGCCTTCCTGGTGCTTTGGCTTTTCATCATGACTATCTAGACATTTGCATCTTGCCCGCCCCTATGGGAGGCCCACATTATACACACGTCCTACACTTTTTTTTTTTTTTTTACATGCCGTTCAGACTTTGGACGTCATTCCGTCGTTCGCCTTCCTGGCGCATGCGCAGTACACATTATTTCCTCACTTTTTGACATCTATTTATATATTCACTTTTGATACCAGGGTTTGATCTGTTCTATATTAACCATATAGGGTCTTGTATGTCATTACATTCACCTTATTCCACTTAGTTTCGTTCCACTTCCGGCGCCCATCATTATGAGGCGTGGAACGCATGTGGGCCGACGTGGAACGCACGCCGTTCGGCCATCTTCCCCTAATACCGGAAGTGACGTTTTTAGCATCCGTGGAGCTGTTTTACATAATTTTTAAGATTTCTCTATATATATTTGGGTGGCTACAGTGGGGGGATCCCCCCAGATGACGTCTATGCAGACGAAACGCGTCGGGTAGGACCCCACTGTCGCCACTTCTTCACAGCGCTGTTTTTTAGACACTTTCCAAGTGAGTGTATGCTATATATTTTAATAAATTTTCATTTATACGGATTCACACTATTTGGCCCATCCTTTTTTCCTTCATTCATCCTAACACGGATTCGAGTGACACGATCTTTGAGCCGGACCACGTTGGAGGAACACAGTCACGTGGAAGTCATCCCACCATCCCTGCTCTTCTGCACTCGTTCCAGCCCAGCACCACTTAAGCCTGATTGACCTCACCTGGCGTATGCCTTGTTGGGTCCACCAAGTCTGGTAAGCCTCTCTATTATCATTGGTGGTGTGCGGGCTCCCTCTACAGAGGATTTGTACCGAAGTTGAAATTTGTTCCAGAGGACTCTATATTTCCATCTTTTCTCCAAGGATGTTTTTGTCAGCATATGAACTTTGATATATACACAATACACTGTAAGTGCAGCTAACTGACTCGACCTGCCTACTCTATCTAACTTAAATCAAATGACACTGTCTTTCTTTCTCTCTATCTCCCTCTTAATGCCGGAACACACTACACAGGGCCGACGTGCAGGCGGCCTTATATAGTGTGGGACATGTACTAAATCCCCTGAGCCATAATTGGCCAAAGCCTCCTTGGCTTTGGCCAATTATGGCTCTCTGTACACACAGCGCTGTAATTGGCCAAGCATGCGGGTCATAGGGCATGCTTGGCCAATCATCAGCCAGAAATGCACTGCGATGCCGCAGTGAATTATGGGCCGTGACGCTCCACTCGATTTCGGCACGAATGGCCCATATCGTTCGTAATTTGATGAACGACAGAACACACGATGTTCGAGTCGAACATGCGTTCGACTCGAACACAAAGCTCATCCCTAGTTACAGTATGAGGAAAGGTGGCGAGCACTGAACTTATTCTCTCTGGAGAAGAGACGCTTGAGAGGGGATACGATTTCAATTTACAGATACCGTACTGGTGACCCCACAATAGGGTTAAAACTTTTCCGCAGAAGGGAATTTAATAAGACACACAGCCACTCATTAAAATTAGAAGAAAAGAGGTTTAACCTTAACCACTTCCGGACCGCCGCACGCCGCTATATACATCGGCACTTTGAAGAGGGATATCTTGTTATAGCAGCAGCTAGCTGCCATAACCCCGGTATGCTCCTCTTTGGTGGCCGATCCGGTTTCCGATAAGAGTGGTCTCTGTGGCGGATTCGCCGCAAGATCACTTTTATCGGTGGCGGTCCCCTCGCGCTTCGGTGCCCTCCGCCGCTTACCGGTGCCGTCGATAGTGGCGGAGGTGATCGGATCCTTCTTCCTGCTAGGCATTTAGACAAGCAAGGGGAAGATGGCCCCCACCTGTCTCCATACCATTGCAGGGCAGAAGCGACGTCAAAACGTCACTTCCGCCCATAGCTCTTAAAGGGCCATTTTTTTTTTTCAAATGACAATTTTTTTTTTTTATTGCATTTTTGTGTAAATATGATATTTGAGGTCTTTTTGACCCCAGATCTCATATTTAAGAAGTCCTGTCATGCTTTTTTTTCTATTACAAGGAGTGTTTACATTCCTTGTAATAGGAATAAAAGTGACACAATTTTTTTTTAAAAGAACAGTGTAAAAATAAAAAATAAAAGTTAAAATAAATAAGAAAAAAAAAATTAAACGTGCCCCGCCCCGCCAAGCTTGCATACAGAAGTGAACGCATACGTGAGTAGCGCCCGCATACAAAAACTGTGTTTAAACCACACATGTGAGGTATTGCTGCGATCGGTAGAGTGAGAGCAATAATTCTAGCCCTAGACCTCCTCTGTAACTCAAAACATGCAACCTGTAGAATTTTTTAAACAGTGAGATTTATGGAGATTTTTAAGCGTAAAAATTTGTCGCCGTTCCTCCAGCGGCCGCAATTTTGAAGCGTGACATGTTGGGTATCAATTTACTCAGAGTAACATTATCTTTCAAAATATATATAAAAAAATTGGGCTAACTTTAGTGTTGTCTTATTTTTTAATTCAAATTTTGTATTTTTTCCAAAAAAAGTGTGCTTGTAAGACAGCTGCGCAAATGCAGTGTTACAGAAAGTATTGCAACGACCATCATTTTATTCTCTAGGGTGTTAGAAAAAAAAGTATAATGTTTGGGGGTTCTAAGTAATTTTCTAACAAAAAAAAAACAGTTTTTCAGTTGTAAACAACAAATCTCAGAAAAAGGCTCGGTCCTTAAGTGGTTCAACTGCATAGATGGTTCTTTACTGTAATGCCCTGTACACACGGTCGGACATTGATCAGACATTCCGACAACAAAATCCATGGATTTTTTCCGACGGATGTTGGCTCAAACTTGTCTTGCATACACACGGTCACACAAAGTTGTCGGAAAATCCGATGGTTCTGAACGCGGTGACGTAAAACACGTACATCGGGACTATAAACGGGGCAGTAGCCAATAGCTTTCGTCTCTTAATTTATTATGAGCATGCGTGGCACTTTGTGCGTTGGATTTGTGTACACACGATCGGAATTTCTGACAATGCATTCCCCTCCCCCCTTCCCTCCCCAGTCCTCCTTCCTCCCTCCCCAATCCCCACTCTTTCTCTCTTTCCTTCTTTTTCCTTCTTCTTTCCCTCTTCTTTCTCTTGACTTCTTTCCTCCTTTCTTTCCCCCCCTCTTTCCCCTTCCCCCCTCTTCCTCCCCCCCCCCTCTTTTTAAGTGCCGTTCCAGTCCTTAGGGGCAGTGGGTGGTGAGTGCAAATACAAATTTTTGATTAATTACTCCAATGTTATGTCTTTTCTCTTTCTTCCCTTTTTCCATTGTATATTTTGTATTTGTAGTGCTGATTATTTCACTTTGTAGAAAAAGTGTACTAGAACGCTTCCTGAAGAAGCAGCTAGACCGCGAAACTGTCGAGGTCACATTCATAAGTACTCACAAACCTGCCTTCACTTACCCCTGCAGGCATTGTTAACTGTTATCCCAATCAATATTACTGTAAAATTTGTTTTGTTGTCAATCCATATTTATGTCCACATATGGTTGTTTTTAACATGTTTATTTTTTTTAATAAATTGAAATTTTATCTACGTTGTATGTATTCATGAGGTACCGTAATAGTCCATAACCATTTTCCTGGAAGAGGCAGGACTTAATTGGAGAAGTCCTTGTTATTCCCTCTCCAAATCTTCCCTAACGGATTTTGTTGTCAGAAAATTTTATAGCAAGCTCTCAAACTTTGTGTGTCGGAAAATCTGATGGAAAATGTGTGATGGAGCCTACACACGGTCGGAATTTCCGACAACAAGGTCCTATCAAACATTTTCCATCGGAAAATCCTATCGTGTGTACAGGGCATAAGAGCGGCAAGGATGTGGAATTCCCTTTCACAGGCGGAGGTCTCAGCGGGGAGCATCAATAGTTTCAAAAAACTATTAGATAAGCACCTGAACGACCGCACCATACAGGGATGTACAATGTAATACTGACATATAATCACATACACAGGTTGGACTTGATGGACTTGTGTCTTTTTTCAACCTCACCTACTATGTAACTATGTAACTAATGGAGTCCATAAGGGAACATTTCCCCTATCAGACTTGTCTTCCCCTGTAGCATCGGCACAGTGTCATCTACAGGCTGGAAGAATGCCTGGTTTGCCTGGTCCATCTGCAGGCCTGGTGCCATCTACAGGCTGGAAGAAGGACCTGAATGGCTCCGAAACATGTAACTGCCTCTTCTGTGACGTCATTGCGCTCCGACATCCTTCATGTGTCCACACCAGCGCTGGCTTGCGTTCCACCCTGTTACAATTTCTCCCTTAGACTTCCCTGCTTGTCTGTCAGCCAAAGGAGCCGCCATGTTTAACACACAACCACACAGCCACCTCCCATTACCGGAGACACAGCGGCTGTACTCAGTCCATGATGGATCTGCCTTCCTTACCTACCATCATGCAGCCACCATTCCATCCTGTTGCAGTGGGATATACAGAGTCTGCCAAGCCACCCCTGGACTATTGGCCCTCTGGAACAGATGTACAGACTGTGATTGATGATATGCCCAATTTCTCTTCCATCCTGTGAGTGCAATCTTAATTGTTTTTAGTGTTCATTTAATAAATAGATACACTTAGATGGCGGTGCCTTTGTTTCCTTTTGTTTTTAGAGTGTATAGAGGAGATCCAATATCTGGAGAAGAATATCCAGCAGCCATCATTATAGTGGACTTTTAATTTGTACCTTCTTTTACTATATAGACTTTATGGCTTTTGTGGAGGTTCTTCCCACCCTCTGTTTGTGCTATTAACCACTTAAGGACCGAGCCTATTTTTCAAACTTGTTGTTTACAAGTTAAAATCATTTTTTTTGCTAGAAAATTACTTAGATCCCCCAAACATTATATATATTTTTTCCAACACCCTAGAGAATAAAATGGAGGTTGTTGCAATACTTTATGTCACACTGTATTTGTGCAGCGGTCTCAAAAGTGCACTTTTTTGAAAAAACTACACTTTTCTTGAATTAAAAAATAAGACAGCATTAAAGTAAGCCCAATTTTTTTTATAATGTGAAAGATGATGTTACGCTGAGTAAATTGATACCCAACATGTCTATCTACCTCCTCTGTAACTCAAAACATGCAACCTGTAGAATTTTTTAAACAGTGAGATTTATGGAGATTTTTAAGCGTAAAAATTTGTCGCCGTTCCACCAGCGGCCGCAATTTTGAAGCGTGACATGTTGGGTATCAATTTACTCAGAGTAACATTATCTTTCAAAATATATATAAAAAAATTGGGCTAACTTTAGTGTTGTCTTATTTTTTAATTCAAATTTTGTATTTTTTCCAAAAAAAGTGTGCTTGTAAGACAGCTGCGCAAATGCAGTGTTACAGAAAGTATTGCAACGACCATCATTTTATTCTCTAGGGTGTTAGAAAAAAAAGTATAATGTTTGGGGGTTCTAAGTAATTTTCTAACAAAAAAAAAACAGTTTTTCAGTTGTAAACAACAAATCTCAGAAAAAGGCTCGGTCCTTAAGTGGTTCAACTGCATAGATGGTTCTTTACTGTAATGCCCTGTACACACGGTCGGACATTGATCAGACATTCCGATAACAAAATCCATGGATTTTTTCCGACGGATGTTGGCTCAAACTTGTCTTGCATACACACGGTCACACAAAGTTGTCGGAAAATCCGATGGTTCTGAACGCGGTGACGTAAAACACGTACATCGGGACTATAAACGGGGCAGTAGCCAATAGCTTTCGTCTCTTAATTTATTATGAGCATGCGTGGCACTTTGTGCGTTGGATTTGTGTACACACGATCGGAATTTCTGACAATGCATTCCCCTCCCCCCTTCCCTCCCCAGTCCTCCTTCCTCCCTCCCCAATCCCCACTCTTTCTCTCTTTTCTTCTTTTTCCTTCTTCTTTCCCTCTTCTTTCTCTTCCCTTCTTTCCTCCTTTCCCCCCCCCCCTCTTTCCCCTTCCCCCCTCTTCCTCCCCCCCCCTCTTTTTAAGTGCCGTTCCAGTCCTTAGGGGCAGTGGGTGGTGAGTGCAAATACAAATTTTTGATTAATTACTCCAATGTTATGTCTTTTCTCTTTCTTCCCTTTTTCCATTGTATATTTTGTATTTGTAGTGCTGATTATTTCACTTTGTAGAAAAAGTGTACTAGAACGCTTCCTGAAGAAGCAGCTAGACCGCGAAACTGTCGAGGTCACATTCATAAGTACTCACAAACCTGCCTTCACTTACCCCTGCAGGCATTGTTAACTGTTATCCCAATCAATATTACTGTAAAATTTGTTTTGTTGTCAATCCATATTTATGTCCACATATGGTTGTTTTTAACATGTTTATTTTTTTAATAAATTGAAATTTTATCTACGTTGTATGTATTCATGAGGTACCGTAATAGTCCATAACCATTTTCCTGGAAGAGGCAGGACTTAATTGGAGAAGTCCTTGTTATTCCCTCTCCAAATCTTCCCTAACGGATTTTGTTGTCAGAAAATTTTATAGCAAGCTCTCAAACTTTGTGTGTCGGAAAATCTGATGGAAAATGTGTGATGGAGCCTACACACGGTCGGAATTTCCGACAACAAGGTCCTATCAAACATTTTCCATCGGAAAATCCTATCGTGTGTACAGGGCATAAGAGCGGCAAGGATGTGGAATTCCCTTTCACAGGCGGAGGTCTCAGCGGGGAGCATCAATAGTTTCAAAAAACTATTAGATAAGCACCTGAACGACCGCACCATACAGGGATGTACAATGTAATACTGACATATAATCACATACACAGGTTGGACTTGATGGACTTGTGTCTTTTTTCAACCTCACCTACTATGTAACTATGTAACTAATGGAGTCCATAAGGGAACATTTCCCCTATCAGACTTGTCTTTCCCTGTAGCATCGGCACAGTGCCATCTACAGGCTGGAAGAATGCCTGGTTTGCCTGGTCCATCTGCAGGCCTGGTGCCATCTACAGGCTGGAAGAAGGACCTGAATGGCTCCGAAACATGTAACTGCCTCTTCTGTGACGTCATTGCGCTCCGACATCCTTCATGTGTCCACACCAGCGCTGGCTTGCGTTCCACCCTGTTACAATTTCTCCCTTAGACTTCCCTGCTTGTCTGTCAGCCAAAGGAGCCGCCATGTTTAACACACAACCACACAGCCACCTCCCATTACCGGAGACACAGCGGCTGTACTCAGTCCATGATGGATCTGCCTTCCTTACCTACCATCGTGCAGCCACCGTTCCATCCTGTTGCAGTGGGATATACAGAGTCTGCCAAGCCACCCCTGGACTATTGGCCCTCTGGAACAGATGTACAGACTGTGATTGATGATATGCCCAATTTCTCTTCCATCCTGTGAGTGCCATCTTAATTGTTTTTAGTGTTCATTTAATAAATAGATACACTTAGATGGCGGTGCCTTTGTTTCCTTTTGTTTTTAGAGTGTATAGAGGAGATCCAATATCTGGAGAAGAATATCCAGCAGCCATCATTATAGTGGACTTTTAATTTGTACCTTCTTTTACTATATAGACTTTATGGCTTTTGTGGAGGTTCTTCCCACCCTCTGTTTGTGCTATTAACCACTTAAGGACCGAGCCTATTTTTCAAACCTGTTGTTTACAAGTTAAAATCATTTTTTTTGCTAGAAAATTACTTAGATCCCCCAAACATTATATATTTTTTTTCCAACACCCTAGAGAATAAAATGGAGGTTGTTGCAATACTTTATGTCACACTGTATTTGTGCAGCGGTCTCAAAAGTGCACTTTTTTGAAAAAACTACACTTTTCTTGAATTAAAAAATAAGACAGCATTAAAGTAAGCCCAATTTTTTTATAATGTGAAAGATGATGTTACGCTGAGTAAATTGATACCCAACATGTCACGCTTCAAAATTGCGCCCGCTCGTGGAATGGCGACAAACTTTTATCCTTAAAAATCTCCATAGGCGACGTTTAAAAAATGCTACAGGTTGCATGTTTTAAGTTACAGAGGAGGTCTATGGCTAGAATTATTGCTCTCACTCTAACAATCAGGGTGATACCTCACATGTGTGGTTTGAAAACCGTTTTCATATGCGGGAGTGACTTACATATGCGTTCGTATCTGCGCGCGAGCTCAGCGTCCCAGGGGACGTTAACTTTTTTTATTATCATTTATTTTACTTTTTATTTTTTATTTTTACACTGTTCTTTTAAAAAAAAAAATGTGTCACTTTTATTCCTTTTACAAGGAATTTAAACATCCCTTGTAGTAGAAAAAAAGCATGACAGGACCTCTTAAATATGAGATCTGGGGTCGAAAAGACCTCAGATCTCACATTTACACTAAAATGCATTTTAAAAAAATGTAGTTTGAAGAAAAAGAAGTTTGAAAAAAAAAAAAAGTTCCTTTAAGAGCTATGGGCGGAAGTGACGTGTTGAGGTCACTTCCGCCCGGCAATGGTAGGGACCCGAGCGGGGGCCATCTTCCCCTCACTCGGCAGGCAGCCAAGCAGGAGACAGGATCCGATTGCCTCCGGTAAGTGGCAGACGGCACCGGAGCGCGGCGGGAGTGGGGCATCTCTTGTCACTGATAAAAGTGATCTTGCTAGCTAGCTGCTGCCATAATAACGATATTCCACTTCAAAGAGCCGCCGTACAATGACGGCGGGCGATTCCGTAAGTGGTTAAGATTATTTTCTCCTTTTTTACTTGGAAGAATACCTGCACCTGCATAGGCATTGTTTTCACTTAGTTTTATGTCTGATCCTTTCTTTTGCTCTAGTACAGTGGTTCTCAACCTCAGTCCTTAATAGGGATGAGCCGAACACCCCCCGGTTCGGTTCGCACCAGAACCCGCGAACGGACCGAAAGTTCGCACGAACGTTAGAACCCCATTGACGTCTATGGGACTCGAACGTTCGAAATCAAAAGTGCTCATTTTAAAGGCTAATTTGCATGGTATTGTCCGAAAAAGGGTTTGGGGACCCGGGTCCTACCCCAGGGGATATGTATCAATGCAAAAAAAACTTTTAAAAACGGCCGTTTTTTCGGGAGCAGTGATTTTAATGATGCTTAAAGTAAAAAAAAAAAGTGAAATATTCCTTTAAATATCGTACCTGGGGGGTGTCTATAGTATGCCTGTAAAGTGACGCGTGTTTCCCATGTTTAGAACAGTCCCTGCACCAAATGTCATTTTTAAAGGAAAAAATCTCATTTAAAACTGCTTGCGGGTTTAATGTCATGTCGGGTCATGGCAATATGGATGAAAATCAGTGAGACAAACGGCATGGGTACCCCCCCAGTCCATTACCAGGCCCTTTGGGTCCTGTATGGATATTAAGGGGAACCCCGCACCCAAATTAAAATAAGGAAAGGCCCTATATACTCTGAACAGCAGTATACAGGCGGTGCAAACAAGACAGGGACTGTAGGTTTGTTGTTAAGTAGAATCTCTTTGTAATTTTGAACGGGTACATTTTTAACGTGTTTAGCTCCAGCCAAAAAATCTTTTTTAAGCTTTTTGGAAAACATAGGGAAGGGTTATCACCCCTGTGACATTTGTTTTGCTGTCTTTCCTCCTCTTCAGAAGATTTCACCTCACTTTTTTGTCCCAATGAAAAATGTTTTTTGAAAATTTGGGTTTTTTTGTGGAACAAGGATTGGAAAGCATCAGTGGAAAGGAGAAATTGTTTTCCCATATTAACTCTTACAGGAGAGAATTTCCCTTCCTAGGGGTAGATTTCATCTCACTTCCTGTTGTCTCCTTCCGTTTGCAAGTAGGAGTCGTTTGTAAGTTAGATGTTTGAAAGTAGGGTCCTGCCCTATATACTCAGCAGAAATTTGGGCCTTAGGTGTTGCTGTGGCCACAACACTGTAAGCCCTCACAGGGCCCTGCTGTGAAATATTAGATCAAGAATTGTAATTACATGCCCCTGTTGAACAGGAGCTGAAAAATTAGGCCTTAGGCACTGGTGCTGGTGCCACAACACTGCAACCCCTCACAGACACTCTAGTTGGAACGCAGGAACGAGCCCTGCTGCAAAGTATTGCATCAAAAATTGTAATTACACGCCCCTGTTAGACAGGGGCAGAAAAATTGGTCCTTAGGCACTGGTGCTGGTGCCACAACACTGCAACCCCTCACAGACACTCTAGTTGGAACGCAGGAACGAGCCCTGCTGCAAAGTATTGCATCAAAAATTGTAATTACACGCCCCTGTTAGACAGGGGCAGAAAAATTGGGCCTTAGGCACTGGTGCTGGTGCCACAACACTGCAACCCCTCACAGACACTCTAGTTGGAATGCAGGAACGAGCCCTGCTGCAAAGTATTGCATCAAAAATTGTAATTACACGCCCCTGTTAGACAGGGGCAGAAAAATTGGGCCTTAGGCACTGGTGCTGGTGCCACAACACTGCAACCCCTCACAGACACTCTAGTTGGAATGCAGGAACGAGCCCTGCTGCAAAGTATTACATCAAAAATTGTAATTACACGCCCCTGTTAAACAGGGGCTGAAAAATTGTGCCTTAGGCACTGGTGGTGGCGCCCAGAACCAAAAATGTTCTTACAAGCTATCAGCGTGATGATTGAGGAGGAAGAGGATAATTACTCAGGGATAGTCACTCAGCATCAGCATAGGCAGTCTTTGAAGGGATCTGAAAAAAATTATTCAGTTACATCAGCATCAGGTGCTTGGTAGCTGGTGGTGATCCAAGACTGATTCATTTTTATGAAGGTCAGCCGATCGACCGAGTCAGTGGACAGACGCACCCTGTGATCGGTTACCACGCCTCCAGCAGCACTGAATGTGCGTTCCGAAAGAACGCTGGATGCAGGACAGGCCAGTAGCTCAATTGCATACTGTGCAAGCTCTGGCCAGTGATCCATCCTCAAGACCCAGTAACCCAGAGGATTTTCGGTGGGAAAGGTGTCCAAGTCTGATCTTGCCCCTAGGTATTCCTGCACCATGTAAAACAGACGCTGGCGATGGTTGCTGGAACCGATCATACCTTGGGGCTGCGGACCAAAAAATTGTCTGAACGCATCGGTCAGACGGCCACCTTCTCCACCGCTCCTTCTTTGACTGACCGAAGCCTCAGCAACACGTTGTCCAGAAACAGGAGTTTGTAACCTCCCAGTCTCTGGGAACGCGTTGCACAGACCTTTCTGCAAGGCCTCCCGAAGATGTTTCATCCTCTGCTCCCTCTGCGATGGCAAGATAAGGTCCGCAACCTTACCCTTGTAACGTGGATCAAGGAGGGTTGCCAGCCAGTATTGGTCCTTCTCCTTGATACCACGAATACGAGGATCCTTACGCAGGCTTTGCAGGATCAGGGAGGCCATGCAGCGTAGGTTTGCTGAGGCATTCGGTCCGGAGTCCTCTGGGTCACTAAGGACAACAACGTCTGCAGCCACCTCCTCCCAGCCACGTACAAGTCCATGTGTTCCTTGGGACTGATCCCTTAAAGACTGCTGATGCTGAGTGCCAGGCTCCACCTCCATACTGACACAATCTTCCTCCTCCTCCTCCTCCTCCTCGTCCTCTTCCTGTGTGATCGGCGGGCACGCAGGAACACTGTCTGGATAAAGGGGGCCTTGAGAGCTAAGGAAGTCCTCCTCTTCCTGCCTCTGTTCTGCCTCAAGTGCCCTGTCCATTATTCCACGCAGCGTGTGCTCCAACAGGTGGACAAGGGGGACAGTGTCACTGATGCATGCACTGTCAGTGCTCACCATCCTCGTGGCCTCCTCGAATGGTGACAGGACAGTGCATGCATCCCTGATCATGGCCCACTGGCGTGGGGAAAAAAAAACAAGGTCCCCTGACCCTGTCCTGGTGCCATAGTCGCACAGGTACTCATTGATGGCCCTCTGCTGCGTGTGCAGCCGCTGCAGCATGGCCAACGTTGAGTTCCACCTGGTGGGCATGTCACAGATTAGGCGGTTCTTGGGCAGGTTAAACTCCTTTTGGAGGTCCGTCAGCCGAGCACTGGCATTATATGACCGGCGGAAATGCACACAGACTTTCCTGGCCTGCCTCAGGACATCCTGTAAGCCCGGGTACCTGCCCAAGAACCGCTGCACCACCAAGTTAAGGACGTGAGCCAAACAGGGCACATGGGTCAGTTGTCCCTGTCGGAGGGCAGAGAGGAGGTTGGTGCCATTGTCGCAAACCACCATTCCTGCCTTAAGTTGGCGTGGCGTCAACCACCTCTGAACCTGCCCCTGCAGAGCTGACAGAACCTCTGCCCCAGTGTGGCTCCTGTCCCCCAAGCACACCAGCTCAAGCACCGCATGGCATCTTTTGGCCTGCGTACTTGCGTAGCCCCTTGAACGCCTACGGAGCACCGCTGGTTCCGAGGAAGAGGCCATGGAGGAAGAAGAAGAGGAGGGGGTGGAGGAGAGAGGTGTGTCACAATCAGCATTTTGGAGGCGTGGTGGCGGAACAACCTCCAACACTACTGCACCTTGTCCTGCATCCTTCCCAGCTGCCAGCAGAGTCACCCAATGCGCCGTGAAACTTAAGTAACGTCCCTGTCCATGCCTGCTGGACCATGAGTCAGCGGTAATATGCACCTTACCGCTGACCGCCCTGTCCAGCGAGGCATGGACATTGCCTTCCACATGCCGGTAGAGAGCCGGAATCGCCTTCCGTGAGAAAAAGTGGCGTTTGGGTACCTGCCACTGAGGAACCGCACATTCCACAAACTCACGGAAGGGGGCAGAGTCTACCAACTGAAAAGGCAGCAGTTGAAGTGCTAGCAATTTTGCCAAGCTAGCATTCAACCGCTGGGCATGTGGATGGCTGGGAGCAAACTTCTTTCGGCGGTGCAGCAGCTGGGGCAGGGAAATTTGCCTGGTACAATCTGACGTCGGTGTACCAAAAGCAGATTGCCCACAAGTACTTGGCTGTGACACACCTAATTCTACACCTTCATTCCTCTCACTGCAGGTCTCAGAGAGGACTGAAGGTCTAGTGGGGTTGGAAATCTCAGCTGATGAGGAGCAAGGAGAGATCCTCTTTGTTCTTTGGTGTGGGTCTTTTAGATATGCTTGCCAACGAACTGCATGGCAGGTCAACATATGTCTGGTCAAGCATGTGGTACCCAAGCGGGAGATGTTTTGGCCACGCGAGATACGCTTGAGACATATGTTGCAAATAGCAGCGGTGCGATCTGATGCACTCGTCTCAAAAAAGGCCCACACCAAAGAACTTTTTGAATAACGCGCAGAGACTGCAGCGCCCTGCACATGTGGAGCTTTGGGGTGTGATGAAGTCAATGTGCTGCCCTTAGGCTGGCCCCTGGAGGGCATCCTGCCTCGTTGGTGATGTGCCGCCTCCTCCTCCTCCTCCTCTCTCCTATCAGGCACCCACGTTGAGTCAGTGACCTCATCATCCCCTCCCTCCTCATCACTGGAGCAAACCTGGCAGTATGCTGCAGCAGGGGGAGCATGACTGCCAGATTGCTGTCCTTCTTGGGCACCCCCTCTGTCCGTGCTCATGTTACTGCCTTCATCGAGCTCAGTATCATCATCAGAGCCTTCCAAACGCTGGGCATCCTCCTGGAGCATGTACCCAACACTGTGGTCAAACAGTTCGAGGGAATCCTCAGGAGGACATGGTGGAGCTAGGGAAGGAGTCACTGATGACATTGAGCTGAGGGAAGAGGCCGCTGCTTTGCCAGACAAAGCACCCTGGGCATGGGTGAGAGAGGATGAGGAGGATGAGGACGGCTTGGTCATCCACTCGACCAAGTCTTACGCATGTTGCAGCTCAACACGGCCAGCTGCCGAAAAAAAGGCCAAGCGTGTCCCATGGCCACGTGCTGATGAGGATGCACCGTCTCCACGACCAGCACTAGACACAGAGCCTGCTTGCCCTCTCTTATTGGCTTGTGACTGTCTGCCTCTCCTTCTTGGCCTTCCAGACATACTAATGGCCTGTAGCTGCACTAAGCTGGGATAGAACACCTGTAATTTTCTTCAGGTAGCTTTATATACTGTAACCAGACAAGCCTGCCTGTCAGTAGGAAGATAACAGGAACGGATCTAGCTGAACACTGTGAGCAGGACGCACTGCACTAAATGTAAATAGCAGGAACGGATCTAGATAAACACTGTGAGCAGGACGCACTGACTGCACTAAATGTAAATAGCAGGAACAGATCTAGCTGAACACTGTGAGCAGGACGCACTGACTGCACTAAATGTAAATAGCAGGAACGGATCTAGCTGAACACTGTGAGCAGGACGCACTGACTGCACTAAATGTAAATAGCAGGAACGGATCTAGCTGAACACTGTGAGCAGGACGCACTGCACTAAATGTAAATAGCAGGAACAGATCTAGCTGAACACTGTGAGCAGGACGCACTGCACTAAATGTAAATAGCAGGAACGGATCTAGCTGAACACTGTGAGCAGGACGCACTGCACTAAATGTAAATAGCAGGAACAGATCTAACTGAACACTGTGAGCAGGACGCACTGCACTAAATGTAAATAGCAGGAACAGATCTAGCTGAACACTGTGAGCAGGGCGCACTGCACTAAATGTAAATAGCAGGAACGGATCTAGCTGAACACTGTGAGCAGGACGCACTGACTGCACTAAATGTAAATAGCAGGAACGGATCTAGCTGAACACTGTGAGCAGGACGCACTGCACTAAATGTAAATAGCAGGAACAGATCTAGCTGAACACTGTGAGCAGGACGCACTGCACTAAATGTAAATAGCAGGAACAGATCTAGCTGAACACTGTGAGCAGGACGCACTGCACTAAATGCAAATAGCAGGAACGGATCTAGCTGAACACTGTGAGCAGGACGCACTTACTGCACTAAATGTAAATAGCAGGAACGGATCTAGCTGAACACTGTGAGCAGGACGCACTGCACTAAATGTAAATAGCAGGAACAGATCTAGCTGAACACTGTGAGCAGGACGCACTGCACTAAATGTAAATAGCAGGAACGGATCTAGCTGAACACTGTGAGCAGGACGCACTGACTGCACTAAATGTAAATAGCAGGAATGGATCTAGCTGAACACTGTGAGCAGAACGCACTGCACTAAATGTAAATAGCAGGAACAGATCTAGCCTAATCTATCTAACTCAAATCAAATGACACTGTCTGTCTCTCTCTCTATCAGCACACCGGAACACACTACACAGGGCCGCCGTGCAGGCGGCCTTATATAGTGTGGGGCGTGTACTAAATCCCCTGAGCCATAATTGGCCAAAGCCACCCTGGCTTTGGCCAATTACAGCTCTCTCTACTGACGGCGCTGTGATTGGCCAAGCATGCGGGTCATAGTGCATGCTTGGCCAATCATCAGCCAGCAATGCACTGCGATGCCGCAGTGAATTATGGGCCATGACGCGCCACACGAATTTGGCGCGAACGGCCCATAACGTTCGCAATTCGACGGACGGTCGAACAGCCGATGTTCGAGTCGAACACGAAGCTCATCCCTAGTCCTTAAGTACGGACCATGGTTTCAGGTTTTCCTTTACTTTGCACTGCTGCTTTAAATCAATATCAATGACATGGTATTGATAAGAGTTATTTTATCTAAGGGAAGTTCCCAAAACATGGCCCGTTGGGGGTACTTGAGGGCTGAGGTTGAGAACCACTGCTGTAGTACAGTGTCCTAAAGGTGTGTAGGCAGGTGCCATTTTTCTACTAGATAGCTCTGTACCAGAATAGTGTCTGCTTACAAAAAACAGTGTCTTCAGGTGCTAGGCCCCAGGGAAGAAGTCTGGGTGGAGTGGACTTGTATTCAGGAGGAGTCGGCTGTAGTCTTTCTTTCCCTTATGTACTGCAGAAGGCCTTTTAGGCCAGGTCAGAGATACCTACATGAGGCTGCTTGCCTTGAGGGTTTCCAGGAGAGCTGTACTTAGCAAGGAGGTGACTTCAGAGAGCACAGTCCTGTGAGTACTAATGACCCTGGGCGAGGAGAAACTGTAAGGGACATGGCTACTGAAGTGCTGCAAATGCTTTCACTTGTGACTATTGCAGCTTGTCCAATAAATGTGATTGACTGTGCAATGTCAAGTGACTCTAGAATGTATGTCCTTGTGATGCAACTGTAATTTGTTTTTCTAATCATCACCAGTAAAGTGCAGCAAAACTACTTCTTGTGTGGAAATTCCTTCAAAGGTCAATGGTTGGGAGGCTTATGGCATGGAGCAGGGAACAAGATGGTGGAGGGTTTGGCCTTAGCAGGAGGTTAGCATTCTAGCAGGGCTGGGGTGGGACTATGGACTTGTACCCATGGTGCCAAACCAGCAAACTATGAAGCCCCTCTTACAGGTGACTGATTAAGTAGGGACCGGCTGAATTTTGATCCCTGTATGAACAAGCTGGTTGTACAGAAGTCTATCTACCTTGACTTCTGTACAACCATCCTGTCTGGCTTTTCATGAGAAATCAGTGCCGCCGGTTATAGATGGAAAAACTGATCAATGTGTTCTGATGGTGAGGAAGGTTCCCTGCTGTCAGAACACAATAGCACAGTGGGAGTGATTCCCCCGTCCACCTTAAGTGTGTGATTGGGGGAAATCAGATTTTTTTTTTGTTCCACTTGCGGGTTGAACAAAAAAAATGGTTGCTGTGTGGCCAACATAACACATTTACAGATACCTGATAACATTTGTAGGACAAAAACTGGTTAAGCCTTCAGCCTGAAGCATCCAGAGGGGATTGATATTATTATGAAGTTATAAAAAAAAAATATTTTAGACATTGAGAAATACGTAACTGGAAGCGTTTTCTGACTTTTCTAAAATAACCTCAGATATTGTATATAAAGTGCCGGAGATGATCCGTCCAGTGCGGAGGACGCACACAGCTGTCAGTGATGTCCTCTGTCATGGACGGATTTCTGGTCCTCATTGTCCTCTCTGGTATTGTCTCCATCCTACAAGGAAGAAATTCTTTGTCTAGAAATAAGATGATTCCTGGGTGTCGTCTCTATTCTCTAACCCCTGTGTTGGAATACGAGTATTACCAGAGAGGAGATGTGATGATCGGAGGACTGGTCTCTGTATACACTGCCACTAGATTTTTGGGATGGGAAAAGAAAACATTCCTACCAAAGTATATTTGCCAAGAGTAAGTATATTACCATGATTGTATTGTGTTTATAAAGACATCCCAATATTTCACATCAGAGAAGCACAGTGTCATTGTTATTATCACCAATACATTGCAGCACTGCAGTCCTTCCCCACCAGAGCTATGTCTGCATGTAGTGTGTATGATCTCTGTGCCTCTGTCTGCATGGAGTGTGTGTGATCTCTCTGCCTCTGTCTACATTGAGCATGTTTGATTTCTCTGCATCTGCCTGCATGGGGTGTGTATGATCTCTCTACCTCTGCATGGAGTGTGTATGTTCTCTCTGCATGGAGTGTGTATGATCTCTCTGCCTCTGTCTGCATGGAATGTGTATGATCTCTCTGCCTCTGTCTGCATGGAGTGTATTTGATCTCTCTGCATTGAATGTGTATGATCTCTCTGCATGGAGTCCCTATGATGTCTCTGCCTCTGTCTGCATGGAGTGTGCATGATCTCTCTACCCATGTCTGCATGGAGTGTGTATGATCTCTATGTCTCTGTCTGCATGTAGTGTGTATGAATTCCCTGTCTGCATGGTGTGTATGATCTATCTACCTCTGTCTGCATGGAGTGTGTATAATGTATCTGTGTGTATGAATTCCCTGTCTGCATGGTGTGTATGATCTATCTACCTCTGTCTGCATGGAGTGTGCATAATGTATCTGCCTCTGTCCACATGAAGTGTGTATGATCTCCCTGCCTCTGTCTGCATGGAGTGTGTATGATCTCTCTGTCTGCATAGAGTGTGTATGATCTCTCTGCATCTGTCTGCATGGAGTGGGTATACTTTGTTTGCCTTTCTCTGCATAGAGTGTGTATGATCTCTCTGCCTCTGTCTGCATGGAGTGTGTTTGATCTCTCTGCATCTGTCTGCATGGAGTGTGTATGATCTCCCTGCCTCTGTCTGCATGGAGTGTGTATGACCGCTCTGTCTGCATGGAGTGTGTATGATCTCTCTGCCTCTGTCTGCATGGAGTGTGTTTCATCTCTCTGCATCTGTCTGCATGGAGTGTGTATGATATCTCTGCATGGAGTCTGTATGATGTCTCTGCCTCTTTCTGCATGGAGTATGTACGATCTGTCTGCCTTTGTCTGCATGGAGTGTGCATGATCTCTCTGCATCTGTCTGCATGGAGTGTATATGATGTATCTGCCTCTGTCCACATGAAGTGTGTATGATCTTCCTGCCTCTGTCTGCATGGAGTGTGTATGATCTCTCTGTCTGCATGGAGTGTGTATGATCTCTCTGCCTCTGTCTGCATGTAGTGTGTATGATCTCTCTGCCTCTGTCTGCATTGAGTGTGTATGATCTCTCTGCATCTGTCTGCCTGGAGTGTGTATAATCTCTCTGCCTCTGTCTGCACGGAGTCTGTATGATGTCTCTGCCTCTGTCTACATGGAGTATGTATGATCTGTCTGCCTTTGTTTGCATGGAGTGTGTATGATCTATCTGCTTCTCCCTGTATAAAGAGATATACCTTTTTTGAGTACCATTTTCTCTATTTTCTTATTACTTCTGCAATGTTAAAAATTTCAATAAAAATATTTGGATAAATAAATAAATAAATCACTGGCTGCAGAACCACATTAGTGAGTAACCTCTCAACAGAGTCCCATACATTTGACTGAAAACATAGTCCATAAATTGTATTGAAGGTGTGGTCTAGAGTGCACTCACCCTCGCACACGCCAACATTAAATGTGAAAGTCTTCAGTCATATGTGGGGTAAGACGCTGCTTATCTATCCATTAGGATGCATGTGCTCCAATTGTGGAGACTCTCATACATTTAGAAGTGTTAGGACTGCAAGTGACACAGAGTGCCGCAAATGTGCTAACTAAACCCCTGTTTTACCGCATACTGCTGGACAGGTAAATTTGGTTGTTAAGCAGACTGGTTGGTGAATTGTGCTGGAATTTTCTCTGGTTTTGTCTGTCATGCGTTTGCCCTTCCATGTGTTCCTTACTGTGAAGGCCAGTTATAGGTTGGGGCAGGGGCCATCTCTTTGTTACTGGTGTAGGGGACACACTGGGCACCTTTGCGTCCAATGTGCTCCTGTGCCTTTAAGGAGAATTGGTCTACCTCCAGGCCCACCTGGCCCTTATCTATCCATTAGAATGTATGTGTTCCCACTGTGGAGACTCTCATACATTTAGAAGGGTTAGGACTGCAAGTGATACAGAGTGCTGTGAAGTTGCCTTGTTGCTTACACATGCGTTTTAGCTGGTAATTTTCTCTGGTTTTGTCTTTCAACACAGAGCCAGTGCTTCAGGTGTGGATATGGCTGTGTATGGCCTCAGGCAGCGCTGCTCCAGCCACGCCCCCTGACATGTTTAATCCCGCCTATGTCAGTGGGTGTGGCTGGAGCAGCACTGGCTGAGGCCATACACTGTCATATCCATATTTGAAGCACTGGGCCTGTTTTGAGTGGCGTCTTACCCCACATATGTCCACACTTCTGAATTAGTGCTTGATGCCGGCTCATACTTTCTGAATACGGATAGGGACACCTATTATCCTCCAGCTTTGAGTGGCGCTCCAAGTCCACACATGATCACATCAAGAGCAGTCAGCTTTATAGGTGCATAGCACAAGAGGAAACATCCCATCAATGCTGAATTTCAGAAGTCCGGACAGTGGAAGATGTTTAGTAAGTTCAGCAGAGCGACAGCAGTATACTTATCCTCCTGAGTAGATATGTGCACTGCCAAAAAATGTGTACGTTTCTGTTTCATTCGTTTCCTGTTTTATTCGGAAATTTAAAAATTAGAAAAATTTGTAAATTCGTGAATTCGAAAATTCGGAAATTCAGAGATTTGAAAATTGGAAAATTTGGGAATTAAAAAATTCGGAATTTGTAAATTGGAAATTCGAAAATTCGTAAATTTGTAAATTCGAAAATGAGAAAATCCGAAAATAAAAAAGGAAAATCTGAAAATTAGAATGAAAATCCAAAAATTCAAAATAATAACTAACTAACTAATAATAACTAACTATTAAATTATAGGTATTGGAATTTCCTTTTCAAATTTGGCTGTTAGTGAAAGTAATGAATACAGATTTATCTGAAGTTACAAATTATCCGAAATAAAGAATGCCGCATCAAAACAAATGGAACAGAACAAAATAATTAATAATAATGATAATACATTTTTATTATTATTATTGTTATTTATTATTTTTAATTTGTTATGTTCCATTCATTTAGATATGGCATTTGTTAGTACGGATCATTTGTAACTTTGGATAATCTCGTATTCGTTACATTCACTAACAGCCAAATTTGAAAGGAAATTCCAATACCTATAATTTAATAGTTAGTAATAGTCAAGTTATTATTAATTAGTTAATTAATTATTTCAGATTTTCAAATTTTCGGGTTTTAGAATTATCAGATTTTCTTTCTTTTGAATTTTTGGACTTTTGAAATTTCGAATTTCTGAAATTTAGCATTTCTGAATTTCCAAAATTTCGAATTTTCAAATTTTCAAATTTTCGAAAATTCAGAAAAATTCAGAAATTCAGATATTTACGAATTACCTAATTTGTCCAAATTTGTTAAAAAATGAATTTGGAACTAAACAAATTGCACTAATACCCTCCTTGGATTAATGCTGGATTAGGGCCAATGCCATAAACATGGAGGCTTAGTCAGGTTTGTCCTGAAAAACTCAATATAATTCATGCTTGTACAAGGACTCTTTAGTTTTTTTGTTCATTAAATGTTTATTGGATTTTCAACAATACAAGGTGCAGGGCATAGAAGTACAGTATAAGAAAAAGAATAATAAAATAAAAAGTACAGAATACAAATAATATTAATATGCACACGTTTGTTTGTTAATGAGGGCACTCCTGAAGCTGCCAAGCCTATCATAATGCATAACAATGTATACTATGTAGTAGAAGCCATACAGTAGTATTTGCTGCTTTCATAGATCATATGCTTTTATATTTGGTTGTCAAAATTTCCCATTTTTTATCAAATGTTGCACATTTGAGAGAATTGATTGCCAACATACGTTCAAATGTGTAATGTTGTTGAACTGTTCTGATTACATCAGTGATATTCGTGGTGGGTGCATTTTTCCAGGAGCAGAGTACTAAGGATCTAGCTACAAGGTGAATGTGGGATATTACCGGTCTCATTGTGTGGGGGAAGTTGTCTATTCCTACGTGTAGTATTGCCAACGCCGGATTGGGATGGGTAATTATGTCTGTAAGTGATGAGATTAGTCAGAACACTTGATTCCAGAAGCTAGTTAGGTTTGGGCATTCCCAGAACATATGAAGGAGGTGGCCTTTGTAACTGCAATTATGCTGAGGGGAGAAGTGTTTGGAAACATTTTTGCAAGTCTACATGGAGTGTATTGCCATCTGTTAGATACTTTGATCATCATTTCCCAGTGTCCTACACAGTGTGTCAATTTGTGGATTGTTTGAAATGCACATTTCCATTGGTTATTTGTAAACATGGTACCTGGATCTGTCTCCCATTTCCTAATTGCCGCTGTTTTCCTAAACCTTAGTTTGTCTTGTAGGATATTGTAGTATAGTGTTATGCCTTTACAACTGGCTTTCCTAATGGTGAGGTGGTGCCATACCGTGAGCAGTATCTTTATTGTGGGAATGGGATGGGCATATAGAAAATATGCAAACTCGGATGCATGTGAAAAGCGTATGGCTTGGCATATCATATTCTTTCATTAGACATTCTGCTGATTTGGGTGTATTGTTCGTTGTTACGTCTTGGACACTCCGGACCCCGTGACTTAAGAAGTGTTTCAGAGATAACATTGGGGTTTTGGCTTCTAGTATGTTCAGAGGGAAAGGGTATGTTATGATTCAGAATTAAGGATTTGGTGAAGTTTACTTTATAGTACAAGATCTCTCCAAAGGTCTTCAACAGCTCGTGAACTGTAGGTAGTGAGGTAAGTGGGTTTGTTAAGAGTAATATGACATCATCAGGGAACAAATTAACAACATGGGGGTTATTCCCGAATTGGAAACCTGATACCAAAGTTTGTGTTCTGATGGCCTCCACCAGGGGTTCGATCATCAAATTAAAGATTGATGGAAATAATGGGCACCCCTGGCGGGTGCCATTGGTTATGTAGAGAGGAGTGGACAGCATGCTGGATGTGTATACTTGAGCAGAAAGACTCAACTATAAGGCCAGAACTGCATTCAGAATGTGTCCACTGAAACTGAACTTAGAAAGTGTCATTGACATATATTTCCAATGGACTCTATCAAACGCCTTCTCTGTGCCTATAGAGAGCATCAGAGAAAGCGTTTTGGTTTGTTCAACATAGTGTAAGATATTTATAATTCTACGGGTGGCGCCTGAGGTTTGTCTCCCCTTCACAAAGCCCATTTGGTAGCGTTTAATAAGAGATGGTGTAAAATCCGCAAATCTTTTGGCTAGTAACTTAGCATAGACTTTGATGTCTGTGTTTAATAGAGATATAGGTTGAAAGTTGGAGGGTGTGTTGGGTTCCTTTCCTATGTTAGGTAGTGTGACTATATATGCTTTCAGCATCTCTGGGGGAAATATTGCTGTAGATGCGGCTTTAGTAAAGACTGTTTGCATATATGGTGCTAAGGTATTACTGAATATTTTGAAGTATTCATTCGAAAAGCCATCAGGCCCCAGTGATTTGCTGTTGGGTAGGGTAGCAATGATAGATTGGATTTCGGTAGTAGTAAATGGGGAGTTCAGTGTGTGTAATTGGGCCTCCGATAGAGAAGGTAGGTTCAGTGTTTGTAAGAACTTTTGTATGTTGGCTGTTGTAGGTTGGGTAGTTGATGGGTCCTCATGAAGGTTGTATAAGTCACTATAATAATTGGCAAATTGGTTTGCGATATCTTGTGGATCAGTAATCTTGTGTTTAAGGGTAGGGTGGATCAGATGTGCAATTCTAGTTTTAGTAGAGGTTGCTTTGATCCTGTTGGCTAGATATTTGCCTGCTCTATTTGCATTAGCATAAGAATTTAGTTGTAGCCACCTAAGGTGTTTGTCATATTGCTGGGATAATAGCTCTCTCAACTTTTCTCTTAACTGTGAGAGTGTTTGAGCAAGGGTTGGGTTAGGAGAGGTTTTGTTGCATGTTTCTAGGGTGTGTATGTCAGTTAGAATAGCATTGAGTTTGGAGATGTAGAGTTTCTTTTCCCTTGCGCCTAATTGAATTAATATGCCTCTCATGTATGCCTTGTGGGTGTTCCATAAGGATAATGGGTCCTCCACAGAGTGGGCATTATCCTGAAAGAAGTTTTGGAGGTGTTCTTTCGGTAGAGATTTGGGGTTCCTGCATTAACCTAGTATTACTGCGCCAAATGGGTGGGGAAGAGGAGACAACCTGATAATTAATAGACATTGTAATAACCGCATGATCTGACCACGTGATGTCGTGGATCTGAGTGGACGCAGCCTTTTGCAACAGCCATTTATCGGTTAGAAACAAGTCAATGCATGAATATGAGCAGTGCCTGTAAGAGAAAAGGGTATAATCCCTTTAATTTGCATGTTGACATCACATATCAAATAGGTCTGCCTTATGTAATACGTTGCTCAGATGCTTATTACTGTTCCCTTTGTGCGCGGAGGAGTCCATTTGCAGATCAGCAATGAGGTTAAAGTCACCACAGATAATGAGGTTACCATACTGTCAAGATCAAATTCTTTTGAACAGTCTATTTAGAAAACTTGTTTGAAGTGAGTTTGGAGCATATAACGTCACCAGTGTATAAGGTTTTGAATTGATATCTCCTTTCACTATGATGTAGCAGCCTTTGTCATCCAAAATGGTTTCCTTATGTCGGAAAGATAAAGTGTTTCTGAGTGCCAATAACACTCCGCCTTTTTTCTGACCAGGTGTACATGCCAGGAACACATGGGGGAAGTCCCTGTGTGTGCATTTTGGCATTTTAAATACCCGGAAGTGGGTCTCCTGAACGCATAGAATATCTGCTCTGTGCTTTTTGGCCTCAGCCCACATGGAGAGCCTTTTCGCTGAGTGGTTTAGTCCCCTGGCATTAATTGATAAGCAATTAATGGTCGTGGAAGTGGATTGGTTTGGTATGAGCTACTGTGGGGTGTACATACTCACTGTGACCATCGCAGTCCATCATGGATACCAAACTTCTGTGGGGTGGTGCCAGAGCATTTTGTGTGCTCACAGCTGGAGTATACGTTGTGGTTTCTTCAGGTTGGTGTGCTTCATTCATGTGCATAAAGAATAATAAAAAATAAACAAAATTAAAGGAAGAGCTGCAAATAGAACTTTAAGAACAGGATCTTTGAACCGACCCATTTGCAGATGTAACTGCTGTGAAAAAACTTGTGGGAGAAAACAGGGATTTTAACTGTGAACCCCTGCATCCTGAGAGACATGTGTAATTGATTAAACAATTTGTTCATGAGGTACTTTTTTTGGAAGAACGTTTGCGTGAAAACACCTGCCAGTCTTCCTGAAGTGAATGTGGATGTGGGTTTAGTGAGTTGTGCATAGTCTGTTCAGGGATTATTCTCCATTGGCGTAGGGCCGCAGAGTGAAAATTAAAGTCGTGGCCCCATTGTGGGTGACAGACAATTTTGCTGGGTATTTCCATTTGTGGAGTATCTTGTGGTTCCTTAAGACTTTTGTGATTGTCGCCAGATTGCAGCGTTGTTGTAGGGTGTGCCTGGATAGGTCTGGAAGCAATTGAAGCTCAGCATATTGTGGATGTCTATTTTCAGCCCGGCAGGAAGCCATTAAGATCTGCTCTTTAACCTGGTAGTAGTGCACCCTTAAAAGCACGTCCCTGGAGGTATTTTCTGGAAGGAAGGTGTCATGGTTATGCAATAGAGTTTGTCTGTCAGCTTACCTATCACCATGTGTTCATCTCTAGAGACCAGCAGACTCTCACCTGACTGCTTTTATAATCTCTCCTCTAGCATGGCTCCAACTTCTATCAGAGATTAACCTGTGCACTGCAGGCTAGCCCATCTGATCAACCTTTGTGTGTTTGGCTTCCTGTTTCCTGCTTGCCATGTGCTCTACATTTGTTTTCTGTTACCGACCTTGGCATGTTCTCAACTATTCCTGTCTGCTCGTGACCCTGACCTTTTGGCGTGTTCCCTACTATTTCTGAGTCAGAAACCATGAACCAGACCGAGACAGAAGTACAGTTAAATCACACTTTTTTATTAATAAAATTAAAAAATGTAAATAGAGTAAGCATAGTCAAAGCATACCCAGAGTCCAGTAAGCGGATCGGGTAGTCAGCCAAGCCAGAGTTCAGTAACCGGATCGGGTAATCAGCCAAGCCAAGGTTCAGTAACCAGATCGGGTAATCAGTCAGGCCAGAAGTCAGAGATTCATGTAGAGAAACAGCAAGCAGGATAAGGAGCCAGAAGGGATGTCAGCAAAGCCAGTCTTAAACAGGAATGCAGACGATGGTTTCTTGTGATGTGACCAAGGTGAAGGCAGAGATGAAGTGAGCTGGACAGCTATAAGTAGGCAGGTCAGACGAGCAGGATCAGGAACAGCTGGGTAACTGTGGAGAGAGATGAGAGCTGGCAATTAGCCGACAGCTGAGCCAGCCCTGACAGTACCCCCTCCTCAATGACCCCTCCCCCTCGGAGGACCACCGAACCTGAGGGGAAAACGTCTATGGAAATGACAGAGGAGGGCAGGGGCATGTATGTCCGTGGATGAGACCCAGGAGCGTTCCTCCGGACCGTACCCATTCCAATGCACCAGGTACTGTATACGCCCACGGAACCTACGGGAGTCAACAATGGATTGTACCTCATACTCCTCATGGTTCTCAACCTGTATAGGGTTAGGACGTGGCACCGAGGTGGTAAATCGGTTGCAGACCAACGCTTTCAATAAGGAGACATGAAACACATTTGAGATGCGCATACTAGGAGGGAGGTCCAACGCATAAGCCACTGGGTTAATCCTGCGAAGGATACGGAAAGGCCCAATAAACCAAGGTGCGAACTTCAGTGAGGGAACACGAAGTCGGAGGTTGCGAGATGACAGCCAGACCCTGTCCCCAACCTGGTAGGAAGGCGCAGGCAGGCGTCTGCGGTCAGCATGGAGTCTTTACCTATCATTAGCATGACGCAAAGCCTCCTGGACTTGTGCCCAAGTGGAACGAAGACCACGGAGATGCTCCTCTAACGCAGGAATACTCTGAGGAACAAACGAGTCAGGCAACATGGGAGGTTGGAAACCATAATTCGCCATAAACGGAGACAGAATTTAAGGCACTGTTGTGAGCAAACTCTGCCCATGGTAATAGATCTTACCAGTTGTTATGATGGACAGAAATATAGCAGCGTAGGAATTGCTCCAAGGACTGATTTGCTCGTTCTGTGGCCCCATTAGACTGTGGGTGATACGCAGAGGAGAAAGCAAGCTGAATTCCCAATTGTGCACAAAAGGCTCACCAGAACCGGGAGACAAACTGACTACCCCTGTCCGAGACAATCACCTTGGGTAGCCCATGTAAGCGAAAGATCTCCCGAGCAACAATGGAAGCCAGTTCCTTAGAAGTAGGCAACTTCTTAAGTGGAATACAATGACACATCTTTGAGAACCGGTCAACCACCATAAGGATAACAGTGTTGCCTTGGGATTTGGGCAACTCCACAATGAAATCCATAGACACGTGGGTCCAGGGCCTCTCTCCATTGGGTATGGGTACGGGAATCGGAGGATGATACACACCGCACAACGGCGATACTCTCCAATCTCACATCATTGCTCCCGATTGTCTCTACATGCCTCCTACTTACCCTTACCTTTCTGGCTACCTACTCCACCATTTCACCTATAGTGAACTGCATTACCCCATGTTAGTAGCCCTGAATGTCCTATTCATTAGCAGGCATTTCCAAAATCCTCTGTGCTATTACCCACATGGTGGATGTAAATTACCCAGGGCCGCACGACTTACCACTCCCTCCATACTAGCTACTTACCTGCATACCTGTCTACTCATAAGGATTATCATTTATTATTTGAAGCTGCATTATCAATTATTATTCCATTTGTGTTAGATGAGAGGAGTGCATGTGCTGTATGCATGTGGTGGTCATCTGTGCTCTGTTTTTAGACAACGTTGTCTATTTTATTATTGGTGATGGTATCTGGTTTTCAACCATTTTTTTGATTGGTGTTTAAGTGAATTATTCTCAATAAAATGTATATATTTTTGCTATATTGCTTGTTCCTCCTTGATGAATTGCTTTCTTTTGTTTTTTGATAAGTCTGGAGCACGGCAGTATGGAGACACTCTGGGACAAAGCAACGGTCACAAGGTTTCTCAGGAGGAGCATCGACCTGAGCAACAAGAATTTTGTCACCCAAAGGAGAAGTAAAACCGTAGCCAGAATACTATCAGGAGGAATCACAGGAACCGGAACTGACTCCAACTTGGAAGTGGAGGAAAATTGCTGTGACAAGGCGTCAGCCCTTAAATTCTTAGTACCGGGTAAGAATGAGACAATGTAATTGAAACTTGACAAGAAAAGAGCCCATTGCGCCCTTCTGGGAGAGAGACATTTAGCCTCAGACAAGAATGTGAGATTCTTATGGTCAGTAAGAATGAGAACCGGCACAGTGGTACCTTTGAGGAGATGTCTCCATTCTTTCAGGGCTAAAATTATTGACAACAGCTCTCTGTCACCAATCTCATAATTGCACTCCGCAGGTGACAATTTCTTGGAAAAGTAGCCATAAGGACGCATAGCACTCTCAGAGGTGGGACGTTGAGACAGAAGGGCACCAACACCTGGCTTAGAAGCATCAACCTCAAAGATAAAATGTAACGTAGGATGAGGATGTGCCACATCCACACAGGAGCAGAAACAAATGCGGCCTTGAGACTCTCAAAGACCTTAATGGACTTTCGGAGGCCAACTCTGTGGGTTACCGTTCTTTCTGGTCATATCTGTCAGGGACTTGACCAGAGACGAGAAGTTATGAATAAACTTCCGATAATAGTTGGCAAAGCCAAGGAAACGCTGCAGAGGACGTAAACCCAGGGGTCAAGGCCACTGTAGGACTGCCGAAAGTTTCTCTGGGTCCATCGAAAAACCAGCAGTGGAAATTACATAGCCCAGGAAATTAGCCTGTTCACGATGGAACTCACACTTCTCCAGTTTACAATAGAGATTGTTCTCTCTTAGTTTCTGAAGCACATGACAGACATCTGTGTGGTGGCTCTCCAGGGACATGGAAAATATGAGGATATCATCGAGATAAACCACCACACATAACTGCAACAAATCTCGGAGGACATTGTTAATAAATCCCTGGAAAACTGCTGGGGTGTTACAAAGGCCAAAAGGCATTACAAGGTACTCATAATGGCCTGTTCTGGTATTAAACGCAGTTTTCCACTCGTCGCCCTCCTTAATCCTCAGGAGATTGTAAGCCCCTCTCAAATCAAGCTTCGTGAAAACCGTTGCTCCCTTGAGGCGGTCAAATAACTCAGTAATCAATGGAATCGGGTAGGCATTCTTAATCGTGAAATGATTGAGACCCCTATAATCAATACAAGGTCTCAGTTCATCTCTTCTTCTTTACAAAGAAGAAACTGGCACCAGCAGGACACAAGGATTTGCGGATGAAACCTAGAGAAAGTACATCTGCAACATACTCCTCCATGGCTTTATCCTCCAAGACCGACAAAGGGTAAACCCGGCCACGAGAGGGTATGGCACCAGGTTGAAGGTCAATTGCGCAATCATATGGCCGGTGTGAAGGCAAACTACTGGCTTGACCTTTGTCAAAGACATCGCTAAGATCACCGTACTCCACTGGCAGGGAAGAAAGTGAAGAGGTGCACAGGACCTTGGCTACCTTCTGGAAGCATTTCTCACTGCATTGTGGTGACCAGGACAGAACCTCAGCACGGAGCCAATCAAAAGAGGGGTTGTGCCTCTGTAACCTAGGATAACCAATAACCAACAGAAACGTAGGTGAGGAAATAACTTGGAATTGGATTATCTCATGGTGAAGTGCCCCTATGGCCATGGACAATGGAACTGTCTCATGAGTCACATCCCATCAAGAGCCTGAATGGCAAATGAAGCGTCATGCAGCTGCAGTGGAATCAAGTGCTTTGATACAAAGACAGCATCAATTAACAGGCCTGCAGCCCCAGAGTCGATTAGAGCCTGTGTCACGATAGACTACTTAGCCCAAGAAAGGGTGACCGAAACCAGAGGCTTACCTTTCTGGATAACTGGGGACGACACAACGCCACCTAAGGTCTGTCCATGACAGGACTTCAAGTTTTGGGTGTTCCCAGGACGGGTAGGACAAGACTTCAAAAAGTGACCTGCCTGGCCACAATAAAGGCACAATCTCTCCCTCCTCCTAAGGGCTCTCTCATATGCAGAGAAACGCGTGAAGCCCAAGTGCATGGGTTCATCTTCACTGACTGACTCGGTACCAAGAGCATGGGAGGTGAGGGAGGCAAGGGTGGGACTGCAAAGCTCGGAGGCAAACGTACAGGAGGCTTCCGCAAGCGCTCCTTAAAAGAAAGTCTTTTTCTGAGTCTGAAGTCAATGAGGATGGCAAACAAGATCAAGCTCTCCAGCTCAGTCAGTATATCTCAGGGTGCTATCTCATCCTTGATGGAATCCGAGAGACCATGAGAAAAAGCAGCCATGAGAGCCTCATTGTTCCAAGCAACCTCTGCTGCCAGAGTACGGAACTCAATGGCGTAGTCGGCAACAGTTCTTGTACCCTGTTTGATGGACACGAGGCACTTGGCAGCAGAAGCGGAGCGTGCAGGAACATCAAATACCCTTTTAAAGGAGGCCACAAACTCAGGGTAACTCATTACAACAGGTTTTTGCATCTCCCATAGAGTGTTAGCCCAGGCCAATTCTCTCTCAAAAAGCAAAGATATCACAAACCTTACTTTGCTTCTGTCTGTGGGAAAAAGATTGCTGGGGAAGCGGGGCGGAACCAGACATACCTCTTTTAGAGGTAATACTCAAGGCGGGTGCCTGCACATAGACTGGTGCAGCAGCAGGGATGGCCTGCAACTCAGGTTGTACCGGAGCAGCCACAGTGGGGGATTCCAGGTGAGCCGTGCGACTCAGGAGCATTTGTAACGCCATGGCAAACTGATCCAGGCGGTGATCTTGCTCATCCAATCTGGAAAAAATATTACCAACAAGTGGATTGACTGTATCTTCTGAATTGTCACTGTCACAAACCATGAACCAGACCGAGACAGAAGTACAGTAAAATCACACTTGTTTATTAATAAAAATAAAAAGGTAAATAGAGTAAGCATAGTCAAAGCATTGCCAGAGTCCAGTAACCGAATCGGGTAGTCAGCCAAGCCAGGGTTCAGTAACCAGATCGGGTAATCAGCCAAGCCAGAGTTCAGCAACCAGATCGGGTAATCAGCCAGGCCAGAAGTCAGGGATCCAAGTAGAGGAACAGCAAGCAGGATAAGGAGCCAGAAGGGATGTCAGCAAAGCCAGTCTTAAACAGGAACAATGGTTTCTTGTGATGTGACCAAGGTGAAGTCAGAGATGAAGTGAGCTGGACAGCTATAAGTAGGCAGGTCAGACGATCAGGATCAGGAACAGCTAGGTAACTGTGGAGAGAGATGAGAGCTGGCAATTAGCCGACAGCTGAACGGCCAGCTCAGAGAAGGAGGGGCTGATCCTGCCCTGACATCCTGTTTGCCTGTGACCCTGAACCTTTGGCGTGTCTCTGTTGTCCTTGTCTGCTTGTGGCCCCGGCCTTGGCTTATTCCCTTACTATCCCTATCCTCCTGTTGCCTACTGTGGGCATGAGCTAGGGGACCCTGGGGGTCGCAACCTGGAGCCAGTTTCAGCCCAGTCCATCCTCACAACTAGCGGCTCTGGTGAACACCTGCTGGCTCTTATAGGGCGTACACACGGTCGGACTTTGTTCGGACATTCCGACAACAAAATCCTAGGATTTTTTCCGACGGATGTTGGCTCAAACTTGTTTTGCCTACACACGGTCGCACAAAGTTGTCGGAATTTCCGATCGACAACCACGCGGTCACGTACACCACGTACAACGAGACTAGAAAAGGCCGGTTCAGAACCAAGCCCGGCACCCTTTGGGCTCCTTTTGCTAATCTCGTGTTAGTAAAAGTTTGGTGAGAGACGATTCGCGCTTTTTCAGACTCGTGGCTTTCAGATCGTTTTCTGGCGTTCAGTTTGTGCTTGTGGGTTTGTATCTGCTCTTCAGTGCGTGCAGTCAGTTCGTATCGGAGTTTTCTGTGTGATCTTGCCCGCTCGTTGCTGTTTTTCAGGTCGCTCTTCACAGGCCTTGCTGTTCTTCAGTGCGTTCTGTTACTTCGTTCTGAGCAGCCGACCGTTTTCTAGCCATGTTTCGTATGGGTACTCCTCGTAGAGTTCGTGCTGTGCGGGGGCTTGGTGTTGGGGTCCTGACCTTGACACAGGAGTTCATGGACCAAGAATTGGTTGCTTCAGCGTGACCAGTTCTCTCATATGCCTTTGCTCCGTGAGACCCGTGAGAATAATCCTGATGATTTCAGGAACTTTCTCAGGATGACGGACCCCGTATTTCACCATTTGTTGGCTTCGCTGACCCCTTATATCAGCAGGCAGGATACCTGCATGAGGCAAGCCATCACTCCGGAGCAGAGGTTGGTCGCTACCCTGCGGTATTTGGCCACAGGGAGAAGCCTGCAGGACCTCAAGTTCTCGACAGGCATCTCCCCCCAGGCTCTTCTTTGTGGACATTTACTGCTTGTGTTTGTTTGAGCTGACCCTGACAGAAATGTGTGGAGTGCAGAAAATGTCGTGATTGTGTAACCTTATACAAAGCACTGTTGGCTGTTATTTACTAAATGCAAAGACACTTTGCACTACAAGTGCACTTGCAACTGCACTGAAACTGCACTTGTAGTGCAAAGAGGATTTGCCCTTAGGAAATTACCCCCATTTTCTCATAAAACAACAATTACATCACCCCAAAAGTGTTGTAGTGTTGAGACAATAATCCACACATTCTTGATGAACAATCTTTTTAATACCTGCACAATCACATGTGCATTTACCAAAGGTTTTTCTGACAAACCGACATGTTTGTTGTATAACAATTTTTGTGGTGTCATTATCCAAAATCAAAATGTGCATTTTATAGAAAACAGGCCTGTGTAAAACCCACAAGAAAGACACAAATCTTGATCTTACAAAGTTCACATTTGGTAGAACTGGAAGGCAATATCAGACATGAGTATTTAGGAACTGTGTTTGATATTGCGTTCAGATGGGGGGAAATCACCCCTGGAAAAGCCAAATTTGGAAGATGCACACAAATTTCACAATGTCAACATGTGCTATCTGCCATCATGGGGGATCAAGGGACGTGTTTTGGGGGAGAAAGCCCTTCCTCACCGCTACTTTATAATTGAGGAAGGTGTTGCACCCCCAAAACGCGTCCATTGATCTCCCGTGATGGCAGATAGCACATGTTGGCACACTGTGTGCATCCTCCAAATTTGGCTTTGGGAAAAATCACAAAAACATTTCGCACATTGTAGCACACAAAAGAAGAAAGTGATTTGGAGGGGTTTTAAACTCGCCCCAAAACATCAATGATGTTTTTATATTTTGGAATAACATCATTGATGTTTTGCTTGATGTTTTCCAATTGTAAATTACACCCCATGATCTCCCCGATCAGGATCTGGGCACTTTCGGATGTGAAAGGATCTTCATCCACAACCTCACGATCACCTAAAAAGAGAGGAAACCCAAAATAAATTAGGTTTGCAAAAAAATGCCGCCATCCATCTCTTATCTGAGCCTGTGGTTGCAGACACTCACCTGTTGTGGTGACTAGTTCCACCACGTCTTCTTCCTCCTGCTCATCTTGTGTTGGGGGTATTTCCCCTTCTTCCAGAGGGGGGGGGGCTCTGGTCTCCTCGGATGAGGGGTGTCCTTCGAGTTTTTTCTCCCCTATGTAAAACAAAAATGGTATAATTAGCACACAGATATTTAATGTCAGAACTATAAAGATGAAACATTGCTTGGAAGTGGGGTACAATGATCTATTTTAGCCGAGTTCCAAGATGTAGCTTTTTTAGTGTCCTTTGTCAAGCTGCAATACTTTACCTGTTTAGTACAAGCTTCACAGATGTAGCCCCCCCTATAGTATACACTGGAGCACCTGTGTGCCCCCCCTAATAAAAAGGGTGTTCTGGGGTCCCACACTAGTGCTCCAGTGTCCACATGTGAAAACAGCTGCTGAGTGTCCTCTCCTTACACACAATCTAGTTTGCATTTCATTCTAGTAACAAACCCATCTACACAACCCAATTCTTTGAAGACAAGTATAGGGCGTCAAAATGGTGGCCAAATGCATATGGCCTAAACAATGGTATTTTATCGTCCGAAATAAAAATGTGTGATCCGAACGAATAATGTGCCCATGAACATGAAAGTTGCCATTTTAAACTGTACAACAGTTCCTAAAAGCACATGGAGCAGCACGAACGTAATAAACACAAAAAAAATAGGAACACAGCACAAATATTTACTTTTTTGCAGCACTCTCTGGATCTTTCTGTACTGCTCGTGTTCTCGTAATTTCAGGTCCGACCACCGCTTCCTGAGCTGATCTTTCGATCGTCGTACCCCGAATTTCGGGTGCAGACTCCTGACCACTTTCGCCATGATCTTGGCCTTTCGGACATTGGGGTTGGGGTAAGGCCCATACTTTCCATCATAGTCAGCCTTCTTCAGGATGTCCACCATCTCCAACATCTCCCCAAAGGACATATTTGAGTCCTTTAATCTCCTTCTGGATCGGGACGTTTCAGGCTCCGGCCTTTCCTCCTCCTCCTCCTCCTCGTTGCTGTAATTAGCACGATCCTGCTGTCTATCCACCATGTGCTCTTCCCCCACTGCGCCGAACGAAAAGGGGCGGGGAATAGACTAGAAAGAACGTCAGGGGCGGGCGGAGTTATACGCATGCGCAGTGTGTATAAATCGTAACGCGCGCGTCTTACGTACGATCTGTGAGCGGAGGAAGGAGCATCGGAGATGCCGATCGTGCTAACGAAGGTAGGATCTAAACTTGGGCCTATACTGCTTCGAAATGGAAGCCTATATTGTAACAAGATTAGGGGAGTTTGGCCTGACATTAGGGTTTGTCTTGTGTTGTGTCTTGCAGAGAAAATGGATGGGTTCAACGACCACAATTTCCTGCCCCTAAGGTATGTGTGTGGTGGAAAAATCTGGACAGCCGCACTCCGGATTGGAAAAGTGAAAAATAAAATCCTCTTTATTGAAAAAGTAATAACATGATTAAAATCCGTACATGGCTTTGTTGGGATAATGCAGCATAACCGCTAACGCGTTTCACGCTCCCATAGAGCGCTTACTCATAGTTACTCATGCATTATCCCAAAAAAGCCATGTACGGATTTTAATCATGTTATTACTTTTTCAATAAAGAGGATTTTATTTTTCACTTTTCCAATCCGGAGTGCGGCTGTCCAGATTTTTCCACCACACACATACCTTTGGAACAGCAATTGCCGGCACCTGGGGCTCTCACAATCATCCACACAGCGGAGGACGGGAAGTTTGAACACGGTCACCTAGAGCGGTGGTAACTATTTCGTTAATTTCCTGCCCCTGTTCATTGACAAGTACAGGGAGCTGCCCTGTCTGTGGCAAGTGAGACACCCCCACTATAATCACAAACAGAAGAGGCAGGCAGCGCTGGAGAAACTGCTGGAGTTGGTGAAGCCGGTGGTCCCCACAGCAACCATCCCTTATTTAAAAGCAAAAATTGGTGGCCTGAGGAGCACGTATCTTAGGGAGTGCAAGAAGGTCACAGATTCCCAGAGGTCCGGAGCTGCAGCAGATGACGTTTATGTCCCCAGGCTGTGGTACTACGAGAGACTGCGATTTCTGTCAGACCACACTGAAGTCAGGGAATCCCTCTCCACTCTACCTTCCACCCTTCCTTCCATCCCAGCTGAGGCTTCTGATGTCCAACCTGGGCCTTCCAGCCAGGAAGAAGTGGAGGAGCCCAGCTGGAGTCAGGTATAGCATTTTCTACAGATTTATGGGCAATAAAGAAATGATGTTTACTAGATGTTAGTATTGATCACTAATTGCTGATTAAAAAAAGTATTTTACATATCAATAGACAGTAGTGGGCACCCAAAATTGGGACAAGAATGAAAATGCTGGGCTCAGAATGATAGTCTGTTGTATTTGTTAACATTCAATTTGCAGCAGTCAGGAGGTGAAAATTGTGTGTGATTGATGTAAAAAATACTAAAACTATGTCCCTTTTTCATACACAGGAAGACCTCAGCCAGGAGGAGGCTGTGGAATGTGGCAGCCAGGAGGAGGCGGGGATTAGTGGCAGCCAGGAGGAGGCAGGGCTAAGTGTCAGCCAAGAGAAGCCTGGGACAAGTCGCAGCCTGACTGAGTCTCAGGTTCCTCCCCTCCGCCTGCCACATAAACGAGCCAGGAAGATGACTCCCAGTCCTGTGCAGGATTCAGCATACAGGCTGATCCAGGAGGCTTCGGCGTCCCTCAGAGCCTTCCCCAGTCCTGAAGAGGCCTTTGCCTGCATGGCTGCCACCAAATTGCAGGGCATGCAGGAGGGCCAACGCAAGATCTCTGAGGACCTGATTTATAAAGTCCTACGTAAGGGGGAGAGTGGGGAACTGACACACAAGACGGATGTCATTGAGATCGACGATCCTCCTCCTCCTCCTGCTGCCACAACTCCACCACCACAGCCAAAGCCTGTAAGGAAGCGTGGAAGGAAGACCAAAGAGTGATTGCCCTGGGTTCAGTCTGGTCTGACAGAAGATGCAGTCTCTCGTATGACCACAGCCTGGGGACACAGATGTCATCTGCTGCTTTCCGGATCTCTGGGACTTCTGGACCAGACTGCCCTCCCTTAGATATGGACTCCTCAGGCCACCAATTTTGCTTTTAAATAATTGATGTCTGCCCTGGGGGTCCAAGGCTTTGCCCACTTCTGCAGTTTCTCCAGCGTTGCCTCCCTCTTTGTTTTTTTATAGTTGTGACCCCTTAATAAAAATTTTTCGGTAAATTCTACTCTCCTGTGTGTGTTTTCATCCAAAAAGGACAGTTTGTTGGTGACGATTCAGGTACATTTCTAACATAAAATGTGAAATTAACAAGGGACAACAACACCAAACAATCTCCTACAGATTAAATAGAACAACATATCAATGGTGTTGTGGGAACTTGTCACAAAAAACACACAAACATTTTCGGGAGTACAAATCAAAATCACCAAAAAAAAAAATTAAAAAAGAGAAACACAAAAAAAGAATCTACATTAAAGTCAAAAAAAAAAAAAAAATATGTTGTCAGATGTGAGAAATCAAAATATATTGAGGGAATCCCGATAAATAGTAACGGAAGAAGTTTGTGAGAAGTGTGTGTGAATATGAGCAGCAAAACTACTTAATTCTTGTCACATTATAAAGAAGAAGACAGTGCGCTGTATTAAACCATTTTGAACATTGCAGCGTGACGAAAGTGCTGTATCCATTGCGAACGCTAAGTTTACCAGAACGAGCTGTCCCATGTCGGAATTTCTTCTGAGCATGCGTGGCACTTTGTGCGTCGGAACAGGCCACACAAGGTCGGAATTGACGCGATCGGATTTTGTTGTCGGAAAATTTTATCTCCTGCTGTCCAACTTTGCGTGTCGGAAAATCCGATGGAAAATGTCTGATGGCGCCCACACACGGAATTTCCGACAACATGCTCCGATCGGACATTGTCCATCGGAAAATCCGACCGTGTGTACGGGGCATTAGACTCCGCGCCCTAGGGAATCTTATTCTCTAAACCCGGTGGGATCCATGTTGGTGTTCCAGCGGCCCTGCCTTCCTCACCACCCTGACTCCCATCCACAGCCATAGGGTCCACTACCTTGCGGTGCACCCCTGATCCCCCCTGATCCCAACGGTGTGCATCTGTCACCTAGCCTCCCTCAGGTGACCTGATAGTTTGATCAGCCATGGACCCGGCTGCTTCCTGCAGCCGATCCATTGCGGGGCATAGTTCGCAGACTCGAGACCCAGAAATCTAATAAGACTCAGGTGATGCAATTCCTTCAAGATCTGGCTTCCCGCTTCGAGCAACTCCAGGCCTCCTTGGGAACCCCAAACCTGCAGCCTGAAGTACAATCAGCAGCTGCGCCTATCACACCAGTCGCAGCCATGCATTCATTATTACTGCCAGCTCTGTCCCGTTTCTCTGGGGACTCCAAGGCCTGCAGGGGCTTCCTCAGCCAATGCACCATTCATTTTGAGCTCCAGCCTCAAAACTTTCTGTCTGATCGGGCTAAGGTAGCCTATATCATTTCCCTCCTTTCCGATGAAGCTTTAGCCTGGGTTGCCCCCCCGTGGGCAGAGTTCTCCCACAATAATCATGTCAACGTCAGTTCTCAGAAAACACCCTTTGTCACTGTTTATGGAAGACATCCTCAACTCCCTCTTCCTATGACCTGTTCTTCTGACATTACAGCTTTGGCTACTGTTCAGGAATCATTCAATTCCATGTGGGCTGACGTTCATTATTCCCTCCAGAAATCTGCCAACAAATTCAAGAGTTTTGCTGACCGTCGCAGGCGTAAGCCGCCTTCTCTTCAGCATTGAAACAAAGTCTGGCTCTCCACCAGGAACTTCAGACTCTGGGTTCCTTCTCTCAAATTTGCCCCAAGATTCATTGGTCCGTACACCATAACTTCTAAATTGAATCTGGTTTGTTTCAAGCTCCAGATTCCCAAAAGCCTCAAAATCTCTAACTCCTTCCATGTTGACCTTCTGAAGCCTTTAGTCCTCAATAAGTTCTCTCGTCCTCTCTCTACTGAAGTGCCAGTCTCTGAGGATAATCAGGAGTACGAGGTTAGCCAAATTTTGGATTCCCGACTCTGTAGAGGCATTCTCCAGTACCTTGTGCATTGGAAAGGGTTTGGTCCTGAGGAGAGGTCATGGATCACAGCTTCTGAGGTCTTTGCACCTCGTCTGTTGAAGAAGTTTCATCTGAAGTTCCCCTCTAAACCTGGTCCCAGGTGGGGAAGGGGAGGCCTCGTAAGAGGGGGGGTACTGTCATGGTTATGCAATAGAGTTTGTCTGTCAGCTTACCTATCACCATGTGTTCATCTCTAGAGACTAGCCGACTCTCACCTGTGTCACGTACCTGGTAGGTTGTGAGCCTGGAGTGCAGAGAAGGACCTCCCTTACAGCTCCCACTCCTGTTCCTCTGGAATGGAGACAGAAGGCCAGGAGTGAGGAGTGGTATGGGTGCCTGGCAGGATCAACAGTCACCGGAAGTTCAGGAGTGGTGACACCCTCTGGGTCCAGAAGCTGAAGAGGAAGCTGGATCACAGAAAGGACCCGGAGCCACAGCAGATAAGGAAGCAGGTAAGTAAGCAGGACTGGAACCAGGAACAAAGCAGCGGGTAGTAGCCTGGAATGCTGGACTGGAACCTGGAACAAGCAGCAGGTAGTAGCCTGGAACCCTGGATTAGAACCTGGAACAAGCAGCAGGTAGTAGCCTGGAACGCTGGACTGGAACCTGGAATAAGGCAGCAGGTAGTAGACTGGAACGCTTGACTGGAACCAGGAACAAGGCAGCAGGTAGTAGACTGGAATGCTGGACTGGAACCAGGAACAAGGCAGCAGGTAGTAGACTGGAACGCTGGACTGGAACCAGGAACAAGGCAGCAGGTAGTAGACTGGAATGCTGGACTGGAACCAGGAACAAGGCAGCAGGTAGTAGACTGGAACGCTGGATACAGGTGTCAGACTGAGGGGTGGTCAAACAAGCCAGAGGTCGGTATCGGTCGATCAGCAGAGGTACCAGGGACAACACAGAGGGATGGTCAGGCAAGCCAAGAGGGTCTGGTGCAGGCGGATAGCAGGATGGTCTAACAGGAAGCCGGGTCAGATAGCAGAGTACACAGGTCAGATCAGGTTAAGGTACACGGAACGCTGTAGAGCAGACAGCGGGGATGGAGTGTGACAGGCCGGTTTAAATAGCCCGCCTGGCACTAGCGGGAGTGCGCGCGCGCGTGCCCGTGCGTGACAGCACCCGTGAACCTGCGTCTGGATCGCTGATTATTGGCAGGATCTTCATGACATTGCCCCCCCAAGGGGCAGCCTCCGGATGCCCCTTTGAAGGAATTTCTCCGGATGGGCTCCTTTAAAAGATTGTAAAAGATTTTCAGCATGAATATTATCCTCGGGTTCCCAAGAATTTTCTTCTGGGCCGAACCCCCTCCATTTTATCAAAAATTGATTTTGGTTGCCTCTTCTCCTATGGTCCATGATAGCCTCCACCTCGAATTCTTCCTCCCCATCCACCAAAATTGGATCAGGAGGATCCGTACTTCGGCCTGGAAATGGGTTAGAAACAGAGGGTTTGAGTAGAGACACATGAAATACTGGATGCACTTTTAATGAATCCGGAAGTTCAAGTTCGTATGCCACCTCATTAATTCTTCGCTTAACAGGAAATGGGCCAAGAAACTTGTGACCCAATTTCTTTGATGGGCAAGCCATCCTGAGATTTACTGTAGATAACCATACCTGGTCCCCGGGTGTAAGTAACAGCTCACCTCGTCTCTTCTTATCAAAAGTTGCTGTATTATACTCCTGGGTCCTGGTCATGGTCTCCTGCAAAACTTGATTGTTGGAAGTGAAGAAGTCCAACCTCTCCTGAACTGCGGGTACTGTGCACTCTGGAAGAGAATTAGGCAGAAAAGAAGGGTGGTAACCATAATTTGCAAAAAATGGGGTTTGTTTGATAGCGGAATGAATAGAGTTGTTGTAGGCAAACTCAGCCAATGGAAGAACAGAAATCCAATCATCCTGGGCAAATGAAGAAAAACAGCGTAAATATTGTTCAAGAGTCTGGTTTGTTCTCTCTGTTTGCCCATTAGTCTGGGGGTGGTAAGCAGATGAAAATGAGAGTTCAATCTTCAATGTTTTGCATAGAGACCTCCAGAATCGGGAGGTAAACTGTACCCCCCGATCTGAAACAATATTAACTGGTACCCCATGGAGCCTGATGACTTCTCTAATGAATGCCTGTGCCATTTCTGTAGCTGAGGGAGTGCCCTTCATTCGGACAAAGTGGGCCATCTTCGACAACCGGTCTACTATGACAAAAATTGAGGTGAAACCCCCAGCCGGAGGTAATTCCACAATAAAATCTATAGAAAGCATCTTCCAAGGCCTATCTGGGACAGGTAATTGCTTTAGCAAACCCCATGCCTTGGTCCTGTGCCCCTTGTTTCTGATACAGGTGGTACAGGATTCAACAAATCTCCTACAATCATCACGTAACTGAGGCCACCAAAAGGTACGCTGTACCAGATCAGTAGTCTTAGCCACTCCAAAATGCCCAGCAAAAGCATGGTCATGACAGAGTTCTAGTACTGAAACTCGTAGTTCTTCAGGTATAAAAATCCTATTCTCGTGCCATAATAACCCATCCTTAACTTGGAGTTCTGACCTAATGGAAGACCCCAATTCTGCGGAAGCCTACCTAATCCGGGAAAGCAGATCTCCCTGAAGCAAAAGAAAATTCCCCGGGGACAGAATGGTGTCCGGAGGGGAAACCTCTTGGGGCTTATGAAACATCCTGGATAGCGCATCAGGCTTGGTATTCTTGGAGCCAGGGCGATAAGTGACATGAAAAGAGAACCTGGAGAAAAAGAGGGCCCACCTGGCTTGGCGTGGCTTCAACCTTTTTGCAGACCTCAAATACTCCAGGTTCTTATGATCTGTAAAAATTAAGACTGAATGAGCGGCACCCTCTAGCAGATAGCGCCACTCCTCCAACGCGGATTTGATAACCAATAATTCTCTGTCACCTACATCATAATTTTTCTCTGCCGTGGACAATTTACAAGAGAAGAAGGCCACAGGATATAACAGGGCCTTAGTTCCCTGTCTTTGGGACAACACTGCCCCTACCGCAATTTCGGATGCGTCCACCTCTAGTACAAATGGCAGAGAGGAATCTGGATGTTTTAGCACGGAAGCAGAGGTAAAAAGGCCCTTGAGAGTCTCGAAAGCCTTTTGAGCCTCAGCAGACCAGTGGAAACGTGTACCCTGTTTAGTTAGCTGTGTGATGGGTGTGATGATGGCTGAAAACCCCTTAATAAATTTACGGTAGAAATTAGCGAATCCAACGAATCGATGGATCCCCTTCTTATCTGTAGGGACTGGCCAGTCTAGTACTGGAGTGACCTTTTGGGGGTCCATCTTAATGCCCTTGCTGGAAATGATTAACCCCAAAAATGGAATACTTTCCTGTTCAAATTCACATTTCTCAGCTTTTGCATATAGACCGTGTTGTCGAAGCCGGGCCAATACACTTCTGACGTGCCTGCGATGGGATTCAAGGGAACAAGAAAAAATTAGTATGTCGTCTAAATAGATGATAACAAACAGATCTAGAAAGTCTCGTAAAACATCATTGATGAAGTACTGGAATGTAGCAGGAGCATTGCACAGCCCAAACGGCATCACAAGGTATTCAAAATGTCCATAACGGGTACGAAAGGCGGTCTTCCATTCGTCTCCGTCCCTAATACGAACCAAATTGTAGGCTCCACGGAGGTCAAGCTTAGTGAATATGGTAGCTGTCCCAAGTCTTTGGAACAGCTCTGGTACCAGAGGAAGAGGGTAACGGTTCTTTACAGTGATTTTGTTCAGCTCACGGTAATCTACACATGGTCTGAGGGTCTTGTCTTTCTTTTGTACGAAGAAGATACCTGCACCTGCTGGAGACGTGGATGGACGAATTAAGCCTTTCTTTAGATTCTCATCGATATATTCTTTTAAAGCCCCTTCTTCCACTTCTGTTAAAGGAAATATTCTTCCAAAAGGTATCTCGGCACCGGGGAGTAATTCGATAGGACAGTCATAGGCCCGGTGAGGGGGTAAGACCTCTGCCCCCTGCTTGCTGAATACATCTAAGAAATCATGATATGCAGAAGGGATGGAAAGGTGTAGACTAGGATCTGTGTTCAAACAGAGCAGGGTAGGATTCTTCTGAGTGTCCTGAAGTCTACAAGACTGTTGGCAATATGGGGAGGAAAAGGTAACCTCACCTGTGATCCAATTAATGTCAGGATTGTGGGCCTGTAACCATGGCATGCCGAGGATTATGGGGAACATAGGTGAAGCGATGATATCTAGGCGTAACTGTTCTTGATGAGAATTGGAGATGGAAACGGGTATTGGTACAGTCTCTTGGGTAACAGGCCCTGACTTAATGGCTGTTCCATCAGCTAGATGAATGGAAAGTCCATGGGTTTTAGGCAACAGAGGTATCCGGTGTTGGGTAGCAAAAAGAGAGTCCATGAAACAACTGCAAGCTCCAGAGTCAATAATGGCGGCTATTTGCAGAGTCTCTCCTGGAAGCTGTAACAGGAGAGAGAGAGCAAGGTGAGTAGTGTTCTTAACCAGAGGTGCAACATAGCCAGAGGACAGAGATAGGCACTTACGGAGTTTAAGGGGACAGTTCCTGACATAGTGCACAGGTTCCCCACAATACAGGTGCAGATTATTCACTCGACGACGTTGTCATTCCTCCTGAGTAAGAGAAGGCCGCAGAACCCCTAATTGCATTGGCTCAGGTGGGTTAAACGTAGACATTGGTGGTGCTGGTGATGTATGATGGGGAACTTTAGGGGTAACCCAAGTTGGGCGAGAAGTTCCCATAGCTCTCTCAGTCCTCCGTTCTCTTAGACGTCGATCGATCTGAATGGTTAGATCGATCAATGCGTTCAAAGTCTGTGGGGTACCCACCCTGGCCAATTCATCTTTCAGAGAGTCAGAAAGTCCCATTCGAAACCGATAGCGGAGAGCCGCATCATTCCAATTCGTGTCTACACTCCATTTTCTGAATTCTGCCACATAGTCTTCTGCAGCCCTGCGACCCTGCTGAAGGGTGTGCAAAGCCGCTTCTGCAGTCACGGACAGCTGGGGGTCATCATACAGCTGACCTAGTGCGTCAAAGAAGGAGGAAAGATTAGTCAAGGATACGTCCTTTTGCTCCAAGAGGCGGTGGGCCCAGGTTTGGGGGTCACCAGAAAGCAGAGAGATTACGTAGCCCACCTTAGTAGCCTCCAGGGAAAAGGTACGTGGCTGAAGAGCAAAGAACAGTTCACAGGAGTTGCGGAAAGCCCTGAATTTGAGGCGATTTCCGGAGAAACGTTCAGGCGTCGGGACCTTGGGTTCTGGAGGGAGCATCACCACTGTTGAGGAAGGCCCGACTGAAGGAGCAAAAGCGGAAGGAACTCCCTGAGCCCCAATGGGATAAGACAAGGTTAACACTCGTTCCTCCAGCCTGGTGTATCCTTGCTGTAGATTCTTGACTGCTTCAGTCAATCCTGCCAGGTGTGCACAAAGTTCCTCCATGGGAGACGTTCCCTGCTCAGGCTCAGACATGGCTGTCTGCTACTGTCACGTACCTGGTAGGTTGTGAGCCCGGAGTGCAGAGAAGGACCTCCCTTACAGCTCCCACTCCTCTTCCTCTGGAATGGAGACAGAAGGCCAGGAGTGAGGAGTGGTATGGGTGCCTGGCAGGATCGACAGTCACCGGAAGTTCAGGAGTGGTGACACCCTCTGGGTCCAGAAGCTGAAGAGGAAGCTGGATCACAGAGAGGACCCGGAGCCACAGCAGATAAGGAAGCAGGTGAGTAAGCAGGTAAGTAAGCAGGACTGGAACCAGGAACAAAGCAGCAGGTAGTAGCCTGGAACGCTGGACTGGAACCTGGAACAAGCAGCTGGTAGTAGCCCTGTATCGCTGGATTGGAACCTGGAACAAGCAGCAGGTAGTAGCCTGGAAAGCTGGACTGGAACCTGGAACAAGGCAGCAGGTAGTAGACTGGAACGCTGGACTGGAACCAGGAACAAGGCAGCAGGTAGTAGACTGGAACGCTGGACTGGAACCAGGAACAAGGCAGCAGGTAGTAGACTGGAATGCTGGACTGGAACCAGGAACAAGGCAGCAGGTAATAGACTGGAACGCTGGATACAGGTGTCAGACTGAGGGGTGGTCAAACAAGCCAGAGGTCGGTATCGGTCGATCAGCAGAGGTACCAGGGACAACACAGAGGGATGGTCAGGCAAGCCAAGAGGGTCTGGTGCAGGCGGATAGCAGAATGGTCTAACAGGAAGCCGGGTCAGATAGCAGAGTACACAGGTCAGATCAGGTTAAGGCACACGGAACGCTGTAGAGCAGACAGCGGGGATGGAGTGTGACAGGCCGGTTTAAATAGCCCGCCTGGCACTAGCGGGAGTGCGCGCGCGCGTGCCCGTGCGTGACAGCACCCGTGAACCTGCGTCTGGATCGCTGATTATTGGCAGGATCTTCATGACATTGCCCCCCCAAGGGGCAGCCTCCGGATGCCCCTTTGAAGGAATTTCTCCAGATGGGCTCCTTTAAAAGATTGTAAACAGGCCGGTTTAAATAGCCCGCCTGGCACTAGCGGGAGTGCGCGCGCACGTGCCCGTGCGTGACAGCACCCGTGAACGCGTGCGCATGCGCAGTGGAACCCGCGGCCATGTCCCCCTGCGTCTGGATCGTTGATTATTGGCAGGATCTTCATGACACCTGACTGCTTTTATAATCTCTTCTCTAGCATGGCTCCACCCCAGCTCCTATCAGAGAACTCTGTATTAACCTGAGCACTGCAGGCCAGCCCTGCTGATGAACCTTTGTGTGTTTGGCTTCCTGTTTCCTGCTTGCCATGTGCTCTACGTTTGTTTTCTGTTACCGACCTTGGCGTGTTCTCAACTATTCCTGTCTGCTCGTGACCCTGACCTTTTGGTGTGTCCCTGACTATTCCTGTTTGCCTGTGACCCTGAACCTTTGGTGTGTCACTGTTGTCCTTGTCTGCTTGTGGCCCCGACCTTGCCTTATTCCCTTTCTATCCCTATCCTCCTGTTACATACTGTGGGCGTGAGCTAGGGGACCCTGGGGGTCGTGACCTGGAGCCAGTTGCAGCCCAGTCCATCCTCACCACTAGAGGCTCTGGTGAACAACTGCTGGCTCTTAGACTCTATGCCCTAGGGAATCTTACCCTCTAACCCCAGTGGGATTTGTGTTGGTGTTCCAGCACCCTGCCTTCCTCACCACCCTGACTCCCATCTGCAGCAGTTAGCCGTAGGGTCCACTACCTTGTGGAGCACCCCTGATCCCACCCTGGCTTTGGCCAATTACAGCTCTCTCTACAGATGGCGCTGTGATTGGCCAAGCATGCGGGTCATAGTGCATGCTTGGCCAATCATCAGCCAGTAATGTACTGCAATGCCGCAGTGAATTATGGGCTGTGACGTGCCACACGAATTTGGCGCAAACGGCCCATATCGTTCGCAATTCGGCGAACAGGCGAACAGACGATGTTCGAGTCGAACATGGGTTCGACTCGAACATGAAGCTCATCCCTATTCGCGAGGTGTTGGCACAGGATCGGGCGTGGTTGCATCTGTGGGGGTTTGCGATCCTGGCTGCCTGGACGATCTTCTTCTGCCACTCCTTGACTAACTACCCTGAGGGGCAATGTAGTTTCTATATAGACCTTTCTTCTCTTGGACAAACTCCAACAATTCCATTTGCGCAGTTCCATGCAAGCTCCCTTCGGGGAGATCCTGGCATGAGACAAATACCCGAGGACTCAGGACAATCGGATTTGACAGAGTTAGGAAACCAGGGTTTCCTGGTCTGGTGGCTCGCTCTCCGGTTCTTTGGTGGGATAAATCCTTTCTCCCCTTGTATTAAACAGGGTGACCACCAATGCCAGTCAGTCCGGGTAGGATGTCCTGGGACTGAGCTCTGCTCAGGGTCATTGTACGCTGGTGGAATCCGGTATGGTTCTAGTCGGACAAGGCAACCACAATGGCTTATGCCCTTCGCCAGGGTGGTTCAAATAGACTGTAGTGTCCCTAGCTGTTGCCAGTATTTCCCAGTGGGCAGCACATTTTGTCTGGCCCTTTTCTGGTGTATGCATTCCAGGAGTGGAATGCTGACAGGCGGATACCTCAGTTGGCAAGGGTTGGACCACAGATGGGCCCTTCACCGGGCTGTGTTTCTTCAGGTTTGTTCACGCTGGGACACTCATGAGGTAGTTCTCTTGGTGTCCTGGTTCAACTGGATGGTACCAAGGTTTCTGGTAAGGTCACAGGTTGCTCTGGCAGCTCTGGTGGCCCATGGGGCCAGTGATGTTTCCCTATGCCTTTCCTCCTCTCCAGCTTCTGTTGTGGCTTTTACGCAGCATCACGGCTGTGAGGGTTCTGGTCATTCTATTATCCCTGGATGGGTGCAGCTGGTCTGGGTACGCCGACCAGGTGTGCCTGGTCGCTGGCGTTCCTCGTCGACTGCCTCTCAGGAAGGATCTATAGTCCAAGGGCCGTTCTTCCATCCTGCCTTAGAGTCACTGGTTTTAAAGGCCTGGCTGTGTTGAGCCAGGTGCGGCAGTCCCAACACTGTTGATTGCTAGGGAATCCATCTTTTAGGAGGTTTTAACCTTCTGGTGTGGAGAGCGCATATATCCTGGTGTGAATCACCGGGCATTCATCCTTGTTCTTTCTAGGTGGCTCCAAATCCGACCCCCATTTACGGGGGGTTTAGAAGGAATGCGCCTCGAGCACCATCAGAATCCACTGGTCTCATGCTCCCTGGTGCATACCTTTTTCAAAGGGTTAGACGTCTGTTTCCACCGGTGCATTTTTTTTTCTAACGCTGTGGGATCTGAACTTGGTGTTTTCGGTTCTCCAGGAGTTGCTCTCTCTCTCCCCCTCTCAAGATATCAGGAGATTCCACTGCCTATGCTGTCTCGGAAGGTGGCCTCTTGGTGGCTTTCACCTCTGCTCACAGGGTGTCGAAAAGGGTGGCGTTATCTTCTTGTTCACCTTACCCAGGTTTAGGCAGTGCTTCACCCTTTTCTATAGTTCCGTCCCTGGGTTCCCATTTGAACAAGGACATTATGCCAGACAATTTTTCCACTTGTTCCCATGTAGGTAGGACATCCAGGGGGGTTTAGCTGTCTGTCTTTTCCCTCATAAATAGGGATGAGCTTCGAGTTCGAGTCGAACGCGAACGTTCGCCGAAGATCGAAAATTATGGGCCATTTGTGCCAAATTCGAGCGGAGAATCACGGCCAATAATGCACTGCGTCATTGCAGTGGTTTGCTGGCTGATGATTGACCAAGCATGCACTATGACCCGCATGCTTTGACCAATCAGAGCGCTGTAAGCAAACAGAGCCATAATTGGCCAAAGGTAGGGTGCCTTTGGCCAATTATGGATCAGAGGGTTAAGTACACGCCCCACAGTATATAAGGCCGTCTGCACGTCGGCCCTGTGTAGTGTGTTGCTGGCGTTATAAAGAGATAGAGAGAGAGAGTGTCATTTCATTTACTTTGAGCAGGCAGTTTTTTCAGTTAGCTAGATCTCACTGCAGACCGTTCCTGCTGTACTATTTCTAATCTACTTCAGGCAGGCAGTTGATCCAGTTTAGCTAGATCTCACTGCAGACCGTTCATGCTGTTCTGTTTCTAATCTACTTCAGGCAGGCAGTTGATCCAGTTTAGCTAGATCTCAATGCAGACCATTCCTGCTGTACTATTTCTTTCTTTTTTTTTTTTTTTTTGAGTTTAAAGATAATTTTATTGAATTATTACAACAATACATTAAAAAGAAAAAAAATTGAACATTTTGCTCATCGGGTACATAGAAGATTTCGTATACAAAGAAAATGAATAGTATTCATAAAACTAGTCTTATATTCCTTTATATGGTTATATGGTAATGCTCTAAGGTCTCTGCACCCCCCCGCCACCAGCACCCCATCCAGGATCTTGCTGTGCAGGAGGTTGAGAGGTCCAGAAACCCAGAGCATAAATTGAAGAGAGAAAATACAGAGGAATAAAGTATTCGGATCATTATGAACAATGAGTAACGCAATAATGACAAGAAGATCAAGAATGAAGTCTTTACCACAGAAGCAACAGTCTGGGTTGTAATCTCAGGGCGGGTCGAAAAGAGGTCGGTCACAGGAACTAAAGTACCTTATAGGAAAGGACCTGAGGAAACAATGAAGGGAAGCCTTTCCCGAGATCAACCCATTGATTATTTAAAGGAAATCCTATTAGTACCGAGAGCCAGAGAAAAGACTTATCAAGAAGTACAGTGAAGGGGAAGAAGAGAAGAAAAAGGGAGAAAAAAGAGAAAAGGTAGAGTGCGTATGACAGAGGTTGAGGGAGAGAAGATGCACTGAAGGCCATCACAAGAGGGTATCCGAGGACCACCCTGGGAAAGAATCGAGCCTATCTTTTACGATTCAGAGTTATAGGGAGATCCCCACCTGGGTAGCCCAAGGTTCCCATATGATTTTAAATTTGTCCAAAGTGTCCAGGATGGTATTGGAAATCTTTTCTTGCATCATTATCCAAGAAATTTTTTGTTTAGCTAAACAGAAGGATACTGTCGGAGATTTCCAAGACCGGGTAATAGTCATTTTGGCTCCAAGGAGGATAAACCGTATCAGAGTCTGGTTAGGTTTAGAAGTTTTAGGGATTGGACAATTAAGTAAGGCAATAGTTGGGTCTTGCTTAATCGCAAAACCAAAGGTTCTGCAAATAAGGGAGACAAACTTATTCCAAAACATTCTGATTCTAGGACATTCCCATAAAATATGTAGAAGATTACCTATGTGGTTGCATCCTCTAAAACAGAGAGATGATGTTTGAGGATAATATTTGGCAAGACGAGAAGGTACCAAATACCAGCGTGTTAAAGTTTTGAGGCTAGCCTCAGTCAGGGACGTGTTTAGTATACCTTTAAAAGAACGGGCAAAATTGGAATTCCATAGGTCCAGGTCCCAGCTGAGGTCAAGATCATGCTCCCAGCTCAACATATAGGTGGTTTTCTCCAATGGTTCAGCTAGAGATGAGTATATGAGAGAAATACCTCCTCTCGTGTCCACGGCCGAGGAGCACCACTGTTCATAGGGAGTTACTGAGAGTGGGCTTTCGCTGCTCTTCCATAAATGGTTCAGAAAATGTGATTCTTGGTAGAACCTAAATTTTTCGGAGGGGGGCATATCAAGTTTTGAGGTGCAGTATGGAAAAGTGAGGGGTCCATTAGAATTAAAGAGATGTCCAATTCTGTATAGGCCTTTGTCTAGCCACCATTTGAAAGCTTGGATATATAGACCTGGGGGGAACCTGGGGATACGGAAGATGTGGGAAAGTGGTTGCCAGGTAGAGGTTAGGGGTCTCATCTTATGTAGGGAATCATTTAACTTCATCGAATAAGATAATGTAGGAGCTAGTATAGGGGGGGGCATCTTTTAGGTAGGTTCCAAAGCAAGAAATCGAAGGTATAATTAGGGACAGCTTCTCGTTCCATGTTCACCCAGTCTGGTTTAGACCCTTTAAGATAAATTATGGAGAACTGGCTTAACTGCGCTGCCTGATAGTACCACCACAGGTTAGGTAGGCCTCGGTCTCCTTTCATTCTGGGTCTAAAAAGAACATCCTTGGAAAATCTGTTTCCCTTTTTGTCTCATATAAAGCGGATGATGGCAGATTGTAAGTGTTGAATGTGTGATTTGGGGACTGGGTAGAAGAGTAATTTTAACAGCGTTCACTTTGCCTAGCCAGGATAGTTTATAGAGGGACCATTGATTCAGGTCTTCGGTGAGTTTTTTAAACATGGGAGGGTAATTATATTTGAACAATTGGTCAATGCCAGATGTGAGATTATTGCCTAAATAGGGAATGGAGGTGAGGTTCCAGGAAAATGGGAATTGATCTTTCAGTCTGTATACAGTGTCTTGGGGAGTTGATACATTAAGAGCAATTGATTTTGACATATTTACTTTGAGTCCAGAGGCAAGTTCAAAATCATGGAGAAGTTGGATTATGTTGGGGGTAGAAATTAGGGGGGATGTAATAAATAAGAGGACATCGTCCGCGAACAAAGCACATTTGTGCATTGATTGGCCACAGAGGACTCCATGGATATCTGGATGTTGTCTTATCGCGATGGCCAAGGTTTCAATAGCCACTGTGAAGAGAAGTGGGGAGAGGGGACAGCCTTGCCTCGTGCCTTTCTTTATAGGGAATTGATCTGAAAGGTGTCCCTGAATTCTGACCTGTGCCTTTGGTTGATGCTATTGGTTGAGGGATTCTAGTACATTAATGAAGTTCGGGCCAAAGCCCCATTTCCGTAGAATTGTAAAAAGGTAGGGCCAGGCAATAGTGTTGAATGCTTTTTGAAGATCAATGGAGAGGAGGAAGCCCTCTTGAGGGGGGCCGCCATCCCATCCCGACTTCATGAGAGAGACTGCGTTTACTGCTCTCCGTATCTGGTCTGGTCCCTGCCTCCCCGGGATGAACCCCACCTGATCTTTATGTATGTAAGAACCTATAAATGAGGCTAGTCTGTTCGATAATATCTTTGTCATAATTTTTAAATCATTATTGATTAACGAGATTGGTCTGTAATTGCTCACTTCACTGGGGTCTTTACCCGGTTTGGGAATGACCGAGATGAAGGCTAGATTGGCATCAGGATCAAGGGGGGAGGACTTGCTTAAGGAGTTAAAGAGACGGGCCAGATACAGAGAGAGAGCGTGTCTGTAAAGGTTTTGTAGTAGAAGGTTGAAAATCCGTCCGGGCCCGGGGCAGAATCTTTTTTGAGGTCTTTTATGACCGCTCGGATCTCGGATTCTTGAAATGGGGACTCCAAGATAGAACGATGGGAGTCAAAAAGTTTTGGCAGCGGGATATTCTCTAGAAAGGAGTCTAGATCTTTGTGGGAAATAGGACAGCTGTCAGAATACAAATTGGAATAAAAGGATTGAAAGGTGTCGAGAATCTTTTTGGGGTGTTGAGTAAGAGAACCCGACAGGGATTTTATTTTGGGAAGAGCAAAGGTCCTATGTTTCGGGGTGAGTTTGGCCGCTAACTGAGGGCCAAACTTGTTAGCGCGCATGTAGTGACTGCCACTGATCCAATGAAGATGTCTATTTGCATTGGAAGTCAAGGCTAAATTGAGAGTCAATCTGGTGGTGTCTAGTTTAGAGAGAGTGGTGGGATTGGAGTTCCGCTTATGGGATAAACTGAGTTCTTTGAACTCTTTTTCTAGATTTAAAACGTCCGCTTGTCGTTTGCATTTTAATTGGGAGGAAAGTTGGATAAGCTTCCCTCTAATCACCGCTTTGTGTGCACTCCAAAGGGAGCTAGGAGAGACGTCACCGGTGTCATTGATCAGGAAGTATTCTTTAATATCTACGATGTACAGATAGAATTGGATAGAATTTTTTCATTCAGGCGCCAATGTCGTGATCCTGAGGGTGATAAAGAATTTAAAAGTTTTAGTGTCACTAGGGAGTGATCGGACCACGGGACATCTTGCATGGAGGCCTGGGAGGCTGTGTGTATTTCAGAAGTGGGCATGAATATGTGATCAATTCTAGCATAGGTTTTGTGAGGGGCTGAGTAGTGTGTATAATCTTTTGTTGATGGATTTAGTTCCCTCCAGGTATCAATAAGACCTAGAGAGTGGAGGAGTCTGGCGATCCGGAGACTTTGTTTGGGGGTTTTTTAAGGTGGGGAATCCCATGGTCTGATTAATCTAGTACCTGGTCAAAAGTGATGTTGGAATTGCCGCCCATGATCACCCTACCTTCGAAGTGGGGTGAAAGGTTTGTAAGTAGGGAGGAGAAAAATTTGGCCTGGCCCCTGTTAGGTGCATAATAGGAGATGAGGGTGTAGAGGTTTCCCTCAATCGACCCTTTGACTAAGATATATCTCCCATCAGTGTCCCTAATTGTTAAAGAGTGTGTGAATGAAGTCTGTTTAGAAAATAGTATAGCAACTCCCCGTTTTTTTTTCATTTGCATTTGCTAGGAAGAAAGTGGGATATTTATTGTGGAGGAAGGAAGGGGAGTAATTGGAGGGGAAATTAGTTTCCTGGAGAAGAATTATATCTAAACCCCTAGAATTGTAGCTTTGAAAGGCTTTGCATCTTTTCACGGGGGAATTAAGGCCTTGGGTATTATGTTAGGCAATCTTAAGAGCCCTCTGTAGTGGAGAAGAGTCAGCCATGGTCACGAGAGGAGGAATACGAGCGTGTGTGGTGTGGACCTACCCGGATCCTTGTTGAACCGAACTTGAGTCTGGGAGGGTGGGCTCGGGACCTCAGCAGGAGAGTCTGGAACATGATGGTCTTCTGTGCAAGCTCCTAGGATAGGTATAAAGGGAGAGGAAGTGAGAAAAAAAGGAACAAAGAGAAAATAAAGTGAGAAAATAAAGTTAGTGATTATCACAAACTAAAAATGAACAAAACCAGGCGTAGGCACCTAGGAAACTGGAGGACCGAACTTATGAGCTCAGTCCTAGACAGAGACCCAAAAAAATATAGGGTCTCGGAAAAACTAAGACAACCTCAGCCGACGTTGTGTGTCTGGTGTAACCAGAGGGAAAACCCCTCTCGATCACAACAGAGGGAGTGGCAAGCTAACCCGACTGGGCCGCCGGGCCCCCAACTTTAAGGGCATTATGGAACCTCAAAGTGTGAGGTTTAAAGAGCTTTTGAGAAAGAATAAACATGAGTAACTATAACAGATAACAAAACAAATAAAAATCTAACAGAACTGAAGACCAAGCTCTAGGCGGATGTCTGCGGGTAAGTGGGAGGGGTGAGGAAGGGAAGGGAAAGGGAAGTGGAAGGGGAGGAGGAAGGGGTGAGCTATCATTTCGAGGCTGAAGCTAAGGACCGCCTAGGCACAGGAGATTCGAGCTATCAGGTCAATCCTGAGGAGACAGGGGTCCATTTTCTTAGAGAGCAAATGTCAAAAATTTGGAGCTTTCACCCATTACCATTGAGGAGAGGGCGGGTGAGGAGGGAGAGGAGAAATTGTTCTGCTCTCATGGATGGAGAGAAGGGTTCAGTTGGTGTGTAACCAGTCACCACACAATTAGAGGAGGAAATCCTGGAAAAAAGGAAACAAGGACCTTGGAGGGCCCATTGGATTAGGAATCATCTGAATCATCATGAGAGTCACGATATCGCTTTGTTTGCTGCTTATTCCAGATTGGAGTGATGGGGCTTCCTGGGGGGTCTCTTGGAAGAGCTTGGTTTGTTGGGGGGCTCCTGGGGGAAACTTCCTGGATGATGAATCCGAGTCACAAAAGTAAATGTTCACCTTCTTGAAAGGATGAGAAACCATAGGATATATCCTTGTATTGGGACAAAAGGCGGAAAGGGAAGGACCAGCGGTATTTTATGGATCACTGCGTTAAGATTTCCAGGAGAGGTTTTAGGGCTCTCCTCTTTTGAATTGTGGTCTGGGAGATGTCCGCAAAAACTTGAATTTTGTTTCCCTGGAAGGAAAGGCTATCCAGATTCTGAGATCTTTTCATAATTTCTTCAGTTGATCCCGTCCGGGATGACTTCTTTCATAAAGAGCTTTACTGTGTCGTGGATGTTGGTGACAGCTTCAGGGATGCCTCTGATGCAGAAGTTGTATCTCCAACTTCTGTTCTCTAAATCGTCGATTTTTCCTAGTGCGATTTCGAGTTGGTCTTGCAGCAATTGAATGCAATTAGTATTTTGATTGGTGTGTGCTGCTGTGTGATCAACTGTTTGTTCACTCACATCAATGCGAGCCCACAAGCTTTGTAGGTCAGCTTTAATAGAAGTGGTTATTTGTGTGGCATTCTGAGCCAGGCCTGCAGCAAGCATGTCTGAGAAACAGTTCAATAGTTGGGCCATGTCAGTCTGGTGGGGGGAGTGCAGAGGGAGAGCCTGCTGGGAGCCTGGGAGGTTAATAGGCGATTGCAGCGGGGGGGTATGGAGCATGTCAGACAATGTTCTGCCAATGAGTGACTCGGTGGAGGCAGGGGAAACAGTCTGTGGAGGCTGTGTACTCAAGGGGGTCGCCATCAGAGAGGTAGCATGCTGGTCGGTCGTAGGGGGTCAGCTATGGAGTCCCCGTTCCCTGTGTCTCCGCGTGGAGAGGCTGCGGCCGCCATCTTGGAAGCAGTGGGGGCTGGCAGGCTGAAATCAAGTTGCCGGCTGACCTCCAACTTTAGAGGGTATCTCCACATACAGGCGTGTGCCTGAGGCTATCCGAAGCCTGGTGGGGTCTGGATCGGGGTTCCTGCTAGTGATTGCAGCTGTTGGGGACCACGGAAGGCTCGGCCGGATCGGAGCTCCCGGTCAGCACGTCTTCCCGGAAGTCCCGCGCATGCGCACCTCACTGTACTATTTCTAATCTACTTCAGGCAGGCAATTGATTCTGTTAGCTGCAGTGTATTTCATATATATATATATATATATATATATATATATATATATATATATATATATATATATATATATATATATATATATATATATATACAGTGGCTTGCGAAAGTATTCGGCCCCCTTCAACTTTTCAACCTTTTGCCACATTTCAGGCTTCAAACATAAAGATATATAATTTTTATTTTTTGTGAAGAATCACCAACAAGTGGGACACAATTGTGAAGTGGAACGAAATCTATTGGATATTTTAAACTTTTTTAGCAATTAAAAAACTGAAAAGTGGTGCGTGCAAAATTATTCGGCCCCTTTACTTTCAGTGCAGCAAACTCACTCCAGAAGTTCAGCGAGGATCTCTGAATGATCCAATGTTGTCCTAAATGACTGATGGTGATAAATAGAATCCACCTGTGTGTAATCAAGTCTCTGTATAAATGCACCTGCTCTGTGATAGTCTCAGGGTTCTGTTGAAAACGCAGAGAGCATGATGAAGACCAAGGAACACACCAGGCAGGTCCGTAATACTGTTGTGGAGAAGTTTAAAGCCGGATTTGGATACAAAAAGATTTCCCAAGCTTTAAACATCCCAAGGAGCACTGTGCAAGTGATCATTTTGAAATGGAAGGAGTATCAGACCACTGCAAATCTACCAAGACCTGGCTGTCCCTCTAAACTTTCAGCTCAGACAAGGAGAAGACTGATCAGAGATGCAGCCAAGAGGCCCATTTTTACTCTGGATGAACTGCAGAGAACTACAGCTGAGGTGGGAGAGTCTGTCCATAGGACAACAATCAGTCGTACACTGCACAAATCTGGCCTTTATGGAAGAGTGGCAAGAAGAAAGCCATTTCTCAAAGATATCCATAAAAAGTCTCATCTAAAGTTTGCCACAAGCCACCTGGGAGACACACCAAACATGTGGAAGAAGGTGCTCTGGTCCGATGAAACCAAAATCGAACTTTTTGGCCACAATGCAAAACGATACGTTTGGCGTAAAAGCAACACAGCTCATCACACTCAACACACCATCCCCACCGTGAAACATGGTGGTGGCAGCATCATGGTTTGGGCCTGCTTTTCTTCAGCAGGAACAGGGAAGATGGTTAAAATTGAGGGGAAGATGGATGCAGCCAAATACAGGACCATTCTGGATGAAAACCTGTTGGAGTCTGCAAAAGACCTGAAACTGGGACGGAGATTTATCTTCCAACAAGACAATGATCCCAAACATGCAGCAAAATCTACAAAAGAATGGTTCACAAATAAACGTATCCAGGTGTTAGAATGGCCAAGTCAAAGTCCAGACCTGAATCCAATCGAGAATCTGTGGAAAGAGCTGAAAACTGCTGTTCACAAACGCTCTCCATCCAACCTCACTGAGCTCGAGCTGTTTTGCAAGGAAGAATGGGCAAGAATTTCAGTCTCTCGATGTGCAAAACTGATAGAGACATACCCCAAGCGACTTGCAGCTGTAATCGCAGCAAAAGGTGGCTCTACAAAGTATTAACGCAAGGGGGCCGAATAATTTTGCACGCCCCACTTTTCATTTTTTTATTAGTTGAAAAAGTTTCAAAAATCCAAAAGATTTTGTTCCACTTCACAATTGTGTCCCACTTGTTGGTGATTCTTCACAAAAAATAAAAATTTTATATCTTTATCTTTGAAGCCTGAAATGTGGCAAAAGGTTGAAAAGTTCAAGGGGGCCGAATACTTTCGCAAGCCACTGTATATATATATACAGTCAGACTGCTATATATGTATATCCACTGTATCCAGTTTAGCTAGATCTCACTGCAGACCGTTCCTGATGTACTATTTCTAATCTACTTCAGGCAGTCAGTTGATTCAGTTAGCTGAAGTGTATTTCATATATATATACAGTCAGAATGCTATATATATATATATATATATATATATATATATATATATATATATATATATATATATATATATATATATATATATATATATATATATATATATATCCACTGTATCCAGTTTAGCTAGATCTCACTGCAGACCGTTCCTGCTGTACTGTTTCTATTTCTATTATACTTCAGGCAGCCAGTTGATTCAGTTAGCTGCAGTGTATTTCATATATTTATACAGGCTTGTATATATATATAGTCTAGCCAAGCCTATACCTGACTGTAGGCCATTCCTGGAGTACGTGTTCAAAGACACTGTCAGGCAGGTGACTCGGTGACATGCAGTTCATAAAATATATATCCACTGCATTGTAGTCCAGCCAAGCCTATACCTGACAGTAGGCCATTCCTGGAGTATGTGTTCAAAGACACTTTCAGGCAGGTGACTCAGTGACATACGGTTCATATAATATATATCCACTGCATTGTAGTCCAGCCAAGCCTAAACCTGACAGTAGGCCATTCCTGGAGTGCGTTTTCAAAGACACTGTCAGGCAGGTGACTCAGTGACGTGCAGTTCATAAAATATATATCCACTGCATTGTAGTCCAGCCAAGCCTATACCTGACAGTAGGCCATTCCTGGAGTATGTGTTCAAAGACACTTTCAGGCAGGTGACTCAGTGAGGTGCAGTTCATAAAATATATATCCACTGCATTGTAGTCCAGCCAAGCCTATACCTGACAGTAGGCCATTCCCGGAGTATGTGTTCAAAGACACTTTCAGGCAGGTGACTCATTGAGATGCAGTTAATTTAATTTATATATATATATATATATATATATATATATATATACATATATATATACATCTGACAGTAGGCCGTTCCTGGAGTGCGTGTTCAAAGACACTTTCAGGCAGGTTACTCAGTGAGCTGCAGTTTATTTAATACATATATATATATATGTATGTCTGGAAGACCACCAAGGAGAGGCAGACACTCACAGGCCTCTAAAAGAGGGCAAGCAGGCTCTGTGTCTACAGCCAACAGTGCTGGTCATGGACATCGTGCATCTTCAGCACGTGGCCGTGAGGCACACTTGTCCTTTTTTTGGCAGCTGGCCGTATTGAGCCACAACATGCAGAAGAGTTGGTAGAGTGGATGACCAAGCCGTCCTCATCCTCTGTCACCCAGGCTCAGGGTACTTTGTCTGCCAATGCAGCTGCCAAAGCGGCCTCTTCCATCGGCTCAATGTCATCAGTCACTCCTTCCCTAGCCCCACCATCATGCCCTGAGGAGTCCCCCGAACTGTTTGATCACAGTGTAGGGTACATGCTGCTGGAGGATGTGCAGCATTTTGAAGGCTCTGATGATGGTGCCCAGGTTGAGGATGAAGGCAGTAACATGAGCCCAGAGAGAGGGGGTGCCCAGGAAGGACAACAAACTGGCAGTCATGTTCCCCCAGCTGCAGCATACTGCCAGGTTTGCTCCAGTGGCGAGGAGGGAGGGGATGATGAGGTCACTGACTTCTACATGGGTGCCAGATAGAAGAGAGGAAGAGGAGGAGGCACATCTCCAACGAGGCAGGATGCCCTCCAGGGCCAGCTTAAGGGCAGGCAACCGACTGCATCACACCGCAGAGCTCCGCATGCGAAGGGCGCTGCTGACTCCATGTATTTTTCCAAAAGTTCTTGGGTGTGGGCCTTTTTTGAGATGTGTGCAGCAGATTGCACCGTTGCTGTTTGCAACATATGTCTGAAGCATATCAAGCGTGGCCAAAACAGCAGCTGCTTGGGCACCAAATGCTTGACGAGACATATGTCGAGCTCCCATGCCGTCTGTTGGCAACAGCACTTAAAGACCCACACCAAAGAACAAGGCGGACCTCTCCTTGCTCCTCATCAGCTGGGAATTCCAACCCCACTATAACTTCTGTCCTCTCAGAGACCTGCACTGAGAGGAATGAAGGTGTAGAATTAGGTGTCCTAAGCACTTGCGGGCAATCTGCGAGTGGTACACAAACATCTGATTGTAGCAGGCAAGTTTCCCTACCCCAGTTGCTTAACCGGTGAAAGAAATTCGGTCCCAGCCATCCACATGCTCAGCAGCTGAATGCTAGTTTGGCTAAATTGTTAGCACTCCAACTGCTGCCTTTTCAGCTGGTAGACTCTGCCCCCTTTCGAGAATTTGTGGAATGTGCGATACCTCAGTGGCAGGTTCCCAAACACCAATTTTTTTCTCGGAAAGCCATTCCGGCTCTCTACCGACATGTGGAAGGCAATGTCTTGGCCTCGTTAGACAGGGCGGTCAGTGGTAAGGTGCATATTACCACTGACTCATGGTCCAGCGGGCATGGACAGGGACGTTACTTTTCTTTCACGGCACACTGGGTAACCCTGCTGGCAGCTGGGAAGGATGCAGGACAGGGTGCAGTATTGTTGGAGCTTGTTCCGCCACCACGTGTCATGGTTATGCAATAGAGATTGTTTGTCAGCTTACCTGTCTCTATATGTTCATCTCCAAAGACCAGCTGTCTCTCACCTGACTGCTTTTATTAACTCTCCTCTAGCAAGGCTCCACCCCAGCTCCACCCCAGAACTCTATATTAACCTTTGCACTGCAGGTCAGCCCTGCTGATCAACCTTTGTGTGTGTTTGGCTTCCTGTTCCTGCCTGCCGTGTGCTCTACGTTTATTTCTATTACTGACCTTGGCGTGTTCTATACTATTCCTGTCTGCTTGTGACCCTGACCTTTGGCGTGTCCCCGACTATCCCCGTTTGCCTGTGACCCTGAACCTTGGCGTGAACTCTGTTGTCCTTGTCTGCTTGTGGCCCTGACCTTGGCTTATTCCTTTACTATTCCTATCCTTCTGTTGCCTACTGTGGGTGTGAGCTGGGGGACCCTGGGGGTCGCGACCTGGAGCCAGTTGCAGCCCAGTCCATCCTCACCACTAGAGGCTCTGGTGAATACCTGCTGGCTCTTAGACTCCGCGCCCCAGGGAATCCTACGCTCTAACCCCGGTGGGACCTGTGTTGGTGTTCCAGTTGCCCTGCCTTCCTTATACCCGGACTCCCATCCACAGCAGTCAGCCGTAGGGTCCACTGCCTTGCGGTGCACTCCTGATCCCAACGGTGTGCATCTGTCACCTAGCCTCAAGGTGATCTGACACCACGCCTCCAAAATGCTGGTAGTGGTGATTCTGCCACACCTCTCTCCTCTACCCCCTCCTCTTCTTCTTCCTCTATGGCCTCTTCCTGTGCAGATTTGTCCTCGGAACCAGCGGTGCTCCGTAGGCGTTCTAGGGGCTATGCAAGCACTCAGGCAAAAAGATGCCATGTGGTGCTTGAGTTGGTCTACTTAGGGGACAGGAGCCACACTGGGGCAGAGATTCTGTCAGCTCTGTAGGGGCAGGCTCAGAGGTGGTTGACGCCACGCCAGCTTCAGCCAGGAATGGTGGTTTGCGATAATGGCACCAACCTCCTCTCCACCCTCCGACAGGTACATTTCACCCATGTTCCCTGTTTGGCTCACGTCCTTAATTTGGTGGTGCAGCAGTTCTTGTGCAGGTACCCAGGCTTACAGGATCTCCTGAGGCAGGCCAGGAATGTCTGTGGGCATTTCCAACAGTCATATAATGCCAGTGCTCAGCTGGCTGACCTCCAAAAGGAATGCAACCTGCCCAAGAACCGCCTCATCTGTGACCTGCCCACCAGGTGGAACTAAATGTTGGCAATGCTGCAGCGGCTGCACATGCAGCAGAGGGTCATCAATGACTATCTGTGCGAGTATGGCACCAGGACAGGGTCAGGGGAGCTTGGCTTTTTTTTGCCACGCCAGTGGCTCATGATCAAGGATGCATGCACTGTCCTGTCGCCATTTGAGGAGGCCACGAGGATGGTAAGCAGTGACAGTGCATCCATCAGTGATACTGTCCCTCTTGTCTACCTTTTGTAGCACACACTGCGTGGAATAATGAACAGGGCACTTGAGGCAGAACAGAGTGAGGAAGAGGAGGACTTCCTTACCTCTCAAGGCCCCCTTTATGCAGACAGTATTCCTGCAGGCCCACCTATCACACAGGAGGAGGGTTGTGTCAGCATGGAGGTGGAACCTGGCACTCCTCATCAGCAGCAGTCTTCAAGGGATCGTTTTCAGGCCCCAGAAACCCATGGACTTGTACGTGGCTGGTAGGAGGTGGCTGCAAGTCAGGTCATCCTTAGTGACCCAGAAGACTCTGGACCAAATGCCTCAGCAAACCTACACTGCATGGCCTCCCTGATCCTGCAAAGTCTGCAAAAGGACCCTCGGATTCGTGGTATCAAGGAGAGGGATCATTACTGGCTGGCAACCCTTCTTGATCCACGTTACAAGGGTAAGGTGGTGGAACTTATCCAGCCATTGCAGAGGGAGCAGAAGATGAAACCTTTGGGAGGCCTTGCAGAAAGGTTTGTGCAATGCGTTTCCAGAGTCTGGGAGGTTACAATTTCCTGGTCCTCCTGCACAACGTGTTGCTGAGGCTTCGGTCAGTCACAGAAGGAGCGGTAGAGAAGGGACCGTCTGTCCGATGCATTTAGACAATTTTTTAGTCTGCAGCCCCAAGGTCTGATCAGTTCCAGCAACCATCGCCAGCGTCCGTTGTACATGGTGCAGGAATACCTAGGGGCAAGATCAGACTCGGAGACCTTTCCAACAGAAAATCCACTGGGTTACTGGGTCTTGAGGATGGATCACTGGCCAGAGCTTGGACAGAATGCAATTGAGCTACTGGCCTGTCCTGCATCCAGCATTCTTTTGGAGCACACATTCAGTGCCGCTGGAGGCTTTGTAACCAATCACAGAGTGCGCCTGTCCACCAACTCGGTTGATTGGCTCACCTTCATAAAAATTAATCAGTCTTGAATCACCAGCTACCAAGCACCTGATGCTGATGTAACCGACTAATTTTTTTATGAATGTGAGATCCCTTGAAGACTGCCTATGCTGATGCTGAGTGACTATTCTGTTATGCTGAGTGACTATCCTGTTATGCTGAGTTACTATCCTATTCCTCCTCAATGTTCATGTTGATAGCTTCTAAGAACATTTTTGGTTCTGGGCACCACCACCAGTGGCTAAGGCTCAATTTTTCTGCCCCTGGGGCGTGTAATTACAATTTTTGATCTACTATTTCACAGCAGGGCCCGTTCCTGCGCCCACCAAGAGTAACTGTGAGGGCTTACAGTGTTGTGGCACCACCACCACACCACAGAACCACCACGGAACCACCGGCTGCATGCTCGGTTCCCTATTGGGACAGGAGAGCCCGAGAAAAACATGGAAGATGGTGGGGGGGGGGACATTCCCTCCCAGTGCTTGTAAAAGCAGTCTGCAGGCTAATTAGCTGCTAGCATTGCTTTTACATGAAAGCCGACTGCTATCTGAAAAGAATCATAGCAAGATGATCATTCTGGTATAACCACTTAAAGTCCAGCAGCATACCAGTACGTTGCTGATCCTTGTTGGGCATATATTGTAATGTTCCTTTTTTCATGCATTTTTTCATCCACCCACTTCTAATGATGGGCATACATGCACCATTTTTTTTTTAACTGTGGTGGTGAAATCAGCCTCCTATAGAGCTGGAGTCGCTGATTTACGTATCGTGGGAGCAAACGCTGTTGCTGTCAAGATAAATGAATTAGTGCTGCAGCTGAATGGCGCAAATGATGGTTAACAATAAAACAAAGTAATATTACAGTAAGACATACCATACCTGCAAAGCAAATACAATAAAACATAGTAAAAATAAAACATTACAGTTCCAAAATACAGTAACAAAAGAGAGAGAGAACAATAGAGCAGACAATAGAGAGCGAACTTAAGAGAGAGAGAACAATAGAGAGAAGAAAAATAAAACCACTATTTTTAGCTTTTTTATTTTTTTGTGTTTTTTATTTTTTTTTGCACTTTTATATAAACTGTAAACTGTAAATGTTCCAGATTAAGGTCTCTCAAAATGTGATGGCCATCTCATCTTTCGAGACCCTGTGTTAGTATGCCTAGGACTGTGCAATGCTGTACCCTACGCTAGTACTTCACTAGTGTGTGGTAACATTCAAAACAGTCACCAATGCAAAGACCAGGTTGGTCAGGACAGGAGGGACAATAAAAGTGGGTGTCACGCCTATATCCGTGCTTTATACAGACACAACATCTTCTTTGGGGGTTTCTTTGAGTAGGGGTACCAGGGAGGACATGCAGAAAATGCCACTCATGCAGCCGGCTCACTGAATTTGGATTGGGAAGTTGGGCCACAGCACCGTCTGGAAACAGAAGGGCTGTGATGATCTCTTCCTGGAATTTAAGGAAGGATCCAGTTTGTGTTGAAGTTTTGTATAGCACATAAGAATTCAGCAGAGCCAATTGAAATAAGTATACAGACCTGTCACAGAGCTTATACATATTGACCCCGTATCTGGCACGCTTGCTTGGAAGATACTGTTTGAATGACAAGCAGCCAGAAAACGTAATCAGGGACTTATCAACACAGACAACTTGATGGGGAGTAAACAAGAACTGCAAACTGTTGGTTGAAGTGGTTTACGAGGGGCTAAATTTTGTAGAGCCGATCAAATCCAGGGTCACCCCAAGGAGGACAGAGTTCATTATCATTGAAGTGCATGAACTGCAAGATCTGCTCGTATCATGTCCTGGTCATGGAGGCAGAGAACACGGGCATATGATGAATTGGGTCAGTGGACCAATATGACCGTAACTCACTCTTTTTAGTTATGCCCATGAGGAGGGATAGGCCCAGAAAGGTCTTAAATTCGAAAACCGTAATGGGTTTCCAATCTCTGGCAAGGGTCAGCTGGGGATTAGCAGCGATGAATTGACCAGCATATAAATTGCTTTGGTCCACAATAGATCTATAGAGATCTTCCATGAAAAACAGCGAATAAAAATAAAGTGACGTAAAATCAACTGTTTTCACCTGAATTCCAGGTTCGCCAGTGAATGTGGGAAGTACGGGTGCTGCAGAAGTGGCGGGCTCCCAATTAGGATTGGCAAATGCAGCAGGAAGGACCCTAACCCTAACCCTGACCCTAACCCTAACCCTAAACCCTAACCCTAACCCTAACCCTAACCCTAACCCCTAACCCTAACCCTAACCCTAACCCTAACCCATGTGCATAAGTGCAGTTCAAGCTGGTGAGGTGGCAAGCATGAATAGAGTCCCACAGGCACCATGAAGACAAAGAAAGGAATTTAAATAAAGTAACTAAAGTACTACACTATGGAGGATCTCCTGTTTGTTTGATCTCTCTTATATATCGATGATCCCACGGAAGCACTGACTTTTCTGCTGTACTCCCATTGCCTGTGAGGGACCAGTGACGGACCGCAAACCACTAACAACATCAGCTGTTCCTGCTCGCCTGATTTGGCATTTGTGGGCTCGTAAGACCCCCGTAATAGGGGTCCAACGCATCTGGTAAGCCCCCCCCCTCCTTCCTGTCGTTTTTTGCCTTGATCAAGGAGATGTCTTTCATTCACTGAAGGAATGACTTCATACACAGAAACTTGCACTGATTGACTGTCTTTTCAGGATTGAGTGATTTTTTACAGGACTTTATTCAATCACCAGGGTTGTGCAATATTTGAATATACATTCACATTTATTTATTGATTTATTTGTTCCATTTTTGATGACAGTAGCGCACCAGAAGTTATATGTTACACTAGTGAGACTCACAGGTAAAAGAGCTCCTGACTGTCAGTGACTGCTTCAAACGCTACCAAAAAAACTGTTAGCATTCGCAGGGATCAGGCCTGACTCTGCGAATGCTGCAGTTATGTGTTTTGTGTTTTTTAAATGACAGTGATCGATTGATACTACACTTGGGTGGGCTGGGCTGGGCGGAGGGGCTAAACGCAGGTGCTAGCAGGTATCTGGGCTGATCCCGCTAACTCTGCATTTTTGGGAACCCTAAACTGCTGGGGAAGCTAATATAGTTCTGATCAGATCAGATATTGATCTGTTCAGACACTATACTACTAAGGGAGGTGTATGGTGCGTGGGTGTTAGGGCTACTTTGTACTAATCTGACGCTGCCTGGGGTGACGTAGACCCTATCTGACACTAAAATCTAACTGATATTACCCGCTGGATGATCAGGGGGTTAAACCTTTATTTGGGTAATATATGGCAGGTGCCCTGACGCTATAAAAAAATCTAACTAACCAGCGTCACCCGTGACACTAATACAGTGCTCACTGGTGACAGGGGGTGATCAAGGGGTTAAACCTTTATTAGGGGGGTTAGGGGGGTCCCTAGACCTATCTGGGCCTATCACTAAGTACCCTAACGCTGATTAGTGTCACTAATGACACCAGTGATCAAAAAAATAATATGAACACTGCACTGGGTGACACAGTGACAGGGAGTGAAGTGGTTAACTAGGGGGGGCGATCAGGGGGTGAAATATGTGTCTATGTGTAGTGATGTTAGTGTAGTGTTGGTGCAACTCATGGTTAGATGTTATCTCTCCTCTCTCTGGAAAAAAAAGGATTCCACGAGGAGAGATGACATCACTTCCCCTGTCTGTTTCTACAGCTACACAGGCAGGGGAGGATTTCATGTGTCAGGACCGATCAGCAGGTCCAGGCCATAAATCATAGGCCTGGCCCTGGAGACTGATCGGTTCTACAACGAATCCGATCGTCACGGCCGTCATAACATAATGTTGATTCGCCCACCCGTGCCATTCTGCCTCAGTAAAACTGCAGCGGCTGTGCGGGAAGCGGTTAACTGCTTCCGTACCACCCACCACACATTTAATGTGGCAGGGTGGCCCGAGTTCATTAAACAACGGACTTGTACCTTGTTGTCTCTCCTGGGTCTGGGGCACGCACGCAGGTGCTGCCTGTGACCCGTTCCTGCTATGATTGGACACGTCAGTAGCCAATCAGCGGGTCCGCTGGGACCCGCCGATCATTCACAGGAGAGGCAGAATGGCAGTCTGCCTATGTAAACCACCGTTCTGTCTGGGATGAAGATGGAGAGCTTGTGTTCCTACTAAGCAGGGACACAGATCTCTCTCTTCCTCCAGTTAGGCCATTCCCCCACACAGTTAGAAAGCACTCTCTAAGAGCACACTGATCGCCCCTGATGTTAACTCCTTCCCTGCCTGTGTCATTAGTACAGTGACATTGCATTTTCTTTAGCACTAATCACAGTATTAGTGTCACCGGTCCCCAAAAAGTGTCACTTATGCCCTGTACACACGGTTGGACATTGTTCAGACATTCCGACAACAAAATCCATTGGATTTTTTTCCGACGGATGTTGGCTTAAACTTGTCTTGCATACACACAGTCACACAAAGTTCTCGGAATTTCCGAACATCAAAAATGCGGTGACGTACACCACATACGATGAGGCTATAAAAGGGCAGTTCAATACAAAGTGCGACACCCTTTGGGCTCCTTTTGCTAATCTGGTGTTAGTAAAATTTTGGTGAGAGACGATTCGCGCTTTTCAGCCTCGTGGTTTTCAGATAGTTTTTCTGGTGTTCAGTTTGTGCTTGTGGGTTTGTATCCGTTCTTCAGTGCGTGCAGTGAGATCCCATTGGTTTATCCAGTGTGTTCTTGTCCACTCGTTGCTGTTTTTCAGGTCGCTCTTCACAGGTCTTGCTGTTCTTCAGTGCGTTCTGTTACTTCGTTCTGACCAGCCGACCGTTTTCTAGCCATGTTGCGCATACATCGTAGAGTTCGTGCTGTGCAGGGGCTTGGTGTTTTTTTGTTGTCCTTCATGCATATTTGCCTTTCATTACCTCCCCAGCATGCTCTCCTGGGCCCATATCCACATTGTCTAGTCACTTAACAATGTATTTTGTCAGCTCCATAGTAGTGCTTTACCCTAAACACCCCCTAAAATGTGTATAAATGTTATTTGTGTTTTAAATTCAGGCAGAGTGCCAGAGGCTTTTTTTTTGAGTCCCAAAATCATTTGGAACCCCCCCTTCTCCCAACTGCTAAGTCAGCTGATACCAATCCTCTATCTGCTGACTTTACCAAACCAATACACACTATACCTACCTCTTTTGTGCACATATTTATGGATGAATTCCCCAAAGAGTGTAGTGCAAGAGCCTGCCAGAATACTTTCAAATGGTAATGTTTAAAGTTTTTGTATTATCTTGATAGGTAATAGCAGAATGTAAAAATGTGCTAAAATTTGGACAGTGTGTGATTATATCTTTGTATTATGACACTTATTACCTGTCCAGTGGGCTGCCAATAGTGTAAAGTAAGGAGGGGCTGGCCAAAGTAACACACATTATTTATGCATTCAGCTCTCAATGAAGTGGAGAGGGTTACCTGTCCAAAACATCTCCCCCCCTAATTTTTTCAATGGGCCACCAGAGGGGGTGAGGAATCTGATAGGTGGACCTTATACTTTTGTCTTTTTTTCTTGTTTGACTCCACAGTTTCCTTCCATGGCACAGGAATGGTATACTGTGGCCTCCCACTTTCCAGGCGGTGGGACTTTCCCAACTGCGGAGGGGCAATTGATGGGAAACATGTCCACATCATCCCCACCCCCCAACTCGGGGTCATACTATTATAATTACAAGGGGTCCAATAGTATTGTGATGTTGGTGGTGGTGTCGGCTACTTAGAGGTTCCTGTATGTGGACGTGGGGAAGAATGGCCAGATGTCGGATGGTGGAGTCATCACCCAGACTGAGTTCTACAGGCGTCTCCAGAATGGCAGCTTGGGCTTGCCACCTCCAGAAGACAATGTGGAAGGACTCCCATTCGTCTTTGTTGCAGATAAAGCATAATCCTTGGGGGACCATCTTATGCGGCCATTCCCTATGAGGACCCCCTCCCGGACCAGAGGGTTTTTAATTACCTGCTGGCCAGAGCCAGAAGAGTGGTGGAGAACACGTTTGGAATAATGGCCAGCTGGTTCCGCTTATTTCTTACACCCATACACATGGCGGAATATAAACTCAATCACATCATCCTGGCTTGCTGTGTTCTCCACAATTTTTTAAGGAGAAATTCTCGAAACTATGCTGCCTCAGTTGGGCCTGAGGCCAGAATTCCTAATGAACAAACACTGACGGCGCTTGAAACTGGCTGTCCTGGCTTGGCCCCCCAGAGCACCTGTGAAGTCCGTCTAAGATACATGGAATACTTTGCGGGTAGGGGGGCCATCAATATGCCAGACAATGTCTGAGCCATTTTTTAATAAAAGATATATTTCAAAATTAAGAAATATTTTATTTTATTTCCTGCTTGCCTTTCTTTTAGCTGTCTCCTCAGTTTTCTTTTAATGGTATTATTTAGTTGGCCTTTTGATTCAGCAGTGCAAACGAAATTTATTTCAGACATGAGGTGACAATCTCTTATTCGGCTAATATTATAAAATTATGTTGTGGGTCTGCTACACACATCTTGTTTTTGTTGTTAATGTATGTAATGCATTACTGACAAAAATCTTCATCATTTTCAGCACCATGACTGAAATTTGGGGAGTCCTGAAAATACACTTTGACCCCATCCCCTCTGACATCACAGGGAAAGCCATAGGGGAAGTCCCCATCAAGTCCCTGTGCGTCAGAGGGGGGCGGGATCACCGGGTGGCCCCGCCCTCTGTTATTTAAGAAGTGTCAGAAGAAGAGAAGCGTCACACAGTGGGAGCCTCCCATGGATGTGGAGCGGCCCAAAAACGAAGCCGGGAAGAAGACGCCACGGAGGAAGATGCCAGACGAGAACACCAGAGCAAGAAGCAGAGGATCAGAGGAAGAACCAGAGGAAGAAACCGAAGGAAGAAGGAGGGAAGAAGGAAGAAGACTCGAAGAAGATGGAAAGAAGAAGGCTTTAAATAAAGGAATTGTCAAAAATGGTCTATTGTCATTTTTAACATTTTTGACACTTTTTTGTGAAATGGTAGGGGTACCCCCTTACCATTTAACACAGGGGGGGCCGGGATCTGGGGGTCCCCTTGTTAAAGGGGGCTTCCAGATTCCAATAAGCCCCCCAACCACAGACCCCCACAACCACAGGGCAAGGGTTGTGGGGATGAGGCCCTTGTCCTCATCAACATGGGGACAAGGTGCTTTGGGGGAGACCCCAAAGCACCTTCCCAATGTTGAGGTCAGGTGGCCTGGTATGGTTCAGGAGGGGGGGCGCTCTCTCCTCCCCCACTCTCTTCCTGTGGCCTGCCAGGTTGCATGCTCGGATAAGGGTCTGGTATGGATTTTTAGGGGGACCCCCACGCCATTTTTTAAAAAAAAATTGGTGCGGGGTTCCCCTTAAAATCCATACCAGACCTGAAGGGCCTGGTATGGATTTTGAGGGGGACCCCCACACCATTTTTTTTATTTTGGCGCAGGGTTCCCCTTAATATTCATACCAGACCTGAAGGGCCTGGTATGGAATTTCAGGGGAACCCCACACATTTTTTTTTTCTTAATTTGTTTTTTTTCTTAATGCTTTATCAATGAGCTTTTATGTGTATTGCCAGACAGACATTTCATTATAGCCGCGAGTAGTTTTAAATAACTTTTATTCCTTAAGGGACAGTTCACACCACATGCAGTCCAATGCGGTTTTTTTTGCATTGAAAACGCATGGAAAGTAGGTTATATGGTTTTCAATGACATAGTTCACACCAGTGCTTGCAGTTCCAGTGCGTTTCCAGTTCCCGAAAAAAAAGTAGAACATGCTGCATTTTTTATGCACTGGACTGTACTGGAATGCTGTAAAATGCATCAAAAAGGCACTGGAATGCACCTAAATGCACCAACAATGCATTGCAGCACACTTGTCCTTATTTAAGGTTAAGAAAAAATAAGGGGGAAAAAGCACTGGACTGCATCAGTAACGCACCAAAAACACACTGGAACGCATCAAAAACGTGCATGCAGAAAAGCACCTGGAACGCATCCGGACTGCGTTTCTATGGTGTGCACTGGCCCTTAGGACCCTTAGGGCCAGTGCACACCATAGAAATGCAGTCCGGGCGCATTTCAGGTGCTTTTCTGCATGCACATTTTTGATGCGCTCCAGTGCGTTTTTGATGCAGTCCAGTGATTTCCCCCCCCCCTCTTTTTTCTTAACCTCAAATAAGAACAAGTATGTTGCAGTGCGTTTTTGGTGCATGTAGGTGTGTTTTGGTGCGTTCCAGTGCGTTTTTGATGCCTTTTAAAGCTTTCAAGTACAGTCTAGTGCAGAAAAAAATGCAGCATGTTCTACTTTTTTTCTGGAACTGGAATGCACTAGAACTGCAAGCACTGGTGTGAACTATGCCATTGAAAACCATATAACCTACTTTACATGCATTTTTGATGCATAAAATATGCACTGGACTGCATTGGTGTGAACTGGCCCTTAAGCAATTTGGCATATTTAAAGGCATGTCTCCTTGTTTCGTTTTTGGGGTTGTGGGGTAGGGAGAACCTGGGCTCCCATACCCATTTTAAGGCCAATAACTAGAAGATAAGCCAGCCAAGTGGGGACTAGTAAAATTGCCAAGTCAGTTCTCTTATGCCCCGTACACACGGTCAGACTTTGTTCGGACATTCCGACAACAAAATCCTAGGATTTTTTCCGACGGATGTTGGCTCAAACTTGTTTTGCCTACACACGGTCGCACAAAGTTGTCAGAATTTCCGATCGCCAACAACCCGGTCACGTACACCATGTACGACGAGACTAGAAAAGGCCGGTTCAGAAACAAGCGCGGCACCCTTTGGGCTCCTTTTGCTAATCTAGTGTTAGTAAAAGTTTGGTGAGAGACGATTCGCGCTTTTTCAGACTCATGGCTTTCAGATCGTTTTCTGGCGTTCAGTTTGTGCTTGTGGGTTTGTATCTGCTCTTCAGTGCGTGCAGTCAGTTCGTATCGGAGTTTTCTGTGTGATCTTGCCTGCTCGTTGCTGTTTTTCAGGTCGCTCTTCACAGGCCTTGCTGTTCTTCAGTGCGTTCTGTTACTTCGTTCTGAGCAGCCGACCGTTTTCTAGCCATGTTTCGTATGCGTACTCCTCGTAGAGTTCGTGCTGTGCGGGGGCTTGGTGTTGGGGTCCTGACCTTGACACAAGTCCAGTCCATGAACAGGGTGGGGAGGAGTTCATGGACCAAGAATTGGTTGCTTCAGCGTGACCAGTTCTGTCATATGCCTTTGCTCCGTGAGATCCGTGAGAATAATCCTGATGATTTCAGGAACTTTCTCAGGATGACGGACCCCGTATTTCACCGTTTGTTGGCTTCGCTGACCCCCTATATTAGCAGGCAGGATACCTGCATGAGGCAAGCCATCACTCCGGAGCAGAGGTTAGTGGCTACCCTGTGGTATTTGGCCACAGGGAGAAGCCTGCAGGACCTCAAGTTCTCGACAGGCATCTCCCCCCAGGCTCTTCTTTGTGGACATTTACTGCTTGTGTTTGTTTGAGCTGACCCTGACAGAAATGTGTGGAGTGCAGAAAATGTTGTGATTGTGTAACCTTATACAAAGCACTGTTGGCTGTTATTTACTAAATGCAAAGACACTTTTCACTACAAGTGCACTTGCAACTGCACTGAAACTGCACTTGCAGTGCAAAGTGGATTTCCCCTTAGGAAATTACCCCCATTTTCTCATAAAACAACAATTACATCACCCCAAAAGTGTTGTAGCGTTGAGACAATAATCCACACATTCTTGATGAACAATCTTTTTAATACCTGCACAATCACATGTGCATTTACCAAAGGTTTTTCTGACAAACCAACATGTTTGTTGTATAACAATTTTTGTGGTGTCATTATCCAAAATCAAAATGTGCATTTTATAGAAAACAGGCATGTGTAAAACCCACTAGAAAGACACAAATCTTGAACTTACAAAGTTCACATTTGGTAGAACTGGAAGGCAATATCAGACATGAGTATTTAGGAACTGTGTTTGATATTGCGTTCAGATGGGGTGAAATCACCCCTGGAAAAGCCAAATTTGGAAGATGCACACAAATTTCACAATGTCAACATGTGCTATCTGCCATCAGGGGGGATCAAGGGATGTGTTTTGGGGGAGAAAGCCCTTCCTCACCGCTACTTTATAATTGGGGAAGGGGTTGCACCCCCAAAACACGTCCATTGATCTCCCGTGATGGCAGATAGCACATGTTGACACACTGTGTGCATCCTCCAAATTTGGCTTTGGGAAAAATCACAAAAACATTTTGCACATTGTAGCACACAAAAGAAGAAAGTGATTTGGAGGGGTTTTAAACTCAAAGGACCATTATTGATCACTAATTGCTGATTAAAAAAGTGCTTTACATATCAATAGACAGTAGTGGGCACCCAAAATTGGGACAAGAATAAAAACTGCTGGGCTCAGAAGGATAGTCTGTTATATTTGTTAACATTCAATTTGCAGCAGTCAGGAGGTGAAAATTGTGTGTGATTGATGAATAAAAAACTAAACCTATGTCCCTTTTTCATACACAGGAAGACCTCAGCCAGGAGGAGGCTGTGGAATGTGGCAGCCAGGAGGAAGCGGGGATTAGTGGTAGCCTGGAGGAGGCGGGGCTAAGTGTCAGCCAAGAGAAGCCTGGGACAAGTCGCAGCCTGACTGAGTCTCAGGTTCCTCCCCTCCGCCTGCCATACAAAAGGGCCAGGAAGGCCACTCCGAGTCCCGTGCAGAATTCAGCGTACAGGCTGATCCAGGAGGCTTTGGCGTCCCTCAGAGCCTTCCCCAGTCCTGAAGAGGCCTTTGCCTGCATGGCTGCCACAAAATTGCAGGGCATGCAGGAGGGCCAACGCAAGATCTCTGAGGACCTGATTTATAAAGTCCTACGTAAGGGGTTGAGTGGGGAACCGACACACAAGACGGATGTCATGGAGAGGGACGATCCTCCTCCTCCTCCTGCTGCCACAACTACACCACCACAGCCAAAGGCTGGAAGGAAGCGTGGAAAGAAGACCAAAGAGTGATTGCCCTGGGTTCAGTCTGGTCTGACAGAAGATGCAGTCTCTTGTATGACCACAGCCTGGGGACACAGATGTCATCTGCTGCTTTCCGGATCTCTGGGACTTTTGGACCAGACTGCACTCCCTTATGATATGGACTCCTCAGGCCACCAATTTTGCTTTTAAATAATTGATGTCTGCCCTGGGGGTCCGAGGCTTCACCCACTTCTGCAGTTTCTTCAGCGTTGCCTCCCTCTTTGTTTAGTTGTGAGCCCTTAATAAAATTTTTTTAGGGAAATTCTACTCTCCTGTGTGTGTTTTCATCCAAAAAGGACAGTTTGTTGGTGACGATTCAGGTACATTTCTAAAGTACAATGTGAAATTAACAAGGGACAACAACACCAAATAATCTCCTACAGATTAAATAGAACAACATATTAGTGGAGTTGTGGGAACTTGTCACCAAAAACACACACAAACATTTTCGGGAGTACAAATCACAATCACCAAAAAAAAAAAAAAAAGAGAAACACAAAAAAAGAATCTACATTAAAGTCCAAAAATAACAAAAAATGTTGTTGTCAGATGTGAGAAATCTAAATATATTGAGGGAATCCCGATAAATAGTAACGAAATAAGTTTGTGAGAAGTGTGTGTGAATATGAGCATCAAAACTACTTAATTCTTGTCACATTATAAAGAAGAAGAGAGTGCGCTGTATTAAACCATTTTGAACATTGCAGCGTGACAAAAGTGCTGTATCCATCCTGAACGCTACGTTTACCAGAACGAGCTGTCCCGTGTCGGAATTTCTTCTGAGCATGCGTGGCACTTTGTGCGTCGGAACAGGCCACACACGGTCGGAATTGACGCGATCGGATTTTGTTGTGATTTTGGAAAATTTTATCTCCTGCTGTCCAACTTTGTGTGTCGGAAAATCCGATGGAAAATGTCCGATGGCGCCCACACACGGTCCGAATTTCCGACAACACGCTCCGATCGGACATTGTACGGGGCATTAGACTGCAATGGTATATGTTGTATAACTTTTGCACATGTTAGGCTCTTTATTTGCCCCCCTGGACTGGGGGATGTTTTGTCCCATCTGTAATTTTGGTGCATGCTGGATGTTGTGCTTAATTTTGGACAGGGGGGAGGCTTATTTTGTGCTAGCTGCATTTGGATTGTTCTGGGCATGCTCAGGGGCTGTTTTTTCTGTGCCTTTTGGTGTGTGAAATGCATTTGGGTTGGTCTGGGCATGCTCAGGGACTTTGTTTTTTTTGGGGGTTTTTTTGGTGCTTTTTGTGTGTGAACAGCACTTGGATGTTTCTGGGCATGCTCAGAGTGAGTTTTTTGGGTTAGTAATTTAAGGACATCCTTAACTGGTGTACCCACTTTGAAGTTCTCTCTACATTGTGTGTTTCATGGACTGTCCATGTGTTTGCATTTGCCTCATTAGCGCACAAACCTATGTTATATAAAGCTTGCAGATAGTATTCTTTACTTTGCCCTGAAAAGAGCCAAGATTGTGTGATGGTCTGCTGAGCTCAATGGAGCGAAAGGGGATTCAGAACACCCTGCGGTTTCAGGTTATGCCTGGTCATCTGCATAAAGTGAGTTTGGAGTTCCTTGTTCAGGATTTGCTGGAGAAAACAGTTGCAGTGGAACCGCGTCACATCTATTGTATCCAGGACCATGCAGCACCAAGGTACTATGATGTTTCTTTTGTGCATAGCAATTTTTGAATGGGAGTTATTGAGAAGTGTAAGGAATTGGAGAAAGCTAACCATGAGTCTATAAGGCCTTTCATAGTGTAACCCTTGTATGCTATGGAGGAGAAACCATTGGTTGTTCACCTGTTTAACCCCTTCATGGACATTGCCTTGGTAGTGGCCTTTTTGAAGAGATACTGCTCTGCAGTGAAGGGAGGCTTCAGGCTGACTAATCGTCTGGGGATCTTTAATGGCAAATTAAAGTTTTTGGTCAAGCTGAAGGTGGATTCCGAAGGGATTGGTGGAGTGCGGCATCCACCAGCTAATTCTTCAATAGCAGGAAATAGAGGGTTTCTCTACTACCCTGGTCAACCGACATACTGCAGAAGATGTCATAAGTTTGGGCATACCAGAGATGATTGTAATGCGGAGATGCACTGCCGGAACTGTGGGGAGGAGGGACATGAGGCTGGGGCTTGCTTGATTAAGCGGGCCTGTGATATATGTGGACAGCGTGATCATACAGTGAAGAATTGTCCAAAAGTAATGCTGAAGCTGTCAGGCACACCGCTGAGAGTCTGACTCTCCTGAAAGACAGGTGCTGTCTGACTCTCCTGAAAGACAGGAAGAGGAGGAGGAGGAGGAGGTGGTGGTGGAAGAGGAAGAAAGTGGGCACCTGGGTGTGGAGGAGAGAGTGGAGGAAAGAGTAGAAGTGCCACCCACTAGTGTGGAGCCATTAACAGCGGGGAGTGGAGCAGAGGTGGAGAGGGCAGTGGAGGAGGCTATGGAGGAGTTGGCAGCAGCTTTACAGTGGGAGCCGGAAGTGCAGGAAGCCCAAGAAGAGAAGGTGGAAAAGATGGAGACACTGGGTGCCAAGACCAAGGTGGACGCTTTGGGAAGCCCTAAGAAGAGAAGGGCTAAGAAATTGAAAGTAGAGACAGTTGGGATTGAAACACCTAACCCCTTTGAGGTCCTAGGGGAAGTTGGAGTGCAGGTAGAATCACCAGCACTAAGTCCAGGGACTCCAGAAATTTTTCATCCGGCCACATTGTCGCCTAGTCAGGAGTTTTTGGAAGATGAAATCGTTATGGCCCTGAGGAATGTATGTCAGTTCTCTGGTTTAAGTGATAGGTCTGGGGGTGAATGATGCACATCTTCATGTGAATGATCATCAAGCTGGTGTCCCTCAATGTGAGGGGTTTTGGGTCTCCTGCTAGACAGTGTGCTGTTTTTGAGGAATTGAAGGTCAATGGAGGAGACATTATCTGTCTACAGGAGTGTTTTTTTAATCGACCGCCCAAGCCTCCGGCGTGGGTGTTGGATTACATATGGTCGGCAGTTGGGGAAAATAGGAATGCTGGGGTAGGCATTATCATTACAAATAGAAATATTCGCATTATGTCTCATGTTGTGTTAGTGCCAGGAAGATTAATTATGGCAGATTATTTTGTTTAACCAGAAGTTTAGGCTTTTTAATTTACGGTATATGCTCCTGTGAATAGCCAGCGTCTTGAGTTTTTTGAAGTTTTGAAGTTACATGCAGTGGGAAGGAGACCTAGTGTGATCATGGGTGATTTTAATACGATCCGATTTGTGTAAGATCGGATAGGAGTAGTGGAGACTAAGTTAGATGTAGGTAGCACTATGCTAAATGGGGTAATTCAGGAGTTGCATCTCAATGATGCTTATACTGTTCTGGGTTTGTTCGATCCATATTTCACTTTTTTTTCAGAGTGTGGGCGCACCAAATCCAGAATTGATTTATGTTTGTTTTCTGATGCATTCAAATGTGCTAATGTTAAACACAGGCCAATATTTTTTTCAGACCATGTGGCAGTGTATGTTGATTTGAGTATGGGAGATAGTATTAAGTTTGGTTTAGGGGTATGGAGGTTAAATAGTTTATTGTTGCAGGACGAGCATGTCAAAGCCCATTTTAGTAAGGTATATAGTAGATGGGTTAATAGGAAAAAAGATTTTAGTAATATTTTGGGGTGGTGGGATTGGGTCAAAAGGAAAATTAAATTATTTTTTCAAAAAGAGAGTAGGGATAAAAGTAACAGTGAGAAAAGGAGATATTCTCGGTTACAAGTCAGGTTGGCTACATTATATTCATTTAGAAATATGGGCTAAGACATGGCCGATGAAATAGACCATATTAGAAAGAGGATTAAAGAGGTATTAACTGAAAGAGGAAAACAAATTATTTTTCAAGCGAGAGTTAAACACCTGGAGCAGGATGAAAAATGTTCTAGATTTTTTTTCAAGATGGTTTGTAAGGAAAAAGGAGTGTTTGAGGGTGTGTATGATGAAGAAGGGAGGGAATGTAAGGGAGAGAATGTGCTGGAATTTGTGACTAAATTTTATGAACGATTGTATGAGGGAGTGTGTGTTGATGAGTCAGATACTAGAATGTTTGATATGGTAGAGGATAATTTAGATGAGGATGATAAGGTTTTTTTGCAGAAAGCAGTGAATGAGAAGGAGGTGTGGGAAGCTGTGGCAAGCATGGGGGCGAATAAAACCCCGGGAGAGGATGGCTTACCAAGTGAGTTTTTTAAATTGTTTTGGGATATTATTAAGCGGGATGTGGTTGAGGTATTTAGTTACATGATGAGGGAAGGCATTTTATCCGAATCTATGAGAGAGGGGGTAGTGGTATTAATTTATAAGAAGGGGATAAGATGGATATTCAAAATTGGAGGCCTATCTCCTTACTAAACTCAGACTACAAGGTCTTTGCAAAGATGGTGGCGAGGAGATTATCTAAGGTCATTAGTAGGATGGTTAGCAAGATGCAGGCCTGTGCAGTGCCAGGTCGAATGATCTCGGAGAATTTAGTTTCAGTTAGGGATATAATTAATTTTTGTAAAGATAGGAATAGTTTGATTATCCTGACATCATTTGACCTTGAGAAGGCATACGATAAAGCAAATCATGGGTTTTTGTGGGAGGTTTTGAAGAGGATGGGTATACCACAGCTGCTCATTAATGTAATAAAAGGGTTTTATTGATGGATCAGTAGTCGGGTTCTGGGTAATGGGAGTTTGGGGCAGGCTTTTTTGCTTAAATCTGGGGTGAGACAGGGGTGCCCCCTGTCCCCTATTCTCTTTATTTGTTTTATTGATCCACTGTTAAGGATGATACAGAGGGATAAGGTGGTGAGGGGCTTTTTGGTGCCTGGGAGTGGGGGGAAAATTGTGAAATGTTTAGGTTATATGGATGACATGGTGGCAGTGTGTCATTCGGTGGTGGGCATAAGAAGGGTGAAGTTACTTTTGTCAATTTTTTGTGTATGTGCGTGAATGAGTGTGAATTGGAATAAGTGTAGTTTGGATAGGTATGGAAGACAAGTGGAATGTGTGGATGATCAGATTGGGAAGGTTGAGGATGGAGTGAGGATTTTGGGTATTGTGCTTGACTATGGAATGAAAGGGGAAGTGTGCTGGCATGAAGTGGGAGAAAAGATAGCCAAGAAGTTGAGGTTTTGGTGTCTAAGAAAATTGTCGATTTATGGGAAAGTTTTAGTAGTCAAGGCAGTAATCTTACCTTTAATTTTGTATACAAGTATTATCTTCCCTCCTGGGGAGGTAAGATTGAGGAAAATTAATAAGTTATTGTTTACCTTTTTATGGGGGTCGAAAATGGAAAGAGTTAAGAGAGAATATGTGTGTAGACGTGAATGTAATGGTGGGTTGAGTTTTCCGAATGTGAGAGTGTTTTTGTTAATGCATTATTGGTTCTGTGTGGTGAAAGTTTTGAGGAATGGTGGAGTGTGTGCTAGGATGATAGCTTTTTCAGGTGGGTGGTGGTTTAGGAGGTGGGGGTGGTTGGGAAGGGATTCAAGGATACCGGTGGCTTACGTGGTGGCACGCGACTACTGGGTATTGGAAAAGTTTAGGGTAGAGTTTAAGTTGGCAGATTTAGGAGAAGGGGAGAGGAATAAAGTAAAGGTGAGAAAGTGGTTGATAGAGAAGGAGTATGTGTGTAACCTTAGGGGAGTTAATGCGTCAGTGGCTGGGGAAGTATGGAAGAAAATGAGTATATATGGGGTGACAAATGTGCAGAGACAGATAGTATGGATGAGTTTGCATGACTGTCTAGCTACGAGGCTAATTATGAAAAGGAGGGATTCGCGTGTGTCTGATATTTGTCCGAGAATTAATTATGGGGGTGTAGAAGACAGTGAGCATGTGTTCTGGGGGTGTGGTGTAGCGAAAGATGTGATAAATAAGAGTCAAGATCTGGTGAAAGAAATTACAGGAGTGAAGGTGAGTGAGTGGAAAATGATGATGTATGGCTTGGGGAAACTGGAAAAAGATAAACAGAGAGTATTGTGGTTAGTGTTATGTGCATTAAAGGAAGTGTTGTGGGATGCACGCAACTTGTATGTATATAAAAATGTTTTGTTAGATAGTAAACAATGTATAGGATTATGGCTAAGCAAGCTATACTTTTTTTTCGTGTTGGATAAAAAGAAGGGTGTGGATGCTGAAGTCATCTGGAAATTTAAAAAATGGAGAATGTTGATTAAAAATTAAGTCTTTTCCACGATGATGCAAGACCTTGTTGGAGACAGTGAATGAGCGTCAAGCTGAATAGTCTCTCGAGAGTTTTCTGAAGTGGAATAAAAAAAAAAAAAAGCAAGAGAGTACATTTGGGTGTCTTTATGGAGTTTCTAACACATTTATTTTCTCTTTGTATTTTGTTTGTTATGTTGTTGCAAAATAGATGTGTTTTTATGCAATTTATTTGTTACTTTGGTTTGTTGTATTTTTTTGGGTGGTGGTTATTTTACCATGAAATATTTTTTATGTTGGCAATGTTTGTTGTTTTTTACGTTGTTCACTTTGATTTAACTGTCTGTGCTGCATTATTTTTAAAATTCTTTCTCAAGATGTTGTGCCTAATGTTTTAATCCTTAATAGATATCCATTTGTGGGTGCACTCCTTTTAACTCCTGTTAATTTACACTGCAAAAGGGTCAAACCTCAAACCTATTCTGTTAGTGCCTCAAATTAACATACATGTGTGTATTTTGCTTTCCTTGCTTCTTTTCCAAGTCCTGTTTTTTTTTTTTTTTTGGACCAATAAAATTTTTCAAATTCTTTGTTTTATGTGTGTTCTTTTCATGCAACAGATTTCCCAGCTGCAGCTTAACTAGGCTGATTGGCATGTCTTAGACAAATCCCTTTTTTATTTTTTTTTTAGTTTTGTTCAAATAGTTTTTATTGAAAAATTTTTAGTGCAAATACAGATAAATGCAGTCATACAGGAGTATAATGAAACAATCCCGTACTTACTGTACAGAAAGCAATCGAAAATAATAATTACAAATTTTTATTATAAACATTGAGTATGTCTGTAGCCATTCCAAGGTATCTTAAAGAGTGTATCTTTAATACTATAGAGAGACCATGAGATGATGCTGGTTACTCTATTCCACGAGTAGCAGTGGAGAAGTAATGGGAAATACTACGCTTGTATAACGGTGGAGGAGATCCCCGGGCACCCCAATGGGATCACACTGTGCTCACATAGGGACCTCCCCCCTTAATTATAATAGTAAATCAGTAAACATTTCAAAAATAATCAGTATAACTCGGGAGTCACTGAGATATATTACTTTGCATAGCTTACCAGCTACAGCTAGTTGGAATGTTGAAACGAAAAAAAAAAGTTAAAACAAATAATTAGAAGATAGAAGGAGTTTCCATGGGGACCAGTTAGATTCAAACTTTGAAAAGGTTCCATCCCTGTAAGCCATAATTTTTTCATATTCTATAATAGTGTTAATTTTTATTTTTATATCTTTAATAGTAGGTACATCAGTAGATTTCCATCTGTATACTAATTCCATTCTTGCTGCCAGCAAGACTTGTGTTGCTATACATCTAAGTTCTGGTTTGTATTGGTCCATGTTTAATCCTAGAATAGCTTGTTCTATGTTTGGGACCACCGTGCTATTAGTTATTTTCGAAAGCATATCATAGACCCTCCACCAAAATTTTTTGACTACCGGGCAAGACCACAGCATGTGTGCTAGGGTCCCTATCTGACCACATCCTCTCCAGCATAGATTTGAGTTGTCTTTGGAGAATTTTGCTGTAATATATGGTGTGTAGTACCATCTTAACATCAATTTTTGTGTTAGTTCCTCATAATTGGCGCATCTAGAGAATTTGCGATTATTAGCAATCGCTTGTTTCCATTGTAGATCTGTGAACTCTTTGCCTAACTCTTTTTCCCATTTGGAAATCTTGTTATTTTTTGTAAAGACATCTTTAGAGTGAAGATAATTGTTGATTATTTTTATTCCTTTTATATTGGGGTTTTTGGATTGAAGGAAAGTCCATATTTTTTCTACTATGGACACATGTGTGGCCCTAGACCCCTGAAGATATGAAGTAATCTGGGTATATGTTAGGAATTAAAGATTAGATTGAATTTCTGTTGTATTGTGCTAAACGGTAGGAGCCTATCGCCACACATGATATCCACTATATTTAGTATATTTGCTTTATGCCAGTTGCGAAGGTTAATATTGGGAATTATCCATTGCAGTGTGTCAAGGGGAATGGGTATCATTGTTGAGGGGTAAAATACATTCCCTGTATTGTTGATTTCTTCCCAAGATTGTAGTATCGCTTGCATTGTTTGTGGGAGGGGTCTTCTATTCTGTTTATGTGCTTTAGTAGCAATTAGAAATGATAATGGTGAAGTCTTGTTTAGTCGTGCAATTTCCAAGTGACACCATGGTTTAGTAATAGGGTTGGAGAACCAATTTTTAAGTTGGTCCAGAATTGCCGCTGTGTGATAGTCTTTCAGGATTGGTAAACCCATGCCTCCCACCGTTTTGTTTTTAGTTTGTATTTCAGGGGAACATCTTGGTCTTTTTCCTGCCCATACAAAGTTAGATAATTGTTTTTGCATTGATCTAAAAAATGATGCTGGTGCCGGTATAGGTAGGACTCTGAATATGTATATTAGTTTTGGTAAGATAAGCATTTTGTACGCTGCTATTCTGCCTAGCCACGTTAAGTGGTGCTTCCCCAGTCTAGACAGTTCTGGTTGAAGGGAGGAGAGAAGTGGGGTATAGTTAATGGTATATGTTTTCGAAACTGGATAGGTGAGCTTAATACCTAGGTAATTGATTGATTCGTTCGTCCAGGGATATGGTAGGGAGTGTTTGAGGAGGTTTTCAAGTTTTTTGTGTATATGTATTCCTAAAATGCTGGATTTAGATGCATTAACTTTATAATAAGATATGTTACTAAAATGTGCAAGGACTTCGTGTGCTGCGGGTAGTGATTTGTCTGGGTTTGATAGGGCTAAAATAACATCGTCTGCAAATAGTGAGATTTTGTGATGGTGTTCTTGTGATGTGATACCATGTATAGAGGGATGGGACCTAATTTTTTCCGCTAATGGTTCCATAAGCATGGTAAAAATTATGGGGGATAAGGGGCACCCTTGTCTTGTTCCATTTGTAATGGGAAATGGTTTAGAGAACATGCCTTCAGTATAAACAAATGCTGAGGGTGATGAATATAGTGCCATTATAGCATTCTGCAATGGGCCGACCAGACCAAACTTATCCATGACCTTGGACAGGTACCCCCAATGCACTCTATCAAAGGCCTTCTCTGCATCTAAGGCCAGAAGCAGAGAAGGCTCTTTGTTCTCCTCTACCAAATGAAGGAGATTTAACATTCTTTTGGTGGCGTCTGTGGTCTGGCGACCCATTACAAATCCCACTTGGTCATAGTTTATCAAGTTGGGTAGGATACGTGATAATCTGTTAGCTATCAGTTTAGCGTGCAATTTGACATCTACATTTAATAGGGATATCGGCCGAAAATTTTGTGGGAGATTGGGTTCTTTGCCTGGTTTAGGGAGAGTTATAATTGTGGCTGTAAGCATTTCTGGGGGAAATTTTGCTGTAGTAGTTGCAGCTTCAAAAACATGGAGTAAGTGGGGGGTTAGGATGGGGGAGAATAATTGATAATATTCTGAAGAATAACCATCTGGGCCTGGGGCTTTGTTGCGGGGGAGATGTTTGATGGCGTCATTTATTTCTTTTAGTGTGAATGGTTGGTTTATGTATGCTAAATCTTCTGGAGATATTTTAGGGAGATGTATTGATTCCAAAAATTCTGAAATTGCTTTGTCATTGGGCTGAAAAGTATCTGGGTCCTTTTGAAGGTTATATAGTTTCTCGTAGTAATCGCTAAATGCATCGGCTATTTCTTGCGGGTTGTTAACTTTTTTGTTGGATTTAGGGTTAATGAGGTAGGAAATTTTTTGTTTAATAGTTTTTTCTTTTAATTGTGTGGCTAGGGACTTTCCTGCTTTATTCCCGTATCTATATGTTTGAGCTTTAAGTGATCTCAATTGGTGGTTGTGGCGTGAAATTAGGAGAGTTCGCAATTCTTGTCTGGACATAAACAATGCTTCTCTTATCTTTTGTGTGGTATGTTGTTTGTTTAAGTTTTCTAACTGTTGGATTTGAGCTAATATAGTATTGAGTTTTTCTAATCTTTGTCTTTTTGCTCTAGCGCTCATCTGTATGAGTAGGCCTCTTACATAAACTTTATGTGCATTCCATAGCGTGAAGGGGTCGCTGACCGAGGGGGCGTTGATGGCAAAGAATTCTTTAATTGCTTTTTCGATTTTCGTTAGGTTTTGCGGTTGAGATAATGTGAAAATGTCATTGCGCCATCTGTTAGCCCTGGTCTCGGCACATCGATCCCCCACGTCCACCGAAATCGGAGCATGGTCCGACCATGTAATACAATGCAGTTCAGATTTAGTAATCTGTTGTAAAATAAATTTATCTACTAAAAACAAATCTATACGAGAATATGTATGGTGAACGCTGGAAAAAAAAGTAAAGTCCTTTTCTGAGGAATGTTGGCACCTCCACACATCATACAAACCGGAAGATGAGATGAAATCATTCAGAGTCAATCTGTTTCTTGAATGCTTGGTCTGGCTGGACACATCTAAGTCTCTGTTGGGGACAGCATTAAAGTCTCCACACAAGATGGTATGACCTTGTTGCATTGAGGAGACTTTTTTCCATATTTTTTTTAGAAAAGATAGCTGTTTGGAGTTTGGAAGGTAGATGTTCACTAAGGTGAATTTTTTGCCGTTAAGCTCACATACTAAGATGATGAATCTGCCTGAGCTGTCCAAATGAATATCTAGACTTTGGAATTGCACAGAATCCTTAATAGCTATGGCTACACCTCTTTTTTTTGAGGTATAATTTGCTTGGAAAATGTGCGGGAACTGGCGATTTTGAAAGTTAGGCGATTTATTTGCTGCAAAGTGTGTTTCCTGGAAACAAATCACATCACAGTGAAGACTTTTAGCTTCTTTCCAGGCCATTTGTCGTTTGTATGGGCTGTTCAGGCCTTTTACATTAAGAGATACAATTTTGATCGGCATGGTGTGGGTTCCTGTTGGTCTTAGTTATATGGTTTGACAGTTATTTAGATGTTGGTTACCTTAAGGTCGATGAGTGGTTCGGCTCTGGTCCTGAAGGCGATGAGCAGACGCTGGCAGTGTGGTGGTCCGTAAGGTGGAACTTGTGGATTAGGAGACTCTCAGGTGGTAGCTGTTGCGGGTATGCTGAGATGCGTTACTGCAGGTTGGGTTTCTGTTCAGGTGGAGTAGTATGCGATTACTTGGGATGTACAGGGATGGATCCTAGTCTTGGAAACTTCTTGGAGAAAAGAAATAGTTAACAACAACAAACAAAACTTGTTTCTTAAAAGAATCAGTGCGGTAGGAATAACCGCTCAAATGAGGGGTGTTTAACAGGTAAACGAAAGGTGGCAGTCCCCGGGGCCATCAGGGATGTAATAGCAGTAGAGGTTGCCTAGAAGTAGATCTAGTTTGTGGACCTCTTCCTTTCTAGCAATGATTGACTTGGTCGTCTGCATCAGGGAGAATGATTTGCCATTCTCGCAGAAGTCGTAGGCCATCTTTGATGTTAGAGATCACATGTGTAGTTCCTTCTCTTGTTATCATGAGTTTTGCAGGATATATCCACCGATAGGTGATATGGTGATTGTTCAGTGGCTTCGTGATAGAGGCTAGTTGACGCCTCTGTTGCATGGTGAAGGCTGAGAGGTCAGCATAAAAGGAAAGTTCTTGGAACTCCTCTGGAAGGGAATCACGGTTTCTTGTGGCTGCCATAAACTGATCTTTAACATGATAAAAGTGTATTCTGACAATGGTGTCCCTGGGAAGGTGGGCGGCTACATGTTTAGGCTTAGGCAGTCTGTGGATACGATCCACTACTAGTTCATCATGGGGAACTTCTGGAAGGGCAGATTTCAGCATTTGTATAAAGTGGGGTTTCAGGTCAGGATTTTTAACTGATTCAGGTATTCCCCATATTTTAACGTTGTTTCTCCTGGACCTATCTTCTAAATTTGATAATTTTAGTTTCAGTTGCATCATGTCGTCATCTCTGTCATTATGGGCATCCACTAAATCATTAAAAGTGCATGTGAATTCACCCATCTTTGTTTCGACATGTGAGATTCTCTTGTTCACTGAAGATATTTCAGATTTAAATTGTCTAGTTAGTGATTGAATGTCAGCATGCAATGTGGATCTGAGAGATATCAACATGTCTTTAAGTGTAGTGTCCATTATTGGTGTATTAGCGGTGGGGAAGTCAGTTATGGAGTCTTGTAGTTCTCTGGTATCATCCTGAGATGAATGCAGGCTTACCTCTTCATCATCCTCCTCTGTGTGATCCAACTTTGGCTTGCTTTTGGCTGGGCTGGATGAGGCTGAAGGAGGCAGGGAGTACTGCTCAGCGGTGGGTGAGTTGTAAGCTCTGTTTGGTCTTCTCCCCTGTGCAGCGCCGTTCTGTGTATGAGAGCCTCGTGTGCCTTTCCCCTGCTTGCCGCCGCCATCTTGCTCAGGAGACCGCCACTGCCACATGAAGTAATCTGGCAGCTTGTTGGGGTAAGTATCCTCTTTTCTTTTCCTGGAAGTCATCCTTAATGTTCCCCCAGCGGAACCGCTTTGGTTGTGGTAAAATTTCTAGGTTGTAAGTCGCTGTTTGGATGTCTGATGGCCCTTGGCAGAGAGGAGCTCTTTCAGTGAGCGTCCATACACCGCGCCGGCTAGCCACGCCCCAAAAACGAATCTATTTTTTTTTTTTAGTTTTAAGTTACTTTCCTGTTGCCTTCATGGTAGCACATGCATGCATTGTGCGTATGCTGCCATTGATAGTGACCAGGAAAGTAACATTTCAGAGTGGTAAGTATTCAATTTTTCTTTTTGAGCAGTGGTTTTTAGCCTCAGTCCTCAAGTCTAAAATAGCTGTCCAAAATACAAAAGCATTGACTTTGATTTAAAGCACCTGTGCAAGATGAAGGAAAACCTGCAAACATGGCCTGTTGGTGGGTACTTGAGGATGGGGTTGAGAAGCACTGATTTAGAGCACTGAGCTAAAACTAGCTCAAGACAATCCTATTCTAATTGTGGACATTTGAGGGAAATCAAGATTTATTTATTTTTTTTTTTTTTTAGGTTGAGCTTTGTGTTCCTTTTCTTAAAATTGGCTTTGCTTCCTGTCACATAGCCAAATAGGAAGTGAGTAAAACCCTAACAATATTTTTCCTTGGGGACACACAGGTCGATCTAACTAGTGTCCCCATTATGCAAATTGCACTCTAGCACTTTGTTGTGTACACCCCAAATTATTAGGTATTTTGGGGTTTATTAAAGGCAAATCCTTTCTGCAATACAAGTG